>OZ024888.1:5100972-5700972 GCA_964017195.1 Siderastrea radians
CCAATCGGTTTTAAGCGCGGAAAAACATGCAACGGATGCCAAAGAATACAGACAACATGCTTGTTGTGATTGGACAGGAAATGGTTTCACAATATCAGAAGGCAGGTGTTAACGGGAAAGCAAAGTAAAGGCATATCTATTTTTGTCACTCAATTTAAACTTGTGCAACTTGAGTAAATTGTCTGCAAAGGTTTTAAAGCCGAAAACACTCCAAAGATAGTGAAGAAATGATTTTGATATCTTACGTTTCCTCTTTCTGTTTGTCAGGATTAAAATCCAACTCCTTTGTTGAGTTTACTTCCGGTCCGCCAAGCGACGGAGGTCTGCGAAAACCGGTGAACGACGAGAGGAAAAGTGAAATTCGCCTCCTTCTGGGCATGCACTTGGTATGAGGCTAGGCAATGCATTTGAAGCTGGGGACCATAAATTAAAGAGAATAACTTGTGATTTCAGTCTGTCACTATAAAATACGTCAGATCAAACAAAAACTCTGGCTGAGGCCAAGAGATAGAAGAACTGCAATGAATTTTTCAGAACGCTTTTTTTACCTGAAGAAAACTCCTTGAGAAGTCTTGTTCAGCAAGGTGGTCTCGTACTTTCCAAAAATGTTGACTCTCACAAAGAAGACAAACATGTTCCAGAACTGATATATCAAAAAGAAACTAGTCAGAAATCTTCATGGCGCGACGGTTAGAGCCGATTGAAAATCGGAGCTACAATATATATGACCGGTGAAACGGCAACTTAGTAACTTAACTCTTTGAAAACATACTTCATATGACTGAATAATGATTGTTTCAATTTCCAAAACAGTACTCAGCAAATGACAGGACCTCAATCGCCTTTTTAACGACAAATACGGGCCTAAGACAGAATAAAAATATTGTGGAAATCAATTGATTTCAATGAATTACTTCACTGGATCCGATGGAATAATTTTAATCGATCGATTTATTTTAACAAGTTTCAGTCACCTAATTCAGTGTTTCTAAAATGGCCAACTGGGACGTGAGAATGAGTTATGTTGACGATTCTGGAAATGAATGAAAAGGGCGAGGCTCAGCTGGTTTAAAGCTTGGCTCATATAATTCATCCAAAACTGCTAATCCTAGAAAAGGGGTTAATGCGGGAAAATGCACTTCCTTCCGCTCAGTTTACACGTAGATTGAATTCACCAAATGAATTTTCCTTGAATAGTCCGGAATACCTTTCCTGTGTGATCACAGATAAATATCCGAGCTGAAAATATTTCTTGAAAGTTATAGCTGCGAGGCTATTAAATTGGCATTGTCGTATTTTTTGTAACGATTTCCTCCTTCTTAATATGTATAGCGTTCAATAAATCTAGCTCGCTGCCAAATTATAACTTACGCTCAATATCTCTCATCATTAGAAAATGTGACAGGATATACCCCATATACGTACATTTTAGGCCAACGAGACAAATTCATAAATTTTAAAGTTTACTTTTCTCTTGAGACTTGAACACTGCTAGTGTGGAGAGTAATTCAAATACAGAATTTTGACCTGATAGCCTCGTAGTCCTATACAGTTGTATGATATCGAGCGTGGTGCGCTAGCATTTGACAATACTCGCTCCTTGTCTGACGTCATCAGCAAGAACTTTGCAAGACTCACAATCTGTTTGGTCTTTCTTAAAGAACTCCTTGGTAAAGTTGTGGTTTAAAATCACTCCAGAAGCACGGTAATAGACTAAACCCTTTTTTCCTGAGCAAAAACCTGCCATAACATATTTCAACCGTCAAATTAGACCTTAAACAATATTCCTATTTCAATTAAGGTTGTCGGATCCGACTCAAGCTTACGCGACAAAACCGAAGAGTAGTGTGGGTAGTTGCAAATCACACTTAGTTTAACGGTTGTCAGAAGTTGGTCAGGAACTTTGAATTTCTTAGTACAAGTAATAAATTGGCACCATCCGATTATTGTCAGCGGCAATCCTGATTTGGCTTTCCATTTTCAGTTGTCAGTTCTTGTCTTGAAATGTAAAAATTCATGCTCCATATTTTTCATGATGTTGTTTTTCCTACTTTTACATACCATGCACGTGCTCCACGTGTACCCACATATTTAAAATTTGCATCCCGTTTTACCCGGTAAACAAAAAGATGAGTGGGATTCAAAATTGTTTTAAACGAAAACTGTATCTGAAAATAATTCTTTTAGGTTATTTGTTAAATTTTTATGCTTTAAAAACTCTTCCATATCCTTTGCTATTGTACGGCAAGCAAGGTACTACTGATTTTGGTGAATTTAGGTATAAGAATCCCATATTACCCTGCGGTCTTGTAGCGTAGGCTTAAACTTTCATCTGACAACATTTATTGAAATAGCTGTATTCTTCAAGGTATTCAACATTTGCAGAACCTAATAGGTAACCTCGGTGCGGGATGAAACTCTCGGCGTTGCAACAGTCTTGCTTCTTGATTGTGGATTACTTCATTGGAATTTTTGTACTATTTTCTTGGAGTCAGTGGTTGTAGTGGTTAGCGCGTTGGAATTTAGATCTGAAGGCCGGTGGTTTGACGCCAAGTCCCTGCCATCGTGTTGTTTTCTCAGACATGATACTTTGCTCCACATTGTCGCTCTCCACCCAGGTGTAGAAATGGGTACCGGCGACATACTACTGGTGGGTAACCCTGCGATGGACTAGCATCCCATGCAGGGGAGATTAGCAATAATCTCAGTTGCTTCATGCTACCAAAACCGGGATAAGCTCCGGCCGTGTGGACCTCCTTGGCCGGAGTGCGACTTTTTTACTCTACGCCGCAATGCAATAACAGTTTACTGTAAAGTTATGAAAGTAACGCTACTTTCGGATTTTGTGTTTTCGGCTGATCCTCTGCATCTTATCGTAGGTCAAATCATCTCAATGAAATCGTGACAAATATGAAAACACACCCATATTTTTAATTTAAAAAGAACAAAGAAAACTAAACAAGGCAAAAAACAGACATTTGTAAAACTAACATTTCGAAAGGGTAACTAAGCATTTTCTTGGCCGTTTTACCAATTAATCTTGACGTCGAACTTTCCCAATCATGATCAGTGACGCCAATTTTGGAAAGTTCCTTAATACCATCGCCACTTTTGAGGACCCACTTTTTTTTCAAAAGACTGTAGCTTTCAAACCTTTATGGTCTTTCAGCAGTGCAATTATACTGACTATTATATGCAAAATGTAGGAGACAACCTGATGCAACAGAAAAACCGAGATACCGTTTCGAATCGTGATTCGCCCATATGATCATGAAATAGTCGTAATAATACCTATGAGATGAGTTTATAGAGGAAATGCAAACTTACTGAAGAAAAGTCATAGGAAAAAAGAAGATCTGAAGATTTCCTTTAACGCTCTTTATTATGGGTGAATCTTGGGGGCGAATCATATCCTGCGAATTATGTTTGAAAAGCTAGGCTCTACTCCCAGTACTAGTGAAATTGACTTTCAAATGGAAAGTTAGAGAAAGGAAAAAGGTACAAAGTAGATTTACTCAATAAAAGGGAACTTTAGCCAGACCTTAATGAGCCACAGACGCCAACTAAAAGTTGAACGTTCCCTTTGTTGGCTAGTTTATACTCCACACCAAGGCTGGAAAAGTTTTCTTTTGGTATCCGGTGGCTTGCCATAACGGACGTGTTGGCATTAGAATGAATCAAAAGAAAAACTTGGAACTTCCGGTTGCTTTCCGCGGTTCAAGAACGTCTTTGCTTAATTAAGGTCCCATATTCTTTAATCAGGACAACGTAGGCTAAGAATGACCTAATGAACAAGGGAGATGTTACCTTACCTGTCAGTTGTCCGATGGTTATAAGCAACGTCAGCCGTCCAAACAAAGACTCCATGAAGTTAAAACAAGCTTCCAACAGAACAGGTGCCTTTTTTACGACTTAATATGCTACTGTTACATAGGTGCGTTATTTTATAAAAGTGATATTACGCGACGGTTGTCATTGAAATTTACAACAGGTTACAAAACGCGACGTTAGTTTTGCTACAATTTACGAGAGTAAAGTATGTTGTCCAGTTTTTAGTCACAAAAGACGAACCTCTGTAGCCTTGTCATTAAGGTTAGAGATGTTACGCTAACAGCTACGACTTCTTTAGTCAAGTTTCAACAAAAACTGCGGCTTTCTTTGCACACCCTATTCCCAGCCACAAAAAAGTAGGTCGACTTTCCGCATTAAACGAGCAAAAATTACTTTCTCTTACTTTGAATAATTTTTTTTGACTTATTTTCGGTTACTCAGAAAAAAATAACGTAAGTTGAGCATTCTTTGCAAAAAAATGTATTTAGGACAAGTTTTAGGTTGTGTAATGATCGTTCCTGCATGTTTAAGTCAAGCACGTCTCCAACACGATGTGTTCTGCACTGGCTTGCATTATATTTTCTTACGAATTTATATGCCACCGAATTTATAACTTACCAAATAAAAACAGCCCGGCAGTCTTACTTACATCGTGAGAGATTGTTTTTTCCTTAGATTTTCCTTGTGGAAAAATCAGAAAACTAGATTTATGATAAAGGAATAAAGGTTGCCGAATAATGTATAACCATCTTTAACAACGGCAGTGGTACCAGACCGCCCTGTTTAAGACAGACTGGCATAATACATACGCCGTTCAGAGCAGATACTGAAGGAGTAGCCCCTCCCGATCTTCTGCTAAAAGAGAGTAGCGAAAACAACTTAATTGAATTGAAAATTGTCTCGCGTACTCGTTTGATTCTTTACAGGGAATAGATGCCAGGTCAAAAGTTCATTTTCTCGCTGAGAACGCTGAAAACGACTCTGACTATGACGAGATTTTGACCGTCGAAATGGAACCCGCTCTAGAGGTCAACGCGGTAACTGAAAGCAAATTTCCTAGACGTATCTTCGCAACATTTGATGTAAGTGGAAAACCATTTCGATTTCAGTAAGATAGCATCTTGCGATGTAATCTCAAAAGAAACACTGCAAAAGTGTCTGGGTCAGGTAAGGTATGAGAAGACCACACGAATGTTATCGATGTACAATCAGACAATACTAGAACCCTTAGGACAATGAACCCCTTAGCTGTATAATTGAAAGACCACTGAGTCTTATCACTTCTGCTTGGAAGTGAGACCATACAACGCATGAATCTTAGTCAGTGCGATTCGAGAACATCCTGTCACTTGAGACCAGCTCAAAGCAATAGCCCCTGACTAAAGAACACCTAGTTAATCAGTATGCGGATGTATTTAAGGGCATCGGAATGGCGAATTAATGAGCCTTGTTACCTACAGATATACTCATATGCGCAACCATTTGTACATCCACCGAGGAAAATTTCACTAGCCCTTAAAGAACCACTCAAGGAAGAATTATATCGGCTAAAGGCTCTTCAGATTCTCGCCCCTGTGTCAGAGCCAACGCCCTGGGTGTCGATCATGATCATTGTCAAGAAACCAAACGGTAGCATCTTGGTGTGCCTGTATCCAAAGGAACAAAGTTAAGCCCGGCATTGATGACGTCTCAGTACCAGAGATAAGACTGTACCAAAGTCTTTAGTACGTTTGATGTCAAGAATGGATTATGGCATGTGAAACTAGATGAGGAAAGCTCAAAGCTCACCTGCTCCAACACTCTCTTTGGAAGATATCGTTGATTGAGGATGCCCCTTGGTCTAGCCTCAGCACTGGGAGAATTCCAAAGGAGGCAACGCCAGGTTCTAAAAGGACTTCCAGGTGTATTAACGATCTACGACGATATCCTACTGTATGGGGAGGGTTGTACTTTCGAAAAGATCATGATCAGAAGCTGCACAAACTGATGTAGTGTTGCAGAGACCGAAACTCAACAAAGACAAGATGAAACTCAGACTGAATCAAGTATCTTATATTGGACACCTGCCGACCAGCAAAGGCCTTAAGCCAGATCCTGAGAAGGTGAAAGCCAAAAGTAAAATGCCAAAGCTTACCGAGCGATGTAGCAGCAGTGAGAAGATTAAGAGGTTTCTTAAACTACCTCAGCAAAGTTCCTGCCAAGACTACGCGAACTGTGCGAACCACTGCGGTGGCTCACCTTGAAAGATGTTGAGTGGCACTGGACACACCGTCAGGACAAGGCCTTCAACAGATCCAGTGGCCTCTGTCTAGGTTGCTTGAAACAGAGACAAGAAGAAGGATTGTCAGGGTAGAAAGGTCTTAAAAGACCTGCCACTGATTTCACCCCACCTCCGTAAATGTTGAATCTTCAGAGGAACCAGAACAAGACCCGAAACTAGGAGCGAACCCTCAGAGCTCCCCAACAAAATCCACATCACACCGACTCCATGTTTGTTCGATGCAAGCCCAAGGTTAAACGCTGAATCCCTCAATAGACACCTTCTTAAAGGGCCTGTCCAGAGAAATAACCTCACTGGAGTCCTGTGTCGCTTCCGCAAGGGACGTAGGATAAATTGCATAAAACCTAACGCCAGGCGTAACTGCTAACGTCAGATGTTAACATAGTGACTTTAACTGGAGTGAACGTCTGACGTATGCGAAGTCGAGGTAATGTTTCAGTATATGTCATACCAGAGTACCGAAAATACCTCAATTTTTTTTGGTGGGACGATGGCAACACGGATAACCAACCAGTGGAGTTTAAAGAGAATTTGCCCTTTTTGGCGCTGTTTCGTCTCCTGGATGTGCGAACATGGCATGAAAAGAACCGCAGATAATTATGAAGAATTGTTAAGAAGTTATCCAGCTGGATTCATCAAACACGGATTTCTATGTAGATTACGGCCTTTAATCCGTCCCGTCAGCCTCTCGACAGCCCTTATAGCGAGTGCGTTAAAGGAGGATCCAATCTTCACACGTTCATATTGACCAACAAGGAAGCCCAAACATCAGCCTACCCAAGCCCCAGTAGATTCAGAGCTAACCAAAGACGCCCTACCCACCGAAAGAGCCTTAGGAATCCAGTGGTGTGTAGAGTAGTGCTGAAAGACAGCCATGATCAGAAGAGAAATTCTAGCCTCCGTCAGGTAATTTTACGGCGCTCTGGTTGAATAGATCCGGCCCTTTCTTTTGACGGGGAAAACGAGTCCTACAGGAAAAATTACGTAAACACGAGACCGAGTGGGATGAAAGTTCCCGATTCCACTCAACACGAATAGGAGAAGTGGAGAGGCGAGTTACGCACTCAGGACTGCAGAGGGTTCTCTTGAGAGATGATGAAAAACCAACAGCAACTCTGCAAAGGACTGATAGGTAGCCTTCATCTACGAAATCAGTGAAGAAAAAACATCTTTCAGTCGGTTTACCGAACCTTTGATTTAATATTCTAGGTTACATAAAAATCATTAGTTATTTAATAATACCACGATCTCACGTGGAATTAATTTGGACCTCTTATCGCGCGATCCCTTTGCACCGTATTTTATATATTTAGCGAGGGTAATGTAATGACATGTCTAACCAGTAGAGCGTGTTATTTAATATGCGCCACTTCTCCCTGCGAAAGGAGTTCCGAGGCACGACCGCTAAAATCCTTTTAGTACTGACGATATCACAGCCCTCAGAACTGGAAGATGCTGACATCAGTACAAAAATGTTATTGATAACGTGATCGTTCGATTGCGAATGTTTAGCTATAGGTACGATATGAAGTAAAAGCAATTTTTAACAAAACAACACTGCACTTTTTCGGAGCAGGGATGGTCACTCCCAACCACCCAGCTGAGTACTCGCCTCCCACAATTGTGACCTGGGTTTGAATTCCGGTCTCATATCAGGTTCAACTGTGACGTTAGGTCTTGACTTGCCCGGCCACAGTTTATTTCCCGGGATGTTTGGTCTTACCCCTTAAAGTAAACCTCAACATTTTCAACGTTTAACCACAATTTGTATTTAGAGAACCTGTACAAGAACCGCCTAAGGGTGAAGTTGCTTTTCACCTAAATCTAATCTATTTATTTATTTTGTTTATTTTATGTAACTAAAGGGATCTAACCTTCGCATAACGACAGAGTTAAATTATCTCAATCGCCTCCAGACGTGGAGACTTATCCTTACTCCTTTTAAGAATTTAATAAGATGTGTTTTTTTTTTCAGATTTGTACATCACGAAAAGGCATGATACTGCATGCACTCGAGATATGTCATTAAGAGTAAGTTATTGAACCAAAATGGTGAATATAGTCTGTAATCGGTGCACTGCTCCGTAAATATCCTCAAACGTGGCTTCATGGTTTCTAAGTTGACAATGCTCGGGAGTTCACTTGGATCTCAATCCCAGAATCCCCGTCTCCCCCACCGCTCAGCGAGATAGGATTTTCCCGTACTGGAACCACAGACGCGGAATTCTGAGAAGAAGCTCATGGTTTTGCCGGTAGTGCCAAGGCTGCTGCTGCGGAACATCTCCATGACTCTGTTTTTCGTTGTGAACATGCGCCATGCCTCTTGGAAGTCCTTCTTGATAATTCCATGCAACAGAAAAATGAACAAGCCTTGAAACGAGCACGTGATTGTAAAGAGGTAGTGTAAGACCAGTGTTCCCACAGTTGCCGCTAAACCAGCGAACAGCCAGTTGAGACCGAGCAAGACAAACACGGATACGGTGGCTCGGAAATGAGACAGGCGATTGGCCTTTTCGCACATGTGCGGAATGTTGTAGATTTCTTTCATTACCATCAGAAAAATGACGACGTTGACTGCCATAAGCATAAGGACTGGGGCCAAGAATGCGCCGTAGAACGCTTTCGAGTCCATCCAACACCTGAAACATAAGAGCGTCCAGTAAGTTAAGAAAATTGGTGTGAAAATTGCACCAAGTAATTAGTGATAGTGATAAAGACGACGACGATGATGATATATTATTCCAAGGTTAGCTGCACCAAGAAAGTCAAGCACCTCGACGACAAAGCTTGTTTTGGTAGCTTAAGCACATTTTTAACGTTCCAGGTGTTGTCTATATAATAAAACAATCATTCCACGACAGATAACTTGCGCTACAAGACTTGTTGGAATACTTGTTAATTACAAAAATAACATAAACCATACTCACAGCGTTTCATTGTTGTTGTCCATGACGTGGAAGCCATAAGAGTCAGGCTCGGCCAGCACAGTTATCACCACGATGACTCCTGGAATAACTGCAGGGAAAAATTAATATCGGTAAAATTAATTGACTTTTGGATCGTGACCGTCACCACATTTACACGAGCACACGTTCTAATTTTGTGTACGAGGGCGAAATGTGTTTACTTACTGAACCAAATTATGTCATTACGAAGCGTGAAATAAGTGCGACCCCAAATTTACAATTTTTTGCATTTTGTTAAAATTTTGCCGGTTTACGCCGAGAATTCAAAGAAGCGAAAATGCAGCGTCAGAGATGAAAAAAGTTTGATTTTTTTTACCGTGAAACCGTCATTCATGCAAGATGGTATGTCCTAATAGTATAGTCTGAATTAAGGGTTCGGGAACAAAATTAAATCTTCTCCCGGTCAATACAGTTCTTATAACAAAGGAAGATCACTACTTCAGCCTAAAGTAATGAAGGTTTGCTCTGTACTCACGTCAGACCCGCTGACCGAGTTAATGTTGGCGGCAAGATCAGGCGCTCAATCAGCTTTTCCCTTGACCGATTTGTCTACAGATTCAGAATCCAACTGCACCAAAACCCAGATGACCGAAACCAAGAAAGAGAACTCTGATCAAACAGATGTTGTTTACCTTTGGCGTAAGAAGAGAGCTTCGACTGATGATGGCTTTGCCTTTTCTCACCAAAAATTTGAATTCGCTCTAATACGAACCGGAGTTTTGTTTGCTCTTGGTAAACAACAGCACAAATAACAAAACAAATCAAGTGAAACAGACTTTTTTTTTTCAGTGTTGGATATAACATTAACAGTAAAATAGACCAGTTTCCTCATATAGCGTTGTTAAAACAGTAATTTCAAACATATGACTACACTTTCAACTTACTCCATCCCACAACTCCAGCCCTGCACATGAACTCGTTCTGGGAAATAAAAGTCGTATCAAACACTTTGACGAGGTCTTGATACAGGTTATATGCCTCGATGCTCATCCATACGATAGACGATAGCAGGAAATAATGCAGCAGTGAAGCCATAGCCTTGCACAGGTCCAGTGAATGCGAGTCCGTGATGCCGTTGATTCCAAACGTGAAAAGTAAGATGGCTCCTAGCAGTGACAGACTCATGAAAACTAGGATCTGATTTTGGCGCAAACGTCGAAGCTTCCTGCAGGAGGCAGAATCACTTGATTAACTGATAGGTAATGTTTCCCAAGGTACTGTACCTTGAGCTTCTCTGTTGGCAGCTTGCAGTTTGCTGCCTTTCATTAACTGACATAAAGTAAATAGTTAATGGTAGAAAGGAAAAGTCTTGACAACTCAAGATAAACAGTCCCGGGAACAGCTCGAAACTCGAAACTTAACCTTTAAGATCACTGTACTGCAAAGATCGTGTTTAAATATCAAACGCAGGAAAAGTCACGTGAACGAAGGATTCTTAGCTTTGCAACTGAATGACTTAGTAGGCAGCATCTTTACCTCTAATCGTTCAGAGATTGTTAAATGAGAGGGAAAAACAACAACAACAACAACAACAACAAAAAAACTCCGTGTAAAAAGGGATTTAAGGATTCAGTTGAAAGGAAACACATGGTCTGTTGATATCTACATAATGTTATACCTTGCGAGGGAGATAGTTAAAACTGTCAGAATCAGTCCTACTGCAGATAACGAGCATCCGACGTAGGATATGGCGGAAAGTGCCTTTTGATGGTTTTCTGGAATGTCGCCCCCCTTGCGTAGAATAGTTTTCGACGTGAAGCCATGCTTCCCTCTTAAAAGCTTCAGATAGTCGCTAACGATGGATTCAGGAATTTCCTTTACGACAAGCAAGAACAAGTTTAAAATTGCAAATTGCTTAAAGCAAAAACAACACTACTACTACTACTACTACTACTACTACTACTACTACTACTACTACTACTACTACTACTACTACTACTATTATAGACTTTCTCAAAGTCCTTTAAGTCCTTTTTTTCTGGTTGGTTGTCCATTTTAAAGGACTTTTCATACCTGTTTGGCGCCAAATTGACCGGTCGGAAATTCCACCGGTGACATCATGACAATTGACCAATAGGAGAGTGACAGTTTTGCATGATGTAACGTGTCTGATATTTGACACCACTCCCAAGGCAGCATATGTCAATCATTTTTTCGCCCGTGAATTTATAATATGATTCAAATCCACTCAGGCGAAACAAGTCGACCTCTCGTGACTTCGTCGCTCGTTCGACGAGCGATCGATGATCGAGGGACTTATGAGAGGTCGACTTGGTGCAAGTCTACTACTATTACTGCTACTACCACTACTACTACTACTACTACTACTACTACTACTACTACTACTACTACTACTACTACTACTACTACTACTACTACTTCTACTACTACTGCTGCTGCTGCTGCTGCTACTACTACTATTACTACCACCACCGCCACCACCACCACCACCACCACCACCACTACTACTACTACTACTACTACTACTCACTTCTCAATAGACTTAATCCCAATACCGCATCTCAGATTTTTGACACAATGATATTTCCGATCTTAAGCTACAACAGTGAGATATGGGGGATGTACACTAAGCAGAATTTTAAAGCATGGGATAGTTCCCCAATAGAAAAAATTCATCTCAAATTTTGTAAACACTACTTAGAAGTAAACAATAAGGCCTCTAACGTAGCTTGCAGAGCCGAACTTGGAAGATTACCGCTAATAATCCCAATTAATCAGAAAATTATGAAATATTTTGTTTATCTAAACAACAAAGATAATGACTCTATAGTCAAACAATCTTTCCTCATGTCGAAGAATCTACATTTCATTAATAACTCCGGATTTTATTCCAATTTTATGAACTTGATAGAACAATATCATCTATCCAATTTAGATCCTGAATGTTTAGATAATGATAGAATTAGGCGATATACAACTAATATGAAAGAGACATATATATCCTCCTGGCGACACAGCCTTGAACATTCAAAGAAATTAGAATTTTATAAAGTTTTTAAGGATGACTACGTTACATCTGATTATTTAAACCAGCTAAGAAACTTTAATGAAAGACGAAATTTAGTGAAGTTTAGAGTAAGTAATCACAAACTTATGATTGAACTAGGTCGATATCAAACCGATCATATGCCCAGAGAAACTAGATTATGCCCATTGTGTAAATCAAATCAAGTAGAAAATGAAACTCATTTCTTGTTGCAATGTAGCAAATACTCTCTGCAGAGGCAGACATTCTTCAATCGAATCAATGAAATAATACCTGATATTGAAAGGAAATCAACCTCAGAAAGCATAAAACTTCTCATGAACTCTAACGACTATCATGTGAATAAGCTAGTAATGAAGTTTATTTCCTTGTGTATGAATATACGTGATACATTGTTATTATCAAGTGAAAGTGATGTAACTTAGGTTCATTAGCATAATATTACAGTAATTTTAGTCTTGTTTTGTTATTAATTACTATAAATATGCTTTTGCAATACTGTAAAATCTTGCGGTCATGCAAATAAAGCAATTTACTACTACTACTACTACTACTACTACTACTACTGCTACTACTACGACTACCACTACCACTACTTCTACTAATAATAATATCAATAGCAACAAAACAGGATTCCATTAAGCAATTGCTCAATAACTTAGTTCGTTTAAATGGCTACTCATGTGGATTTCATCCGCTGACCTAACAGTAAAACCAACTTGCACTGCATAAAATAGCAAAGTATGCATCTTTCAATTGAATGATCACAGAACTAAAAGTTAGAACCTGCTTGCAAGCCCACTCACCTCAATATTGAACGCTGATCTGTTCAAAAAAACCGTCGGGTACAGTTCAAAATTTTTTCTACTTCTGATGTAAAACCAACAGGCGTTTAAAACCATATTTTTAAGACCGTAAAGATTTTTGGAAAGGTCCGTCACGTTGATGTCCAGCCGCATCACCATAATGAAATAAACGCCTCTGAAAAAAGAAAGTAACGGGAAGACTGGATTAGTTTTAACAGTTTTGACTTTGATTTCACCTATTTCTTCCACCTAAAAACATCTACTTCATTTTTATGCAGCCAGTACCAAGTGGATGCTTAGCTGACCAATCGGTGCCACTACGGAGCATAAAAAATTCCAACTAGCGCCAAGCGCGCGCAACATGCAACCGGTGCCAAGCACAGGAAAACATGCAACTGGCGCCAAGGCGGAAAAATATACAACCGCTACAGAGAGCGGGAAACAAGGAATGCCAAGCGAGAAAAAAGGAAAGTTGGAAACTCCAAAGATAGTTAAGATATGATTTTAATGTCTTACGTTTCCTCTTTCTGTTTGTCCGGATTAAAATCCACCTCCTTTGTTGAGTTCATTTTCTGTCCGCCAAGCGATGGAGGGCTGCAAAAAGAAACGACGAGAGAAAAAGTGAAACTCGCCTCCTTCTGGGAATGCACTTGGTATGAGACAATGCATTCAGTTTTGAAAATAAACTTGAAACTGGTGGCCATTAATAAACAACTTGCGATCTTCTGTCACTATAAGACACGTCAGATCGGTAAATGCAGATTCTGGTTGAGGCCAAGGGATCGTGCTTTTTCTTACCTGAAGAAAACTCCTTGAGATGTCTTGTTCACCAAGGTAGACTCGTACTTTCCAAAAATGTTGACTCTCACAAAGAAGTCAAACATGTTCCAGAACTGATATAACAAGAAGAAACTAGTCAGATGTTTCATGGCGTGACGGTTCGAGAATGGAAATCGAAGCTACAGCAAAATGGCAAAATAATTAGCAACTAAACCTTTTAAAAACACACTACATAACAAAGACGATTGATTGACAGTTGTTTCAATTTTTAGAACAGTGTTTTAGAAATGACAGGAACTAATAGGGGCCTAGGATCGAATAAAAGTGTCCAGCGCGGAAGTCAATTAATTACATGGAATTGCTTTGTCAAATGATGGAAATAATTTTAAATTTTAACAGTTCAGTTTCAGTCACCTAGTTGTTTCTAAAGTGGCCATTTGGAAGTGAGAATGAGTAACGTTGACGATTCTGGGAATAAATAACAGTATCGAAGCTCATCTTTTAAAGGTTGCCTCATATTCCTAAAACTTCATATTCTTAAAGAAAGGTTGTTGTGGGGAAATGCATTGTCTTCCCTAAGATCTTTTTGCAACCGGATTGACTTCACAATAAATAGTCAGAAATCATTCTTCTTTAAAGACGTAGCTGCTACAGGTCCTGAATTGGCATTGTCGCTATTTTTGATTCCGCCTTTTATAATATCTATCGTATTCAATAATCTTGGTTTGGTACCAAATTATAATATCCCACCATTGCAAACTGTGAAAGGATATAGCCTTTATGCGAGTTTCAGGCCAACAAGACAAATTTATAAATTTTCAAGTTTACCCTCTTCTTTTTTGAGACTTGAACACTAAGAAAACGTGTCCATCAAATACAGAATTTTAATTCATAGTTTCATGGTTGATAAAGTTGTGTGATAATGAATGTGATGTACTCACAGGTGAAAACTCACCCCTTGTGTGACGTCATCAGCAAGAACTTTACAAGGCTCACAGTCTTTCTTAAAGAATTCCTTGGTATAGTTGTGGTTTAAAATCACTCCAGAAGCACGGTAATGGATTGACACATTTCCTCCTGTGCAAAAACCTGGCATAACATATTTCAACCGTTAAATTAGGCTCAAAGATATTAATTTTTCAGCAATATTCCTAGGCATAGTCAGCAAGTGAGGCGAGAGGCTAACAAATTCTTGAAGGTATTCAACACTAGCGAACCTATTATCTAAGCTCGTTGCTCGATGAAAATCGTTACAACAGTAGTTATTGCCTCTTGATCTTGATTACGTATTGCTTCTTATTTGTGTCTACCCTTATTTCTACTCTACTCTACGATATAGCAGTAGCAGTTTAGTATGAAGTTTCGAAAGTAAGGTTACTTTCAGATTTTGTTTTCACGGCTGATGTGATTCTCCTTTTACCGTGGGTCGAAACATCGTGATAAACTGATGTAAAAACAATGTTAAATATGTACAGTATTAAGTAAAATAAGACAAAGAAAACAGACAAACAAATAAACAAACAAACAAACAATAATGACAAGGACAGACAAACAAACCATTGTACGGACAAAATTTCCTAACAGGTGGACGGAAGCTTAAATCCGATTCAAAACATTTTCCTGGGTTATAAAGTTTAAACCTTTAGAACTAGAGATTGAAGTATTTTTTCGTGGCCTTTCTGACACTCACGCGATGCGACTTTCATCAGCTGGTACGGCTACTGACTTTCGGAAGGTCGTCTATCGTCGGCTACTTTCAATGAGTTGCTACTTTTGTGGCTTTTAAAATTTTATGGTGTTTCAGTAATCCATATACAATAACTTTTTACTGCTAAATGAAGGCCAGCCAACGCAGCAGAAACAATAATCCGAGGTTCTCTTTAAGAATGCGAACAGTCTTTCGAAGTCTCTTGCCTCTCCTAATTGGTTTAGATCGGTTTAGTGCGAAAAGAACGCAAGAAGACCGTTGATTTACATAATTCGCGTGTAGTCAGCTAGGAAAATTGGACGGCTGTTCGTAGTCTAGTCCTCTTTTTTTCCAGGTGTCTTTTATATCTATTATAAAAGGGATGCTAGCACAAGACTGCTACAAATGTAGATAAACAATTTAAACGCAGACCGGTTCTCTTTCTTTCCGGGTCTCTTTGTTTATTACAAAAGGTCTGCCAGAACGGGACATCGCTCCAGGAGTAGATAAACAATTTCAAATCAAATGCAAGGCTACTACAGCGGAAAGAAGGTACATTTTGCGGACTATATTTTGACTGGTAGAAGAACTAGTTTATCGCCACGTTCAGTTTTCAAGCACGCTACAACAATCAACACAGTTAATCTTGAGTGGCAACAAACTCAAGGGACATCGTAACTTACCTGTGAGTAGTCCAATGATTGCAAGCAACATCAAACGTCTAAATGAAGATTCCATAGAGCAAAACTAAGCTTCTGAAAGAACAGAGGCCTTTTTAATGACGCAGTGCGGAACGTTTCACTATTTTAAACGTATTCCATTAAAAGTAACGATAAACGTACGGTTTGAGTTGCGATAAGTGTCATAAGTGCGTTATTTTAAAATGCGACAAGCGTTATATCAATTTACGACAGTCATTTCAAAACGTGACGGTTGTTTTTGAAAATTACGACGGGTTACAAAGCACAAGGTTAATTCTGTTACAACTTGCAAGAGCATAAACACACTTTTACACTCAAACTGAGTACCTATGGTTGGTTACACCTAAGGGTGGCAGCGTCACGAAAAATTAATCATTGGCATCAAACATGTTAGGTTTTGTCATCGAACATTTGAAGTCTTGAAGGCAAACGTTCACACACGTATCTGCCGACCAGAAACAAACCGATTTTAGAGGCAAAGGGTAAGGACTACATTTATTAAACACTTAAAAGTTTTGACTTTTAAGACAAAACAACGGTTCAGCACATTTCTCGCAAACTTTGAGCCTTTTTGAGCCGTAAAAGTCATACACTTAGCGGTCTGTCAAATTTCAAATGCTTGATGAACACAAGCATGAAAAGTTTGATACCAAATCAAATCGTTTTTTCCTTACGTGGTCACGCTTAGATTTAACCAACGGTAATTAAAAACTGTAAATGGTTTGAACCCAGGAGTCATATCATAGGTCGGTAAATTACGATCGTTCAGGTGAGTGTAGTCCTGAGAAGGACTGTTTGTGGTGACATTGACTGACGTTTCGACAACCTGAGCGGAAGTCATCATCAGAGTCAAATGAACTGTGAATCTAAACGTCAGTAGATGTTATAAGTTTGGTCGTTGTCCTCATTGGTCGACGATCTCATGATGTTATTGGTCGTCTGTCAGTTAAGCCATGATGTCATTGGCTGTGAAGACTGTAAAACGTGATTGGTGCGTTTCGATCCGTCCTTTGTTAGTCAAATGTCCGTTGGTCTATTGTTAGTAAAATTAGTTGTAAGACTAAATAATTAGTTGTAATTAGTTGTATTTTTAGCAAAATTGTCAGTAAAACTAATTTTTCTAACAATAGACCAACGGACATTTGACTAACAAAAGCTCAGGTTGTCGAAACGTCAGTCAATGTCATCACAAACAGTCCTTTTCAGGATTACATTCACCTGGACGATCATAATTTACCGACCTATGGTAATTAAAAAAAAAACAAACAAACAAAAAAAAAAACAAAAACAAAAATAAAAAAACAAAAACAAAACGATAACAGTTCAGATAAACCGTGGTGAACATACATGTTCCAGCACTCGGCTATAATTGATGTAACCTACTCGCATACAAAGATAAATGTGTGCTAGGGAGGTTGAATAAGGTAAATTCCTGAACAAGGAAACTGTATGTACCTGTATGTACCTTGGAATTGACCAATTAATTTAACCGATTTAGATTCAGTTTCTCCATTTAAAAGCCATTATAAAACTGGGACGGTAAAGTGACATCCGATTCTGTTTACTAATTTTGCTATAAACAACTGCAAACCATAACTACGATTAAAAACATGACCAAGTATAATTTGCATCAAGTAATTTTTCGACTGGTGCTTCATTTACGAAATGGACGTAACCGTATTTGACGAGGCTTATCTTTGGCGATTTAAGAAAAATGGCCAAAATCCGCTTGAAAATTTTGCAAAACTATGGGCTCAATATTTGTATTTCTTTCCGTAAATCGAAAAAATCGCGGAAATTAAGCAGTAAGACAGTATAAAGGTAAGTATTGTACCTATTGAGCAAGTTCACGAAATCGTTAAGTCGGGGTATCAACGGGGTGTATCCTTGGAAGCCTGGAGCTCCGAAATTCTTGCCGTGGAGGCCGGAGCCCAAAGTCTTTTCCTCGCTCGAGCCCGGACAAACATAACGATTTGGGCTAAATTGAGCCTTAGAGTAAAGCAATGGAGCCCTGGAGCCCCAATTTTTCTGTCTTGGTGCCCTGGAGTCCCAAGCCCACTTAGGACTCTGTTCAAATGAAAATAACCGCGCAATACCTTGATGGTTCTGTTTGCTGTCCGCGGAAAAATGAAAATTAGAAGTTTTGTTTTTCAGTTTTAAACTTGGGCAGTCATGACATCAAAAGTCGGAAAAGAAGCTGGCACAATGTAATAGGGCTGCTGTCATTCGTAGCCCTTTTTTGCAACCCCTTTTTTGAAGTTTCACCTCACTAAAATCACACCTTGGGCTAAAATTACAAACAAGAGCGACTACGCACATTTTAATCAGTGAGAAGTCGCTTTTCGGTACGATTCGATAATTGCTCAGTTCAGCCAAATTCATTTGTTGTTAAGAAAATGTAGAGATACTCTTTCCAATTACATGGTTTCCAAAAAGTAACTCCTATACTCAATTTAGAGACTTCATTTCTAAATTGTATCTTTTTCATCCTAACGGAAGAAATTAATTTTCAATTTTGCCAATGTCAACATCGATCGCCCTTTTACACTAACCTATGAGTGGTAGCATATTTTTTTAAAATTTATATAGTCAAATGAAATATTAACGCCAACAACATTGAAGGCTTAGGAATTTGAATGCCTCAAATTTTCTGTAGATGTATGAAACACCAAACATAGTTTTCCCTCTGCAGTCATTCTGAGCAAGGCCAAGGAAAGTACAATGAAATGGATTATAATGATCACAATATAAAAAGCGAAAAAATAATTACCGTTCAATTCTGCAAGACTTGGTATCCTCCGCTTGGAAATTATATAACAACAGAACTGAAAACACGTCTTGGTCTTTGTAAAATTTCCATCCAAAAATTGGCCAGTTCAATGAGGGTTATTTTTAAAGCACGTATAAACGATCTCTGCCGGATGATAGTCGTTCTAAAATGTCGGCAGAAACGGCACGAAGTAATTGGCATCTGTCGTTCTCTTTGTTCACCTGTTTATCGGTAAATGAAAATTTTGAAATGTCATTCAAAGCACAAAGACGTGTTTGCGTCAGTAATATAGTATACACTGTACCTGAAAATATGACGAAAGAGGTTTTGAAAAACGTCAAAAAAAAAAAAAAAAAGCTACCCCGGGAAGTTCTCATTAGTAACGATGTAAATGACAAAATTGGTTTTAAAGTCAGTTGCGTGGATTATGTCCAAGGTGGTGACTCGCTTGAACTTCATTTGCAAAACGTTCAGCAGCTCAGTACAAAAATTATGTTGATTTCTAAATGTGCCAAATGCAAAGGTTTCAGAGTTTATTTACTTCAATAAAATATCATCATGTTTAATGCCTGTTCAAATGAGGTGCACATAATAAAACATGAATCAAATCATGTTCGTGCTCTGTCAGGAACGTGTGATCATAAAGAGCGTCAAACTAGCTACCAAATTTGTACAACAGTGGACCATAAGATATATTTTCTTCTACGACAAACAGACTTGAGAATGTCATGACGCAGGTAAATTACAAAAGGTAAATTAGAGACTTAGATACCACAGGGTTGAGCAGTCATTAGATAGCTGTTATTTAGGTCCAGATGTTAGTTAGTGATTGGGGAGGGGGTCCAAATTTCCGGCTTCCTTTAATCTCGGCTCCCTCACCCTTTCTGTTGACTTCCGCCTCTTTGCCCTCGGCGATTATATTATATATTGCAACGTTGTGCAATTTTCCCTGTATCTCACGCTTCCAGCCACTGTCTTGGGGATCCTGCTTCTCGTACACTTGCCGCCTCCTTGTCTTCCGCGTTTCCGACCCGGGGGGGTCCCATATAAAAGGAACGAGGATGCTCGTCGGAAAAATTAGAATTAAACCCCTAAAGGAGACCAATCTGGGCGTGACTCAGGATTTATTTGACCCCTAAAGGAGACCATGCTAAAACAGACAACCATTTAACAGCTACAGTGATTTTAATTTAATTACGCTAAAGATGTTGACATGGAATGCTGTCTTCTATATTTAGATTTTAAAAGCATCGTGATAAATCTTTAGTTTTTCGTTCAGTCCACCCTAAGCGATACTTGTATGGGTAAAAATAATGGCTTTCCGTTTTGAACACCCTAAGTGAGACCAAAATCTGCAATTTACACCACTAATCGAGACGATGAGCATCCCCGTCACTTTCATCTGGGAGTCCCCCCGGGACTTCCGATCCCCCTCCCCCTCCCCCACTGGTTATGCTTTTTGGTCGAGGTCCACATGTGAAAAAGTGTGAGAGCGCAATATTTTTACACACCTTCATATAATATTTTTACTTCGTAAATGGATACTTGGCTGAGGCACAGTCAAAAATAGTCATAACTTTATACTTTATTACTATAATCAATTTGGTATATAGTTGAAAAACTGTGGTAAAGAAAAAACGAGTATGTGTTCTTATTGCACGTGTACGTGTTCTTATTGCGCCATATGTGCTACTTGAGATCTGACAATTTATTTATGTATCTACTTATCACTTCTTTATTATTATCTTTTTAATTGTTCCTTAGTTAAGTATAATAATGAATTTGTGAGTTTAGAAACCGTTTTTATAAACGACCTATCCCCAATTAGCTGTCAAAGGCTAAATACTCACCCTGACACTTAAATAAAGTTATTCATTCATTCATTCATTGGCTTTAGAACAGTAAATTATAATCAAAGGTTGCTTGTAGAGTATTCAGTGATTGACTTTAATTGTTCCTGGAAATTCGGAATACTATGTACAATCCCATAGGGAATGAAAAAGAAGAGAAAATGAGATTTACAGCGCTAGCCGCTGATAGTTAGTGGCCTAACGATCATAGTTAGAGCCAGGACTCGAGGGTCAAGACATGAGGGTCAAACATGCATAGTAAACAGTTATTTCATCCTTGAAGACCCAAGGGGAGATAATCGTACGAGAAGTCCTCACAACTTGTTCCATGAATTAATCTAGGGAACAAATTCTGGTCCCCGCAAAAAGGTTTGTTTTTCACGAAAATGTGTTGCTCACACTAAGCCTGTTCCAGGTTCTCAGATAGAAGGGACCGCGAAAATAAGACGCGCAGAATCTGGTATGTCGGAGCCTGGAACAGGCTACTTGGTTCCCAATCCCCGGATTTAGTCGCAGGGACTAGTGCCTTCCCTCCCCCCCCCCCCCCCCCGTGTGTGTGCCAACCTTTGAGGTAACTCGTTATACGACGGCTACCTCGCTATTTTGGCCACTTTAGTGTGGCCCGAACTGCTCAGTCATTTTCTTGTTTGAAAATCTTCAAGTCCAGCCACCCCATGGTAATACGGCCAAATCTTAAGGTCACATATAAGGGTGAGCCCATGTAACGATTTCCATTATAAATAACGGCTCCGCTATGTGGCGTCTCCGAAATGAAACAGAATGAACCGCCAATTATTCCAGCCTTTTAAATCATGTACAGTACAATGAAAAGACGCACATTGCATAAGTATTTATTATTTTCTCCAATCCATCATACATGGAACATTTTTCCGAGTTTAAGAATGTGGTAAAACATGGATAGAAAGAGGCACATCTAGCTAGCTAATACTGTGCATCCTAGCTGTATTAACAATTACAGTAGATAAAGCATTATAAATTATTAAGAAAATGAGGAAACTAAATTACACTAAACAAGTAAGCAAAGCAGAGATAAAGGTATATATGTTCAAGGTATACATCTATTTCAATTAACGTTGTCAGATGGAAGTTTAAGCCTACGCGAGAAGACCGCAGGGTAATATGGGATTTTTATGCCTAAGTTAACCAAAATCAGCGGTACCTTGCTTGTCGTACAATAGCAAAGTATATGGAAGAGTTTTTAAAGCATAAAAATTAAACAAATAACGTGAAAGAATTATTTTCAGATACAGTTTTCGTTTAAAACAATTTTTAACCCCACTCATCTTTTTGTTTACCGGGTTAAATTGGGGTGCAAATTTTAAATATGTGGGTACACGTGGAGCACGTGCATGGTATGTAAATTACAAGTATGAAAAACATTAACAGCATCATGAAAAATATGGAACATGAATTTTTGTACTTCAAGGCAAGAACTAACAACTGAAAATGGAAAACCAAGGATTGCCGCTGACAATAATTGGATGATGCCAATTTATTACTTGTACTAAGAAATTCAAAGTTCACTACCAACTTCTGACAACCGTTAAACTAAGTTTGATTTGCAACTACCCACACTACCCTTCGGTCTTGTAGCGTAAGCTTGAGTCGAATCCGACAACCTTAATTGAAATAGCTGTATATTAAACACCTTTTGTGGTTGGGTTTATCATTCTTTTCATTTTCTATTCTCCTTTGTGACACATACTTACTCACGTTTATTTGTAATTTGTGCAGCTGTTATCCTTTTAATTTGTGCAGCTATTACCCCTTTAAGCCCTAATAGTGACGGACATGAAATGCATTATCATTACTTGCTTAAACATTCAAGTCATGAGACTAAAAAAAGTGATCACCAACGATAAGGCGTCTTGATATTTAAACAAACTTTCCTTAGTAGCACCATCAGAAATGTATGGAGAATAGTAATTATAAGATGAAGAAGAAAAAGAAAAAGAAGAAGAACAAGAAGAAGAAGAAGAAGAAGAAGAAGAAGAAGAAGAACAAGAAGAAGAACAAGAAGAAGAACAAGAAGAACAAGAAGACGAAGAAGAAGAAGAAGAAGAAGAAGAAGAAGAAGAAGAAGAGGAAGAAGAGGAAGAAGAAGAAGAAGAAGAACAAGAACAAGAAGAAGAACAAGAAGAAGAAGAAGAAGAAGAAGACGAAGAAGAAGAAGAAGAAGAAGAAGAAGAACAAGAAGAAGAAGAAGAACAAGAAGAAGAAGAAGAAGAAGAAGACGAAGAAGAAGAAGGAGAAGAAGAAGAAGAAGAAGAAGAAGAAGAAGAAGACGAAGAAGAAGAAGAAGAAGAAGAAGAAGAACAAGAAGAAGAAGAAGAACAAGAAGAAGAAGAAGAAGAAGAAGAAGACGAAGAAGAAGAAGGAGAAGAAGAAGAAGAAGAAGAAGAAGAAGAAGACGAAGAAGAAGAAGAAGAACAAGAAGAACAAGAAGAAGAACAAGAAGAAGAGGAAGAAGAAGAAGAAGAAGAAGAAGAAGGAGACGAAGAAGAAGAAGAAGAAGAAGAAGAAGAACAAGAAGAAGAAGAAGAAGAAGAAGAAGAAGAAGAAAAAGAAGACGACGAAGAAGAAGAAGAAGAAGAAGAAGAAGAAGAAGAAGAAGAAGACGAAGAAGAAGAAGAAGAAGAAGAAGAAGAAGAAGAAGAAGAAGAAGAAGAAGAAGAAGAAGAAGAAGAAGAAGAAGAAGAAGAAGAAGAAGAAGAGAAGACTACCAAGTTCGCTGCTTTGCGTTGGGAGCTTAAACAATAGTATCCCGGATATGAGGTGAAACAGTACAACATTATTTATGTCCTGGCTGGATGGTCTGAAGACCTTGAGGCGAAGATGAAGGAGTTAGTAGGAGAACGAACTAAGCATGTACTGAAGCGTATGCAGAAGTTGTTTTGTCGCACAGCTTAAATGTTTTTGACTCTTTTGAGAGTTTGTTGTAGCGCGGAATGGACTTAGATCTCTTTGTGGTTTCGAATTCAGAGAACGTATTTTAAAATTTTAAAGTGCAAAAGATATCTTTTAGATTTTAGCGTGACAACTTGTAAAAGGAATTAATTTAAGTTTCTCGGCTTGTATTCGTTTGAGTCATTTTAGTATATAAGGGACTTTGAACATTTTAGCGGCATTGGAACTTGATATTCATTCTAGTAGAAGTAAGGTTTTTTTTTCGAAAATTAGCTGCATAGGCTACGTACGTGCCCTGCATGCTATTTAGGGACATAGCATATTATAAACGTCTTGTGCTGATATAATAATAATAATAATAATAATAATAATAATAATAATAATAATAATTTCCTACGTAAACCTAGTTTTAAATAAATGAGTTTTCAAAAGTTACAGAATATGCATGTTCATGTCTTTAAAAGGTATATTAGCAGAGAGGTATGACCGATGTCTTTGTTTGCAGTGGATGTGCAAAACCTTTAAAAACGGCTGGTTTCCTTTTAAGGGGCTCGCCATTTTATGTCCTTTCTTTAAATTTCCTTTAATTAACAAACTGCTTTGTGGCACTATATGACATTTGCTTTATATCATGATTCAGACATATGGATTGAGAAATGAAATAAATTCGCTGTTTACTGAAGATTAATTTACGCCAGTGAAGCTAAACAGATCTGAAATATAGATTGAATTTTTATCGAATTACCTTCATGTTTAATTTCAGACAACCTGTCTATTTCAGACTTTTATGACAACACGAAGTTAATATTGAACTATCTGATTAAACAATGCAGCTATGCACCTGCTAAATGTTATGAAAGTTAGCAGTAATTTTGAATTCGTCGTCAAGATTCAAATGTTGTTAAACTCTTGTCTCCCGAGGCTCTTACAACTCGTACAATTGTACCGCAGGAAAGTAGTTCTCAGAAGCTTTAATTTAAATCCCCCCCCCCAAAAAAAAAAAATGGGAATGATCAGTGGCACATCTACGACGTGGTCCACGGTACCCAGATCGAATTGGAATTTGAAAATGTTGGTTTTTGAGGAGAGGGAAAAACTGGAGTACCCCGAGAAAAACCTCTCGGAGCAAGGACGAGCACCGGGCAGGAATCGAACTCGGGCCACACAGGTGGGAGGCGAATGCTCTCACCACTGCGCCGACCCTGCTCCCCTAAAAGTTAGAACTACCTTGTACAGTAGAACACACAGTTCCATAGGACAGTAAGACAGTAGTGGGATTTCAGTCACAGACTGAGAAGTTGAAACCATTCATACAGCATAACAAACAGCACCACAGGAAAGCACTGCTCAGTAACTTTTATTCGAATGGTCACACTTCAGGATTTCAGCCACAGACTCAAAAGTTAGAACCATCTTGTGCAGCATAATAAACAGCACCGCAGGAAAGTACTGCTCAGTAGCTTTCTTTTGAATGGTTACACTTTAGGATTTCATCCACAGACTCAAACGTTAGAAGCACCTTGTACAGCATAATAAACAGCACCACAGGAAAGTACTGCTCAGTAGCTTTCATTTGAATGGTCACGCTTTAAGAATTCATCCACAGACTCAAAAGTTAGAACCACCTTGTACAGCATAATAAACAGCACCACAGGAAAGTACTGCTCAGTAGCTTTCATTTGAATATTCGTATTTTAGGATTTCAATCACAAAGACAAAATTAAGAATTATCTTGTACAGCAAAAGAAAGTATACAGCTTGATGGCTCTCATCAAGACAGGTTGATTTAATTTCTACTTATACTGCTTCAGTTTGAATGGTCACACTTTAGGATTTCATCCACAGACTCAAAAGTTAGAACCACCTTGTACAGCATAATAAACAGCACCACAGGAAAGTACTGCTCAGTAACTTTTGTTCGAATGGTCACACTTTAGGATTTCATCCACAGACTCAAAAGTTAGAACCGCCTGGTACAGCACAATAAACAGCACCACAGGAAAGCACTGCTCAGTAGCTTTCATTTGAATGATCGTATTTTAGGATTTCAATCACAAAGACAAAATTAAGAATTATCTTGTACAGCAAAAGAAAGTATACAGCTTGATGGCTCTCATCAAGACAGGATGATTTAATTTCTACTGCTTTAATTTGAATGGTCACACTTTAGGATTTCATCCACAGACTCAAAAGTTAGAAGCACCTTATACAGCATAATAAACAGTACCATAGGAAAGTACTGCTCAGTCGGCTTTCACTTGAATGGTCACATTTTCTGATTTCAAACAAAGACTCAAAAGTTAAAGGAAACCACGTCAAGTGATTAATTTTAGGTTTGCCCTATAAAACGTATGACAAATGCAATTGGGTAGCTTAACAGCTGGTGTTCAAATTTCAGTGAGTTCAGCATTATGATCAGTATGAGTTCCATTAGCTGAAAAGTGAGCAAATGCTACACACTGCAGTGAAAACTCCCGGCGTATTCTCAAGAAGAATTATTCCCAGCAATTTCGAAAGAATCTATATATGACGCTTAACTTTACTTATAAAGTCCAGTTGTGATTACAAAAGTTGAATCAGATTGCACGGCAAATCTTACTTGCGTCCCATTGCAAGCACTAAAGAGGATTCGGTATGTACTTTTTTTTTGTGTACCACTTTTTGCCGTTTTCATATTGTTAATATTAAACGAAAGAATCAGAGAGGATAAATTTGCCTAAATAAACCGTTTTAAATGTAAAGAAGATCCTCGCAGTTATTAACGCAACTTATGCAGTTGCGAAAATCGCAACTTATGCAGTTGCGAGGATCTTCTTTACATTTATTTCTTCATTCCGCAGTTCAATTATATGAATTTCATATATTCATAATTTCATAAACCGTTTTGTCCAGCAATATCAGTGATATTAAGAACTTTTAAGGTCGTAAATAAAACGCTATGCCCGGATTTAGTTAGAGATTGATGATCGGATGTTCTATATTATATTGTAATCTCCTTAGGTCATAAGTAGTTAAATGCCCTGACAATTTCGTTAATCCTGTTGGCATAAATCACAAGCTTTGCCCACATAATTTACGGGGCGGTGAAAATCTTAACTACCAAGTAAAATTGGCTATAAATCGCTGGGATTAAACGTAACGTAGAAAATTACATCCTTGGAAACCAGCTGCTATTATAGCATACTCACTTACCTTGTAAAAATTAAATAAGTCTCTTCGAGTCACAATACACATTTAGCGGTGGGCTTCTGCAAAACTTTCAAATTTTGATCAACAAGCCGTTACGCTCGGATAATTCTTTTAAACTTCATCTTTAAATCCCATCAAGAGATATCAGCATATATCTGAGCAACAAAGTGCAAGGAAAATATTTTAGGATTGAAAACTGCAAATTTCAGTCATTCTTCAAACACGGTTGAGTGGCAAGTGCGACAGCTACAATCTGCTGTGTAAATACATTCTTGCCAGACCTGGAATGGCTGCCAATTTTTCATTGGCTCAGAGAATTGTCAGTGATTGAAAAATTAAACGGATGTGCCATTGGGATAGTGTTTATTTGCCTTAGAAGTCATACCGTTTAGCTGTGTTGACGTTCCTATTTTCGCCTGTTTTCATTGTAAAATCTAAGACTAAAAAAAGAGATGCAAGCTTTACCCTTTGACCCATAGCTTATGAACAGGCTTCTAAGTACATCATAGCTTGGAAAAATAAACTTTTTGTTTCTTTTCGTTTCTTTATGTTCTTGCATAGTCAAACTGCACTTTATCCCTTTCAGCCCCAATATCAGTAGGCATTTTCTCTTCACTGTTCTTCATATATTTCTTATGGTACATGTCGGGAGAATTTGCATAAAAATCAAGACATCTCATCTTTGATGATCATTTTCTTTATTCTCATGACCTGTACATTTGATCAGGTAGTGATATTGTGGGGAGAAATCAGATACTTGTCACTCTCGGGGCTTAAAGGGTTAAGTGTTTGGATCAGAGTAGATGGTGTTCTTTTACTCGAGTGTGCCTCACCTTTTGCAAAGTCAAGCTGCCGCTGTTATAAAAAAAAGTTTATAAGATCTCCAATCATTTTGAGAGACTAGGATGAGATTAGTGTGCTAACCTTTCGGCCTGAAGGCTTCCGGCTCGAAACTTACTGGTTCCAGTCCCTGCCCTAACCAATCCTATCGACGAGATCAAAGTTTGATTGTAAAATTTTTAAAATTGAAAAAAAAAACTTACTCGGCAAAGTCGTGTAAACAAGCAATATAAATAAATCAAAATGTTTCGGAAAATGTTACGAACCTGCAAACGCTCTCAAAGCAAAACATGATTAACTGCAATTTTTTACGTACATCGAAAATTCCAGCAGACATGCCTTGTGATCACCGGGCGGTTATTTGTACCGTGGACTTGCCCAGGCCAAGATTGTCAAGAAAGGAAATCAAGCACTGCAAGTGCGCCAAATTACATCGGACTCATTTCGAGATGATCATGACTTGGTTGCATTGCCACTCTTCGTCCCAGCTGATGCTAACACGTTGGCTGACTTACTGGACAAAGCGCTTGCAAAGTCCTGCTGTCTGGACCCAGTCCCTACGCACTTGCTGAAACAACACATGGACTTGTTTTAGGATCAGGAGTCTTTCTGAATTCTCTCAAAGAGGGAGTGGCGCACCCATCGCTTAAGAAGTCCGTGACCGACTACGAAGACTTTGTATGCTATAGGCCTGACACTAATACCGCTTTCCTTTCCAAATTGTTAGAGCGGGTGGTAGCAACACAAACGAGGAACTACCTATTGGAGAAGAACCTAATGCCGCTAATGCAGTCCACATATAGACAGCATTGCAGCACTCAGACGGCGCTCGAGCTCCTTCGGGTCGTTAATGATATCCTTCTGGCAACTGACTCCAAACAGGACATGGTGTTGATTGTGCTCAGTGACCTATCGTCAGCATTCGATACAATTGACCATGCTCTCTTAACCGACCGACTTCGTCACCATTATGGGTTCGATGGCAGATTTTGAAATGGTATAGGTCATATCTATCTGGACGTTCTCAGAACTGTTGTTGTTAGGGACACGTTCTCTTCTAGCAAGCCTCTGATGTTTGGAGTGCCTCAAGGCTCTGGTTTGGGGCCTCTGGTCTTTTCTAAGTATTTCGCACCCCTAGAAGACGTCACACGTGGCCACAATTTAGACTGCATGATGTATGCTGATGACACTCAGCTTTACATTAGGATAAAACCTGGTGAAGATCCTTTCACTTCCCTGGCGAAACTTGAGCTCTGAATCAAGTACGTCATTACCTGGTGCAAATCCAACGCGCTGGTTTGTAATCCTAGTAAAACTGAAGTCGTCCACTTCACTTCACGGTTTGCTGCTTCTGAGCCCGTACCTAGTGTCTCAGTGAACGGAACTCTTGTTATCCCTGTAAACTCGGCGTGCAGTCTTGGAGTAGTTCTAGATAGGCACCTTAGCCTTTCATCCCATGTGAACAATTTGTGCAAGTCGGCGTCCTTAGGCTATCCGTAACATAGGCAGAATTAGACTATCCTTAAGTCAGAATGACACTGAGAGACTAGTCCATGCTTTTGTGACTTCAAAATTAGACAGTTGCAACAGTCTGATGTATGGACTGCCAGCATGCCAAGAAGCAAAGTTACAGCGGATTCAAAACTCAACGGCGCGACTTGTAGCAAAGGTCAAGAAATTCGATCACATTTCTCCAGTTCTGAAAGACCTTCACTGGTTAACTGTAAGGAAGCCAATAGCCTTTAAGATTCTTCTAATTACTTACAAGGCGCTTCATGGTCTGGCCCCCACATATCTATCGGAACTGCTCATTGTCTGTAAGCCATCGGGCTGTCTACGCTCTGAAATCTCTAATCTGCTCGTAGTCCCCAAACAGTAGAACAAAATTGTACGGAGAAAGAGCCTTTGTAGTTGCAGCTCCTACATTATAGAATAAACTGCCTAGTGCGATCAAGAACTCTGAATCTGTAGCCGCTTTCAAAACGAGTTTGAAAACCTTCCTTTTTAAGAATTAATCATTATCATTATTATGTTTAGTTCTAGCTTTGAATAACTATGGTAAATTATTATAGATTATAGTATATATTTTTTCATTGAAAATTAGTATTAGTATTAGATTCTTTATAATTTGCATAATTGTAAGAGTACTCCTAAAACTGATCATTACTATTATTATTATTATTATTATTATTATTATTATTATTATTGTTATTATTATTAATCCACATTCGAGGTTACCCACCTGGATTCTAGACCACGGCGCTTATTACAGATCAAATTGCGTGGGTACCTGGCTCAGTTTACTAATTTACTATTTTATTTTGGCATTTTAGGTCGCAAGAAAAGCCAGTTTCATGTACAACTTGGTTAATTGAAGGACTTCTCAGGCAGAACTGAATATTCAACTCAGTGTCTGTTATATTTCGTGACATCTTACAAAAAAACCTATTGCAAGGACGTGAGAGGACTGGGGGCGAGTACCGTTAATTTTCGTTATTTGCCGACAAACTATAAGTTTTTTAAAAAGGACTTTGTCATCTATTTTTTTGCATCAGTGTGGACAATGTTATGTTAATGTTATCGTCGTTTTTGACGATTTGATCGCACTTTCCGCCGGCATCACATTTCCAACATTTCCATTTCCGTCTAAATTGTTAAATTAAAATTTACGCAATGTTTTGAAGCCCTTTTTTATTGTGGCTTTTCGTTCCGTTTCTTAAAGTTTCAATTCTTCTCTTCTCTTTTCTTTTCTTTTTCAATCAAAATTTCATTTATGTATTAAAGAGGCATAGTCACGCTGTTTAACTTCACTTTAAAAACCAAAAATATGTCCTCACATCAAAACCTTTAAGCGAGTTGACATTAAATCGATATTAAGTGGTCATGGTTTGTTTTCTCTTAATGAAATTAAGTTAATATGTTCCTTTAAATGTTCAAACACAGTGTTGGGTATGGATAAAGTTAGCTACCGATAATTTTAGCACAGTCGTGACCGTGCCCCTTTAATGAAAAAAAAGAAAGAAAAGGAAACAGCAATTCCAAAACAAACAAACAAACAAACATGGTGTGGCAGGAGAGGAATTACTTGCTCCCCAGGCCAAATGGAGAGTAATGCCTTGGCCGCAGCGTTCAAACCTCCCCCCCCCGAGGAGAGGTTATTCGATCCCCAAGCCATACTAGAATAACCCCTATAGGTGTGTCGCGAACCTACCACCGTTCGCTTCGCGGAGCGAGCCTCTCACCATTGGAACACCGCCGCTGTTGTTAGTATACAAGGAAAAAATTGGAGGTGCGCTGATTGAGAGTGAGCACTAGGCTAATTCACTTTAAATGGGCTAAAATACGACAAAGCACCCTAACATGAAGTTGGAAACTAAAAAGTAATTGACAGCTTGTCAGTCTATGATCAAAATCTAGAGGAAAATCAGTGTTTTTTATGCTAAAACGAGTGAGCAACTAGAACATCCCATAAGCCTTCAGCGTCGTCCAACAACAAAACAGCCTTGGCTACTGTACTTTTGAAAATCGCTCCGCTCTTGTCGGTGGTGGAAAGGTTAGCTGGTCTGTCGAGCTAAAGGACGTTTGCAGTGCCACTGCGTCAAGCTCGCGTAAGCTGGCTAACGTTGCTGGTTAACGTTGACATCAGCAAATTAAAGTACAAGCTTGACTTGAGAAAATCCTGTCTGAATAACATCAAGTTCCCGCGTAACTTATGCCTGCAATGAAGGCGTATTTTCTGGGTGAGTGAACTCTAAAGCCGCCATCTTGGATTTTAAAAGCAGAGAAAGATTGGGGAGAATAGAAAGTGCGACCAAGGGAGTGGGAAATAGGCTGCAACATGGCGGCTACGATTTATCAAGATTCTGGCATTCGTTCGTCCCCGGAAAACGCCTGCATTGCAGGCTAGCGTAACGTTTGACAACTCTGTTGCTCGTTCACAATACTGTTGTACATGTAAACATTGAGAAAGGCCAGTGCCCTGTTCACTAGCCCTTTATTTTTATCACTCAGCGGGAGACACGCGATATTAGCCTTCTACAAATTCAAATGTCTTTTGGCTTCTCAAAGTTTGCCAACTGAATAGACGACAGTTTCTGTTTGTGAACTAGAAAAAGGCACTCGTGCTTACATAATCGGATGCAAACACTCGAGGGAGTTAAGGAGAATTCAAAATTTTATACCAACCCGAACTGCAGGCGATGGTTTACCCATCTACGTTCGAATTACTTTAAACTCTCTCGGGATGGCTATTGACAGACCATTGCCGAGTTTTCTTTAGCTTCACTTTTAAAGGGAATCCAAGTGCAAATCCTCTTCATTCACGTGCAAATGAGACTCATTTGATAGGAAAAGTTTTTCGCGAGGCCTCGCTCTGAAGAAGAGCAGCTCGGGCCATCCAATAACAGAATTATTTACAGCCTAGTACCCAGGCATTCTCCCCCCACTCACTCGGACTTGGCGCAAAATATAATGGCATCACCGAAGTGACGTCACGAAATGTCCCGCCAAGTCGAATGAGCGGGAAGACGCCTGGGTACTAGGCTGCAATTTTGTGTGGTCTTGAAACAATAATATTATGTGATTGGATACCTACAAAAATAACAATGTGATACCAACATGTTTCGACATTTGATCTTGGAACAAATTTCAATCTTCAACACAGAATGAGAATTTACTTCTTTAAAGTAGGCAAAATTAAAACCTTATGAGACTGTTTCGTGTGCCATGTCATCTGTAAAGTCCTCGATCGGGTTACTAAAAATCAATTCAGTACGTGGCACACCAGATGTTTCGCTATGCTCGAAACAAGTTCAGTTTAGATTACAGCAATCCATCTGATGTTAACAACCGATTTGTCATTATGTGCTGGCAAGGAAAAATGGCGAAAACGGAGAATGACAGGTTTTATGTTTGTGTATATAGAGATGAATTAGATGACATTTTGGGGATAGCTTTTTTTTTTTGCACCTGACATATCGACATACGTTCGAATGTTTTGGTCATTTCTCGCTCAAGTGCTTAGAAAAATCAGCATGAAATGGCGCATGGATCAACCAAATATCTCTCTTTGCATGGCGCTAGTTTATGCGTTAAGCATAATTCCATAATAAAATGACAATTGAAAGCTAAGTAAACTTAATTATAGTTTTGGGACGTCAGACGCCGTGTACAACTTTATTGGAAGTTTAATTTACAGGGTGACAGCAAAACAAAACTGCATGTGGTGAAACGAAATTTATCTTCTGCTACTTTTCTTTTTCTTAAAATTCGAGGAAATTTATTTTGATGTGGAAATGGGAAAGTGCCAAACAATGCAAACAAATACTTTAAAACCGACTTTGCGACAAAAGACTCCCAAAAGCTATCAAGGTCAGGCATTGTTGTAATCCTCCGGTCGGGAAACATCTGTCAAACTACCCATGCCAGTGTACGCTAAAAACATGAACACTAAAATCTATCTGGGAAAATAGTGTTTTTTATTCAAAGTCTAAAATCCTTAGGATATTTTCTGGGGCGTATTTAAAAGTTATATCTCTTGACGTAAGGTCATATTTTGTGGTATTGGTAAATTGAGGTTTTTCGATTGTGCCTACAGCTAAAAGCTTTTTAAATGCATCCGCAAAAGAGGAAATAAACAGTCCTAATATATTCATTTTTCTAATTTGTAATAAAATGCAGTGAGACAGTTTTTAATCCCGAAATGATAAGGTTTTGGTCTCTTATCTTGCCAATCTGAGTCCGATGCTAAACTTTGCTATGCCAATGTTTTTAAAATTACTCCTGTTTGGCATATGTAAACAAAGGCAGCAATGGATGTTCAAAAATACACCACAAACGTAAATTAATAACTTGTTAGTACGTCTAGAATTCCACATAAGACCGTTTGACTAGTATGTTTTGTCTTTGCTTGCCGGATCCGAGATAGCAAGATTTGAAACTCCCATCCTTTGTATTCCAATACAGGAACATAAAAAATTTCTCCTGGTAAAGTAGTGGCTTTATTGGTACATAATTTCTACCCTCATAAAACCTAATGAATGCAAAGTAGTTTTTATTTTTGAACCGATGAGTTTTTATCTTTGAGATTGTTAACAAGCCTAAAGACGTAAAATAATAATCTAAGAACTTCAGTTTGCTTAAACAAAAAGAGACAAAGAATTACGTGAATAAAAACTAAAATTTGGAACATGAGGGAAAGTCAACGCATCACACTGATAATTCTGGGCGGTATCACCCATTAACACCATGGCTTGTATTTTATTCCAATAAAAGCATAGGATATTTGTGAATATAACAGCACTAAACCCACTAAGGGCAGTTAGTGAGAAGTATTTTGAACGGACGTCAAACACATCATGGACGACCTTCCTTTAAGCTTAATTCAAAACAGAAATATAACGGTTATTTACGCTGCGATATAATGCACCTGCTGAGACCCGACTCTTGAGATTGTCTGTGTCGACTGCTAGAAATTTTCTCCTTGCAAAGAAAATAAAATCCGAAGAAGTCATTCTGCTCCACGGTAGAAATTGCAATGTAATAGAATAAAAGCTAAAAGTGAACAGGTTCAATAAACCAGTAAGCGGAGCGAGGTCTCTCTCCTGTTTATGTTTTATTTGTTTGGTGCTCTGAACAGTCTCATTCTGAGAGACTATATCAGCTGAAGCGGAATCGAATGTCACCATTGAAATCATTTTGGGAACTGTTTTTTTTTTCGTTGCGCGAGTGAAAACGGAACTTAAGCTTCTCGGCAGAATTTCTTAAGTTGTTAAAAATTTCACTCAAGTCGATGTGCTTCACATCGAACAACTAGCTAGTTCAGTTTTGCGTACAAATCCGTACGTAACCCACAATATCTTGCACAAATGTTGCTTAAAGTTATTTTCTTTTTCTTTGGAGGGCCACAAGCGCGAACGCAGGTCAGCCCGACTAACAAAAATTGCACACCGCGCCACCCACTCGCGTGGGAAACACGCGGAGCTCAGCCTGTTTGTGCGTGGTGAGGTGGCCTCGCTCCGGGAGAACTGCCTTCGTGATCACAGTTGCTCCAGTGCATTGTAAGTATGACAGGTCTCTCCAGCTCTTCTGCTTTTATAGTCCAGTAAAGGACACGATGATGTGGGACGTCTATTTACCTTGTTAAAGGCAATCATTTCGTCCAATTCGGGAACGAGCTTCTACTGCGCAGGTTTAATGGACAAGGCATCTGGGCATGCGTGCGAGTTTGAAGGTAATCACTTGTCTTGAAATCGAATCCCGCTGTTTAAGGTTACTGTTCTAAGTATAATCTTTATAAAAAGTCATCAGTGTCCAGTTTTTATCGTGAGACGCAGGCAAAATTACAAGCACAAGGGTATTTTTTAAATTATAGCGAGTCAAACCAAGCTGAAGGACAAAGCGTGCACCTTGGATTTCTTAGTATTGAACATGTTTTCCCTGCTGTTGAAGTGAAGGCTTTGGCGTAGGAGTCGGTTATTAAAGTAAACCATGATTTAGATCAACTCATTTGAAACCCATCCTCACCCGACGTTTTGAAATCTATGTATTTTTCAGTCGAGGGAGTCAACGTTTAGTTACTTGACTTAATACTGGCAACATTTGTACCTTTGTGTTTTGTTTATTAACATGAAAGCCTACAATGAAATCAACTTACACAAATGAATGAATACAAAATTCTTTATTCTTTATTCTTTCAGGTTACATGTCCATTATTAGAGTGTTTAGGGTAAAGGTTTTAAGAACTAAATTTTGGGTCTAGCCGATCGTCAACAGAACTGTCAAGCCGGGGCGTCTGGGTAGTTAATTCTGCGAACAAGTAAATTGCTTCTTGTTTGATTTAACGAGTTTGCGAATAAACTGAACAGATCATTATAAGTGGCAGTATTTTCACAGACACCTAGAAACGTTTGTGGTCGGTTATTCATTAGCAGTAAGTAGAAGACGTTGAGATGGATTTTACTTTGATTGTTTGACAAATTATTTTCAACTGAATCTGATTTTACATTAAGTAACTCACTACTTCTGACCAGTATGCTATATCAAGTCTTGTCCTTTCAGTGTACATGTCGCAAAACATTTTGCGTTTCAAAAAAACAAGATTTTCTTTGGTTTTGAAATGAATTGGCCATAAATACCCTTAATAAATTGATTTTTTAACCCTGTCATTAATCAAGATATAAGTTCTCTTAAACATTTTGGTTCAAACTCATACATGCAGATGATGAGAATTAACAAACTCATCACCCGGGAGACTCTGTATTGATGTATACCTAGGTTTTCTCAACAACTGCTAGAACATTAGTTCGGTGACCAAAAGGGGGACTTATATGTAGCACGAAAAGGTGTAAATTTGGTCGATAATATTTGTAAAATCTAGCATAGCTTTCATTCAAATACTTTTTTCTCTTGCACTTAATTATCTTTGCCGCAGGCAACTTCCTTCGTATACGTACATGCGATTTAATTCAGTCTGTTTCTCGAAAGGGCGAATAAGACTACCCGTCCTTTCCTTTATTCGGCAGTTGGCAAAAATAATTCCGCATTTATCGTACAAAAAGCAGGTGTTGATTAGCGGTTTTAAGGCTTTCAATTCAATATTTTTCTACTGAAAGCACTCTAGTGGAGTCTTTCCTACTTTTCGCACGCACACAGAATTCGAATTAATATCGATCACCACATCTATTGCACTGCAAGCTTGTCAGTTCCTTGTCCAAAATGTCATTTCCGTGCAATTTGAGTTGGCTTTTTTCAGTCAGAAAGCTAACAAATATAGAAGCGCCTGAAAGAGACTGTCATCTTTGAACACTAAATCAACCATTGTTGTGTATATTTGCAGTTGCTATACTTTCAAGTTGTCAAAGGGAAGTGTGCATATCCTAAATCGTTTTTTAGGTAGGTACCTCCTTTGCAAAGCTAACTAATTTCTAAAGCTCATTGAATCAGAGAAAAAGTCCTTCCCTCCTTCCTGTGAAAGCTTTCAGCCAACTTAAGCACTTTTCCCATTTGATTTCTTTGAAACAAAAGCATCTTTCACATTGAAACAAACCTGAGACAGGAGCTAAGTCAACTAAGATGTTTGTTTGTGAAATCATTAAACATTAAAAGCGTCAAGTCTCCTTGAAGTCCATTTCCAAAACTTTCATTAATAAAGTTGGCCTCCTTGAATTGTGTTTGAACAATTTTTGGCACCTTACTGAATGCATATGGCGCCCGCACAGCAAACACCACACATCAGCGAGCGGATGCTTACACCTGTTTCAAGGTTACTACTGCGCACGTCCAGGTGTATTGGGAAATATCAAGAATGACAATTCAAAACACGGTTATAAATTTTTGCAAAAATGTTTAAATTTTTAAACGAATTTCTATTGACATATTTCGCTGTCTCCCGACTTTATCCTCTTCCACTCGTCGTTATGTCTAATAATAAACCAGTCCCAAATGCAAAACTGAAAGTTTTTTGCATTCTAACTCGAATTATGTTTAAAAAATAAAGAAATAGAATCTCGAAGATCATTAATCAGAGGAAAGGAGCTATGTTGATCTGACTTTAGTTTTGTAAGAATTAAGTTCTGCCCGGTTTCAAACTGTCTTATTTTGGAATCACCCAAAATGATATTAAGAAAACCAAACAAAGGATATGGCAATTCAAGATGAAATACAATTTGAACAGCTGCCCGTTTGAGGCATCCTTTACGGCGTCAGAGCGAGGGCAAACGACAAAAGACTGCTGATTGGAAAAAGCTCATGAAACATTCATAACGTCATTTATTCCAGGTGATGGCAACACTTGTTAATCACCTGTCAACCCAAAACCAATCAGCTTTGAGATCACAGAAAGAGGGTGTTTTCTCTTCATGGTAACGACAGTTATAATTCTATAAATGGAGAAAAGTCATCGATGATTGTCAAACATACGCAGCGGGGAAGAAACTCTTATTTCAGGTGCGGCCTGGAAGACGGCGAGAAAAGATCGATCGTGCACGATCGACTCGGGCAAGAAGAAGAAGGACTTCTTCAGTTGTTACTATTGTACAGTTGTTTCAATTCTAGTTTTAGTTTTATTTGATCTGTCTCATAATATAACAAACATGTAGTTGAACGCATACAATTGCAAGAACCTAGAACTTGCCTAAATCTTGTGTATTATGTAAAATGACTACTGACCTCTACCTTTTCTACTTTCTCAGTTAACGATCTTGTGTTCACTCCCTTCAGTATTTCAATGTCTGCTGTTTAATAGCCATGATTGTTAGTATAATACAACGTTGTTAGTATCGAAATCTCATGTGTAAAACCTTATTTTCCTAATGTAACTTTCCGCTTTCTTCTGTTTGTGCAGTATGGTCTATTCTTGTCTTTTACCAGTATACATGACTCAAACGAGAAGGGTCTGCCTCCAGATAGCGGAGAATGCCATCAAAGTTTTCCTGAATGATATTTTCCTCTCTCATGCAAGGTTGAGAAACAACAGCGAGCAGATCATGTCACTGCAGTTTTGGAGGACAAAAATTTTTGTAGGTAGACAAACTTCGGTGCGTGGGAGTCCAAAATATGGCATGTGGCTAAACGCCTTGTTAAAATACTCATGAACAAGGTTGATTTTTTCCCTAGCGTTTTTAACATCACTATATGTACATGTTTCATTCTTTTAAAAAGAAGTAACCATAAAGGGGATAAAGCTTTTCACAGCTCAATGTTCAGGTTTTTTCGCCCATTCAAATACGGCAGCAGAACGAAACACCCATATTTCTTCATTAATTATTCATTTTTTACGTCCCGAAAGTTTCGGGGGATTTTAGTTAATGATATTCCTTTTGACAGCTTTAGTATTCAAGGCTATTTGTTTTTGGAACCAAAGTTTATTTTCGTCGAAGAATATTTTTATGTTATCTTGACAATACTTTTACCATGTTTTCATCCTGCCGAATAAAAAGATTTTTATTTACCGAAACAAAGGAAACAATGTCCTTTCAGAAGTTATCGCGGCAAGGAACAAACTGAAAAATAAAAAAAAATCCAACATCTTAATTTTTAAAATACTGAAAAAATAAACAACATCACAAGAAAGAACTGCTGAATAGATTTGTGTGGATTTCATCAACGAAAACAAAAACTGCAAAAAGAAACGCATTATTATGAAAATAGATGGATTAACCCTGATCTGGAAGTTAAATGTTTCATAAATTTCAACCCCAGTAAAGAGAAAGTGGGAATTATTTTATTGCGATGAAAACCTCTTTAGTTTGAGATTGAAAATACACCGCTTATAGAACTGTGATTCAATTTTTCGGAATTCCCTTTTTTAATTAAAACCTTGGAGACTTTTTACTAAGGTATTGTGTATGAAGCCGCAGTGGATTAATTATGTAGTCCCATTAGTGGTTGATCCCGCAAATTGTAGGGTCACAGATTATTTCAGGGACGTAAATAAAAAATTTCTACCAACTTCAGTCTTGGACTAAATTGTAGTTTTTCGAATAAAAAAGTCGGCGTTGCCGATTACCTATATCATGACCAAACGTTTTCTTTTCAGTAAATGTGACTCTTTTTAATTTGCTGAAATCTGCATTTGATTTTAAGCCATTGAGTGAGAAATTTTCGTCGTTTCTTAGTTAAAACTTGTTTGCAATTTCTTAAGTAAAATTACACTCTGTACCAAACTGAACTTAATTATAATGAATATAATTAATTTTTTCTCTAGTATGATTTCTTTAAATTCTTCAGAAACTATATCTATCCTGTTTGAAATAGAGTAGAACTCCGGTTATTGACGGCCAATGATCAAAGATGTCAGTTTCTTAATAAATATTGTTATGCAATCTTTCTACTCGAAGGCGTATAATCAAATTTCAGTTGTGTGTTGTGTACCATTAGTGACTCAAACTATCAAGTCAAAAATTTTAATTAAAATTTTTGTCAAATTTCGAAAAATTATGATGAAGTACCAAAACAAGCTTGTCGGTCGGAGCTTCTTTTAGGGTTTTTGAAGGACATAATGTTAGCGTTTGTTTGGCCGATTTTATATTGAGTTACGAGGAGGGAGAACCTGATTGATTATAGAAAGTTGATTAGGGATCAACTGTAACGCACGATAATGGCCACATAAAAGTAGACTTACTCAGAAATTGCAATCACTAGGTCTCTTACTACAGATCTGAAAGATATACGATAATTCAGTACCAATTTTACCAAACAATTTGTCGAATAAAATCCAGCTTTTTGAATAAGAAAATGAAACAGGGGAAAAGCAGCTTGATCAGTCGAAGTAGAAAAAGAAAGTTCAAGTTTATGCAGAGGGGGAATAAAGAGGTTAATAAGTTCCTTGGGTTGTTTTTGATTTGAAGGGCAAACGAGCGCGAACGCAGGTTCACCCACTACCAAAAATTATGCACCGTGTACCCTCACTGGGGCTCCACGCAGAACTAGGCCCTCTCAAAGTGCAGAAAGAGGGCCCACTCTGGGAGGACTGCCTTCTTGATCACAGTTCCTCCAGTGCATTGTTAGTATGAAGGAACGCGCAAGCTTTCCCGCCTTTTATACGCGGCCGCGCGGTCGCAGGAGGCGGGAAATCGCATCAGTGCGATGATGTTAGCCAATCAAAGGCTTTATTCGCGCCATTGTGCTGCGAATGCGAGCGAGCTTTCACGACAGCTGTTTGAAGTTTGAAAATCAGAAAGAAACACACAAAAGAGCCTTGCAGAGAGCTTCAGTGTTAACTAGGTAAGTACTTAATTAAGTTGGCTTAACTCCAAGGCCTTTTTTATATAGTCACATCTTCAAAATTAAACTCAAAAATCAAACCTCTAGTTTTCCATCTACACTAGCACTAGTACGCATATACTAACTCGCATGAGTATGAAAGTAATGAAATGAAGTGCGAAATAAATATAACCAGAGTTACTTTATTTCGTGCCTTATGCGTTGTTTTCATTTCAATAATTATCTTACACTTGAAACAATGAACACAAAACAATGAATAAAACACAACAAGCAATTCACAACATTTCCATAGCTTGGCCTGTGATGTTTTTAGTTTAGCACACGCTGAAATAATGGTCTTAATAATAAGCTTGATTTTCCATTTTTTTTTTGCAAGGCCAAGTTCTTCACCAGAATTGTTCTTGGCATTAAACATTAAGTTATGTGAAGTCGGTATGTGGCTTTTTAAAACCGAAACTACAAGAAACGCATAAATTGTTAAAGCCTTACTTATTCAAATAATGTACGGCTTTCTTTGATGAGATTTGCAGTAAGTGAATTCACTTTCACTTCTGTTTAACCATGCAGAGTCACTTTCTATCAATAGTGCAATGACTGCCCCACACATTACATTCACAGATACATATCGGACTATTGAGCAACCGTGAAAAAGGCTTTTCAGCATTAATATACAACTTAAAATGAAAACGACATTGAAAACCGCGCTGAAAAAACAACAACATGGTTTCATATCGCGAAAAAATATACGCGACGTGATAAAGAGAAAGATAATAAACATTAGAGCTAAGTTACTTCAGCCTCTCAGTGTATGGCACAAAAAAAGAGAAATTTTCTGAATCACGGACGGGAGTCAATCCCATCTTCTTGCAACACCAGTGAAATTCTGCACCCACTCTGCGCTCTGACAGTGCTCTGTGCTCTGGCAGTGAACTAGCTGTTGTAGGACTAAGGGTGAGATAGGTTACAAACTACTGTAGTATCATATGTGACACACAACTCGGTGGGGGCTATCATGCGTAATGGGTGGGGATGTTCGTCGAAAAAATTTGAATTAAACCTCTGAAAGAGTCCAAGTTGGGCCTGACTCAAGTTCTATTTGACCACTAGAAGATATCACTCTGAAACAAACAGACAAAAGCTACATTGACATTAAAAAGGCGTTGTCATTGAATGCTTCCATCTCTTAATAGATTTTAAATGCGTTGTCCGTCAATTTTTTTCATTTCATGGCTAAAAATATTGGCGTTCCGTTCTGAACATCCTAATTTATAACAAATTCCGTTATGAAGGTGATGAGCATGCCCGCTTCTTTCACATGGGAGTCTCCCCCTTGAGACATACGCCCCGTATAGCGTACGGCAGTGTCATGGGTTCGACTCCGTTTGGGGGCTCACAGTATTTCCTTGTGATAAACAGAATTGAGAGAAGAAATGAGAAACAGAAATGCGAGATAAAGGTATATTGTAAGGTGAGTTATGGTAGCCGATCAAACTGAAGTGTTTCACTCCCTCAACGATGCAGCACTACAGTTTCTATGGAAACTAATGCTTTTATGAGCGACTTTCACTAAAAATCAAGCAAAATCTTAATTTCGCAGCAGGAGTTGAAAAATCGATTTCTTTCTTATTTTGCATATAATTAGGTCAGTTGGTAAAGCTAGAAACCTGATGTGGTTTGTTTTCGCCAGAAGCACTTTATTTTCGAAAAAACGAGGAAATCGATTCTCGGGTTCGGCAGGTCAAAATCACAGGAAATTATTCTTGAAAATCAGTACTATAAACTTGCATCGCGCTGGTAATCTAAAGCGCAGAGAAAAAGATAGGCACTTTCTATCGACAGAACAAGTCTTTTTCATTAACTAGACAGTTAGAAAACAGCAGTAGAGAAATCTACTGAGCACAAACAATTCCAAACTAAAAGGCAGGTTCTGATGATCACGTAGAAACTGATTTGGAACCTAACTTCTGTGAAATAATTTAACATGTGCCATCACTCTAAAAGGTCTCAATCCTCATTCAATAGACAGCACAAACATTGAAATAAACCATACCTTGAAACTGGCTTGGGTTATCCATGCTACTTTATTCAGGACCACTTCTAATCGAACTCAGCAAAGTCTTAACAAATGGGACTTAGTGAAGTTGAATTTTGCCGTACACAAAAACACGGGAAAATTTACTTCTTCAACCAAAAGGGCTCGCTCTACTTCATTCTTGTTAATTTCTAGCATTAGCATTCTTTTGCGTCCCAAAAAGAGGAAGAAAAAGCCCGAAATGGGTGATTTTCACGTTTCCAAACTTCTGTTCCTTCGTGTGCAAATTTCCTTGCATTGCGTTACCAAATACCGTGACTAAATTGTTTGACCAAATTTGGGCATATGATGTCATAGGTGTAGCATATTAGATGTCACGTTTTGTCATGGTTTGCACAGAGAGCTTACAACGATAACACCAGTATCGTTCAATTTTTCTTTTCCCTCTACCTTTTTAACCGGGCGACCGCAGGTTTATAAAATAGACACCGTTTTTTTTTAGCGTCAGTTGGCTTAACATACGAACAAAGTGCTGTAAAGCTTGTGGTACGGGTACTCAAGAGCGGTACTGTCTTATATAAGACGCATGCGCATATTACTCTGCTGAATGTTACCTTCGTGCGTTCTTGTCTTTTAATTTACAGTATTTAAGATATGAACGGCGAAGGGTTGTTAAGTTTGGGGTTTCTGTATTTGTCTTGTATAACGCATGTGCAACTGAGTAACTGAAAAATTGGCTGTGTTGTCTGATCTAATTAGTGGTTATGGTGAAAATTTTTTTAGCGTAGAAGTTTTGTTACGGGGATTGACATTTTGAGGGATGTAAAAATGTGGGAGTGGAAGGATTTTTGAATGTGAGGAGCATATCACGCTTTCTGTGAATGCGATTTGCTTGGAAGTTGCGTTTTGTAGACAGCGGTGTAATATTGTGCTGCGTGAGAGGCATTTTCCCTTGGCGTTTTATGGGGGGACGGTTTCCGAAGTGGATTGTAAGTTTTCTCATTGGATAACCTGTATTTCGAAGAGGAAAGAAACGACAACTGTGTTTGCAGCTTATTAGCGCGGTAAGGAACGGTGGCTTAGGAAGAGAAGGGATTGGCACTAGTATGATGATGCAATTAGTGGATTGCACCATCATTACATCATAGTTCTTGAGAACGGCGAGAGATGACACTTTATTTGAGGCGAGAAGTTGATTTTAATTGCATAAAGCCAACTGAATCGGTCATTAATAAGTAGATCAATTAATAAGGTAGCTGTTACGAGTCTTTAAGTTAGTTCATGTGGTTTGCTTGTGGTGTTGGTTGGGTTTGAGGTAATTTTGTAAGTGCGTAGTCTGGTACGTATTTACGTAGCCGTTCCGAGTCAACTTGTTTACTTTGTATGGGGATTCCCGGGTTAGCTAACCAGATTTAAACATCACGTCATGAGATATGCCTTAACGTGCCCCAGACTCTGACGATCTGATCGAGCTCGTGTTTATCAAGCGTTATATTTTGATTCTACTGCTATGTTCACTGTTTGTATTCACGGTCTAGGCACAACAGTAAATATTTTGTCATCCCTTTGTAAGCATCCTCAGTTGTGGGCAAATTTATACCGACATTCAACGTTTGAGTGAATTTGCGTTTTTCAGATGAGTCATCAGAGTTTGAACATTATGTCAACCAGTAACGCTACAGTCAAAATATTATGTCACACAATCACACTTTTCCTCACGCCGGTTCGTATAAATACAGGATCGCGCTAACATTTGTGAAACCTAGGGGTGGGGAGGGTCATAATAGCCGGTTAAAATGCCCATTGGGCTTTCTTGTTTGAGATCAATCGAACATTTTAGTTTGAAGCCATCATCAAGCATCAAGCAACGGCGAAGAAAAGAGAGACTGTGTAACTTAACACGGAAATTTTGGCGTATTTCGGGATGCGGCAAAGTTGAACTTCATTAAGCCCCATTTGTCAAAATTCACTGTCTTCGAAGCTTTCCCAAAGACAGCAGCATGGATAACCCAAGCCAGTTTCAAGGTATAGTTAAGTTCAATGTTTCTACAGTCTATTGAACGAGGATTGGGACTATTTAGGGTTATGAGATTATTTCAAAGAAGTAAGGTTCCAAATCAGTTTCTACGTGAACATCGGAACCTGCTTTTAGGTTGGAATTGTTTATGCTCATTAAATTTCGCTACTGCTGTTTTGTAACTTTCTAGTTAATGAGAAGACTTGTTCTATTAATAAGAAGTGTCTATCTTTTTCTAAGAAGTGTCTATCGTTTACTAGCGCGATGCAAGTTTATGGTACTGATTTTGAAGATTAATTTCCTATGATTTTGACCTCCCGAACCTGAGAATCGATTTCCTCGGTTTTTTAAAAAATAAAGCACTTCTGGGGAAAATGAACCACATCAGGTTTCTAGTTTTACCAATACCCATTTATGTGCAAAATATGACAGAAATCGATTTTTCCACTTCTGCCGCCGAATGCTCGATGTTTACTGAAAGTCGCTCTTATAAACTAAATACAGCTTACCTATAGGCCAAAACAACAATGCATCAATGTCAACACCTTAACTAGTAAAACGATTTTATGAGGCCTACTGACTCAGCTTAACGACCTTCGGCTTAATGCCTTTTGGTGAGATTAATCTTCTCCAATTGTTGTTAAGCAAATACAGGGCTTTGAAGGCTAATTTACTTTCACGCCCGTCAAGTACAAACTGACAAAATAAAATGTACTGCTCAGTTGATTATATTTAAAGGTCACACTAAAGATGTAGCATCCTCAGACTGAGAATAAAAGAAAATAAAAGGGTAGTTTATTTGTAATCTTCAGCACCCAACCTATTTATATACGATTTACAGAAGTGTGCAGCTATCGTCGTCCGGATGAATGTCAATATCTGGAATGAAACTTTACTTTGGCTTGGTTGAGAATGGCGGGAGATATATAGATTGCGCGTAATGCTGCAACTTTCAGCGCTAGCTGAGGAGATGCAAACGTTGGTAACTGGTGACTGGCCAAAGCGAGCGTGACGTACGCTCAGAAAGCATCGTAGACGAAATCTGGTTGGGTGTGGTTTCTGGTTTCCTTGATCCTTGATTGATGTATCATGCCTGGCAGTTTGAGGGCATACTTCCTTAATTACAGATGTCCGGCCCTTACAAATACCACAATGCTGGATACTTCGACTAATGGACTGACAAGAAAAATGCATCTCCCTTAAACCAGGATACTCCTGAAAGGCAGGCTGCTTTCCTAGCTAGAGAATCTGGCAGGCTAGCAGCTTCTTAGTACCCTTCAATTCATTGGTTGCAATTGGGTGGAGAGATAAACTGAGAGAGCCAAGTGTCTTGTGGAAGATCACAGCAACATTTGTACGACATATGGATTGAGAGAGGACACCATTGTAAGAAACAAAGTAGCTTCTTGCAAGGAGTGGGGTTAGGGCTACTAGTAGAGCGTTCGTTGGCTAAAATGTGCATGCTTCCCGCAGGCTTGAGATTGTTGTTTCTTTTTGTCCTTGCGACAAACGGTATTTTTTGGCTGGTACTCTAATATTCCTCCTTTTTCAGAAACCAATATTTCTAGTTTTAATGCAAACTAGATACAAAAGGTGCCCACATACAAACCACCTGTAGGTGATGTAGCCAGGAGGCTCTCTGAACATGATAAATTTATTTGTTCTGTTAAAAAGCGTAATAGTGATCAATAATAGAGGGCAGAATAAGGCAAGGAAAACTTGTAGACCACAAATATTCTCTCTTTTCTCACGAGGACGAGCGAGGTTGGAGTTAAGAAAATTCAGCTGGCGAGGAGAAAACGGTACTGAGCCCGTTATTGTGTTTTCTCTTCCTTTTTTTCTCGCCGGGTGTCTGCTTGCATGGCGGGATATTGTCGTTCCAGCTCGCTTGTTATCTCTTCGTCGCTTGATTATTGGTTAGAGAATTGAATTGATGCTCGATTGCTTGTTTCTCTTTATTTAACACCCTGCAAGTTTATTGACTTGGCATAAACACCAAAGCAAGCTTTTCTTGCCATATGAAAATAAAAACGAACAAAAAGTTACCTTGTGCTCTAAATAAAAGACAGAAAGGCAAAAACAAAATGACCACTCAGGTAGTTACAAGCACGAGTTAAAAGTGTTTAAGATGTTTTTCTTTCTTTTGAAAAAGATTTGAGGCTCATCGGACAAAAGAAATGAGTCGCTGAGATTTATTTCTAATATTAAGAACCCGACATCTGTAAACATCTTGCAGAATCATTTTTCTGAATTCAATTGTAGTTTTGTGAAAACTTTACATACAGCTAATAAAAACGAAGTTTTTATTGTCTCCAAGCTGCATGGTTTCTCCCTGACCTCGAAACAAAAGGGCTTGAATAAGTGTGGTAAACAAAATTCAATTTAAGTGGCATCACTTCTTTCAGCAAAACAACAGGCAATCCTTAACAGATGGCTAGCAACTCGCTTTACGCAAGCGCATACTAGTAATTGAAAACTAGTGGCTAGTGCAACAATTATATTTCCTCCGTCTGACATTTTCTTGAATGGAAAATTATTGCTGTGCTCTTACAAAGCATAAAATAATTTCCATACTAGCCTGGGCGGTAGGACGGTATATAAGCTGCTTGAATCCTGACTTGGCATACTTACAATGCACTGGAGCTACTGTGATCACGAAGGCAGTGCTCCCGAGGCGAGGCCCTCATTCAACATTGGGGGCTGACCCTTGCGTGTTTCCCACGCGTGTGCGGGGTGGCGCGGTGTGAAATTTTTGTTAGTTGGGCAGACCTGCGTTCGCGCTCGTGGCCCTTCAAAAATGAAAACAGAAAAAATACAAACAAACATCAAAACCCTAAGAAGTATGTGGAGGCTTGGTGGTATAGTCGTTAGCACGTCTGACTTCGTATCGAAATTTCGTTTGGAGAATCGGAGGTTCGGTGGTGACCGATCTTTTCATCGCTCCCGATCAGACGATCTGACATTCTGTGGTTCCAACATATTTCCAGTGGCTTTCAATTCTATATCGAACGGCTTTCGATCGAAAGATCAGATGGTCGGTGGTTCAGGGCTTTCGGTTTGTCTTTGCTCGTATCGTGTTGTTTCCTAAGCAACTTATCTCTCTCTACCTAGATGCATAAATGAATATCAGCAAACCGGTAGTAGTCTGCGAACAGGCTCTGTTTTTGATCAACCTACGTAAGACAATATGAGAGCGGGTAGAGCGATGCTAAAACTGGGCCTGATCGCTGGTTAACCGTTAGGGAAATACAAGCCTGATAAAACGCTGCGGGTAGACTTGCGATAGGCCGCACCAGTCACATCCTTCTAGAGGGCGCGGTACTTACAGTTGTCTAAAGCAGCCTTCACACGTCAAACTAATGTTGGCCAACTCGTGTTGGCAAACTCAAAATTGGTGTGTGTAAACGACACAACAACACGTTGGCAGACTGTTGGCGCCAACAGTTTGCCAACCTGTGTTGTGTCGTTCACACACACCAATTTGAGTTGGCCAACATTAGTTTGACGTGTGCAGGCCGCTTAAGCAAACAAACACTGGAGTTAAGCATTGTTTGTCGTGTGGGTCATTCATTCACTTGGGGCTTGTGTGCTACTTTTCCATTTTTAGCTACAGCAGACCGAAATGTGAGCAGTTTCCAACTTGTCATGCGATTGTACTTCATCGTTCTATCGTAAAGTTTGATGGTGGAACCTTTACAAATGTAAAAGGTTCAGTCGCTTCATACAAGCTGGTGTCTTCCAGTTATCAAACTCGCGATCGCTGATGGTTTACACACAGAAACAAAGAATACTATCCACATTGCCTAAACAACCTTTTTTAAGTTTTCGATAAGAGATTAAGTGAGTGTCTTATTTTATTCTAACCCAGCTTTTCATGACTTCATGACATGCAGCTTTGAAATTCTCTAACTCCTGTTTATTTTATTGTTTTTAAAACTATATTATTGGACGGTTAGGAGAAAGGAGGAATTTTACTGAATAAAGCTTTCTTCGCCAATAATAAAGGACCACGATAGCAAACAATAACGTTCTTAATTTGCTGCGAACTTCACTTTCAGAAGTTTCCCTTAGACTTTCTCTTTTCGTGTGGCCCCTATTTTCGTCACTTTCGCCGTTAAAAAAATCGCACTTTGTCAGTACTCATGTTTCTCACTGTTTGTATGCGACTCATTGAATATTTGCACGATTTGTGCGAACCGTAAAATCTGCGAAAATAGAATGCATTTGGCAAATGAATACGCTGTTCTTGTTTTGCATTATCTCGGTTAGTTATAAAGTTTTGTCAATTCACTTTAAAGTTGCAAAATGTTAGAATTCCATTCCGGCATTGACAGCCGTACATTGTTTAATTTTTATGTGATTCTCGTGGCACACTAAGACATTACCACTATTTAATGATTTTTTAAATATGTTCTAACCAACAGTATGCTTGAAAAAGTGTGATATCTCAAAGGAGAAATCACGCGTTGTCCTCTCGACCGAAATACAAAGGTTTGACATGAAAACATGCTACCCATTTATTCTTGGATATCACCCTTGGATTTCACATTTGGTTGCACTGAACTATAATAACATATTTTAAGTCTACTGAAAATACAATTAAATAGAGCTAAAAAGAAGAAGTCAACAATTTCACCAACAGAACCTTAATTGTACATTTGTAAGTCAGCTGGTCCATTGTTCCAAAAACTTTTTTTTTAACGTTCAAGGATTTTGCTCCAAATGTACGAAGAATTTTACGCATTTATCTGAAAAATTTTCACGCGCAGGACTGGACGAGCGTAACTACAAAGTGACAGCACTAAAGTAGTGAATTCCCCAAAGCACCTGTTACAAGAATAGAGGAAGCTTTTTTATTCAACCTGAGAATAGGTCTTTAAGAGAATGACATGCGCAGTGTGAAAATTTTTCTATCAAAAAGACAAATTGTTATTTTTAGGGGTTTCTCAATTAGCGAAGAAAAGGACATCTTGTTGTTAAAGAGCAATACCGCTGTGACCTTTCGCACGTCTTTGAACTATCACGCAGACCAAGCTTAAGGCAAAGTGAATTTTATTTAGAGATAATACAAAACCTAGCAATCAATGCTAGATTGCCGCTGGCATCTTTTCTTATTTTTTCAATAGCGTTTTTAAGAAGGTGGTATGGTTTCTCCCCAAGCAAACTGATCGAACGAAGAAAACCTTTAAGTTATAATACCCACCGATAAGTCCAAAAAGTCACAACTCTAGACTAATAAGACTTTGTAGTCGATTTGCCGATGTATTAAACGGAAACCTAAAACGCCATTTCGTGACAAAGACTGTGAATGATTTTAATTTAGGATGCAAAGTGTGGTATAGCTCACAGCAAGACGTTTTTTAATCAGTAGTAATTTTGCTAAACCATCGACCAAATGTTTAACCTGTGACATCTGCCTTTTGAGGTTTAAAACAAACAAAACTTTGGTAAAACAATATAAATGACCTATTCACAACAAAGGACAGATCAATTCTGAAACAAAGGACACATCCCTTCCAAACTAAATCTAAAACTTTCGTCACTAACAAAAAATGGGCAGTCTGGCAGAAATGACTGAAGAAAATACACTTGCGTAAAACCGCTTAAAACAGTTTTACGTGGGTACAAATTAAAATTCTCTATTTTCTTGGAATAAACACTTTTCAAAGATAATCCTTAGCTATAATAACAAAATAAATGCTTTGTAGGTATAAGTTTGTAGCTTTATACGCTACGGGTTAAAGGGACTGGGTCAAGGAAGGAATAATTAATACCATTTTTTTCCTACAAGTCGAAAGCTTCCACAAATATTTTATTTCGTGGTCCGTGTAAAGAAGGGAATCAGAAATCATTACGTGAAAGAAATGCCGTGTATAAATAAAGTATCTTAAAAGATTTGCACGCTGCGCGATATAAATTTAAGCAGAACTCAAGAAGGAATTTACAAGTTGTCGCTTATATTTAGTCTGTGTCACTGTGACAGGTAAAAGACACATTTGCGTCAACGACAACCTTCAAAATAATGGTCCAGCTTTGCTTAAAATTACTAAACTACTGCACTGAAACGATAAACAGCTAATATGGAAAGGAATAAAAGTTAAAAACGTTGGGCCAAATTATTCAATTCTGCCGCTGTTTCTCAAAACAATAAATATGGCTTGCATGCAATTTCTCTCCTTTTTGAAATTCCTGTGGTACTTCCTTTTTAATGTCCTAGGCGCAATTCGTGTCTGTGCGAAGGTAATTAGACATTATACAGTTTTTAAAGAGGCAAACCCTCGACACATAGTCGATAGAGTTCTGAGAAATTTACCAGTAGCAGTAGTGATTCCCTTATAGCATTGTTAGCAGGTGTTTCTTCGGCATTTTTTTCGGAACGGAGGTTCATGCTCCTGTTTATGTATTTCACATTAAACCAAGAAAAAAGGCTTGAAAATTTTGAGAAAAATTTTTAATGTTTTGATGCTTGTTTCAACATGCCTTTTGTCATTTGGTCAGCCAATGTGATCACTACAGCACAGAAATTAGATAGCATGCACCAGTTTAAAATGTAGAAAGACGAAAAGAGTTTTCTTCTATTAAACGCAACAGTTTTAACACGCAAAGTTAAGTGAATGCATTTATACAGCGATCACGTGACCTCATATCCCGCTCCAGGCAAACAACTGTGTCAACAATTACACATGCGTAGTTCATCTAACTGCACCATAAACGCTCACTGGCTCAATTCATTGGGCATTTTACAGCAAATCGATGGCTGTTTGAAAAGCACATGGTATCCAGCTAGTTTCCCACAACACTGTAGTAATTGTCAGGGTATAAAAGCGTTGGCAGAGCGCGCAGTTTTCATACTTACAGGGCACTGGAGCCACTGTGATCATGAAGGCAGTGCTCCCTGGTTTCGGCTTTCATTGCACTTTAAGAAGGCTGAATCCCGCGTGTTCCCCAGAACTTGGGTGCACGGTGTGAAATTTTTGTTAGTCGGGCAGACCTGCGTACGCGCTCGTAGGCCCTCCAAATGCGAAACAGAACAACTTTTTGAACACCTGTGTCAAGCGTTTGCTGATTTCAGCAACGCAACAAATAACGCAGGACATATAATGCGGTATAATGCGAGATAAATTGCGAGTAAACTGAACGAGCAGTAACGGGACTTCAGTGCCGATTGCACAAAAATTGACACTAAACCTATTTGCTAATGTCAGAGGTGCGATCAACTTTTAATGTCAGAATCCTTAAGGACAGCGTTAATTTTAAGCACGACTCACGCTCGCAAGTGGTCAAAGCTCTCTCGCGGTTTGAATGTCCTGTTCTTCGATATTATGTATACATGTTTCCTTACAAAATTGCTCTTCAAAATTACCTGCCTACACAAGAACGGTGGAAAAGCAATTCTCCACTGCATTTATTACTAACGAAACTTTTGTTTTATCCTGACTATCTGCCCTTACTTGGTTAAATTCAGAAATATAACTCAGCCTCGTAGGTGTTATTTTCCTGTTGTCTGCGTCTTTGCTTAGACTTAGTTTGTTTATAATTTGTAAAGAAAGCTGGAGATTTTCAAACAAGTTTTAATTTAACAATAAACGATCAGAAGCCGTTTGTTATGGGCAAGATGCGAAAACTTGAATATGAAATGAATCATTTTACTACAATTGCCGCCACAATTATGCTGCCACAAAGTCCACTTTACTGAATTTCCCCCTTCCTTCTGACAAGTCTTCCATTGATTGGGAGTGAAATGCTGAGCGGAAATAGTTATATATCGTCCAGTTAATTTTATTTAAACATTTGGTCATTCAATAAGACTAAGTTCATCAGGTGCATTTCTTAGCGAAAACGGCCACAAGTAATGTCAAATCTTTATTATAAGCTTTTGTGGGATGAACAAAAGAAATGAGTTTTTTGGCTAAAAACATTCAGCAACATTTATATAATGTTGATGTTAGATTTCAGACTACAACTACCGTTTTCACCTGTAAACAGTCTAAGATTATCAAAGCTGTTTAACGCACGTCTGAATGAAAGTAGAAACAAAAAGTTAGCTGCCATTTCAAAAATTAACCAATTGTCTGTTGATCAAGCTTCGTCGATCATTTTAGTTTGACATGATTCTGGATTTCAGTAAAGGTGTGGAAACGCTGTTCTAAATTAAAAAAAAAGGGGCCATATGTCAGCAATCTGTGGTGGCTCTGTCAGTGTTTTCTTTTCCTTTTCTGTCATCACCGGTACAGCAGATCATTTATTGTTCGAAGACTTCATAATCATTGTCCTTTGCGGGGAAACAGGTTGTTTCAGCCGGCCCCCTGCTGTTAAATGTTTAAACAAAAATTGACATCACTTGTTTAATATCAAGATTACGACAAACGTTGAACGGGTAGAGACTTAAATTGAAACACCCCAAGCTGTCCTAAAACGATCATATGAGTAACCAAGTATTTATACTGAAAACTGCAAGTTCAGATTTTAAAACTAACAAATATTGTGTATTGAATCTTATCACTATTAATCGACTATCCTTCGCTTCCCTTAATTTCAACATGTGGCTGGAGGATACTTAGGGTAGGCTAACATCGAATACTTGATGTTATCGATACCAGGCTGAAAAATATCGATACTCTTGAGCAACATCCATTCGGTTATTTCGATACCATTCGATACTGCTTACGAACCGGAACGAGGTAAGGGTCTGAGGACGATTTTGATTTTTTAGATACTTTAATATCTCTAGAGCTTGCCGTGGCTGCAATATCACAAAATCGAGGAATCTGTTAGACTATTACTTTCACGTTTGTTTGCAATCTATAAACCATTCCATTTTGCATTTGTTAGACTCATCACCTCATCAAAACCAATTTTTCTTGTCACTTGTTGAAAACTGTTATACTAGCCACACCATTTTAGCTCTCGCACTCCACCACTTTCATCTTTTTGAGTGGTCGCAAGCGAGTACGCTTGTCACCCCGTTATCAAACAAAACGAAACCACTCTGATTAAATGAGAAAAGAATAATCGTCATCATTCGTTTAACACCGTAAATAGCTCGCTAGCCCGGCTGGTCAGTAAAACTTTCGGCATTTAACCCTCGCACTACACCACTTTCATCTTTTGAGAGGGGGTCACAAGCGAGTACGCATGTCACCCCGATATCAAACAAAAATTCAGCACCCGACTCACTCGGCCTGGAGTGAACGCAAGGGTCAGTGGCCCAGAGTGCTATGCGCCACCTCGCCTCGGGAGTCCCGCCTGCGTGATCACGGGTCTCCTGTGCACTGTAAGTTTGAAGGGCAGCGAAGAACGAGCACGGCTTTTATAACCAAGCATTACCGCCTCCCTTGCGGTGTATAGCTAACCAAAACTAGCCAATAAAATTGGAAGAATTCGAGTCTGCGTTTCAATATAGCACTTTAAAGCAATTACGTTTTGAATTATATTTGTTATCCAGGAAGTTCAAGGGCTCTGAATACAATCAATTGTTTGTCAGCAGGAGATTGAAATTGATTTCTTCAACTCATTTGAACTTTCTTTTCAGTCCAAAATATTTCAATATGCTGTTAGACCCATTCTCATTGCGTTTCATAAAAATCGACCTTTACAGCGGAATAGAAGTCGAATTTTCTCAGTCGATAATTTCAGTGATTTTCATTTTAACAAACCAACTTTGTTTTCAGAGCTGCAATGCTAGTTTTTAGCCATCAATTACATTTAGTGTTTATCTCAGCGGAAACTGTTTAATTGGATTAATGGATCCGGCAACGCACTTAAAAATTAAATAAAAATGAAATTGGTGTACTGCAATTTAAAAGCTCTACAAAAGTGTAATTACCCAAATTTGCTTTTTTCGATGGATATAATCTTAATGACTTCATTCGTGGCGATTTCCACTAAGCGTTCAAAGCTTGCCAGTTTGATGTACACTTCATGATCAATTATAAGCTGAAAATAAATGAAATATAGACAAAAAGTTTAAATTCAAAATCTACTTGCAGACATAATGGAACCGTAAAGATTGCAACTCAAGCATTTCATGCATCATAATAGGAAACTTTACTTCCCATGAAAATGAAAACCTCTAGCTTCTTAACAACTTTCTTTAAAACCGACAGCTGGCCAACATTTCAATCGTTAAAACTGCGAAATCCTGTCCTGACTTTAACAACCTTACTAAAAAGACAAATTGAAATAAAAGAGTATAGTTTTCACTACGGTATATAACAGTGGCAGGAACACAATTTTTCATGCATGAAAGTTGATGGGAGGAGAGGGCGTCGTAAGGGACATGCTTACAGAAGGAGATGCAAAATTGTGAAATGTATAGGAAAAATAAGCAATTTCTTCATTTTGAAATTCTTAATTCTCAATTCTTGAGCCGACCTATTGATTTTCATACGAAATTAAGGCCCCCGTCCCCCCATGGTGCTCGGCACCAAATGAAAATTGTTCCGTATCCGTTTGATTAGCATTAAATGGCAACACGGGTTTCTTCCGCTCACAAACTAGAACCAGCTTGTACAGCATAAGAAACACCCCTCAGGAAAGTATTTCTCAATGACTTCCATTTGAACAGTTACACTGTAAAATTTCATCCACATACTCAAAAGGTAGAACCACCTTGTAGTTACGATACGGACAGCTCAGCACTTGTTTTTGAAAGCTCTGAGAGTTTTTTGAAGTGACTTTGGTCCACTACACATGGTGTTTTTGATCTTTCACTTGTCACTGAGGAGCGTTTGCAGAGGTGTTTACATCCGTACGAAGATCAAGAGGGCAAACCCTGTCTTGACTTCCGTGGAAGCAGATTTGAGTCGGCGAACTGTAGACTGATAGGACAGCATAATAAACAGCACCACAGGAAAGTACTGCTCAGTACTGCTCAAAATCTTATTAAAATTGTCGTTTTCTTCATAAAGACTGCAATCGATGAACGATTGCAGGACTGGATAAAAACACTGACGGCTTTAAGAGAACTGCTCTAGGTGATCAGTATTTTTCTTGAAGTTTGGCTTGCGTGCAGGTGTGATCAGGTGATTATTGTTAAAAGTTTGAAATTCAATTAAACAATTTTAGCTGTATGAATGGTTTCAGTTGCAGGGGGGAAAATAAATGTCTTATGGTCGTATCATGGTCGTAATGATACGAGCTCTCCGAAGTTACTGCCAACTACTTTTTTAGTTTTGTTAAGAAGCTGCTGAAACGTAACTTAGAATTTTCGAATTTTTCTTGAAAAGTTGGACCTTTCAATTAATTCAGTCACCGTCTCCTCCAGAAGCGAATTCATTCAACATTGAAACATCTGCTTTGACGGATTTATTTCTGGCTTTAACGACTCGAAGTTACCTTGTTTCCTTCTATATCACTAGCTTCTTAAGTTTAAAAATCATAGACCTTTTCAAAAAACTGCCTGAACTAACTGAAATCGCGAACTGAGTTGTGTTGCCCTAACAAAAAGAAGACTAGCTTTGCAGTTTGTTCAACACATTGTTTGGAGTAAAATCATTAAAAATTAAAACATATGTTGCTTCCAACACTCTTTTTCTGATGAAGTTTTTGAAACGAATGCATTTTCTCGTGGCTTGAATTCTCGGCCCCGACACGCATATGATGCAAATACTGGATCGATCTAATTTGCTTATTGCTACGATTTCCTGATTTTTCCTTAAACATTTGGTGCTAACAACGTGTACAGGAATAGTACGGATCCTTTTTGTTTAATTCATGTTTTTGGCTCTATTCGGCAACATTACAGAGATAAAATTAAGGATGTTAATAATTACAATAAACAAAATTAGTTCACCAGGCTGACTAAGGCGCATATAGTAATGTAACTCAAAAATAAAGTTTCTCGATAACATGCTCAAAAAAATAATTCAAAATTCCCTTGTTTTCGTGAAATTAATAAATGATTTCAAAGCTTTCTTAAAAGGTAACTTCTTTATCTTGCGTAGATTTGAAAGAAGAACTTTAGATGATAACATAAATCATTACATATTCAGTGTTAGTTGTGCGATGGCTGTCTTTCTAGATAATCGTGGACAACGACCCGGAGCATAGGTATATAAAGCTAATCTAAGCTTACAGGTGAATAACTGGTCATGTTATTTTATGGAGGAAGTGATATTGTGATGAATGCGGCATCCGTACAATAATGCAGTAATGTCAATGTGTTTCGTGCACTGTAGTGCAAAAGTTGTGTATGCAACTTCCTCACTTTACATCGATGTTGCTTTTTGAGATAAATATTTGGCCATGGTGTCATAGATACGGCACGTGACTATGACGTTAGCATTAAATTGTTAGCGAATCATGTTTCTGATAAGCCGTTTTCATGACAACAAGGCAAAATAACATCTCGGGATGAAGTTCAACAGCTCTTGAGCGCCTCGCAACTTAAACCGATCACTCCCAGTACAGTGGATGTCGTACTAACAATTCTATCCCATCGGTTCCTGCCTTACGAATCTTTCATGTACACTGTTCACCTGTAAGCTAACGTATTTACTAATATTTAGTCACCTGTAAATGCTATTCATTCTAAAGTACTCAGCTAGTAGATGACCGAAGAGATTAAGCGACAAAAACAGAGCGATGTTACCTTAATCTTGTCTTGTCACGTCTTTCACCGCTGAGTTGTCGCAAGATTTTTCACGAATGGTTGTAATTTTAATCGAGTGTGCAGTTACAGCAGATTTTCTTTTTTGTGCGCTTATGAATAACTTAAAACTGTTAAAGTCGATTGTACCGACTGACAACCCTTCCTTCATGTACAAAAGTAATTCTTTGCCTTAAAATCGTCAATAATTGGTTTTTTAAGTCATTGTGACGCAGTAATCCAGTTGTGGCGATATCACTGTTAAGAAAAGCCAAATTCATAAAGATTCGCAAAAGAAATATCTTGAAATTAAGGCGTTTCCTCGATGAAACAACCTTTCTCGACAATAATTTTGGTAAGGCTTAAATTTTTAATGATATCAATCATGAAAAGCAGTTTGCATGAAGTGACTTTTTATTAACCTTTTCCCATTGACATTACATGCAAGTGTGGCCGGTAAAGCAAAAACAAAAGAATGTGATGAGTTATTCTGTGATATGTGAAACTCAGTTTTGAATCGAAGACTCCTTAACACTGCTTCCCTTGATGGCAAAATTTCATCTGCAATAATTCAGTGGTAAACTTAAACTATTTTAATTGCAAAATTTTGACAATAAATACAGCTGCTTTTTCATGACTGTCACACCACCAAGTGCTACCATTGCAAGACTAAATTCAGTGATTGTAATGATAATTTTTCTTTTGCAAAGTTTTCCCAAGGTTTTCCAATTACGATGTTTACGTGAATTAGTTTTGTTTAGCTCTTTTCGTCCGTCTCCAACCGTGTATCTTAGTAGTACAATTCAAACTCAGGTACGGGGTAATAGAATATTAAGCAGAAATAGCCTTTATTTGTTATTAAATTTGCAAATGTTGTAAGGTCTTGGCCATAGGCACCAAACATCATCAAACATGTTGAATACAACTGTGCCACGCTGGTGCCAATCAAACTCAACTTGCTCAACACCACTCAACATCATTCTCATCATCCAGCATCTCGTTCAACTCTAAACAGAGGGGGTATATTGGGGGGGAGGGGAGGAAGATCACGTTTCACTGAATATAAAACAGGTCATCGCCTTTCACCACATTTCGCGCGATGACTACAAAATGACAATTCTCGACAACTAAAAACACACGGTTCTCTCTTCATGAGTACTAATCGATCGCAAATTACGGCTCACGGCTGCTAAGCAAATCACGTTTCACAAGAAGGAAGACAGTCATTTCATGTTTCACGCTAAATAAATATCGCTATTCGCGGCTCACGAAAATATCCTAGACCCCCATCTTAAAAAGGGTGTTCAAACGCATTTGACATGACGATTCAACATTGTTGAACCATGTTGAATAGGAATATTAAAACCTTTGTCCGAGGCCTAAGTAACATAGAGCAAGACGAAATAGGGATACATTTCTTTAGAGGTTTAGAAAAGCACCGGTACTGAGTCGGGGAAAACGAAACTGAGCGTTATTGTGCGTCCAAAAGCGTTCGATCACTGCAGCGGTTTTGCGATCTACCAAGCGTCTTTAAGCGCTTCTCCGCGAGTTCCTCTGAAACACTGTCAAAATTCTTTTTATATCCTTTGAAAACTATCCAGGAGATTTTATCGTGTTTCTTTAGAGTTAACGTTGTGGGAACAACGATTTCAACTGATAACAAGTGTGCGCGTTTTCTTCAGTTTCGGGTGAAGATGCTAATGTCAACAGGACTAATAAAAGCCAGCTAGAGTAAAAACGTACATGACGTATATAAGCATATGTTTAAATTAAAATGGCGTTTTTAAGAATAATGACATTTTAGCTGCAATATATAGCCGCAAAGACATTCACTGTTAATCATATAATTAATTAACAGTTTCAGGGTTTTTCACGGTCTTCGGCCCCTCTAATTGTTTCTGTAGGCAGGAGTTAGACCTTTTCTACTTTAGTCTTATTTTTTTAACTTGACATTTTTTGTCTGTACTTTTGAGTAATCTTAACTGACTTCAAGCCGATTTTATGCGAGCATTTTTCTATAGTTTCACCTTCAGCTGTGAAGTGTTTGCATCCGATCTCGAGCAACTAGGAACTTTTTAATTTTGTTTCTAGTGCGCTGTTCTGCGACTTGAAGTTTGGCAGAATTTTCTTCGCGTTGCAGTGCTGCGTTTACTTTAGCCGTGATACAAGTTTCTGCAACACTTATATGTCTAGCTAGAGAAGGACAACGTAGAGAAAAGTTTCTTGCCTTAAGTTTCAACACGACGATGCAGAAATCAACCCAACTTCGAAGCACAGTTCCCACAGATCTGAGTATTGACCGAAATGCTAACCACTACACTACCATCCACAGTACATGCACTACTATGGGAAACAGAACAAGAACCACAGACAGCCCACACTACTGTGAGGAACAGCACAAGAGCCACAGTCAGCCCACACTACTTTGAGAAAACAGCACAAGGGCCACAGGCAGCCCACACTACTGTGAAAAACAGCTTAAGAACCACAGGCAGCCCACACTACTGTGAGACAACAGCACAAAAGCCACAGTAGCATGAAGCAGCTCAGAGCATTTTACTTCTTCCCCCGGTTAGGATGATAGGTTAAGCCAGCAGTATTTTGCTAGTCCCTATTTTTACACCTGGGTTCATGGAGAGAGACGATTTGGAGTAAATTTTCTTGTCAGTAAGAAAAGAACACGATGGCAATGCATTAGCATAACCCGGCTACAAACAACTGCGCCAGTATAATTTCTCTTCTCTTTATTTGCAATTGGTTCCCGAGTCAATCAGTTACATCCCCGATGAGATCCCATTCATTATTGCTTTCATCCAGAGCTCATACATGCGACTATTTTCATACATATGTTGTCAAATGCACAAACTATCATCGACAAAGGCTCGACACTACACATCCTCCACTACAAACTCGATTTTATTATTGAACAAAAATACGGCTTTTTGCTAAATATTTTACTGCGGCTTCTGTTTTTCAAATCACAGAAAGTAGGAAAACAAAACTTCAAACAATTTTAAGATAAAGTTTAATACTAACCGTTTCTTGCGTTGAAAAAGGCTATTTGTCGTTTTATTGGATGAAAAATAGGCAATATGCTAATTTCAAGACTAAAACAGCTTTGATAATTGTGAACTTCAATATTGTCCTCAGAGATAATTTGGGGAAGCAGCCAAATTGATTGCCACCAAATAAGAATCTTAGCTATCAGAAGAAGGAGTCTTATTGATTCTTTTGACAATGTAAAGTTTCATTTAAATTCTAAACAGTTTTCTAACTTGATTGTTATTTTAATATTACCGCACTCCTGAGAGGAACATGTAGGAAAACAACGAACCGTGCCGAGTAGAAATTTATCTGACCTTATGAAAGCCGTGAAGTCGTTCATATAATCCTGTAAGACTAAAGTTTAGCCAAACTTAACTTGTCAAGTATAGTTTTCTATATTTCAGGTTGTTTTAACTTCCTCATGATTCTTACGGATTACATTCTTACTGCTGCATGGAACGTTTTGGAGAAACTGTTATTTTGTGAACATTTCTTATAGAAGCAACCCGGGTTGTCGGTCACACCAAGATAATTTCGCGAAATCCACTCCCACAGCACTCAGAAAGATACTCGCCGTCGTGCTGTTTGTATACAAGTTCCTTTTATGCATCTGACGGCAAGGGGTCCTTAAACAAACTCTGTAGAATAAAAGAAAATAAGACCAGATAAGAACAGCTTTGTGACTTAGGACGAACCACAATTCTCACTCAGTTTTTTCAGTTCAAGTAACGTTCGCTCTCTAATCACTTTGCCAGTCAATTTTTTTCTGTGTTCTCTTTGCCTCTTTAAATTTACTCGCCTAGTTTGAATAACTAACCTGAGCGATATTGTATTCGATTTAAAAGGCCAAACAGAGCTTACAGAGAGGGGGAAAAAATTCTGGAATACAAATGAAGTTGAAATGAAGTTCTCTTTTGAGCGTGAGTGGATAAAGGCAGTCAGGCGGGCCAGAAGAAGACCAAACTATGGCATGGGAAACATGAACGGTGGACTGGAAGAGGTTTGTGGCAACAAACTGGAACTCTCTGGTCCTTTGGTGGACAGCTATCTGCTTGAAATTGGAAAGCACATCTCTACTAAGTTAAGCCATTCCAAGGCAACATCGCTGGCAAGCCCTGTAGTTTTGTTTATCCCTTGGCCGATATTTCGGCACATTACGGTCTTGTTCAGAGGGTACGGCGGAGAAGTAAATTTTGATGACAAAAAATCAAAAATTACTTCCACACTATCCAGCTTGGAAACGGTTGAAAAAGTCTTCTCTCCAGCTCGGTTTGAGGGGCAGGATATTCTCAGAAAAAGAAATTTCAGTCGCAAGCCAGGTTTGAAAGGAAAAGTGGATTTTTTGTACAAAGGCAGGTCAGCTGTGGTTGTCAGTAACAACACCCCACTTATTTTTGATTACAATCTTAAGAGCCAGAAAGTCACTGTAACTTTTTATATTCAGCGGTATACGGCTGACGATTTTGTAGTTGATTCTACCTTGCAAAACCTTATGAATCAGTGATCTAATAAAAAAACTCTTGGAGAAATATATTACATCAGGTTGTGATATACACTTTTATTTGACATATATTTTTATTTGTAAGAGATTGAGGGACAAAAACATTTTTATGTATGTTATTAACTACTGAACTACTGATTTTCAGTGGTTTTACCAGTTATACCATTACAATATTGAAAATTAGACTAGTATAACATACACATTTACCAGTATACTGTGTACAATATTTCTGATATATATAAGCTTAAAATATATTATCTATTGAGTATAACATGATTTAGTACATGACACAATACACTGTTAGCTAATACATTTACTGTCAGTTAGATCAACCTGTTCATCTGTACTTATGGAGCTTTCTTACAATACAACAAGTAAAAAGTCTTTAGTTATTTCACCTCACTGGCTAATGCACCCTCAAGGCGTCTAATCAGAATGTCTTTGTTTCCGGTGGTGCTTAATTGCCTACTTCGCAATTCCTTTTTCAGGTCACTTACGTTCATTGCTTTAGGGTTTAAATTACGGCTATCCGTTTCATTTGTATTAGACTGTCTCCCTCTTGTATGCACCCTTTTGTGAGCTTCACAAGTTACAGTGTCTGGAAATCTCTTATTGCATTCAGAGCACAAAACTGGTTTCAACATTGCAACTACTTCTGGTAGAAGTTTCTCTGTTTCTGCACATTGTACAATCACTCTGGCATCTACACATACCATACATGTGTCATCACTCATTTCTTTAGACCTGCCACAATTGCAACAATTTTCTGAATTTATGTGGGAAGGAAGGCGGGACTTGTAATGAGAAGTGTAAGAACTTGGCATTGGTTGATGTTCAGGCAAATAAAATGCTCTTACATAGTTAGCCCTCATAACCTGCCACCATTTCCCTTTATCAGTTGCAGCATTAGATCTGTTTGTGAGGTCCAGGTCATTTTTTATCCCAGAGTGCTTGGCCTCTTTTGCCTGAAGTGATATAATGCCATACCCCACTTTATAATTGTCATACAGTTTTATTAGCTGCATGATATGGTATGGCATATCCAACTGTCCATACTGTAACATTCACATCAATTTCAAAAAATAATACATACAGGTTAAAATATAAAGTGCAAAATTCTTTCAACTGACCAAGGTCAACATGGCTAACTTCAATTTTGTTGAACAAAGCACCAGCATTTCTAAGGAACTCTGCAATTTTGCCTAAGGCTAGCCTTTTTAGTTTCTGGGCTTGGGACTCATCAGAAGTTTTAAGGCTATCAATGAGCCTGTAAGAGAAGTTTGCCAAAGCAATGGCCTGATCTCCTATTAACCGTACTGGGAGCTTGTTATGCCTCTGATTGTCATCATTGTAGTGATCCTTAACCACAGAAGCTAAATATCCCAACCCACAACCAAGCTCATCATAATTCTCTTTTTGGAAATTTGATATTGTATTACCTAGGTGACTAACAAACTTTGTGTTAGAAGCATTAACAATATCAACTTTTGTGGATCGTTCCCCTGCACCATCATCATGAGAAACAAAAACCCTTGGCTTTTCAGTGACATTTCCCTGATCAGTACTCTGTCCTACAGCTGAGGCACTTAGGATATCTGTAAACTTTGTAAATGTACCTCTCTGTACTGCCTCTCTATAAATGATGTTTAATACATGTTGCCATGCATTAATTTCACAGTGGACAGGCTCTGGTCGCTGCCGGTCTGCAAAATTACCTATCCGGGGTGGACCGAACTGCCGTATCCCATTTTCTGCCATGAACTGTAGTTTTCTGGCATGGCAATTTTTCTCAGACATATTAGATGACAGAGAATTCATAAGTTATTGAGCTTCCTAACATGGGAGTTCCTGATTTCTAGGGTATAGGGCTTAAATAAGTCTTCTTCCCTCACCCCAATTGTAGCAACCATGGTACACATGTTTCCTTTGCTCACATTAGCATAAGGAGAAGGAAAAGTGGCAGCTTGATTTAATTCATTGTTAGCCCAGCTCTGCCAGCTCATATCAGCACTTGGTTGAAACTCTAAAGTACACTGCTTGTCACAAACATTAAAAATATTACCCTCTAACATTTCCATTTCATCCGTATGTTGCTTCCAAATACTTTCAAGAACCTCATGCTTCTCCCCCAGGCTGACACAATGTAAAATATATTGGAAGTCTCTGCTTCTTACCCTGTCCCCAAAGTTCCAGGATGTCAGACTGCCAATTGACATAGTTAGCTGGCTTGATTCAGGAGCTCCATCATCAGAAAATTGAAATATGAAATGATTGGTGTTCTCATTAAACCAAATCAGTTTACGAAACAAATGGGGAAGTCTCAAGTGCAAATCAATGATCATAAACACCAACCCAGTTATTGTTCTAGAAACACCCGGTGAATTGGGGATTTGATTGACATGGCCAATGTCAAGACTCTTTACAAAATTTTCCACCCGCTTGTCAGAAATAGTTATACATGGCACCCTCAAGTCCAAACCTAAAATTTCATGTTACGAGGTACCCAGAGGTCAGAATTGGGATCAAAAACAGAGGACTGAGTTTTACAGACAAGGGCATACTTTCTTCTAGAGAGAAAGTTTTGGTACTTCATCAGGACAGCTTGCTTTAAAGCTTCTTCTGAATTTTGATACTGCTTCATTGTCTTGTCAAACAAGCACTGAAGATATTTCCCACGTTTGAGACCTGAAATCAGCTTATCCATGGTTTGATTGTCAGCAGAAGATGAAACATAGTCCCAAGCCCCATACAGTGACCCTTCTTTTCCTCCATGGATAAATTCTAGGACATTTTTGGTTTCTTGTCTTCTTCTATACCTAGTACTAGAGTTGACATTTGTAACCATCTCATAAGTTGTACTGGTATTTTGCCTTCTACTGACAGAAAACCCTTTCTGGTCAAGTAAAGATTTAAATTTGTTGTATTGCTCATTTAACTGATTGACCTTCTCTTCTTGCTGTTGAACTTGAACTGTCTTTTCTTCCACACTTCTTTCAAGTCTTTCAAGTTCCTCTTCAGCTACATCCTTTTGAGCTACTGAGGTTTGTAGTTGTTTTTCTGTAACATAAAAGTCAAAAATATTTCAGATGTCAATTACACGAATAAACATAAATTGGCCAGTATAAATAGATTTAGGCAGTTTTAATACTAAAAGGTGAAATGAATTTTAATCATTTAATCAGTCCTGATTAATTAGTATCTGAAAGGAGAAACTTATGAAGCCATGTACTCTGTGATATTTACCAACTTCATCCAGGTGAGCCTTTTTGGTGTGGACTTCTTCTTCTATTTTCTTGTTTTCTTCATTTAATTGTCCCTTCCTTTTCAAAGCTATATGTGAAGTTGAATTTTTCCAAAACTCATGAAAAGCTCTCTTCGAATTACAACGTCCTGGGTGAGCATTAGGCTTACTACACTTTTTGCTTTTTCCACATGAACGTCTTCGGCTAAAACAAGAAAGAAATTAGTTTTGGTTAATGAGTCCTTCTGAAAATCCAAGATGGCCGCCAAGTAAAGACACGTATTCGGTAAAAGCCATGCTCAAAATTACTTTCCATACCTCTCCTCCCCTTCATCGCCAGAAAGATTGCTGTGCATACGACAATGCGCGAATAAAAGGTCCTTTCACTGCTGTACTGGATGAAAAGTAGTGATCTGTGAAGCATCCAATATGGCGGCCGACAAGAAGCTTCGAGTACCCGATAAACTCGGAGTTTAAAAGGAACAAATTTGGAGCTTTCTGCTTTCAAAGTCAGAAAAAGTGAAGGCAACAGACATCAATAAAGCTTTTTTATTTCACATTAGGGAGGCTACAATAAGGAAATAATGAGATTTTAGCAATTTCCTTTACGGCCCACAAGAAAATAACATGCCGGGGAAGTTTTCCAGTCTCACAAACAATTCTATGGGGGGACCCGAAATAAAAAAGAAGTGCCAGTATGGGAAGACTGTCCCTACCCCCCAGAAAAGGTGGTTTTCCCATTCCTTAGTGACGTTTAAACCAGGCATTTGTCTCAGAATTGGTCTCAAAAAGATGCCATTTTCCGCGCCCAGCAGAAGTATATGCAATCAGAACTATTAAGGATCCGTAACTGGATGGTTGGGCTATTATATGATATGCAAATATATTCATATTAGCTGTCGTAACCACCAAAGAACGAATTTTGAAAACACCATCCCCCTCAGCACAAACAAGCGACGCCATCGGTGGGCCGCGTGATCACGTGACCAAAAGGACGCTATGGGAGGAAAATGCCTAGCAACGAGCCACCGTGATTCTCACTCAGTTTTTTCAGTTCAAGTAACGTTCGCTCTCTAATCACTTTGCCAGTCAATTTTTTTCTGTGTTCTCTTTGCCTCTTTAAATTTACTCGCCTAGTTTGAATAAAAGATAACAAAAACGTTAGACAAAACTGATCCCCATAGAAAAATTTTCATTTTCTGTTCTACGTATAGATGAAACACATTTGCTTCGTTGACATATACCGCAAGCATCGACAAGCAATTAAAGTAGGAGTCATTTTATTTAAAATAAACAAAAAATCGATAAAAGAATACCAGATTAAGAAACCCGAAAAATTGATAAAAGAATACCAGATTAAGACACCTTTATTTCACGTAACAGAAGCCCTTACTTATCGTTTATGCTCGCCTTATATTGGTTACACATACATGTTTGCTTCATATATATATCGCACGTTATTTAACTAGGAAACTTTTGCCAAAAACATAACTGATTTTAAAAACGCAAAATTTCAGATAATGTTGCCGATGGTAAGAGCTGCTCTCAATTTTCTGCTAATTTTCAATTTGCTGTCGACAGACAGACAGACGTAAAACGAAAAATGGAAAAACAATTTTACTAAGCCTAAGCAAATAATTCTTGCTTTTATATTGTGGTTCTGTTTTGATTAAACATTTTTTGTTTTCAAACAGTATACAACAAACAATTGAACTTGGAATCATATTGTCTGAATTCGCTGTTTGCTTTTAAAACGGCCTGCCTCATCATGTGAATAACAATCGTGAAGTTTGCATCTGACCCAAAATAATTACTCACTGGAAACTGACGGTTTTTATCTTCCGAATTTAATAAGCCAGCTTAACATATTCTTACAATCACCAAATCGTGTTTTTTTAATTTTTTTCTATTTTGTGCCACGAACATGTAGCAGCATTTCTAGGTGTTTTATATAAAAACAAAAACAATCAAAAACAAAAAAAAGACGGAAAAGACAAATCAACACAAGATATGATGATAACCGTTTTAGGCGAACGTTCTACAAGACTTTTTAATAATTAATGTTGTTTAAAACTCTTTACTTATCAACACAGCTGACTACCGCCTTCTGGAGATACGTGTGACAAATTAAAGTTCTTTAGTAACACCGTAGGGGATTTGAAAGCTATTCCCACTTATGTTTATAAACACTTTTCAGTGCCGTTCTAGACTAAAACTGTTGATTAGAAGGTCGCGCTTTGTAAGTAAAAACTTGACGAGTCGAAGCATAAAATTTGATATTAACTTTCCGTTTATCCTAGCAAATAAAGGAGTTTTTGTAACGAGATCGTGATGTATCATTAGCAGAGAACCCTGCTAACAAAATGATTGTGTTGTAGACTTAACAAACCTCGCATGCAGGCTTATAATGGCGGTTATGCTCTCTTCTAACTTGCATGCTTTTTATGCTTTTTGTGTAGAGATGTTATAATCCTTATATTATTGGACAAAGATGTCGCTAGAGATGTTCCGTCAACAAAATAAACCAATCTGATGGTCCTTCTTGAAGTCGATTTTAGGGTGTTACTGAGGCTAGAATGACAAAAGAAATGTCAAGCTTCACATTTTGGCCGCTCTCGTGCCGTGAAGAGTCCCTAGAAACTTCATTTGGAAGTTTTGAGATTATGAAAGGCGGACTATAAATTGAGTTGCAGCTCCTGAATTTTGACCGTTTGTTGTTGTTTAGGGACAGCTTGCTTTAACCTATGCAATATCTACTCATCTTTCGTTATGCGTTGTGTTGTTCATGCAGCAAGCATTTTTGTGGGATTTTGAGCCGAGTGGTGAAACGAGAACGAGAACACACGAGAGACACTCACTCGCTCAAGGCTTCAGCTCTAAAACCAGAGTGAAGATCTTGAGCTCTTGATTAAACTTCGGCAGTTTTAATTCTTTGATAGTGCACTAGAGTTTTTGTGAGAGCACAAAATTGTCGGCAAGAGCACAAACCGGAGAGATGTGCGTATGTCAAACGCACGTGAGGTTGTACGCTTTCATTTCTTTGAAAATTTTAGTCAAATAAAACTCTATAAGAGAGAATAAGAATTGCAGGTCAACGGGAGCGAGAGTTCGAACTGGCTTCATCCCTGAGAAGCTCTCTTTTCCGTTTGATCTAGGGTTTAAGTTGTTCTGTTTTGCATTGGAGGGCTAACGAGCGCGTACGCAGGTCTGCCCGACTAACAAAAATTTCACACCGTGCACCCAAGTTCTGGGGAACACGCGGGAATCAGCCTTCTTAAAGTGCAGTGAAGACCGAGACCAGGGAGCACTGCCTTCGTGATCACAGTGGCTCCAGTGCCCTGTAAGTATGAAAACTGCGCGCTCTACCAAGGCTTTTATACCCTGACAATTACTACAGTGTTGTGGGAAACTAGCTGATGCCATATGCTTTTGTAAAACGTCTTCAATTTGCTGCCAGAACGGCCAATGAATTCCACCGTAGGGCAGTTACACTGCATGAAGGAGAGCTACGCATGTGTAATGTGTTGTTCTGCGCGTGGGGGAGGCAGGAGTAGGTCACGTGGTCAACCTTCAGCCACATCTGTTTTTCTCACTGCTAGTGATTAGAATCCAGTTGTTTAAGCATGTTAGGTTTTAATATTTTCAGTTATTTCTAGAAGCTTTGTGTCTGTTGTTCTATTATGCTGACAATTAACCTAAATAACGACTGACTTTTATGCAAATTGATAACAATGCTTTGCTGTTTCTCTGTCAGAATTAAACTGCTTTGGCTTCTCTTTATAAATGCAAGTTTTCTGCAATATTGTATGTATTCATGATTAAGTTCATAGCTTTGAAAGAAAAAGACTTGCATCTGTATACCTCGATAGTAACCAGTAATCATTTTATTTCTGGCTTAATCAAACGGACTTGCGAGAACCACAATTTAATTTTATATGACATAACGGAAAATGCACAAAGAGCTAATAAATAATTCATATGAATAACGCAATGTGCGTCTCTGTTAAGGAGGCTCGCAACAGTTTTTTGGCCTTGGGGTGTACCTTTTGAAATCAAAATTTCGCATAGAAGATAAACTTCGATTTCCTTGATACTCCACCATCTTTTCGACATATGACCAAAGTTTATTTTCTCATTGGTTTCCTAGCAACAGCTGTCACCATAGCAATGGCAATGGACAGCCCCTCATTTTAAATAATGTCGATTATCTCGAAATCTAGTCAGACACTTTATGACGAAACTTGGAATATTTGAACTATTCACCCTACACAACTTGCATGCAAAACTAGAGAAAAATCTGTAGGAGCATTTTCAAGTAAATCATGAATCATTTTTTACGGACTGATTTTGGTCATTCCTGCTATTTTCTTCAATATTTCAAGAAAAATATAACTTAACACCTTCTCTTTTCAGTTCAAAGATCTTTTATAACAGCAAAACACTCTTGATGTACATTGAGCTTCCTAGGTGGCTGCGATTTTAAGATATTGATATTTAAATACTGCTAAAATGGGGCACAAGTCAGTCAAAAAGTTCGCAATTTGCATAAATAGAAATATCTCTGAATTTCCCTTACAGATTTTTCTTTTAAGTTACATGCCGTTAGAATAACATTTCTTCTTGGTGTTAGCGAACATTTTGGGCTTAAGAAGCATTTCTGGCATGAGATATGCAGACTGAAACTCAGTCATGTTTCAGCCGTTATTACCTTTCTCTGAATAAGGGTTTTATTTTTCTTGCTTCTGGTCTATTTCACTGTCATTCACGTGCGATGAATATTTATGATTGTGTTCAGTCGTGCAGAGACATGAAATATACGTAAAGTAATGCAAATATTGTAACAGTTATTCCTGAAACAGCCATGTCGCGGAAATCGAGATTTTGCGCTGAAAAGATTCGTAAAATGAGGGATGCCACAAATACGTGTATTTTACATGGTGACGACATTGATGGTCAAGAAGAGGGTCAAAGTGGTGAAATTGAAAGTTCAGTTTCTAGCCAAATGAACCTCTTAAGAACCAAGAAACGAAAGAAAAATTTCCAGTCGAACGAAAAGACGTGTGCCATGAGAGAAGCTAAACTGAAGAAACTAAGCGATTCTCAAAGCAGGGAGGAAGGCAAGGCAGCAAAATTACCGGTTACCAAAATTACCCGGTCCAGTCCGAATTTTAAGAAGGTAGAGAGTCTTAATCAGCCCTGCACCGTCAACCTGACCGAAGGGTTGCAAAGATGCCAGACGTGCAAACAGGGATCCTTGAACCTCAAAGACGTAAATCAAGAAGTGGAGTTTCATGGGGCCTGCCCAATTATAAAGCTAACGTGCAACAAATGCTCTGAAATCAACATAATTCGACCAAATAACACCCATCGGATCGGAACGCGAGGTCCACTGGCACATGATACCAACACCAGGGCGGCACTTGGGAATCTTGACGCGGGCATTGGTCACACTCATTATGCGTCTTTGTTGTCCAACATGGGAATACCCGCCCTCAGTCATACTGCCTTCAAAAAACTGGAGCGAGAAGCGGGAAATGCCGTAGAAAGTATTGCAAAGAGAACATGTCGAAGATACACTGAAGAAGAAAAGGAACTCACCGGGAAGGACAACCAGGTGAACGTGGAAAATGAAACTGTGGATGTGACTGTCTCGTATGATATGTCATGGCGGAAGCGGGGCAAGGCATTTGACTCGTCGTCGGGGATGGGTTCAGTGATTGGTACAAAAACCAGAAAGGTAATTGCTTACGGAACAAGAAACCAGCAGTGCCGCACCTGTAAGCAAGCCGAATGTTTGCAAAGGTCCCCAAAAATACACGACTGTAGGGTTAACCATGAAGGTTCATCAAAGTCCATGGAGGCAAGTTTAGCTGTGGAATTATTTAACGAGGCGCCTCAGCGAGGAATGCACTACTCTACCTACGTGGGCAATGAGGACAGCACTACTGAGAGCCGGCTGAAAGTTTTAGTTGATTATCCGATTGAAAAGTGGACTGATGTCAATCATGCAAAGCGTACGTTGGGTTCTCGTTTGTATAGCGTGAAAGAAAAAGTAAAGGGATTGAATGCAACTGTAATTACCTACATTCAGAAATGTTTTGGATACGCTATAAAACAGCACGCAGGTGATCCTACTGGAATGAAAGAAAGTCTTCAGCTTATATCACCCCACGCCTTTGGAGATCACAGTGGATGTCAAGAAGCTACGTGGTGCAAGTTAGGTGACGATCCGGAAAACTATAAGCACTCTGATCTACCTGGTGGGCGCAATCTACAAGGGGAAGACCTAAGAAGTGCTATTGATGACGCCATCAGACCGTTTCTTCGAGATGAAGCAATCGCCAAACTCATACATGTTGGGTCCACCCAAAGCAACGAAAGTCTAAACGGTGTGATTGGGTCGAAAACTCCCAAAATCCGTCATTATGGTGGCTCCGAAAGTGTGGACTTCAGAACGGCTGCTGGAGTTGCTCAGTTTAACGATGGACCCTGTTATATAACCGAGGTTTGCCACGAGTTAGATCTGGTCAGCTCCTCTGTATCAGTGAAACATGTTAATACACTGGATAAGAAGAGAAAGAACGACAGAGCCCGAAAATCGACTTGCACTATTAAGAAGAGAAGAAGTCAGCTAAAGAAGGCTAAACATCAAAAGACGTCCTCACAAGAAAGACGTGAATGAGTGACATATCAGTCTGGGGTGGGACTGACATCAAGTGCACAGCCGGTTGAGGTCACTAACGAGACACTGACACTTCGCACGCAAACAGTCACCGAAGAACAGTTTAAAAGTTATGAAGGTAACCTTTCGACAGATTTAATCGGAAATGACACTCCGTCTGACATGAACAGGCTGCAGTTTAACTAATTAAACGTAGCTGTTGCTGTTATTGACCTTGAAACCAGTGGACTTGAAAGATCAGCCGAAATAATTCAGTTGTCCTGTCGATCTCTCCAGGATCAGTCATCCTTCAACAAATACCTTCTTCCAGAAACCAAGAGCATTAAAAAAGCAGCAAGTAAAGTACACGGAATCTCAGTTGAGTATAGAAATGGCAAGAAAGTGTTACAAAAGGAAGGAGACATCTTACCTGCAGTAGAACAACAAAGTGGCTTAAATGACTTCCTTGAGTATGTTAAGGCAATAGAACAGGCCAGTGGTGGATGTGCTGCTCTTATCACCCACAATGGTTTCAATTTTGATTTTCCGGTCTTGTTTAAATCTTTGGAGAGAAATGGCTTGATGGGAGCATTTTCCGAAATGAAGCTCTTGTTTCTAGATTCCTTGAAAATCATTGCCGAAGAAGTGAATAACGCACAGGGAGTGCTGTCTTCATGTTCATCAAAGTCCCTAAGCGCAGTGTATGAACACTTGTTTGACGACAAGTTTGAGGCTCACGATGCAGCAGAAGATACCGAAGCATTGTCCCGCATTCTTTTAAAAACCGGGATGGACAGAAGCAAGGCAAATGCACATGGTATTAGTCTACAATGTATGAAGAGACGAATGCAACGATCGGAGCGAATTTCTGCTATGAAATCAACTTTCGATAGAATGCCGATTACAGTTTCAATGAAGAAAAAGTGGCGGAAGCAGGTCTAGAATATGAAGATTTGAGGAGGTTAAAAGAGAGCGGAGGGGACAGAGCGATCCTTGCAATTCTTTCGTTACCCAAACACTTTTGCGAAATAAATGAAAAGAAATCGAAGCCAAGGGTTACAAAAAACAGGAGAGTTTTGACAACAATATTACAGCATTTGTAATTCAATTTCATCTCGTAATTTTTTCAGCCACAGTGTAATGCCACACGTCAGTGGTCGCTAAAATCGATACAAATGTTTAACATGTATGCAATCCGTAATTGTAAATGCTAAAACATCATTCAGTATCAATAGAATAATGGAAAAGAGTGTCCAGAAGCTCAGAAGACCAATATTTTTTTTATTATTATCAGAACTCATTATAAACGCACGAGAGAACATAAGGGCAGCGTGTATAAATTATTCATCGCACGTGAATAACCGTGAAATAGATCAGGAGAAACAAAATAAAACTGTCGCTCGTAGATAGTAAATAACGACTGAAACCTGACCGAGATTCAGCCTTCTTATCTAGTAACAGAAGTGTTCATTCAGCCTAAAACGTGCTGAAACGTCAAGAAGAATTATTATTCTAACGGCTTGCAATTCAAGAGAAAAATCTGTAAGGGTATTTTAGAAATATTTCTATTTATGCAAATTGCGAACTTTTTGACTGACTTGTGCCTCATTTTAGCAGTATTTAAATATCAATATCTTAAAATCGCAGCCACCTAGGAAGCTCAATGTACATCAAGAGTGTTTTGCTGTTATAAAAGATCTTTGAACTGAAAAGAGGTGTTAAGTTAAATTTTTCTTGAAATATTGAAGAAAATAGCAGGAATGACCAAAATCAGTCCGTAAAAAATGATTCATGATTCACTTGAAAATGCTCTTACAGATTTTTCTCTAGTTTTGCATGCAAGTTGTGTAGGGTGAATAGTTCAAATATTCCAAGTTTCGTCATAAAGTGTCTGACTAGATTTCGAGATAATCGACATTATTTAAAATGAGGGGTTGTCCATTACCGTTGCTATGGTGACAGTTGTTGCTAGGAAACCAATGAGAAAATAAACTTTGGTCATATGTTGAAAAGGTGGTGTAGTATCAAGGAAATCAAAGTTTTTCTTCTATGTTGAAATTTTGATTTCAAAAGGTACACCCCAAGGCCAAAAACTGTTGCGAGCCTCCTTAAGTTGGTTTTAAATTATAAATTTTCTCTTGGATTATGAAACAAATTCCTTTTATTAAACGAAGGGAAACCTATTTTTATATGTGATTACTGCAATTGACCTTCAAGCATTATTTCGTAACGTTAAAAATAAACAAGAGAATATGATCTTTACAATGATATGAAAATAAGTCTGTTACATGTTTGAACTTTAACTGTTAGTCGGAATTGTTAGAAGCTAAGATGGTATCTCTTAGTTGCTTTACATGCAATTTAACTTACCGAAAACTGGAAAAAAACATGACCGAAGATTGATAATAATAATAATAATACTAACAGAGCCGTAGCCAGTATGAGGCAAACCGGCGAGGCACTTGCCTTTTTCAGTCATTTTTTTTTCGTTTAACACCCTAAATACCTAGGAAGGGAATTTAACCATGGACATTGCCTCGGTCTTAATTTCTTTTCTGGCTACGGCCCTGACTAAGCTACTGAATAATTCGAAGGCATTTTGATGAATTGCCATAAGATTTCTACTGAGGTCAGAATTGGCTCAAAGTTAAGTGAAAGACATAAGTTTACCTTTCATTTAATTTAATTTAAGTTTACTCCAAATTAAACTATGCTACAGATTAAACTGAAATAAACAGATTAAGTACAGCAAGTTTCTGAATACTACACAGTTATTATTTTCTTATCAAAATGTTTTTTGGTAGTGCTATTCTATCTAGATGCCGGATTGGCTGATTTCTAATATAAGTGAGGAAAAAAGCCTTTCTTCATTGCCAACCGAACTTTGTCACCCTGCCAGCCAGCCAGCTAGTCAACCAGTCTGCCAGCCAGGCAGCCAGCCAGCCAGTCAGTCAGTCAGTCAGTCAGTCAGTCAGTCAGTCAGTCAGTCAGTCAGTCAGTCAGTCAGTCAGTCAGTCAGACAGCCAGGTGGTCAGCCAGCCAGCCACGGCCAGTCAGTTATTTAGTCAGTCAGTCAGTCAGTCAGTCAGTCAGTCAGTCAGTCAGTCAGCCAGTCAGTCAGTTAGTCAGTCAGTGAGTCAGCCACCCAGCCACCTGCCCAGCTGGTCAGTCAGTCAGTCAATCAGTCAGTCAGTCAGTCAGTCAGTCAGTCAGTCAGTCACAGTCAGTCAGTCAGTCAGTCAGCCACACAGCCAATCAGTCAGCCAGCTCGCCGTCTGGTCCTTTATCTGGCTGGTTGTTCCAGCCAACCAACTGCATGACTACTTTACGGTCATCTGTCTTGGCAGCCAGCAACGTCTTCAGAATGTTTCGACGATTTTGAACTGTTTAGTTCATTCTCTTTAGTAAATTTACAATTTTAACTGATCAGTGACCACTGCTGGCCCCCTTTGGACCATATACCCTGATCCTGCTCATACCGCAGCTCGTTTGCCAAGGTGGGCACTTGTCTTAGCTCCATACAACTCATGACAAGATCGAGTATTGCAGCACTATCAGCACTTGCTGATGCAGACGGCATGTCGCGTCTTTCCCAGGGCTAAAAATTAACTTCAGTGCTTGGTCGCCACTCAGGCCAGTATCCCTGAATTCTTAGTCGCCCAGGCCAAAATAAAGTAGTCCTCGAATTTCCTCTACTAACACAAAAAAAATTAAATCATTTTTGCTCGAATAAACGTCTCATGGCTGTTTGAGCCCGTGTTTTTTAGTAAGATGTTTTACTGAAACGCCAAAAGAAATTTGCTTGATCTTAACTTTGTCTTGAATGCTCACATTTGCCAATGTACTGTCGAGAAATTGGTAAAATTGTTATAACAATAAAAACTCTGTTCAGTCCGTGTTGGGGATCATTCGTCTCGTTCTTGTTTGCTATTTTCTTCACTTACAGGTTCTGACTTGGTCCTTAAACTTTTAAAGAAAAACTGGACCATTATTTTCCAAATACGGACAAAACGATCTTGTCAACATCTATAAACTTCTGTCAGTATCACGAATCTCAGTTTCTTTCGATTGTTTTTGAATTCAGGTGAAAAGTAAGTCTATTATATCGAGCAGTATCGAGTAATTTTGCCGATATTATTGAAAACGTTCCGCATTGAACTCTGGGTATGTCTGGATTCTCGTGTCAGTAGAATCAAAAATGGCGTCTACGTATCGGAGCGTTCTAAAAACTCGATCACGAACGACTTTGAATTTTGTGCTTTAAAACTAAACCTTTACTACAATTGATGAACTTAGAGTCGAGGAAAGAAAAGAAAGGTACTTCAATGAAAGAACATTTTATTTTATTGTTATTGCTACTCTTTTCGTACTTCTCAAATCGTAGTCGCCCTTCGGGCGATCAAACCTCAACTTTTAGTCGCCCTGGACACTTTTTAATCGCCACGGGCGACCGTGCGACCGCCAAGTTTTAACCCTGCTTTCCTTTCCTCAGACGTGGTCACTCAAGTATCAATGTTGAACGCTACTTCTTAGACCCTTAAGTTGTAACTAGTGAGAGCGAACAATCACATGATCCAGAAGGAGACCCAAGTGGATCTATTCTAGTCCAAAAAAATCCATCAGCGGTTGGCTTAGCACAGCAGATCCCAAGCTTGTAGCGTCCATTTAAGAACAAATGAGATGAGCTGAACACCTTACAGGGCTCAGTATAACTGGGCATTGGCGTTATCGTGCCGTACCTTCTTCACTCCGAGAGAAGGAGTGAAACTCATTCTTAAACTTCTCGAATTAAAGCATTGGCAAGATCAATGTTGGGTGTCCAATCAGTTGATTCACACGCAGAAATAACGGTTTCTTCGCAATGCAACACTTGCCAGTCCGCGAGATCAGCACTTCCGACTGTCGAAATCCATTCTTGGATTCTCCCAGCATGACTGCCGTCTCTTATTCATGTGGACTTGCTCTCCAATCGCTTAGCCTGCAGAGCAGGCGTTTTTTACGAAATGAACGCTTGTTTAACGATCGCTTAGGCCGCCATTTTGAAAGCAAGTAGAAAATGGACTAGGGAAGGAGGGGAGGGGAAGGCGGGGGAAGTATTTTCCCCTCCCCTCCCCCTCCCCCTCCCCCTCCTCCATTTTAAACCCATCGTCCTCTCCCTTGGAATAATTTTTTGCCTCGCCCCAACCCTCTGTCAGTTTCATTATTCAAGATGGCGGCATATCGGATTATTCATCGCTCGCCCAGGATATTCATCGCTCACCCAGCTCGCTCGCCCAGCAAAATACGCCTGCTCTGCAGGCTACCAATCGCTGGATGTACTTATCTTTTCATTCTTGACGCCGAGTTACAGGAAATATCGAAAGGGGATAAAATGGCCAATTAATGATACAGCTCAAGCTGCAACCATCATTGCGTTGCGTGGTATCTCCAGCAAGCATGTTCTTCAGGGAAATGTTGTCTCTAATATTAAATGGGGCGCAGTTCACTGTTACAGTGTTACAGACCTTGAACAGTGTTGTGCTAACAATGGAATTTTGCATCATACATCAGCGACTTGGTTCACTGCATTATATGGTTGATATTTTGAGTAATTTGCGGAAACGGATGTGGATCGACCTCTTAGCGGGTCTGCATATGCAATAGTGCCATCAAACGGCTCTTCAGAATAGGCCATTTGCACGATGACGTCATCTTACTCCTACTACCAGAATCCTTCAGGGTTTTGCTTTCTTGAGCAAATTAGGACTTTTGTTATTTAAACCTCGCTGGGATAACCAAATTAAAATATGAAAGGAAAAACGAAATGGATTCTGGTAGCAAAAACAAAGCAAAATCAGAAAATCGTCCAGTACAGAAAGAGCCCGAAAATGCAATGAAAATGTTCAATACCTACGTTAAACGTTTTTGTTGCCGAAAAGGCAACTGCTACAATTTTCAAATCTCGTACATGCGCAAACCCATCGAATACCGAGTGTGCGTACTTGACACTTGCTCGTAATTGGACAACAGCGGTAGAAGGTAATTCAGCTGGCTGACGTCCCACATTATCGTGTCCTTTACTGGGCTATAAAAGCAGAAGAGCTGAAGAGACCTGTCATACTTACAATGCACTGGAGCAACTGTGATCACGAAGGCAGTTCTCCCGGAGTGAGGCCACCTCACCACGCACAAACAGGCTGAGCTCCGCGTGTTTCCCACGTGAGTGGGTGGCGCGGTGTGAAATTTTTGTTAGTCGGGCTGACATGCGTTTGTGCATGTGGCCCTTAAACCTGTCTTTTACCAGCTTTCACCGGCGATACAAGCACAAGAGTCTGAGTGATGTTAAAACAAACAAACAAACAAACAAACACAGGCATCGACAGAAACAGTTCATCGAGTTGAAACTAACAAACGCAATACGGCACGCACAAACAGAGGAAAATGGAAGAATTAAATATTCTTGATTGAGGTTTTTTGCCGTGAGCCACACGGTTTTCACAGTAAAATGAAGGTCTATGTTTGCGCTTTTGCTAACTTGCTAAAACTAGGCTTTTATTTGAAAAATGTGGGGGGCAAAGGGCAATATTTTTTATGCTACGTGAACCAAGTGTAATATCCAAGAAAAGAAATCTTATTGGAGATATTGTTGTGCTTTTGGTTTGAAAAAGTTCAACATTGCCTGTCGGGTTTTCTCATGCAAGCTGATCGGATCTCTATCTCGAGGATATGTGATAGAAATGTCTGCTCGCATTATGATTACACTTCCAGATGTAAAAGGCCCGTCAGCTGTCTTTTATCGAAACTCGCTGAAGATTGCTTCAAATGCTTGGACAAAGGCTACTCTTTGTCCGCGTGTTGCAGTACCTGCTAATCGTTCCCTCGTTTTTTTCATTTCAAAATGGGTCGCCTGCAAACGCTCCATAGTAACCGAATACAGTCACACCTTGACATTTACAATTTTTAATTTCAGTTATTGTTTCTATGTTTTTACCAATTCTTCTCCTGGCTTATCAAAGGAATACAATTTATGAAATACCACATTAAAGGTATCGAGTTTTAAACAAACAAAACACAAAATTCGCACCTGAAGAGAAAGCTGACAGTCATGTCGTTAATTTATTCCACCCTACGTTGCTTTCGCTGTTTACAAAGCTCAAATACAAAGCAATTTGACTTGAAAACACTGTCAGTTTATAATCCGTCGCCCTATTCCCTACAAGATGTCATTACAAGAATATATTATCCAAAAAGGTAATTTAACATAAAAAAGGCTCAAGATGATAATTTTTCTGGCAGTAGATTTTATCAAGTGCGAAATTTGTGGTACTGTACATGTTGTCGAGAAAGTACCACTGAAATAATAAACTGTCTAAATTGAGGAGCAGCTTTATTTTTTGCGTCAGGTAATGCAAATATAGACTTCGCGAATTTATACGCCTTCAGCTAAGGTTTTGACGCGCGCGCTTAAAACGAAATTGGAAGCCGCCGATCTTGGAAGGGTTTAATGAAATAGTTAAACCGTGAACTGGAAAAAGGCTTTCTTGTGAATAACTTTCTACCAAAACGTTTTTCATTCTTTTCCTAAGGATAACTGGAAAAAGTTTTGAGTTAATTGAAAAATCCAAAGTACTTTGCCGAGGTCAGTTGTGGTTAACTGTCTTTAAAACATGTTAGTTTTTATCCTGTTCTAAGCTGACTTCATTTTATTAGAAAACAGTTCCATTTTTGTCTTCTAACCAATAACCTGAGTACCAGGGCTTTAACTAGCTTTATTTTTCCATATAAGAAGGGCAGAAAAACACGAAAATGCCACGTTGTTACACCGCAGTATCTCAAATTCATCTACTTACAGCTGAGCAGGGAATCATCACAGGTACAGTTTTTCGAACGGGGGTCAAATCCCCGATGTATTGAAATTGTGGGAAAACGACCAAAATCTTCGTTAATTATATCGGGGTTTGTCTTCTGGATTGTGTTATTGGCTCGTTATGTCGGGGTTCTAGTCCTGTTCTATACATTTTACTTTAACTTTGGTCGGGTTGAAGAATTTCATTCCTTAAAGCGGGGACTTGAAGTTCGTTATAAAGGGTCCCCGATATCGAGGTTGCACTGTAAAATGAAGTGGAATAATACATACGTTATTAAATCAGGAACCCAGGGCTCCTGGTTAAATACAGCTCAGAAAGAGAGACCCGTTTCTACAGGCTGTTTTTCTTTCGAGTCTTACAAGTCAGTCGGATGAAGATCGACGACCTGGAACAACTGGCATGTGGAAATCTAGGTATCTTATAGTTAAAGATTGAAAATTAAGGCCAGGGAACAAACATAAGCAGTGGTAAGGCTTCTTGGTCAAAGCAGACGAGATAATCTCACAATCGGGTCGATTTTCTTTCCATCTGGTTGGCCAGCTCAACCGGCAAACACCTGGTTGGTGACAACAAAAACAAACTACAAATGAAAAGACTTTAAGGGACGTTTCTTGTTTACTTAACTTCGACATGACTGACGGCTCGAAGCTGCATGAGTTGGTTTAACTCAAGAGAGCATACATTCTTCTTCTTTTAGTTCTAGTTCGCTCATGATTCTCTTAGCTGCCTCGCATAGTAGGCTGGGTAAATTTGACAATTCTATCCCTGCAGCATCGTTAAAGTACCACTGTCGACAGCCAATGTAATATTTTGCATTTTTCCTAAGAATTTTAATAATCACTTCGGTGAAATTTCCGTAAGAAGATATAAAATAATTACAAATTCAAGATATTAACTTACTTTGTTGGATTAACAGCGGAAAGAAGCTTCTTTGTATACAAACTAAAGTTGATGAAGCTGCGTTTAATACGCTTTCGCACTTGACAGCAATTCAGATGTCCGCTTTGCCTGAGCAAACTCTGTGACACATTTTGTTAGAAAATATTAGGGAAGTTTATTAATTCTTTTCGCATAAAGTATGAATCGTAAAGCTTGGTTTTTAATTTAGTCTCTTCACTGGAGCAGATTTCGATTCACGTCATGTCTTTGCATGGAAAAAACTTGGAGACTGAAACAGGAAAAGTTAAAGGACCGGTTTTAATTTGTGACAAGAAAGGATTATCTTCTCTTGTTTGTGATAGTAAACTGATCCAAATTAAAAGCTTATGGACTAAGATGGACTAAGGTGGAAGTCCGGATAAAGATATCATGGACATTCAGCAAACTTTGTGACATAAGTTTATCAAAAGAGTTTTCATTAAATTTATTTGTTTGAGATATGAAATGGTGTTTCCTAATAGTCAGTCACAAAGTAATCCAGAAAAATTGGATCCACTCATTGAATAGATAGATAGGATTGAATGGAAGTGGAAAAATATTCAAAGCAAGCCGTTTGACCCACGTATGGGGAGAGTTATCTTATAAAGAGTCTTAGTAAAGCTCGTTGCTTGAAGTTTTACTTGAATACATAGATTGAGGCAAAATTAACGTCTCATGCAAACTGTACACAAACGAAAACATAGTCAATTGCAACGGCGTAAACTGTTTTTCTTCACGAGCCAATTTTCAGTTGCTATAAAAGAGAAAAAAGTAAAATAAAGATAACAGAGAGCTTTTTTATAACCTGCAGTTTTTTATCCACTACTCAAATGAGAAAACAGAAATTTTTCTCTTTCTTCCCTGTTCAGTAACACTGTTCCCAGTGTTTCGTTTCTCATTGGAGAAATTCGACACACGAGAAAAATCTGGCGCTCTTTCGTTCCCAGTGTCTTCGCTGTTCCACACTTGATCGAGTTCTTCCATTTTGGCGGGAAACGTGACCCTGTTGCAGTCTGGGTTATTAAATTCGTAGTTTGTAACTTCATCTTGGAAACGAACTAGAGACGTTTTCTTCTTCTTTACACTCAAACCGTTGAGGTTTTCAAAGTTATCCGAGTTATAAGTTTTCCTCAGGATACCACCTTGGGAATAACTGGACTTTTTTCTTGGAGTGACTTCATGCTCACCTTTGTTTTCTACATTTTCTGTGGTAACCTTATCTTCAAAATGAACCGCTGATGTTTTCTTCTGGCGAGTCGTTTCAGGGTGTCCTTGTGAGTCTAATTTAATAGCGTTTGCGTGTTGCATTTCTGTGTTAGTTTTAGTGTGCTCATTCTCCACATATTTGACGAATTCATCTGCGAAACTAGCGGAACACGTATCCCGTGAGGCGTTGTGATCATCGGATGCCTCGTTCTCATTCACATCACGTGACGAATCAAAGTTTGCCCAGAGACCATCCGAAGATTCATCTTCATTTTGCGCGAAAGAGTTTTGCCGACTGCTCATGCCCTGTTCATTAAGGTTGCTGACCACAGTTGGTGACGGCGTTATGACTCCAAGTGTTATGGAGCTGACGGATGGACGCATGGGAACATTTTTGTGCGGCCGAAATACGATAATGTAAATCTTGGGAGCAAATATAGTAGCCCAGGTTAGGGTGCCGAGAAAAAGAAACATAAAACTTGAGATAACAGTTCGGTACCAAGCTGTGGTCCCCATGTAAGACGGAATGTAAACAAGGACAGTGATACATATGGTCGTCATGTTAAACGCTATCAACCTTGACTCGTTGTAATTCTGAGGAACTTTCCGCACGAGGAAAGCTTGATACGTGCACACAACGACGAGGCCAGCGTTGTAAATAAGCCATAAAGAAAACCCGATATTGCTTCCGGTGAGATTGCATACGAGTGAGGCATCTTTAGAAGACTTGGAATAAATAACTTCCGGAGACACGTGAGTCGAAGATGAACCAAAGACCCAGAAAATTGAGAGCACGAGCTCTAGGGTCAGCAGACATCCTAGTATGAAAAGCTGCCAGTAGTTACCAAGGCAACTAACTGTCCCTGTCTGGAGAAGCTTCTCATTGAAAATTCTGGAAATGCGGTTTGTCCTGACGAGAATGGTGCCTGCAGAATTGAAGCACGTAACATAATAAGCAACCGACTTACAAAGGACAAAAACTGGCAGTTCCCGGTCACAACACTTGCTGTGTAAGCATGCGCAAACACAAGTGCGTGTGAGCAAAAAAAAAACACGCCCTGTTTATACTTGATTCAGTTAACTTGCTATTTGTTTTAAGTGAGTTCTCGGCTCTTAATTGAGGTGCTGATACCAAGTTTTGCTCGTGTATGAAAATCTTTAAATTAGTCTGCGCCAATCCACGAATGGATAAAGCTCTCCATCCGTTGTTTCTAGACAAATCTGGCGTAACTACAGGAATTTCGCTCCTCCCATACTTCTCAGCAACGTAACTAGCAGTGTTGTCACGACATCACCTCTTCTCTCTCGCGCTGTATCGCTTAACTGACATCGGCCACCAATCAATGTTTCTCTCGACCGATCTGTTATAATTCAATCTGGCCACATTGCCTGCATCCTTCCATTCCCGTTATTATTTTTATATAAATGTGGAGGTAGAGCGAACAACTAAATTTACGACTTACCTACCACCAGCACAAAGCATAGACCAAACATAAAGGGAAGAATTCTACAGGAGATCACAGACGGCTTAACAATGTAAGACAGTGGTGTAACATAGAACATCGCAATTCCAAGAAGAAGAACATGGCAAAGCTGCCTGCTCGCGGCCCGAACGACGGCTGTTCCTCGGTACTTTATGAAAATTACGCAAGTGCAGAACACGAGAGCAAAACCAATTGAGGACATGGAGACAATCGCTATTGCCCAGACTTCGCTCCACTGCAGATAGCTTGCTTTAATGGGGCTGCAGTCTGAGTGGTCAGCGGTTGGCCAGGTGCCAGTGGGACAGTCAAAACAGTTGGTCATGTGTGACGTATTTGTAAAGGATTTCCCGCCACACTTTGCGCAATCCCAACAACATTCTGGGAACTGTGATTTAGGGATCTTATACTCTCCTAAAACATAAAAATTACGAGGTTAACATCTAAGTTTTTGTTCAGAGGAGAAAAAAATAAATTTACTTGGCATGTGCGAGCTCTAGCGGTGCGTCTTTTCGTTATTGGTTACATAGAGGGGCGTGTTTGAATAACATAGAATACGAGCAAGCGCGCGTCCTGATTGGGTCCTCAGTTTTAATTTTTGAGCTCTCTGATTGGCTCTCTGTCAATAGGCTATCAGCTCATATCCTGCAAGTCGCTCGAAAAGCATGGTGGGAACATGTTTCTTTTAAAAGAAAGATGGTTTTGATAACTTGAAAACATTTCTCACGATTCAGTAGTTTTTAATATATAATAACGCAATTATTCCACTCAATTTTTTTTCATACATGGGATTATAACGGACTGGGCTATGAGCTCAAGGACAACAAGATTGAAAGTTGTTAATTAGAGGGGATTGCATTGGTTGGAAAATAAATATATTACCTTTCTTGCAATCGTCACTGCAAATAGAGGCAGGAAGACCAAAAAAAGCTCCATGCTCTGGAATACCTGACAAGTTGAAATACAGAGAAGACGATCCAGTCCAATTACCAACTTTTTGATATTTCAAGCTTCCTTTCTGCAGATGAAAAATGTCATATTGACCTTTAGTACTACCCTCTTTGTTGAAGAAAATACGCCGTTGCGAAAATCCTGCAAATGACACTTTTTGTATGTGTTGGGAAAGGTCTTTGAGGTCAACGTCATTTAGTTTCTTAGCGCATACGCTCTCACTGCAATTGAGCATTATATGAAGGGCATGCGCCACGGAGAATACCGCATCTATCACATACGGAACATAGCCGTCATTGTGAACTTTAGAAAGGCACTGATCAGCACTTTTTTCATTGCAAACTACACTCTTGTTTAAATCAGCAGTCCAGCGATTCTCGGTACTGTTTTTAAGGAGACGATCCTCGAAGTAAGAATCAAATCTTGGTAAACGAATGACGGGAGGCCTTAATCCAATTATCGAATGAAAAACGCTTTCCGCGTCTTGAACGACCTCAGAAGAGCCAACCCAACTGTCGGACGCGATAAACATGTAATCACTCAAAGACGCCTTTTTAGCCTCTTTGAAAAAATACACGGCGTCGGGGAATTCAGCATACAGCACTATAGCTCTCGCTTGTTTGAACTGTTTGATCTTCTTGAAAATGTTTGCCATTTCTTCCTTGGTTCCTTTCCTAGAGAACAGCTCATCTACCACAATGCATATTCGCCTTGATGTGTAATTATGTATCGTCTGTTTTAACGCAGTGATTCCCGATCTGCCATATTCGTTATCTGAGGCTAGTACGATAATGAAGTGCCACTTTAAGACAAGGAGCAGATCAGTCACTGCTTGAGCTTGAAGACTGTCTGAGGGAACCGTGCGGAAAAAGTACTGGAACCGAGACCTGTCGCTTAAAAGACGGCTTGTCGATGCATAACTTATCACAGGCACGTGGAATAGACCAGTCAGGCTTGCTGTTGCCATGGTAACACCACTGAATGCTGCTCCAATGATCGCTACTGTGGGCGACTTACTTGAACAACAATCTGAAAGATGAGTAATACTTTAGTTCATAGGTAGAGTAAATTCCAACGAGTGAGATAGACAAAACAGCAGCGACAAAAGACCAGCTAAGATCTATTTGTTCCCAGGATGATCAAGAATGAGCATGAGCTATAGGAAACATGGAGTTCGAATCGAAAGTTGTTTCAAGGAAACAGCGCTGAAAGATGTCGAAGGTTCAATAAAATTATCACGTTACCGTTAGTTCTGTTGTTCTGTGTCTTTGATTTCTACATCATCTTCTGCAAATATCCCTGTTTCTCCCCGATTCTCTGCTGAGTTCGATGGTAGATGCTTGAACCACCGCCATTTTGAAATTCCCTCAGTCCCAGTTCTACCCAGCTAACTGGAAATAAACCTCTCCTGTGAAGCCACTGGGTAGGAAGCACTTGGGCCGTTGCTAGGAGATTTGTGCCATTAGCCAATCGTAGGGCCGAAAAGACAATTGCTATTGTTGTTCAAATTCGTCTTTAGCTGGTAAGAGCAAAAATAACTTTCCAGTGCCCTGCTAGCAAACATATGTGAGAAAAAGTCGACTCTCCCCACAGGCCAAGAGTCGGAAACGGAAATAAAATTTTCTTGTCGGGTCTTTTCTGGGAAACTTTTAGGGATCAGTATTATGTTGCATTTGCCGAAATTCGGAGCAGCAGCTGTTGTCTCCCCGAAGAAGCTAGCAGTCACAAAAACAACATACAACATACATGTATTTGTTTGGCCGAAAACAAAAAGCATTAATTTTACCATAGAACACAAGTTGAAGGTTACATTCCGGGGACGAAAACAGAAGAAGCATTATTTTATAGCCGAGCGCCGAAAGCGAATATTTTGTTTCGTCTCGCTCTCCGCGCTTGGCTAAATAAACGCTTGTAAGGTCTTGTAATGCAGGCTATCCGAACAGACAGTTTCGCTGAAACCATCTGTTCTTGCAACTGCTGATATTAGGTAGGTGAATTGTCTTAGCTGGGGCAATTGTTTTTCCTCCCTCGTAGTTAACCTGTCGTTAATTCTTCGCTAAAATCGTTCCCGGGAAAGCGGCTCTCAAAAGACTTCCAAAATTGTTTTTATGTCTCTGGCAATGTTCCTCGACCTTAACATGAAAATAAAGTGTTTGTAGGCTTCGTCCACACTAATTCCATGATTTCCCGGCTGATCGGAACAGTTTTCCCTCTCGACAACGCAAAATAATTCTCGCAATATAAAACGGACGTTGAGGTTCGTTTCGAAAACGGGAAATAAACCCGAAAGTAAATAACTCCTTCAAACTGTAAGCGTAAACTAAAGTTAATAATCAAATACGAAAGAACTGGCCACTGATGCGATCTGGTTTTCAACTAAAAATGAATTTAAGTTTCGCAATTTGATTCTACTTTCTGAATCTCCGAGAAAACCCCTGAAAGAAGAACCAAGATAGAACCCAATTTGAATTGCAAATTTTAATCCGTTGCACGACGACCTTCCATATATGGAAGTCCGTCGTGCAATGTTCTTACGAGCTCGTGACGATAGCCTGGCAAAGATAGCCTACCCACTCGCTTTAGGGGTTTTTGGTAAGCTGAGTAGAACTGGGACTGAGTGAATTTTAAAATGGCGGGTGGTTTAAGCATCTACCATCGAACTCAGCCGCTGAGAGAATCGGGAAGAAATAGGGATATTTGCAGAAGATGATGTAGAAATCAAAGACACAGAACAACAGAACTAACGGTAAGATGATAATTTTATTGGAGTCTCGACATCTTTCAGCGCTGTTTCCTTGAAACAACTTTCGATTCGAACTCCATGTTTCCTATAGCTCATGGAATGAGGGGTTGTTGAATCAGCAAGACAGCGATCCACGGCTAGCCCTGGCACGGCCTCAGAAATACGAGGACAAAAATTCCTGATCGTAATGGAGGGAAATATTCTGATCTTTAGTGCAAGTATTAAGTGCTGCCCAAATTCCGGTTGTTAAGGTAGCCATCCGGTATCAACTAGCATGCGTACAAGGCGAAGAAGAGTTTGATTGACAGTACTGGTAATATTAAAAGTTTTCTGACACATTTACTGTAAATTGGAAAACCTAAACTCACTTTCTGTCACGAGATGTCATTTTATATTCTGCTCACGCCAAAGACTACTGAAAAACACTAATTATCTCTGAAGAATCTGAATGTTTGGTAGTCTTGCTGGAAATTGATAGAAAAATTCTTTGTGAAGATAATACCTTGAAGAGGCGACTACTACTGAAAGCCAAAGCTAAACTATTCTTGGTTATTTTAAGTTTATGTTCTGTTCTTTAAAATAGTCGGAATATTATGTTTAATATCAGGTTTAAGCCGGTTTAGCTTTAAAATTATCGGGATATTACATTAGCAATAAAATATTGTACAGTTACGATGTTTCGGCTTTCCCGCTAATGTCTTATCCGGAAAAATGTGATTTAGTGATAAGTTAGCATTCGTGCAGGTAATTTAGTCCATTATGCCGGAATTGTTTACAACGAAATACAATTTTCACTATTTTATTTTTTTGCATATTGGACTATTCCTGTATGAATTGGATAGTCATTCAGATATTGAATGCAATTTAGTGCATTAATTCATATGTCAGGGTTAAGTTATGGGCCACATGCTAACGCCAGTCATTTAATGATTGACACTAGTTAATAATTTAAACGGCTTTTTTGCAAAAGGAACAAGAAGTGTAATTTATTTTGCGCAGAGTACATTAACTCAAATCGCGTTTCGCATTTTGCATGCCCTTATAAATTAGAATAGTAAAAAAGAAAAAGAATTATTTTCAGTAAACAACTGTAGGTGTTGAAACCAGTTTTTACCGTCTTACCTTGAAATAACTGGATTTTGAAATTCAAGGCACAATCAAAGCGGGATATTTTCTTAAAGTTTTCACTCTTAATTGCACCCGGCGATTTTAAACATGTGGTTCCACTTTTTATTGAGGGCCTGTCTGATTTTACTCGATCTTGATGAATAAGGACGAGATATATCTATCGCATACATGATTGTTAAGAGAGCTTTTAACGCATCTTTCGTGATTATTATTTGTACAGCTTGATGTAAAATAGAAGCAAAAGAAAACATATGGGTGCAAACTGCGACCTTCACGGATAACTTAAAACATGTAAATTGTTGAAAAAGATATGTTGGTTTTTTTGTACACATACACAGATAAAGCCTACCTTCATGTTTGGTTCTACAACTGACATCGATATTTTGTATGGGCTAAATGTACGAGATTCTTTAAATAGACATTTATTTGACTGGAAATAGAAATGTATTTTCCAGTTCGCAATAGTTTCTAGTTCGTTGCTGTTTTGTACTTCTTCAATAAACGTAACCCTTCTTGTTGTGTGACGAATTGCGTAAGGAGAAGTTTGACAATTTGGGAATATGGTGATATAGATTTGGGTACGGAAGTGAACGATTGTAGGAAAATGCTTCATTTAAATTTATGTAACGTAGGCATAGCCACCCACAAAATTATAAAAACGTCGGACAGATCGAAATTATTGTCATTTTGCTTGTTGCGTATTTGTTCCTATTGCAGCCAGATCATTCGCGGAAATTCGCGGGATAAGCCAAGATTTAAGTTCTAAATACTGTCTATATTATCTTAATTTTTTTCATATATACTTAGCATGTTCCGTTAGCTATGATAACATTGAAACTTATATTTATTAAAAGAAAGACTGGGAGCGTTTCTACTTAGAAAAAAGACGGTCGATTGAAAACGACAGTGCGTATTTTCCTCAGTCAGTAAATGTAAGAGGTACTATAATCAAAACGCGTCATTTTTACTTTTTTGTCTAACAATAATCTAGCAGTTCTAGTACCCGAAAAGACGCAAAAATTCTGTATTGACAGTAACCTTTTTTGAGCAAAATTTAGCGACAACCCTGTTGCAGATGAGAGAGACCCGTGACTGAATTGTGCGAAAGAAAAACAGCTGACAATCAATGTTCGTGAACTAAGCAAAGTGACACATTATATACACAATATTTGTGTACCCAACAGCTAAACAGCCTCTTGTTCGCTGTAGGAAAATAAAACTTTTAAAAAAATTTGAAAAGGCACCGGACACTTCTAGTGGAGAATATCTTACTTAAAATGGGTTGTCGTTCAAATCAAGCGTGGGGTTTTGACTAGGAAAAACTAAAGGCGATAAAATTTGTCATCAACGTGGATATAGAACAAATAAACGCAATGTTTGAGATAAGTACTAGCGTTTGCCCACGCTTGAGGAAGAAACAGGGCTTTGCCAAAAAATAGTAATAAACATATTCGCTCACTTTTATAAGCGGCTTACTTTTATTTAGCTTTTATAAATGCGAATTGGCGAACATGATCCAACATTCGGTGTAACTAGGTTCAATCGATGCTCAGCCCGATAGAATATGCAAACAGGATGATCGAATTCAAGAAATAAACTTAACTTAAGCGACTTGAAACTTTAATATCAACAATCCTTACCTGACGTATTACTTTTTGCTCTCGACAGAGACTTTAGATCCATCGATCCAGACAAAGTCCTGTTTAGCTGCCAAGTGCGGCGTGATGTAGATTTGTCCCCGGCAAATTTGTCTTTTCTTCTGTCGCATTCTGTTGGCTCAGAGGCCGTGAACGCGCTCTTGATAAATTCAAAACTCAAACTCTCCATAATGGCATAGTCTACGCTTCCACATGTATCTTTTATATCAACGCCAAGCTTTACGCGTGGAAGCAAAGTTTGGTCGCTGTTGATAAGATTCACTGCATATAACATGGCTTCTACTCCCTTATATCCGCGTAAATGGAAAGCTCCGCGGCACGATGAGTTCCCTGGATGAGGGGCAAAATTGGGTGAGAAGTGCACCGGGACGAGCCCACCTATTATGATATCGCCTGCGGTAGAAATTCCCGTTCTGGAGCGCTTAGAATGCACACTGATTGAGAGAGGAAAAGTTAACAACTCAAATGCAACGATGCGAAGAAACCATACAGTATAAAGCCTCATGTCTAGTTCGGTCAGTATTTTGGCAGAAAACTAAAAACATTCAGCTGTTTTCACATCATTTAGAAGTAAAATTTAGTTTTGGTGGGACTTCGCGTCGACCTCCGTTCACAGCCTGACATATTTTTCCTGTTTCGTGGCCAATTGGGATTGAGGAATTAACATTTTATCAAGTAATCGAGGGGAGTGTCTCCTGACACCTCGACTTTTTGTTTGCTAACGACAGGAATTAGGAAAAACAAAAAGCAATTCCAGTATTGGTGTCGTCTTCTCGGTTTAATTAATAAATAGAATCACCTGTCGCGCAAAAATTATGCGCTTGCGCAGAGCGACTGATTCATTGCTTGAACCATATCCAGAACCTGCGTTCTCCTTTGAAAACATTTGAAACCTGCATCCTAAAGACTCAGCTCAAGACTTAACTTCTATCGAAAAATTTACCTCTGTAACTGGTAATCGAGATCTTTGCACCACCGCTACACCGCCACTATAGATTTCCGCCGGCGTTCCTTATTATTTTTTTAGATATTTAATCTGTCGTGTTATATGTCACCAATATATGACAGCTAACCCAATCCTTCATCTAATTCTCTTTTCCTGGGTTGACTTAATTTTTTGGGACACATTAAGGCCGATCCTAACCTCCTAGGCCTAATTTTAGCCTAATTTAAAAAAGAAATATAGCTCGTGGCTATTCGGACCTAACCATTCGCCATCGTGGATTGCAAAAACTTCATATTTAATAAGGCGTCTTGGCAAGACAAATGAAGTTTGAAAACTCGTTTTGGAAATTCAAGTTGGCGCATAGAAACGTCACGTCCTTGCAAAAACAGTTGGTAAATTAAACTTGTTGGCAAACCTTTGGCAACTGGTATTTCTGCTCGCCAACTTTTGGTGGTTTGTTTTGACGAACTTTACAGCAGTTTTGACGTTTGAACGTTTGCGGTCAAATACGCGTTGGTCACTATCAACCAATCAAATATCGCGCAACCATCACGTGATTTTACGTTAACTGCATTAGGTGGTCAAAGTAGCGTGGGCCAGTGGGAAGAACGCCTAAGGACTTTTCCGTTTATAAAAGAAGTTCTCTTCAGCTCTTGAATAAATATTTGGGCATCTCCAGGTGAAACACAAGGGCAATCTTGAACGTCAGATCAGAGAAGGTTTTGAAGACCAGCTGTTTCCAACCTCTTTTGGTAATGTGAAAGTACCTTCTGTTTTTTTGTTTGGCAATGTTGCATTTAACATGTGAAACTTTCGTGTTTCGGGCTGTCACAATTAAATTTGTCTACCGTTTCAAGTGATTGTACTATCAATGACATCCTGAAACGGCGTCGAGCCGAGCCGTTGTCTAAAGAAGAACCAGGAGGATCCCCGAGCAGGAGGACGAAAAGGAACTTTTTCACAGAAAACCTGTTCCTCATGCACCTCTCATCATTGACTGTGAGAAACAACATTTCACCCTGCCTAGCTAGGAGACTAAGTATACCAGCCCGCCGGCTGGCTTGGGAGACTCGGCATTCCAAGCCGCTGGGAGAAGCCCCCTAGTCCCGCTTGGCTAATGCAAACAGTATATTAGTATGCAGCCTGGCTAGAAAAAATACCCTGCAATGAGATCGTCTGGCAAAAAATTCTTGAATTCCCAGCGCCTCAGCTGGCTTAGAGCCTTTAATGCCAGAAGAATTGAACGAGTGACTCTGAAGGCCACCAGTCTTGGCCCCATCTTCACGTTATAACCGAGAAGACCTTGAGGATAAGAATGAAAAGCCCGTGGCGAAAAAAAACGCAACTTTCGTCTGCAGATAGAGCATCTTTTTTGGAGATTGCGCAAAGATTACCGAAGCAAGAAGACCGACAATCAAAGATTGGTCGCTACCACATAGGGACATCGCTGAAAACTCAGTCAGCTGACTTCCTGGCTGGCGATTGACTGGATAGGAGACAGAAGAGGGCTGGCAGCCCTGAAACTCAAGTGCGAAGGTGTTGCTCGGTCCCAGACCTCGAAAACATGACCGCGCCTAGATTATTCGAAATGGCCGCTGTCCTCGAGCAAGGATACGAATAACACAGAACGATGATGGAAGTTTGGCTTTGGCGTCTTGACGGATAATGGCTGTCTTTCCAGGCCTATTAAAAGCTTTCTTGCTGTACATGTGCTTCATTTTTTTCTCGACTTGTGTGATCTCTCAGTCGATTTGCCCTCATCATCTAGGAAGCGACATCAGCGATTGTGAACGCAAGAGTACAGAAACTCGCCAACCAAGAAAAAGCGAACTTATTAGCCTTACCGTTAATCTACAGAACGTGGAATTGTATCAGATAGCTTTTGTGTTTTAGGAGAAAAGTCTGGCAATATTTCCGCACAGCCCCATACTTCATTATGCATACAGCTCTTTGTTTAAAGCAAACAATAGCGCGTATTTCTAATGCGCATTTCTAATGACTCCTTTTGTTCAACAAATTTTCTAAGCCCACATGGGCTTAGACAAAATCTACGGATTTCGGGTCAAAAAATACGGAAAATCGAGCAATTTTTTAAAAATTTGTGCACTTTTATAATTTCCCGTGTTTTTAAATCTGTCTCGAATGTAAACTGTTAGAAAAAATGCGGATTTAAGTCGTAAGGTTAGCGATAAATGAGGTTAAGCGCGTATTTTGTTAACGTAAACCACATAACATTTTAAAAATAAAAGGTTTTCTTACCCTTCTTGTGCCTTGTGTCGTTTATTTTTTATTTTATGCACTTATTTCTTTATTTTTGCTTTCCTTGTTAACATGGAGACAATGCTTGTGTAGCAGGAATTTTTCGTATTTTATTCTTGCTTTCCCTGTTGAATTGTAGCGTGGCCGAATTACGAACGGTGCATAAAGTGGTACTCTGGGAACTGAACCATTTATGCGTCCTTGCGGACCTCACAAAGGTCGACGATAGCCCTCGTTTTGTAGGTAATCATAAGCTTTCCACTTGGCGCTCATCACGCTGTTCCTGGCAATATGCGTGCGCGTATGATGGGCAAAAAGTGTATCTTTATCACTGCGCTCTACCGGAACAAGGAAGCTAGCCTTCGTTTCACGGCAAATGCCGCCGAAGACTGGATCGAGCAGAAGAGTGAAATGCGTGGCCTTTTTGTTCAACTGAGAACCAATGGATGGACTAAAATAAATCATTTTTTCGTGCAGTAAGTCTAAACAGTGAGGTGTCTTTGTAATAGAAGTAATTCAAATGTAAATTTCGTTGAATTTTAATAATGTTGATTGGTAGCTAAACATAAAAATAATTTATCGCCGGGAAAATGTCAACAAATCACCGTGGTGTAGTGGTATAGTAGATGGACAGCTAATCCAAAGGTAAGATGAAGAGTGAGAGTTCGAGGCAAGCCGAGGGTAAATCCAACTCGCAAAAAAGAAAAAAACTGGTAAGGGACTGGGTAGGAGAAAAATAGAAGGAAAGAGGAGGAACGAAGGAGTGAGAGAAGAGAGAAAAAAAGGCAGACGCAACTAAATCCATTTCTATTGAAAAAGTAAGTAGTAATTATCAATGTATATATTCAAAGAGCCATTGTCTTCAAAGACAATAGAGCGCATGCATAATTAATTTATTCTGCATGTATAATAAAGTATGGGGCTGTGCGGAAATTTTTCCAAAAGTCTTTCACTTTTTTTTATTAAGAATTATGTTATACTACATAAATATTTATAGTTTTTTTCCTGTTTTTCTACAAGTTTAATAGACTACACACAGACTTCTTTTCAGTATTAGGCATATTTAGTATTTTTAATTTTGTGTTAGTTACTTGTGATCCTGGAGAGCAGAGGGTGAGAATGCTTATTTTGCTAAAAAAAAAAACAAGCACTGGTAAAGAAAGGAAGGAAGGAAGGAAGCAGGGATGGTTGTTGGAATTTTTAGAACCCTGGGAAATACCAGTTGAAAATATAACATTTCATGAATGAAAAGTTTCTGTTACAGGACAAGTTTGTGGTAATAATCAGTTCAAACCACTAGATGTCACTTGTAACGAATTGTTTTTCTGAGTTCATTCGCGTAATAATTTTGTGGTAATTTTTGAATTTGAGCGCTTTTGCGAAAATCTTAAGAACGGCTCGATGGATTTTTGTAAAACGTTAAACACGCGTGCTTGACGATGTGACCAATTTTGGTAGTTATTAGCACTGATTCAATGGAACACTTTAAATTTAATGTTTAGGAGGACATATGAACCGACGGACAAGCTTGCGTTACATATTCACATTTAGCAAGTAGATGCTAATATATTCAAAGTAATGCGCAAAGCATTCCTCCGTGATTTTTACTTTTTGTTATAATCTAAAGTGCAACAAAGAACAAAGCACCCAGCTAATGAATTACGCATTACTTTGAATATATTAGCATTTACTTGCCAAATGTGAATTTGTAACGCAAGCTTTTCCGTCGGTTCATATACGTCCTCTTTAGCGTTAAATCTAAAAGTGTTCCAGTGAATCGATGTTAATAAGACTCAACAATAAAACTGGTCACATCGTCAAGCACGCGTGTTTAATGTTTTAAAAAAATTCATCGAGCCGTTCTTAAGATTTTCGCAAAAGCGCTTAAATTCAAAACTTACCACAAAATTATTACGCGAATGATCTTAGAAAAACAATTCGTTCTCGAGATCGCAAACACCAGTTTCAACAAAACTTCCAGGCGTAAAATAGTAAGTAAAAGACACATTTTCACAGTATTTTCTAGCCATTTCATCAAAGCATTGTTTATTTTTCGGTGCATTTACTATTACTATGCAAATACTAAGGTAGAAATGTTTTTGCGATTGACTTCAAAACAAACATACAGAATTTTTTTGTTCTTGTGTATTTTGTTTGCCATACACCACAGTTTAAGATGTCGGTATTTGCTTTTCAAAGTGAAATCTGGATCGTGCAAAATTTCGAGGATTTTTGTTTATCGTTGTCATGGAAATATCGATTTTCACAAAATGTAAACCACGCTAAAGTTCAATCAAAAACCAACAGTTGTTGCAAATTTCACGTTGATCTGACAAGGAGAAGACTGTCAAAGAGCCGATTCAAAAAGTTACGTATAGTCCCAAAGAAACTGTATCGAAATGTCAATATCGAGCCTGCGTAGCTGGCGGTTTTGTTGGGGAACCGCGAAAATGAGTGGCGAAGCCGTGAGGAGCAGATTCTCTCCTCCCCATTCCCCTCATGGCTTTGCTGCTCGTTTTCCCCGCTTCACCACTTGCTTGCTCGCACGCACCCTCTCCAACAAAACTGCCAGCTACACAGGCTATCAATGTTATCGCTTAACTCATTCCCCAATGAGCTAAAATTCAGAAAAAATTTGCCTTTTTGCTCATAAAACTAACTGGGTCTAAATGTTTAATTCTATGATTGATAAATCAAGAAGAATATATTATTTATTCTTTTTATACAGTGGTGTGTTCTCATTAGAATGATCTTGAATGTTTGGCTAGGAAGTAGTCAACTGTTCACAGTTGGCCTTATAATGTCCTAGCTTATAGTGTAGGCTGATGTCAAACGCCAAGTGTTTGAAGCCTGGAAATGTTTGGATTTAGCAGCAGGCAAGATAGTCGAATCATCATGAGCAGGCTGGTTCTTTTCCTTGCTCATGCTGATTGTATCTCAATGGCTTTCCTGCTTGCCTCAATAGTGGAACTTGTGGAGAGCCCACCAGTGGTTATGTTAATTATGTCACTAAAATGACTGCTTATTTTTGGACCCCAGTAAGGGGGGGGGGGGACTCCCTTATATTGCCTATACTGGGATGTGCTGCTGGACAGGTATGGTTTTTGCCCTCTCTGTTCTGAACAGGGTATATAATTTTATGCTTGTCTGTCCTAAACGGGGTATGAACGTATTGTAAACAGGCTATGGTTGCACAATTGTCGTTGTTAAATATAGGCTCTACAAAATATAGCAATTCAGAAAAAGAAGTCTGCCACTCTTTAAATCAAACACTTTAAAAATGTGAGGAACAAGAGAGTGTGCGTTTTGCCATTTGTCCTAAATATGGGGGGTCCAAACCTCCCGCCTCCCGTACCAAACATTGGTCAAATGCCCCCCAACCTGTGTTTTGGACAGCGTGTTTCATGTTTTGTTAGTTCACGTAGGATGCTAAAATTATTTGTGTTCTAAGATAGCTGAGAACCACGAATGTTGAAAGAATTCCTGTCTGTGTTATATATATATCTGATAAACAAACTCATAGCCCTTTAAGCCCCATCAGTGACAAGCATTTAAGTTCTCCTTACAATATCAGCTCAAACATACAGCTCAGGAGAATAAAGGAAATGATCACCAAAGATGAAATGTTTTGATGTTTAAGCAAATTTTCCCAACTAATGCATCAGTCAATTCCATCAGTGCTTCCCCGGGCATTAGTGGGGCATTTTTCCTCTTTGTCCGTCCCGGGGGCAGAGCATTAGTCTACCCTGGGGCATTTGACAGTCTTATGATTTTCACGTCACAGTACTGTCACTTCCTTTCAGTGATAAGCTTATCGGGCAAGGACGATAAATTTTGTGATTAACTTTGTCTAAAGAGGACAAAATGAGACAGTAGATCCATAGAACTAATGATCACTGAAGCAATATAGAGAAATAAGACTTACTTGAGACTTAGTTTGACCTGATTTAGCTTTGATTAGAATGGAGATAAGCTCGAAAACTAAGAAATCAACTTATTTTTTTACCTGTACCGTGGGGCATTTGAACAGCCAGTTTGTCCCCGCCGTGGGGCATTTGCCGGTTTGTTTTCAAAAAATCCTAATGCCCGAGGATTGGCCTGGGGGGGGGGGATGGGCACTGCTGGAAATGACTAAGTGATGCGTAACGATACCATAAGAACCATATGGAGAATAGTGAAGGGAACCTGTGTGTTGATATTGGGCTCTAAAAGGTTAAATTGCCTTCGGTTTGAGTTTGTAGATTGGTTCCCGACAACTCAGTTTTATATGCATTATCTAAAATTGCACTGAAAACAAATTGCAGAGTGATTGCTGTGGAAACAGTGTTGCTTTTTGTCATCCTCTCGTACTGTGTTATCAAACAATTGCGACAAAAGCGCCATGGTGGATTCAGGGATTTCTTTCAACACAGGAATGAGCGAACTGTAGGCCAAGCTTTCTTGTGATATATTTGTTGTTGTTCCTTTCCAGCTTACCATGTCGGTATTTGTCAAGTAGCAAATAGTCTAGTAAATTACTGGGAACTCCTGTCTGATATCACGGTTTTTTGGTGGGGGCCTGGCACTAACCTTTGATCAGGCCAAATTTTATCAGGGCTTTCCGTGTTAGCCTGGAAATGAAATGTCTTCTTTTGTCTGCCTGATTCGCCTCCCTAGTGTATTGTTAAGTCCCTTGCCACTCCTTTTCTGTAAAATTGATAGGTTTCTTCAACAATTCACTTGTTCCCATTTGAACACCTGGGTGCGTCTCCTACACCTGCTATGTGACTTGTTCTTTACACTGTCTTGTTCCCAACCATGATCCCTGAAAAACCACTTGTGAAGAAGGTCATTTGTAGTCGTCACGCAGGAAATCTGAGGGAGAGAATGAATTCTTCAAACCAAACCAAACCAAACCTGAAGGATGTACAGATCGTAGGATGCCTGAAGCCTGAATTTGTTTTCGGGCTTTCTTTTCGCAACTGCAAAAGTTGCGTCTATAACTGCGATGATCTTGTTTACATTTCATTCTTCATTCCGCAGTTCTAATATATGATATTCATATATTCATTATTTCATCGTACATTAGTTTTACTATGCGGTGTTTGCAATATAAAGCTACTTTTGGACAGTATAATTCGTAATTTTAAACAGAAGTTGAAAACTTCTCGATTTCTTTGCTGTCAAAAACTAAGTGAATGAATGTGTGAATTGCTTCAGATGGTATTATTGACCCGAATTTGTTTATCTTTCGGCATCTTGTTTGCGTAACACGCGTTTCCGGGTTTTCTACACGTAAGGAAAAGTTACCCCCTTTTGCCGCGCAAAAGTTGTGGCGAAAGCAAAAACAAAATGTTAGAAAAGCGAAAACGTTTCGTATGCACAGAAGAACCCACGGGAGCCCTTGCTCTACCCTATCTCGGACTCACCGAATCACCGCCTAACCCTAGTTTTTCTATGATACTCTCTGATCTGATAATCTCTATTCCAATTTCTAGACAAAATCTGATTAAAAACAATACCCTTCACAGCGGCGGCACATATCCATATAGCTTGTATGTGGGAGTATTATCTGGGCTCCGATCAAATAATAACCTGCGATCAGGCCGAATTTTAGCATCGCTCTCATATTCTCTTACGTGGGTCGCTCGCTAAAATAGGGCCTGATACAATCTCTCACAAGAGTTCGTGTCGGCGGCCAAATTTTGGCCGCGGGAATCTCGCAATCTGATTGGTCCTTTAACAATAGAGCTGTCAACGGAAGTAAATTGTCTACGAGACTTGCTCACAATTCTCAATCCAACCGCCATGGCCAAGGAACAAGTCTGCCGAGGTAAACGTGTCGCTCAAAGATATTCTCGTCGTTCTAGGAGAATTGTCATCATTTCTTTCTCTCCTGAGAATGGCGTCCGGTTTGACGCAAGCTGTCTCTCACTCGGAGCAGAGAAGTACAGCAACAGTGAAGTATGTATCCCGTTTTATCACATCGTGTCTCCAAATTTTCATTTGAAGGCTTTCAGCTAGTATTGAAAATATAAGCAGAGTAGTGGTTGTTTCCGCGTTTTACGCAAAACGAACAGCAAGTATCTTTCGCCAAGAGTGATCAACAAGTCAACCGATAATTCCGTAAACTTAACGATAAGCTGATGTTTAGTGAGAGCCGCACTCAGCGAGATGCTGTATTTATTTTTACCTAAGTAATAAAGACTTTCAGTTTATTCATTCAGTGTTACACTTGTAATAATGTCGTTTTAATGATCTCTGACATTGATATCAAAGGATCTGACTAGGCTTATAATAAATGTTCTTCGTTTTAAAATTCGCTGCTGTTTAGAGATGAAATTCACTGCGGTTTAGAGATGAAATTCGCTGGTAATCTCAAATATTTATCACTTCTGGAACTAACTTAAATTACCAAACACTCGTTTGTTTATAAACGGTTTTATTGATATCTTTTTTCGAAACTGAAAGTATTTCTCTTAATTTCCCAAGGTATTTTACGCAGAAAATCGGTGACAAATGGGTAGAGAATATTTCCGGATACCACCTGAAATGAGAAAGGATTCAAACATGCAGAACGACTGATCCTTACGGCAGTTAAAGAAACGAAGACACAGAAGACGAAATACGTAAAGCAAAAAAAATGTATGAAACAAAAAATTGCCCGATATTTCGGTTTGCAAAACAAACCTTGTTCAGGGGCTACAAAAGTAGAATGAGTAAATACGTTACAGGACCGTTAACACAAAAGTTTAAAAAGTTAAAATAAATGAATATAATAGGTTGGTAGTCGAACACGAAGTGTCATTGATGTAGCTCATCACGTCTGTTTAATCCTTGCGGCTCAAGTGTCTTGGCCTTGTCAATTAAGTGTGCCTCACGTGCTTTTCTTACGGAGTCGCGGTTAGTGTGTATTAGTTCCAAGGGAATGAGACGGATGTCGTTGGCGGAGTGCCCGGGTAAGTTGAAATGTTCCGAAACAGGGGTTGGGTTAGCAAGCTGTTGATGATTTTGAATGGAACGACGATGTTCGCCAAAGCATTCGTTTTTACTTCAAATGTTTTACTGATCCAGGTCTACGTAAGATCCGGCAACTCTCAACGCCTTGTCGCTGTGGTCTTTCCAGTTTATAAACTTTGTATGATTCAAACATGCAGCATATTTTGGTACATGACAACCTCGTCGTGTTCTGAATTTTCATTCAGTTTCAGCTCAGACAGAGCAACTATGTACAATACCGGAGCGCGTACCTTCAAGTTGTAAATTTGAACGCTAGTGCCAAGATTTATCGTAGCCTGTGATTTTCTTATTTTTGCCGACATTTGAGGACTTTTTGCGAATGCCATTACATACACATATGGGAAATTTGCATACCGAGGAGCGTGCAAGCAAAACAAATTTTGATTGGCCGTTTTGTTGAATGTCAATCAATCAAAAAAGTGGGCGGCAGACGTTCCGTAGAAGAATTGTATCAGGCCCTATTTTTCGTTTCGCCCTTCCCGCCGGAATGTTTCACCGAGCGAAACGAAAATAGAGCCTGATCGCAGGTTAATCAAAGACATATCGGGAAGTTATACGTGCAATAGCATTATTATTTCCTTGGGAGTTTAACGAAAGTCTTAAGGTTCCATCCGCTCTTATATATATTGTCCCTCACACTCAAATTCTACCTTGTACATGTCACGTGGACATGCCTGAAGGTCCGTATGAAACGTTCACGTACATTAGAAAATTAGGAGAAAGTTCTTCGCTATTCCAGTATGTCGTCTAAAAAACCCTGGACCAGAAAGAAGCAAAGTGCCATACTGAGGTCAGTCAGCCTTACGCGATGTATGTAACTAGTTATGTAGAAATTTTATTTCTATTTGCAATGAAAGTGTTGCCCCCCCCCCCGCCAAAAAAAAAAAAAGACTGAAATGGTAACGACGATAATGAATATGTCCAAGATGTTGAGCCCGGCAATGGAGGTAGTGATCGTGGTCCCCCCCGGGGGGTTGGTGGTGATGACGGTGATGGTGATGCTGCTGATAGTGGCTCGGCAGGGGGAGGAGTGCAGATGTAAGGTTTAGCTCGGCAAATATCCCGAGAAATCGCCCAAGAAATTCGAGAGGTTCTAGGCTTCTCTTATCTTTCTTTTTAAAACTTAAATAATGACACGTTCGCTACGTTAAAACATAGGCCCGCAAAGCGTGCAGAACCGACGAAGTGTTGGTTCGTCTCGAAAAGAAAGCATGCGAGGCGTACTTGACTGCAGGCTCAATAACATTCAAGCATCTGTAACAGCAAGTTGCAGCAAAAGTGCATAACTGTAACTAACGCTGAAATTTGACCAACTCAATAGGCGACCAACACCCCCGAAAGGAGGTCAACTGAATTATTCACCCTCTCCTCACAAACATAGCCCCACAGACTACGCCCATGACCCCATGCATTCTTCACTCAAGATCATTTTTCGCTGTCTTTTGGTCAGTCTTCCTCAAAACTCTGAACAAAAAAGCCATCACAACTCTCAAAACAGACGCATTTCAAAAAATGGGCGATAATTTCCCAATATAAAAGTAACCTCATTTTTACGATTGATCGGCATGCACAGTTTCCTTTAATCATGTCAAGGGCTCCTTAAGCCAAATTGTGAATGCAAATACGAAATAAATCATTGCTATGCTCTATCATACAGGTGCAATATAGGCATTTGCCAGTCATTTTGACCCACTCCACCCTCGATAAATGTTTTTACTTGGCTCAACGTGCCGTGCTAACTGGCGTAACGAAAATTGTGACAGTATTTTGTCCTTTCCGTTACCGAATGACGTAATGTTTAAAATCTGATGACTCAGCTCATCTGTCTTATCGCTTTGAATATTTTGTTGAACAAGAAAGCCCATTGGGCATTTTAACGGGCCATTATGACCCTCCCAACCCCTAGGTTTCACAAATGTTAGTGCGATCCTCTATTTATACGAACCGGCGTGACGTTAAGTGTGATTGTGTGACACAATATTTTGACTATAGCGTCACTGGATGACGTAATGTTTAAACTCTGATGACTCAGCTTATCTTTCTTATCGCTTTTATTTGTGCTGAAAAACGCAAATTCACTCAAACGTTGAATGTCGATATAAATTCGTCCACAACTGAGAATGCTCACACAGGGACGACGAAGTATTTACTGCTGTGCCTAGACCTTAAATACAAACAGTGAGCATAGCAGTAGAATCAAAATATAACGATTGATAAACACGAGCTCGAGCAGATCGTCAGAGTATGGGGCACGTCAAGGCATATCTCATGACGTGATGTTTAAGTCCGGTTTGCTAACCCCGGAATCCCCTTGCAAAACTAAACAAGCGAGCGGGCACGAAAGTCGCCCACGTCTTTGAAAGCTGACGCGCCTGTCGAGCCGCAATCGATTTCGCGCTCACTCGCTTGTTTTTCTTTTCCTTCCCTATCTCTGAACGGAAAGAGAGACTGCTCGTAGCCTTTAGCGAACTCCACACACAAACCACACAAATCCGTCGATAATATTCAGATATTTTCGTTCTTTCAATGCAAAAAGACTCGTAACACCTACCTTATTGATTGATCTCCTTATTAATGACGATTCCTTCATATCTACTTCTCGCCTCAAATAAACACTCGTCTCTCTCCGTTCACAAGTCAGAACTATCACGTACTGATGGTGCAATCCACTAATATTGTATCATCATACTAGTACCAATTCCTTCTCTTCCTAGCCCACGCCGGCAAAACGCAACTGTCCCTTTGGTCCGCTGCGAAATACAAGTTAGCCAATCAGAAACCTTACAATCCACTTTGCAAACCATCCCCCCCCCCCAATAAAACCCCAAGAGAAACCCCCTCTCATGCAGCACAATATCACACCGCTCCTATACAAAACGCAACTTTCAAAGCAAATCACCTTCACAGAAGCCTTCTGGAATTTCTCTTTGAGCTATCACCTGATTTCCAACCATTTTTGCCAACCAACGCGGTTAAATTTAAACTCTGAAACGATATTATTGTGTTGAACAACTCAAAATCCAATTCAAAATCTGCTTTTCGTTTCTAGACGCTTACAAAATGCAAATGGCGCGCTCTCGCGCTCAGCCAATCAAATGGGAGTATTTTTGGCGCTTCGCTAATCAGGAGTCAGTAATTTTGCCCTCGTTGGAAAGAAAATTAAGAAAAAATGCCCTCTGTCTCAACCAATCAGCAATCAGTAATTTTGCCCTCTATGTTATAAGTAAGGAAAGTCACTGGAGACATGGTCATACTCGTCGAGACGAGCTCCGTATAACCTTAAATGATCAAAGCATCGATTTACTGGCCATAAATGGGAAAGTCTTCGGAACGTCTTCGGAAATCGTCGGACATCTTTGGAAACCGTCGGACATCTTCGGATATTATCGGTCCCGTACGAAAAATCTTGACACTCTCAGGATAAAAATGTCACGCCTATGAATCACAAAAAGTTGGCAGGTATACTATCGTACGTGCGTGTGTACTAATCGATGTCTGTCTACAACTTCTTCTCTGTATGTTCAGAGGTCAGCACAAAATTATACCACAACACAGTCGAAGCAAATCTTCCACCAAGCCTCCGTCACCTTTCTTGACCGCCAATTTAAAATGGCGACTCGTCCGCTCTTATTCTCACGTCATCCCATCCCGTGGGCCATAGGGAAATGTACACCTTGTGAGCCTTACACGTCGTATTTTGACCGACCAAACCAGTCCACGGTCTTGTCACGACTGCTCTAACCACAGGTGACCCAAGCTCAAAATGAGAATAGGATCGAGTTGCGAAATATGACCTTCGCTATAAGACTTTGAATCGGAAATTCACTTTGGTTCAGAAAATGCTAAAATAAAGTTATGAATGTGGAAATAAACTTCACTTACGTTAACATGGGGTTGTCTTTGTGTCTTGTTTGTAATTTGGACGCAATTCGTGGCCGTTTTAGGCGAGTTTTTGGTTCGGTGTTGTTCGCAGTGTTGTTTCTCCACTTTATAACATAGAGGGCAAAATTACTGATTGCTGATTGGTTGAGACAGGGGGCTTTTTTCTTAATTTTCTTTCCAACGAGGGCAAAATTACTGACTCCTGATTGGGCAAGCGCCAAAAATACTCCCATTTGATTGGCTAAGCGCGAGAGCGCGCCATTTGCATTTTGTAAGCGTCTTGAAAAGAAAAGCAGATTTTGAATTGGATTTGAGTTGTTTAACACAAGAATATAGTTTCTTAGTTTAAATTTAGCCGAGTTGGTTGGCGAAAATGGTGTGGTAATTGGCTGATAGTTCAAAGAGAAATTCCAGAAGGTGAACCTGAACGTTTTACGGGAAACAGCAAATGGTTATTTGTTCTAAAACTACCGAAAACCTTGGTTAATTCAGCGAGCGAGAGGTCGCTTCGCAACTCAGGTAAGCTTAAATAAATTTACTTAGTTTGAGTTTTGAGTGTGAGTTTGTCAACGAACTAGAATTGTAATTATCTCAAAAGATGATCATATGCATAAAAGACAGTTTCTTTTTTTGTTCTGGGCGCTGAGTAGCAGTTTAATAAACTGCTTGTGTGCAGAATTGTTTATTGTGAGTGCCGGCGGCGGATTGTGTTTCGACGTGCAATGAAAAGTTTTCAGAAAATTTTGCCCTCTATGTTATAAACAAGTAATCGCATGAGGCCAAGTAGAATTAAGGATAAGTTTTCACTTGTATTTTCAAAGTTTTCCTTAATTCTACTCGGCCTCATGCGATTACATATACTTATAACATAGAGGGCAAAATTACCGAATGCTGATTGGTTGAGACAGAGGGCATTTTTTCTTAATTTTCTTTCGGACGAGAGCAAGGGAACAAAAGAGACTTTTGTCTGATTGGTTAATCATTTTCCTAGTACCCAGATTTCTGAAACGTGCGCGCCAGTGAAATAAACAAAGATGGCGGCCTGAGTAAACGACGTAGTTTTCATTGCTTGATCACTTATTCTTAACCTTTTTGGTACATATGGCAATTCCAGGCGCTTTTCTAACTTCTCGGAGGCGTAAAGAAATTGGTTTAAGGTATTTTAAAGCGGAAAACGAGTGTTTAGCACGGGCTTTTGCATTTGTGAGCAGGAAAATTTTTCCTTCACACCGCAAGAAAATAATATGGTTCTATGAAGTGAGGGAGACAAGATTAGATGTCATAATAAAATCAGGAGGGATTCAAAGACTGAGAGGACAGGGATATTCGAAGTCTTACAGCTGCCGTTTTTACCGAAGCAGGTAAGCTATCCCACTCACAATTTTAAAAATTAGTGTTCCCTTGCAAAAAGTTTTTGTTAGCTTTTGCTACACATCAATCGATCAGTGAACTTTCCTTGTTTGAAGGGGCCGTGGCGGTCTGACTCAGCGGTCAAGTAATCTCAGAGTCAAAGAGGTGCAAAAAACCATGAAACTACTTTAGAAGACCTGCAGTTAATCACTAGTTGATTAACAATGCAGGCAAACGGGAATTATCTCAGCTAAAATAACATTAGAATAAACTTGTACAATATCATTTCAGTTCACACTTTCAGCTAATAATTTTTACAAGGACCCCGCTCGGTTTTCCGTTTGATCTTCATTTAGAAGTTTTTTCATTCTGTAGTCATCCGATGGACTGTTTAAGTTTTTTTATAACGACCCAAAAGGCCATTTGTGAAAGTGGAAATGCAAAATAATTTTGCTTGAAGAATTTTAAGGACATAAAGAGAACATTTGATGTTTACAAACATTGACTTTTTGGCCGTTAAAATTTGTAAAGCAAGAGTCTTGTCTCATTAGCCAATGGGCCTCTTGTTGCCTTATTTACACCAAAGGATTCCTTGTTGGAATTAACTCAGTTTTGTATGATTTGATTTGTGTTTGTCACCAGTAAAGTGTTTTTGCCGTCCATTTTTGCCTTGCATAATCTAAAACTACCTTAGTTTTTTGACAGAAAGGTGGTTATGTTGTATAATTTTATTCAGGGCAGTAGAATCCTGGAATTAGTTCTAAATGAACTGGTCTGCGAGCATCTAAAAATCAGTATCTTAATTCACACGCTCACATACAACATGAAGCATCAAAAAGCAACTCGACTGTTACTTCGCACCTCACTTATGAATCGATTAATATTAATAGGTTTATCCCAGGAAAGTCTTGCTTTATCCTGATTGGACAATTACGATGCATAATTATGCTCTTAAACACTATAAGGGCTCCTATTGATAGTAAATGCTTTGACTTCTGAAAGAGCTACCCTTTAAAATTTTAAATAAAGAGTCTAATTTTAATGGCAACAGGAAGCCTTAGGTTATGTACACAGAAGAAGAAGAAGAAGAAGAACCTTTATTGATTTATACCGCTCAGGGTAGCCCCTTCAGATGCAAAAAGTTATCTGTTATCAATGGGAGCCCTGAGCGCAACAATGTACTAAAACTATGCAAACATATGCATTACACTAACACTAATAATAATATAGATAGAAAACTATGTACAAATAAAAGATTTAGAAGCAAACGAATACGAAAAATACCATCAAGATAGTTCGTTAAAAAGAGTGTTAACCATAGTAATAAAAAGATCGTTTTGCGATCTCAGTCCTCACAGCAGGCGGATGTAAAAGGTTTCTTTGTCTAGTGGCGCGCGCATGGATTGTATTATTAGTTAGCACCTATCATAGTTTTCCATCAGTCTTACCAGTCTTAAAACATTTTCTTTCAGGAGGAGATTTTAAAGAAGACCAGCACCCAGTAACCTTGAATATAAGTTCATGAGCTTATGTTTGGGCTGTTGATTTATATTCTTAGAAAACGTTTGTGAACCAAAGGATTTTCACGTAGTTGTTGTCTTGTCAGTAAGTTTTCAAGAAGCTGACTCCACAAAATACATTGCAAGTGGTTTGAAATGGCAAGTAAAACTTTGCAACTCTTAACTTTAACTTGTAACTTTGTCCTTGTTGCCCTCCTAAGTTTGTTAAAGGAAATAAAGGAACTAGCCTTGTCTTATGGTCATCCAAAACAACTAGTCCTCTGAGGGGTCAAAATTGATTTTGGGTTCATGACATTTCATTGCCCTCCCCCTGCTCCTTTAGAAAACTGACGAGTCCCTAACTGGTCCCACATACTCTAGGTTTTCATTTTTGCAGATTAGGAGTTTAACGAAATGGAAGACCATGGCAGCTGTGTGTGCAACTTAGGCAACTGCAAAAAAAGTCTGAAAAAATACAGGCTTGGTTGGGATATACATGTAAACCCAATGGGGGAGCAGGGATGGCACAGTGGTGAGAGCACTCGCCTTCCACCAGTGTGGCCCGGGTTCGATTCCCAGTCCCGGTGCCATAATTTATGTGGGTTGAGTTTGTTGTTGGTTCTCGTCCTTGCTCCGAGGGTTTTCTCCAGGTACTCCGGTTTTCCTCCTTCCATAAAAACCAACATTTTCAAATTCCAATTCGACCTGGACGTTTCGTAGGGCCATAAGGGAGACTACAGTTTGACTGTAATTATGCACCCTACTGAAATAAAGTGTTTATTTATTTACTTATTAACCGACGAAGTCGAGTTAGAGCAGTCGTGTCAAGAGGGTCGACTGGTTTGGTCGGTCAAAATACGTCGTGTAAGGCTCACAAGGTGTGTATTTCGCTATGGCCCACGGGATGGGATGACGTGAGAACAAGAGCGGACGAGTCGCCATTTTAAATTGGCAGGTCAAGAAAGGTGACCGAGGCTTGGTGGAAGATTTGCTTCGACTGTGTTGTGGTATAATTTTGTGCTGACCTCTGAACATATCGAGAAAAAGTTGTACACAGACATCGATTAGTACACACACGCACGCACGATAGGACAAGGGCCACATAAAAAGTATCGTAGGTCAGGGGCACCCAACGATAAAATTTTTTGCAAAATGCTTAAAAAATCATTTTCTGCTTTTTTTAGATTGGTTCAGAGCTTTTCAAAGGGACATTTGTGTAAGCTAATGCAGATTGATCTGTTCGGCGTTCTTAGCTGAAAGTGTAGGGCGCAGAAACTTTTAGGAAACAGAATCCTATCCTTCGAATTTCCGGGCTGCTGATGGCTCTCCGAAACTGCTAGCTGACCTTATTTTGCACTCTAAGCGACATATTTGTCCCTCCTAAAACAATTGGGACTAATAAGTCCTCTTGTTCTGAAAGTCCGAAGTGATGTTTGACCGAAGAAATCTCTAGCTTTCACCGCAATTAAATCCGAAAATCTCAGGCGATTTTAGGTCTTCCGAACAGATATTCCCCGAAACGAACCGTTGGGTGCCCCTGGTAGGTGTAGAAGCACACGTCCGCCGAGCAGTGTTGGCTTTGGCCGGACTGAAATATCTGTGCAATACTAGTGAAAGAAAGCAAGGAGGACTGATAATAACAGGAGGTGATGTCCAGTGGCACTGTTGATGCTGGTGTATGTTGTTGTGGTTATGTTTACCTGTTTAATACTTGGAAAGTATCCAGCTGCCAACGTTAAGAAAGGTTATTCGCAGGTAGGAAATGAATTACTACACGAGGCTGGATCTTCTTGGATAGTATAAGCGGCCCGGAATTATATACCAGTTACTCTTTTTAATTTTTCTGCGTTACTTTTGATTTTAAACCGATTTGTTCGATTTTAGAGTTCGAGACACTGACTTGCTGACTCCGGAAGAGCAAACCGGATTTAACGATTACGTCATAAGACATGCTTTAACGTGTTTGAGATAAAGCGACGACTTCGCTTTTTAAAACCAATTTCTCCAGATCGATAGTCATGTTTTATAGTGCCATATTCACAACAGTATATAAGTGCTTCGCTCACAAATCTCGATAACGGCATGTTCCGTTGTGGCCAAATATATCTTTAAATTTTTATTTTAATTTAACAAAATATCCAAAGCGATAAGACAGATGAGCTGAGTCATCCGATTTTAAACATTACGTCATTCGGTAACGCAAAAGACAAAATCCTGTCACAATTTTCGTCACGCCGGTTAGCACGTTGAGATTCTGACGATGTGTTTATCTTTATCGATAATCATGTTTTTATAGTGCCCTATTCACAACAGTATATAAATACATTGCTTACAACTCTCGGTAAAAGCATGTTCAGTTGTGGACAAATGTATATCAACATTTGATTTTTTTAGTTTAATTCAACAGAATTAAATATTAAAAGCGATAAGACAGATGAGCTGAGTCATCAGATTTTAAACATAACGTCATTCGGTAACGCAAAGGGCAAAATACTGTCACAATTTTCGTTACGCCAGTTAGCATGGCACGTTGAGCCAAGTAAAAACATTAATCGAGGGTGGAGTGGGTCAAAACGACTGGTAAATGCCTATAATGCGCTTTCTTGTAACCTGTACGATAGAGCATAGCAATGATTTATTTCGTATTTGCATTCACAATTTGGCTTGACACGATTAAAGGAAACTGTGCACAGAGCGTGGTTCCCAGGTGCGGGGAAAAGTGGGTGTGGACAAAACCTGGGCCTGGGCCCATGGGCCAGCCCATGGGCTACCCTATGGGCTACCTTATGGGCCACCCTATAGGCTACCCTGTGGGCCACCCCCCCCCCCCAATGTTTTTTCAATAAAAATAAAAAATAATAAACATAAGAAAAATAAATTAAAAATTAATTTCTTATTAATTTACCAAAAATTGATATTTTAAAAAGAGTTGGTGGCTGTGGTGGATTAATTTATTAATCATGTAGTCAAGCAGAAACATAAAACAAATTAAAACAAAACAAAAGAGAAATAACAACCAAACAATGCAATGAATCCGAACTACGTGTTTATTTGAGGCCAATTTTTCTCTGTGGAATACGCCAAACAGCACAGGAGCACATGCTGCGAATTAGTGAAAGGTGTGTTTTTAGGAAAAAAAAATCAAATATAATACTGTATACCTGCCAACTTTTTGGAAGTCAAATGCGGGAGATTTTCATATGGATATTAGCCAAATTTTCTAAAAAATTGTGACGACCTTAGCCTGTGTAGCTGGCGGTATTGTCTGCGAAGGTAAAGTTTTGGTGGCGGAGCCGCCATGAGCGGCATCCCGGATCCGCCGCTCAAACTTCGTGCAAACAATCCCGCCAGCTACGCAGGCTTTGACGACCTCCGAATACTACCGCACCAATGTTCAGACATTTGTTGTCGAAGATTCCCGAAGAGGTTCTGATAATTTCTGAAGATTACCAAATGTCACAGTACGAAGCTCGAAATTGGCGTGATCTTGTAAGCTTCTTATTGAGGACACACACACAACATTTGGCACCGTTCACAGCTGGACTATATTGTTTGGAAAGTGAACTCCATTTTCCACGCAATTGTGAGTCAGGAGTGAGAAATTGTTCGTTACGCATGTGATCGCTTGTACGTGGTCTGTCAGTGGACGTGCCACGTTGTGGTTTTTGTTGATAGTACCCTGGGGTACAGAATAACTTTGACACAACATAATGCTGACACTGCATTTCTCTGTATGGTTTTTGGCCTCTTTGCCCTGAGACAGGGTATCTGATTTTAGGGAAGTCTGCCCCATCAAAATGGGGTCTGAGTCTGCCTCAAACAGGGTCTTAAATAAAGGGTTTTCCCTACACCATCTCACAAACAATTGTTTTGGGGGGTGTGCCCCCTTGCAGTTTCACAGCACATTTTCTTCCTGGGATCCCACCAGATGAGTTAATTCATGCTGTCTTTGTTTTGCATGTTATATTTTTAATATTTATACTGTAAAGTAGGTCACATTTCAGCCGGCCCGGAGGCTGCAATGATTTTACTTCTTAATAAAGCTATCTAGCCGTAAACAGCACTCGTGTTTGTCACATATCCAGTGTAAAAAGTCGATTTACCCCTTTGTAGACATAAATAGATGGTCAAAAATCCTGACTTATGGCGCTCTTACATAGTTGTCTTGAGATCTGCAGTGTTCTGCCTTATGTCCACGGGGAGCAAAACAATCTTGGCACCAATATGTTATCCGGACTGCTTGAAACATAATTAGCACGCACTGGGTTTGCATCGGACAAACTTGGAAAAGCTCTCCAATAATTTTCTGAATGGATTCATCTCGCTTGTCTGAGGGCGTTTCGTAAGCCAGTGTTGTTAGGGGATACTCTTCACCGAGTCAACACTGGTCAGAGTATAAAATTAGTTTGGACTAATTTTGGTACTTTAGTCGGCTTATGTAATGACTCTTGAAGAGGCGTACATGCGTGTGTGTGTGTTGCATCAGGAGTGGTAAGGAGGGGGTGTAATTCGCAGTTATCACATCACACTTCACGAGTTAAATTCGGCAATGAGGCTTTCCGGTAACGTCTCATCCACAATGTCTAGACCAATTTGCAACAAAGTTGTGCCAATTTTTCGATAGTGAGCTTTGTGCTTCGCGGTACAGTCAAAGCTCCCCTTGGTCCTCCTTGCGACCACTCTTGTTAGCGACCAGCTCTAGTTCAACGATGCAGAGCGACGACCGCCCGGCAAAACCATGCAAGAGGAACCTTACCGCTGATTGGGGAGGTGCATAAAACAAAACTTCCGGTGTACCTTCTACCACAAGACAGTCAGTCTAGTTAAAGTCACTATGTTAATGACTGACGTTAGCAGTTGTGCCGCTCATTGTCGCCGCTTTCGCCGCTCATGGAGGCTCCGCCACCAAAACCTTACCTTCGCAGACAATACCGCCAGCTATGCAGGCTAAGGGCGTCACAATGTTTTGGAAAATTCGGCAAATATCCATATGAAAATCTCACGCATTTGACTTCCGAAAAGTTGGCAGGTATACAGTATTATATTTGATTTTTTTTTCTAAAAACACACCTTTCACTAATTCGCAGCATGTGTTCCTGTGCTGTTTGGTATATTCCACAGAGAAAAATTGGCCTCAAATAAACACGTAGTTAGGATTCATTGCATTGTTTGGTTGTGATTTCTCTTTTGCTTTGTTTTAATTTGTTTTATGTTTCTGCTTGACTACATAATTAAGAAATTAACCCACCACAGCCACCAACCTTTTTTAAAACATCAATAATTGATAAATTAATAAGAAATTAATTTTCAATTTATTTTTTCTTATGTTTATCATTTTTTATTTTTATCAAAAAAAAAAAGAAAAATGGGGGGGTGGCCCACAGGGTAGCCCATAGGGTAGCCCATTAAGTAGCCCATAGGGTAGCCCATGGGCTGGCCCATGGCCCAGGCACAGGTTTTGTCCACACCCGGGGAAGAGTTCAATTCTTTTGGGCTGTTACGGTGCCCATACTGATCAATCTTAAAGATGTGATTACTTTTATATTAGGAAAATTATCGCCCATTTTTTGAAATGCGTCTGTTTTGAGAATTGTGATGGCCTTTTTGTTCAGGGTTTTGAGGAAGACCGACCAAAAGACAGCGAAAAATGGTCTTGAGTGAAGAATGGATGAGGTCATGGGCATAGTCTGTGGAGCTATGTTTGGTGAGGAGAGGGTGAATAATTCAGTTGACGTCCTTTCCTTTTCAGTTGGTCAAATTTCAGCGTTAGTTACAGTTACACACTTTTACTGCAACGTGCTGTTACAGATGCTTGAATGTTATTGAACCTGCAGTCACGCACGCCTCGCTTGCTTTCTTTTCGAGACGAACCAACACTTCGTCGGTTCTGCACGCATTGCGGGCCTATGTTTTATAATAGCAGTGCAGCACTCTTACCAACTGAGCTATCAAGCCAGCTTGGAGTTGTTGGTCTTTGTGTGAATTCAGACATATTCCCAAGAAAGACAAACCAAAGTCATGTGCATGTATTCTTTTTCATTCTGAGAGTTCATGTTACAAATATAGTTATTAGTATTTTAGGTAAGAAAAGAAAGAGCGGCTTTTCTACAATTTTAGTGATCTTCTAGATAGGTTTTGTGTATTTTTTTAAATAAAAGAGAACCAAATGTTTCATTACTTCAAGCACAGGTAAATTTTACAGTGTAAATTAAACACAAAAGAACTGTTACTGGCTATTTTGCTGGGTTTTAAAGGTAAATAATTTTTTAATTATGTTCCTTTTAAAAGTCAAGAAAAGTAAAGAGTAGGACAAATAATTTATTTGTTCTTTCTAGATCTGTGTGTGCTGCTTTTCAAACATGATATTTTCTATTTTTAGTAGATGCTATGTGCACATTTTATGTCTGGAACTAAACTTTTCTAATTGGAAATGTATTTATATGAATCTTGTTAAGTATTAAACACAGTGTACAATCATTAAAATTAATACAACTCACAATGTACTTTAAGCTTAACATGTAAAGAGCAAATTCGACACATTATGAATAGGTCTGTTTAAAAGACATGGAGGTGAAATTTCTATGTATTGTTCCTTAATAAACTTTAAACAGTTCCTAGAACATCACTAATTGGGTAGTTTTCTTCAGTATTATAACTAATTCGTAGGTTTTTGGTGAAGTACCGATCACTTTAAGTTTAAATTTCTCATTCCGCGTGCTTTTATTGATAACAGCTGCAGCTCTTGTCCTTGTTTCTTTCATCTCACGGAACTATTTTGACGTTCTTGTAGCCTCGCTTTCCCCGTTCCTTTCCGCACGCCTTGCCACTTTAAAGTTAACACTGTTTAGCCTAAGTTATTCTTACCTTATTATTCTATTCTCGGTTGAAAGCGATCGCTGTACCAAGCCCTATTGTAGGATATATAGCCCAAACAACACCTATCTGGCGACAAGATTCGAGTTGTTTTTTTCACAGTTTCCTGCTGGCGCGTCATCTTGTTGGGTTTCCTTTTTACAAATCGTGGCAATACAATTAAAAAATCCCTGATAAGAATCGATATTTCATACTGTTTCATGGCTGGAGTTTTTAGAAATCAAAGCAGCCAAATGAATGAACGAAGCAAAGTAGACTGAGGTGCGACCGTAGCGTAATTTTCATCGTATGTCGTTGACAGTGATACACACCTTGACGACTCCCAGTTGAGCCCTGCCACTTTTATCAATATCTTTTCTTGAAAAGTCGCTTCCTTAATTAATAAACTGTTACCAGCAAAAGGGATTTCGTGTACTAAAACCCACGACAAAAGTCTCGGATACTTGAAGCAAAATATTTGTTTGGAATAAAATTGAGCTTTTCTATTGTAGTCAGGTCTCTTAGCTTCAGGATCGTTACAGAGTTGACAAAAGCATCAAACTTTGCATAGTAATAGCTTACGGCAGTACTATAAATATTAGAGGGGGTGCCCGACGCAGATATGCTTATGAAGGGAGATAACGAGGATTAAACTTGCGAAAATTTCCCTTTGCTGGGTGTCCTGTGCTGTCCTGTGGTGCTACTTTTAAAAAGTGCTATTTAATACCTTTAATCACTCAGATTGCCGTTGTCATATTGTAAATAACAGTTTCAGTCTTATATCTTTCAATTCTACCCATAAACACCTTATAAACCGATCAAATAAGCTTTTTTCTGACCCTGCTAAAAAACACTGGTACCCATTCCCACTCTTCCATGAGTCAATTCCAAGATGGCGGCGCCCAGGCGTATCTGCACAACCTGTAAGTATTTAGCCTTTGAAATGCTATTCTATCAGCTTTAAAATATATTTTTACCTCGAATAAGCTTCAGTTTGTAGTTTTAAATATATTTTAAGTCTGTCACTATTTGTTTTGTCTTCCTAATAAACCGAAAATGAGATCGTATTGCTCAAACGATTCACACTCAAAATTTTCGAAATGCTGTACTTTTAAAAAGGCTGTTCTATCGTTTTTTAAAATATATTTTTGTACAAAAACCCTTGCATTTTACAGTTCAAGATTATATTTAAATGTATTTCTATTCAATCTGTCTTCCTCAACCAAAAAATACTTATCGTATGGCTTATGGTTTCACTAAAAATTTTAGAAACTATGGCATTATCTTGGAATCAATGTGTCATCTGCCAAAAACATACTACAGAAGAGTTAAGATACCCACTTAGAGCAAGTGGAGATAGGGCAGATCCTAAGGCTGTCTATAGCTTGTTTCTAAAGAATGCTGTTGAGTTTAATGCGGTGGATGCTCTACCAGTCCCTCTTTCCCTACCGCTTGACACAGATGCAGAGGTTTTGGTTGAGAAAGGGGCTTCATGGCACAAGTCATGTCATCTACAGTTCAGTTCGTCAAAGCTTAAAAAGGCAAAAGAGAGAATTGCACGTAAAAGAAAAATGGAACAAGCCGAACAAGATGACGAGGAAGTCCAAGCTCAGAAAACACGAAGGTTGTCCTCACGGCACAATAAAGAAGACTGTATATTATGTGGAAAGGGTGGCCAACTTCACGAAGTCTCTACATACGCCACTGACAAGAAGCTCCGCCAAATGATCACAGAACTTCAGGACAGTACGCTTTTACCTAAAGTTTCTGGGGTTGAGCTTATGGCAGCTGACGCAAAATACCATCTCAAATGCATGACAGATCTGCGAAATCGCTACAGACGTCACACATCAAGTAAACGACAAGAGTCATGTGAAAAAGATGAAGAGAAAGTTAAGGAGTCTCAGGCCTTCATTGAGTTGCTTGAATATATAGAGACTTCTGTTGAAAACGGCAAGTTGATGTTTCTGCTTTCTGAGCTACATTCGTTATATGTACGTCGGCTTGAAACTTTGGGCGTTCACAAAAGTGTTAATAAAACTAGACTCAAAACATCGTTATTGGAAAACTTTCCAGAAGCTCAAGAGCAAAATGACGGCAAAAATGTTGTCATAATATTCACGAAGGCGATTCAGGGCATGGTCAAAGAGGCATTACAGCAAAGAGACTTCTCAGAGGATGCTGTGATTTTAGCTAAGGCCTCAGCAATTGTGCGCAGAGACATGTTTAGTCACGAGGGATTTAAATTTTCTGGAAGTTTTACGAAAAACTGTCAAGAAAGGTCAGTTCCTGCTAGCCTAAAATCACTGGTATCAATGATATTAACTGGTGTAAACATCGAGAACACTGAAGTTCAAGAATCACAAGCATGTTTAACAGTGTGTCAGACAATCTTCTTCAATGCCAAAGAACGATCAACCACAAAGTCGAAAACTGGTACATGGTCAGACACGGCATACCAAAGCTCGAGAGCCCCCTCTTCCGTTGTACATTGGGTTCAATGTGCACGCATTGACAAGGAGTAAGACGCTCATAGCAAAGCTGTATCAAATGGGGATCTCCGTGTCTTACCAAAGGATCGTTGAGTTAGAAGACATGCTTGCTACCTCAGTTAGTGAGCGCTTTGAAATGGATGGTTGTGTGGCACCTGCCTGCTTGAAAAAGGGAATTTTTACTATCGGAGCACTCGATAACATAGACCACAACCCAACATCTACGACGGCAGCCTCTTCGTTCCATGGCACTGGTATAAGTGTGTTCCAGTTACCGACGGAGAATAATCCTGGCGAGGAAAGGCCCCCAGTGACTCTACCTCCACAGGGAACAAGACATGCACTCCCAGAGGCATATGCTACAGTTCACCCTGTAGAGCTAGACACTAGTAAAGCAGTCGTCCCGGTGTGTGAAATGAAGGAATCAGCAAGTTGTATGGCTGTAGAGAAACAAAGGGAAGAACGGTGGGTGGAGCACTCTCTAAGAAAGTTAGACGAAGGATCAGTTTCTTCTGGTGATACAGTGACTTGGGCGGCATATCACGCCTCGACCCACACGGAAGAGGATCCACCTGCCTTAACTGCGCTACTTCCGCTGTTCTACGAAAAGGCAGCAACACCAGCGATGGTTAAGCATGGTATGGACGTCTTGAGGCAAGCTGTAACCTTCCTTAACCCCAATCAGGTTCCTATCATCACCGTTGACCAGCCTCTTTTTGCTTTAGCGAAGATGGTTCAGTGGAAGTGGCCCATCTCCCATGGAGAGCAAGCATATGTCGTCATGCTAGGCGGCCTGCATATCGAAATGGCACTTTGGAGTTTGCTTGGCGATTTGCTGGATGGTTCTGGCTGGACTACCGCTCTGAGTGAAGCTGAAGTGGCCACCTCTGGTGTGGCAGATTCCTTCCTGAAAGCGACGCATTTGACAAGAACAAGGTAAGGGAAGTGCAAGTAAACGTAATTTTCAAAACTCACTCTTTTGGGTGGCCATAAAAATGATTGGAAAAGCTTTTTCAAGTGAAACTGACAAAGTCTCGTTAGGCTTTCATTTTAATTCCAGATGCGGAATTTGCTATTTCTATTGAGTAACATTAATATTGAAGTAAACCTATAATTAGAGTGAACATTGCATAAAACCGCTTTAATAATTTATGATCAAAGCCAACTGAGAAAAGCAATGTGAATTTTTTAGGCACGCCCATCAAGTCACCGCTCTGGCTCTTCATAAACTAAAGAGAGAAGCATTTTCCCAGTGCTCAGATGCGACATCGATGTCTACTTGGCAGGAAGTGAGGAATCAGAGAAGCCCGACGTTTCTCTTCTGGAATTCCATCATAGAGTATGAGGCACTAGTGTTACTCGTGATACGTGCACACCGACAGCGTAACTTCACCTTGTACGTCGAAGCCCTGGAAGAGCTCATACCTTTATTCTTTGCTCTTGACCACGTGAACTATGCACGATGGACCCCAATCCATGTTCGTGACATGAAGTCTCTTCCAGAAAGCATCGCACGGGAGTTCCAGAGGGAAGGCCACTGGGTTCTGTCTAAGACAGGCAATAGGTTCTCCGCTATCCCTTTTGATCAGGCCCATGAGCAAGAGAACAAGGTCATCAAAAGTGCAGGTGGCGCAGTTGGCTTAACAGAGAACCCTGTAGCATTTAGGTGACTATTTATATGAACTACACAAAACTGTATACTTACTACTGCTTATTCAAAGATGAACAAAGTGAATTTGCTTTATATTTAAGAAAATTTAACTCGAACCTTCGATGGTAATAGATGGAAAAGTTAGAGTTAGTGGGTGGTTCAAGTTATTGATGGTTCAATTCATCAGAGGCTGTTTGTTACAGAAGAAGATGGGAATACTAAATTTAGTTTTATTTTATCTGTTTTTAGACGATGGATGCTTTCAGGCCCTGAGACAACGAGAATGTTGCATCAATTCGAAGAGCAATATCTACTGGAGAGTGAGGAGTCTAGTGACCGTCTAAATCATGAGATGGGACTGAGTGCACAAAAGACGTTTAAGCAGCAGGTGAACAACTTGGTAGACGTGATAAGGAAGATGGGGAACCCTTTCCTAGATGACTTCCAGGAGCTTGTTACTCTAGATAGCAGAGATTGTATGGATGACGCTGTAGCCCAGTCCGTTGTTAACCTTGAGCAGCTCGGAAAGACACAGTACCAGGACTATGTGAAGGCAGTTATTAAAGACAGAACGATCGCAATAAGCAGTCCCATCAAGAAAAACAAGACCCCCCTTTACAGCAAACAACCCCTGCGCACCAAATCAAAGCAGTCGAAGACAATCAAGGCATTGCAGAACAACGTCGCCCTTTTTGCTCAACTGTATATCGCAATGCAGAGCCGCGATGCTGACCTTGGGGAATTCTTTTGTCATGAAGTTCAGTCATTCCCTCCGTCATTGTCCGAATTTGGAAATCTTCGTCTCCCAAGCAACAAGTCCGAGCTTCTGAAGTGCATCGCCCAGCCGCGACAATCTGAGCCTCCAACGCAATTCGACTGCAAGATCTTTGACGGTGCTGTCATTGTCCATTGTCTTCCTGTGACTGGGGTGATCACATTTGATGACTACGCAGAGAATGTCTTCATTCCTCATATCTGCATTCAGAGTAGTAGAAGAGTTGACGTTGTCTGGGATACCCTATGTACGTGATAGTTTGAAAGAATCGACACGCGAAAAGAGAGGAAAGGGCATACGCCGTAAAGTTGCTGGTGGCACCAAGCTCCCACCGAATTGGATGCAGTTCCTTCGTGATTCAGTTAACAAGGAAGAACTGTTTGCGTTTCTGACGAACAAGGTTGCTGAATACAACTGGCCGGAGAACAAGACGGTCTACATAACATCAGGTTTTACCTTGTAACATCTTTGTCATTTCATTTGCTATATAGGAAGTAAAACACCATTGGTATTTAAAATGATTTTCTAACAGGCACGCATATCTATATCTTTAATTTTAGGGACTTCTGTGATCTCCATTGGCTCAGACAGATCCTTTCCTGAATGCAATCACGAGGAGGCAGACACAAGGATCGTCATCCATGTTCTCCATGCCATTCAAGCTGAACAGACCAAATCAGTACTCGTTAGGACCGTTGACACGGATGTCATCGTTATCTTGATAGGAAAGTTCAACAAGCTCAGAGCAATTCAGCCCGACTTGGAATTGTGGGTGGGGTTTGGAACAGGACGTAATTTTTCATTTTTAAGCATCAACAACATTTGTGCAAGTCTAGGGGAAGCGCAATCGAGGTCTCTACCTGTGTTTCACGCACTGACGGGCTGTGACACTACCTCCACCTTCTATGGGAAAGGAAAGAAGTCCGCCTGGCAGGCATGGAAGCTGTTTCCTGGAGTAACTCCGACATTTGAGTTCCTTGCAAATAACCCCTTTCACCAGCTGACTGTGGATTCAGACCATTTCAAGCGCATTGAGAGGTTCACAGTCATCTTATTCGACAAGTTGAGCCCGTTAGATTCCATTAACAAGACAAGAATGGAGCTCTTTTGCAAGAACAACCGAGACATGGACAAGCTTCCACCAACGCAGGTAAACATGGCAACGTGCTAATTTTTTCGTCGTTATTTTTAATTTTAACCATTTTAAAACATACGTGTAATTATTTTCATTTCATTTTACTCGAAAGGATGCGCTTCTTCAGCATGTCAACCGTGCAGTTTTCCAAGCAGGAATCTGGACAACCAGTGAGGACTCAGAGCAGGCAATTCCATCACCTGAGCAGTTCTCCTGGAAAATCGAGGATGGTGTATGGGTCCCCAAGTGGATAAGCATCCCGGAAGTGTCAAAGGCATGCAGCGAGCTCATTCGGTGTACTTGTAAAGGAGAATGCACTAGAAGCAAGTGTTTCAAGGCGTCATTAGAGTGCACACCGCTTTGCAAATGCAAATGTCCAAGTAGTGTAAATAATTTCTGAACAGTAATGTTATCATTTCCATCTTTAGTAGACAGTCTAAAGAGCCAAACAAATTAAGGAGTGATTTTAATTGCGAGACGTGTGCGCGTTGTCAGTTAAGGTTCATTTGACATGTAAATGTCCCGGAATCACTGCTCGGAAACGACCGTGTGACGATTGGATTTTATTGTTTAGGACGTGACTTGGGTGGTAAATTTCAGGTCATAAGTTTATTGAATCAGAACTTAGAAGGCTGACCCCAAAGGTCTTTGTTTTAAACTAATATGTAGTTATTATTGGCCAGCTTTCGCAGCAACGCTAAACACGGTCACAATTACTGAGTGGAGACTGAGCACTAGTAGTATACTCATAAAACTAGTTAAAACAGCATATTAAAAGCTAAACATTATATTAGAAATTTGAAAACTGATGTTAAAATCTGTTTTTAAAACTGATATGTAATTATTATTGGCAAGTCTTGGTAGCAACGCCGAAAATGGCCGCAGATACCGAGTGGAGACTGAGTACTAGAAGTATGCCTGTAACTAGTTTAAATAGCATATTAAAAGCTAAACATCACCAAGTAAGTCTAAAAATGTCATTTTGTGTTTGCTCTAAACAAAATTACACGAAACAAACACCAACAACATTCCCTGTACAGGTAGCCCAAATCTTTATTTTCAATGGCACTTCATTATCTAAGGCAAAACTTAAATATCCCATAATTCTCAAAATAGAGCCGCTTGCGATGGGCACCCCCTCTAGTATTAATCAGTAAGTGTCAATGAAGCTCTGTGCCAAATTTGGCACTTTTGTCACGTTTGTAACGATCCGGCCCATATTTTGCACTAAGAGACCTGACTATTGCAGTTGTGCTGTTAAATGCTTGCGTCTGGGCACAAGATTTTCGCTTAAGCAGCAAAAACCATATAATTCCTTGATCGTATCGATTTTTGCTTTTGCCTCGGCTATATGTTCCGTTTTTTTTAACGTCAGAAATGATTCACAACCCCAAAACATGTAGTTTACGAGGCGGACGCCACTTTTTACCTCCCTCCTGTCAAGGAATTTGTCTTTCTGCCCCTTTCAAGCACAAATTATCCTTCAATGCGACAAACATTACGCATTTCCATTCACGTTCAACTTACTTTATTGTTAAACAGTACTTGGTCTTGCGTTGAAGTCTTTTGAGATGATGAAGAACAAAGACAGGAAGGCAAAACTTTTGTCTGCTTATCACGAGTTTTCAATTCACCGTCGCCTTTTCTGACTCGTCTCATTTCTCAGATTTGCAATCCCTTGCTGCGATTTCCCTCACGATGAATTATCTTGACCTAAAAGCTGAGATGATGACCTAAAGTTGGAAGTTATTCAACAACTATACATTCTTACGGCGTCCTTTGCCCCAGAACACAGGATAAACATTCAATGAAATCAAAGCTGTCAGCAGGACCGCCGCAATCTCCTCTTTTCCCGCGTTTCGAATGAAATTCCAGGCATTTCAAATAGAATTGTGCGCATGCGCGACATTAGTCTCCTTTGTAACAAAGACCCCCATTATTTCATCTCCGCCCACCGATTTTTAGGTAATTCAATTAAGTTAGCTGTCAATGCAACCACCAATCAGAAACAGGCGCGCGCTTTTCTGCATGACTGACTGCACGCAGGAATTTAATCAAGCGTCTAAAAATAGTTAGGATGAGAATTTTTTTCCAATGAAAGAACAACTTATAATTGCCCTTATTTTCGAAATAAGAGACACGAAGCTTTTCTAAATAAAAAGATTTATTAAGATAAACCCCTCTTTGCTTCTGAAAATCAATTGCGTTCAATTTTCGCTTCTAGGAAAGGTAAGCTTACTTTAAAACACGCAAGCGAAGAACCGCGATACACTTTGAACGGCATCTATATTGACCGAAGTGCCCGTTTTAAATTTCAAAAGTTACGCGAAAGCCATAATATGGAGAATCGGACAATAAAAAAAAAACATTTCAATACAAATTTACAATAAAAAAATGTAAGTTACTTTACCATGGATTCCCTACAAAGCCAACAGCTCCACTGATGTCTCATGCAACTGCAGATTTCTCTTTAAAACAACCGTCTGTTCTCAAAGAATAATTTCTTCGCTTTTAGTTCTCTGAGTTCCACTGTTTAAAGGTGTCGAGCGTTTCTTAGTCTTAGGGCTTTTTCTTCCGATTTATAGTTCTCAAAGGGCGAGTCTTCGCTCCGATAACGGGATATTTACACTGCCTTGAAATTCACGCGTGAAACGGTGCAAAGCTTTTTGGAAATCTTCTCGGACAATGACGAAATCTCTTCTCTCTAGGACTGTATCCCGTTGGCAAAACCCCTAAAACATCTCTTCCCTTTAGAAGAGCTCTAACTGCCGTTTCTCGCTCTGGTTTCAAGACTGCAAGCCCGGCCTGCTGCAACCTAGTTCAAATCTTCTAATGGGCCGACCATTTAACTCTTAAGGGGGGGGGGGGGGTGGATGATTTCGAAAAAAAATTTCCTGCAAGCCCTTGTCGGAAGAAAAAATTTCCCTGCAGCACGAATGAAATAGAAAAAAAATTCTTGCACTGCTGCAAGCAAGAAAAAAAAATATTGCAAAGCTATTTCATCATTCCAGGGGGACTTTACAAAATCCCAGCAAAACTGCAACCATTCTTCCCTTGCTCCCTTTAAACTCTGGAGTTGGTTATGCTTCAGAATGTACAATAACCTAACAAAGGAGACTTTTGTCTGATTGGTTAATCATTTTCCTAGTACCCAGATTCCTGAAACGTGCGCGCCAGTGAAATAAACAAAGATGGCGGCCTAAGTAAGCGACCTAGTTTTCATTGCTTGATCACTTATTCTTAACCTTTTTGGTACATATGGCAATTCCAGGCGCTTTTCTAACTTCTCGGTGGCGTAAAGAAATTGGTTTAAGGTATTTTAAAGCGGAAAACGAGTGTTTAGCACGGGCTTTTGCATTTGTGAGCAGGAAAATTTTTCCTTCACACCGCAAGGAAATATATGGTTCTATGAAGTGAGGGAGACAAGATTAGATGTCATAATAAAATCAGGAGGGATTCAAAGACTGAGAGGACAGGGATATTCGAAGTCTTACAGCTGCCGTTTTTACCGAAGCAGGTAAGCTATCCCACTCACAATTTTAAAAATTAGTGTTCCCTTGCAAGTTTTTGTTAGCTTTTAATTTGCTACACATCAATCGATCAGTGAACTTTCCTTGTTTGAAGGGGCCGTGGCGGTCTGACTCAGCGGTCAAGTAATCTCAGAGTCAAAGAGGTGCAAAAAACCACGAAACTACTTTAGAAGACCTGCAGTTAATCACTAGTTGATTAACAATGCAGGCAAACGGGAATTATCTCAGCTAAAATAACATTAAAATAAACTTGTACAATATCATTTCAGTTCACACTTTCAGCTAATAATTTTTACAAGGACCCCGCTCGGTTTTCCGTTTGATCTTCATTTAGAAGGTTTTTCATTCTGTAGTCATCCGATGGACTGTTTAAGTTTTTTTATAACGACCCAAAAGGCCATTTGTGAAAGTGGAAATGCAAAATAATTTTAAATTTTGCTTGAAGAATTTTAAGGACATAAAGAGAACATTTGATGTTTACAAACATTGACTTTTTGGCCGTTAAAATTTGTAAAGCAAGAGTCTTGTCTCATTAGCCAATGGGCCTCTTGTTGCCTTATTTACACCAAAGGATTCCTTGTTGGAATTAACTCAGTTTTGTATGATTTGATTTGTGTTTGTCACCAGTAAAGTGTTTTTGCCGTCAATTTTTGCCTTGCATAATCTAAAACTACCTTAGTTTTTTGACAGAAAGGTGGTTATGTTGTATAATTTTATTCAGGGCAGTAGAATCCTGGTATTAGTTCTAAATGAAGTGGTCTGCAAGCATCTATAAATCAGTATCTTAATTCACATGCTCACACACAACATGAAGCATCAAAAAGCAACTCGACCGTTACTTCGCACCTCACTTATGAATCGATTAATATTAATAGGTTTATCCCAGGAAAGTCTTGCTTTATCCTGATTGGACAATTATGATGCATAATTATGCTCTAACACTATAAGGGCTCCCATTGATAGTAAATGCGTTGACTTCTGAAAGAGCTACCCTTTAAAATTTTAAATAAAGGAGTCTAATTTTAATGGCAACAGGAAGCCTTAGGTTATGTACACAGTTAGCACCTATCGTAGTTTTCCATCAGTCTTACCAGTCTTGAAACCTTTTCTTTCAGGAGGAGATTTTAAAGAAGACCAGCACCCAGTAACCTTGAATACAAGTTCATGAGCTGTTGATTTATATTCTTAGAAAACGTTTGTGAACCAAAGGATTTTCACATAGTTGTTGTCTTGTCAGTAAGTTTTCAAGAAGCTGACTCCACAAAATACATTGCCAGTGGTTAGAAATGGCAAGTAAAACTTGGCAACTCTTAACTTTAACTTGTAACTTTGTCCTTGTTGTCCTCCTAAGTTTGTTAAAGGAAATAAAGGAACTTGCCTTGTCTTATGGTCATCCAAAACAACCAGTCCTCTGAGGGGTCAAAATTGATTTTGGGTCCATAACATTTCATTGCCCTCCCCCTGCTCCTTTAGAAAACTGACGAGTCCCTAACTGGTCCCACATACTCTAGGTTTTCATTTGAGCAGATTAGGAGTTTAACGAAAATTATGGAAGACCATGGCAGCTGTGTGTGCAACTTAGGCAACTGCAAAAAAAGTCTGAAAAAATACAGGCTTGGTTGGGATATACATGTCAACCCAATGGGGGAGCAGGGATGGCGCAATGGTGAGAGCACTCGCCTTCCACCAGTGTGGCCTGGGTTCGATTCACGGTCCCGGTGTCATAATTTATGTGGGTTGAGTTTGTTGTTGGTTCTCGTCCTTGCTCCGAGGGTTTTCTCCGGGTACTCCGGTTTTCCTCCCTCCATAAAAACCAACATTTCCAAATTCCAATTCGACCTGGATGTTTCGTAGGGCCATAAGGGAGACTACAGTTTGACTGTAATTATGCACCCTACTGAAATAAAGTGTTTATTTATTTATGATAGCAGTGCAGCACTCTTACCAACTGAGCTATCAAGCCAGCTTGGAGTTGTTGGTCTTTGTGTGAATTCAGACATATTCCCAAGAAAGACAAACCAAAATCATGTGCATGTGTTCTTTTTTATACTGAGAGTTCATGTTACAAATATAGTTATTAGTATTTTAGGTAAGAAAAGAAAGAGTGGCTTTTCTACAATTTTAGTGATCTTCTAGATAGCTTATGTGTATTTTTTTTAAATAAAAGAGAACCAAATGTTTCATTACTTCAAGCACAGGTAAATTATACAGTGTAAACTAAACACAATAGAACTGTTACTGGTTATTTTGCTGGGTTTTAAAGGTAAATAATTTTTTAATTATGTTCCTTTTAAAAGTCAAGAAAAGTAAAGAGTAGGACAAATAATTTATTTGTTCTTTCTAGATCTGTGTGTGCTGCTTTTCAAACATGATATTTTCTATTTTTAGTTGATGCTATGTGTACATTTTATGTCTGGAATTAAACTTTTCTAATTCGAAATGTATTTATATGAATCTTGTTTAGTATTAAACACAGTGTACAATCATAAAAATTAATACAACTCACAATGTACTTTAAGCTTAACATGTAAAGAGCAAATTCGACACATTATGAATAGGTCTGTTTAAAAGACATGGAGGTGAAATTTCTATGTATTGTTCCTTAATAAACTTTAAACAGTTCCTAGAACATCACTAATTGCGTAGTTTTCTTCAGTATTATAACTAATTCGTAGGTTTTTGGTGAAGTACCGATCACTTTAAGTTTAAATTTCTCATTCCGCGTGCTTTTATTGATAACAGCTGCAGCTCTTGTCCTTGTTTCTTTCATCTCACGGAACTATTTTGACGTTCTTGTAGCCTCGCTTTCCCCGTTCCTTTCCGCACGCCTTGCCACTTTAAAGTTAACACTGTTTAGCCTAACTTATTCTTACCTTATTATTCTATTCTCGGTTGAAAGCGATCGCTGTACCAAGCCCTACTGTAGGATATATAGCCCAAACAACACCTATCTGGCGACAAGATTCGAGTTATTTTTTTCACAGTTTTCTGCTGGCGCGTCATCTTGTTGGGTTTCCTTTTTACAAATCGTGGCAATACAATTAAAAAAACCCTGATAAGAATCGATATTTCATACTGTTTCATGGCTGGAGTTTTTAGAAATCAAAGCAGCCAAATGAATGAACGAAGCAAAGTAGACTGAGGTGCGACCGTAACGTAATTTTCATCGTATGTCGTTGACAGTGATACACACCTTGACGACTCCCAGTTGAGCCCTGCCACTTTTATCAATATCTTTTCCTGAAAAGTCTCTTCCTTAATTAATAAACTGTTACCAGCAAAAGGGATTTCGTGCACCAAAAACCACGACAAAAGTCTCGGATACTTGAAGCAAAATATTTGTTTGGAATAAAATTGAGCTTTTCTATTGCAGTTGCGCTGTTAACTGCTTGCGTCTGGGCACAATATTTTCGCTTAAGCAGCAAAAACCATATAATTCCTTGATCGAATCGATTTTTACTTTTGCCTCGGCTATATGTTCCGTTTTTTTAACGTCAGAAATGATTCACAACCCCAAAACATGTAGTTTACGAGGCGGACGCCACTTTTTACCTCCCTCTTGTCAAGGAGTTTGTCTTTCTGCCCCTTTCAAGCACAAATTATCCTTCAATGCGACAAACATTACGCATTTCCATTCACGTTCAACTTACTTTATTGTTAAACAGTACTTGGTCTTGCGTTGAAGTCTGTTAAGATGATGAAGAACAAAGACAGGAAGGTAAAACTTTCGTCTGCTTATCACGAGTTTTCAATTCACCGTCGCCTTTTCTGACTCGTCTCATTTCGCAGATTTGCAATCCCTTGCTGCGATTTTCCTCACGATGAATTATCTTGACGGAAAAGCTGAGATGATGACCTAAATTTGGAAGTTATTCAACAACTATACATTCTTACGGCGTCCTTTGCCCCAGAACACAGGATAAACATTCAATGAAATCAAAGCTGTCAGCAGGACCGCCGCCATCTCCTCTTTTCCCGCGTTTCGAATGAAATTCAAGGCATTTCAAATAGAATTGTGCGCATGCGCGACATTAGTCTCCTTTTTTACGCCTGCTACAAAGACCCCATTTTTTCATTTCTGCGGCCGCGTGCGGCTGCAAAATTCTGATTGGTTAATTTTTGACAGTACTTCCCACGGGAATGACGTAATTTGACGAGGACGTGCAGTTAGGGGCCGACCATTTAACTTTTGAGGGGGGGGGGGATGATTTCTGGTCAGCAAGCTTTTTTTTTGTAGCAACCTGGTGGGCAGGATATTTGTTTCCTTCTAAATGCTCTGCAGGATATTTTTTTCCTCAAAAAAAAAAGAGTTCTTACATTAGTTTTCAATTCCAGCTGGAGCTTTGTTCACAGACAAGACAACAAATAGATAAATCATAAGTGAAATGCATGGGCTTGAGATTGTTTCATGGGATTATGAAAATCACTTACACTATTTTTTTTGTATGAGCTTACTAATTAGGGTTTGACATATTATGCCGGCATAATTTCGAGCATAATACTATAGGTGGAGCATCGAGCATAATGCCGGCATAATAGTGCTATTTGCCGGCATAGTAGTGCCATTTTGTGACATAACAGTAATTTATTTTTTTAGAGCTACAAATGTCCATTTATTAAGTTAAAACTACAAAATTTCAAGCTATTTTAATGTTCTTCGTGGTTCCCATTACTACCGATCACTGTAGGCTTGTTCCCAGTGTATCCTCAAGTGGGTTGGATCTTTAGGCCTGGTTACTCTCATTATGCCAGGCTTCTATAAAGGCCTTCCTGGTTTTTATTTTTGCGCTTCAGGGGGGTCCGGGAAAAATTTTTTATGGCATAATTGTATATCTCATTTTAAAATATAAAAACATTGAAAATATAGATACATGTCACTGTTTACTTATTTATTTATTTGTAGTTGACAACAAGAAAGGTTTGGATCTGTTTCTTTTTATACTGAATATGTTATAATAGAGATATATCTTATTTACATGTTATTTACTGTTGACAACAAGAATCATAGAATAGTTTCATAACAAGAATTAAGGATTTAACCAAGGTTTGAAATGGCAGAGGGTGGGGAATTTAAAAATTTTAGTGACCCGAAATATTTGAAAATGTCAATCATTATAGCCCTTGGGTATGCCTGCACTCCCCCCATTGGGGCTAGACATTGATAGGTGCATTACTAAAACATCGCAAAAATCAAAACTGGCAAAAATGTTATATGTTATAAATGTTATGTTACATGAAAATGCTTCAGTTAAAAAGATTAAAAATGAACAAATTATTTTTCTTTGTCTAATAAAACTTGATTCTTTAAATAGAAAAATTTACCTCCGTTACTGCTTGTGATATTATAAAGCTAACGAGTTTGGATACAGTACGAGCCAGCGAGCCAGAAATCCCTAATCCCAATAAAAAGGCTAACCGCAAGCTACCTATAAAGGAACTGTAGGCTAACTGCAGTGCTAACTAGGTTAGCCAATGTGTAATTTAGGCTAACCATAATGGCTTGCATGACTCCTATGACTCGCGAGCCTTGTGAACCGTGCAAATTTTGGCCGCGGGAATCTCGCAATCTGATTGGCCCTTTAACAATAGAGCTGTCAACGGAAGTAAATTGTCTACGAGACTTGCTCACAATTTTCAATCCGACCGCCATGGCCAAGGAACAAGTCTGCCGAGGTAAACGTGTCGCTCAAAGATATTCTCGTCGTTCTAGGAGAATTGTCATCATTTCTTTCTCTCCTGAGAATGGCGTCCAGTTTGACGCAGGCTGTCTCTCACTCGGAGCAGAGAAGTACAGCAACAGTGAAGTATGTATCCCGTTTTATCGCATCGTGTCTCCAAATTTTCATTTGAAGGCTTTCAGCTAGTATTGAAAATATAAGCAGAGTAGTGGTTGTTTCCGCGTTTTATGAAACAAAACGAACAGCAAGTATCTTTCGCCAAGAGTGATCAACAAGTCAACCGATAATTCCGTAAACTTAACGTTAAACTGATGTTTAGTGAGAGCCGCACTCAGCGAGATGGTGTATTTCTTTTTACCAAAGTAATAAAGACTTTCAGTTTATTCATTCAGTGTTAATAATGTCGTTTTAATGATCTCTGACATTGATATCAAAGGATCTGACTAGGTTTATAATAAATGTTCTTCGTTTTAAAATTCGCTGCTGTTTAGAGATGAAATTCGCTGGTAATCTCAAATATTCATCACTTCTGGAACTAAATTAAATTACAAAGCACTCGTTTGTTTATAAACGGTTTTATTGATATCTCTTTTTCTAAAGAGTGAAACTGAAGGTATTTCTCTTAATTTCTCAAGGTATTTTAGGCAGAAAATCGGTGACAAATGCGTAGAGAATATTTCCGGATACCACCTGAAATGAGAAAGGATTCAAACATGCAGCATATTTTGGTACATGACAATCTCATCGTGTCTGAATTTTCATTCAGTTTCAGCTCAGACAGAGCAACTATGTACAATACCGGAGCGCGTACCTTCAAGTTGTAAATTTGAACGCTAGTGCCAAGATTTATCGTAGCCTGCGATTTTCTTATTTTTGCCGACATTTGAGGACTTTTTGCGAATGCCATTTTACATACACATATGGGAAATTTGCATACCGAGGAGCGTGCAAGCAAAACAAATTTTGATTGGCCGTTTTGTTGAATGTCAATCAATCAAAAAAGTGGGCGGCAGACGTTCCGTAGAAGAATTGTATCAGGCTCTATTTTTCGTTTCGCCCTTCCCGCGGGCATGTTTTACCGAGCGAAACGAAAATAGAGCCTGATCGCAGGTTATTGAAACGCCTGCTACGTCCCTAGCCCCCAGTCCCCCTTCTCCAGCGTTCTTGCTCCCCTTCCCCCTCCCCATTTACGCCTGCTACGCAGGCTATAGTATTGCGGCTTTTCACTTTTGAGTTTTTAGCGATTTTCAAAGGCAATGGGTTTCTTATCTGGACTTCTCAAAGCCTCCTTGCTGTGGTTTTTCTTGCCTTTTGTGTTTTCGGACTCGCCTACGCAGTCGACCGACGGTGTAACTTGCCCTCATCATCGAGGTAGCGATCCAAGCGATGTGAACGCAAGAGTGAAGAAACTCGCCAACCAAGAGTAAGCGAACTGGTGTATTGTTTTTGTTTTACTGTTTATAATGCAAAGAAAATGTAATCCGTGAATGGTGGATTGTGCATATTATAGAAAAAAGCTTTGTTTCATCTGTGAGATCGCTAAAAGTTTGTTCAACTCACAGGTGTAGACGTTGCAAATGTTAACATAGGAAGCCCAAGCATAATATTTGAATATCATTAAAAATGGCGTTTCAAAATATAAGACTTTGTATGGGATTTCGAAGCGAACATTTTGAGCAATAATAATAATAATAAAAATAACTTTATTTACGTGTCAAAATTGAATAAAGTTCATGAAACATTACATGGTGTTGTTCGCTATCCTTACAACGCATTTTGAGCAATTTTAGGTCCATTTAGTTAACTGTGTTAGTACGTGCATAATACATTGACAAGGAAGGAGTCATTTGGCCCGATTTAGCCACTATCATCACGTTTCGGAGTTCGCTCGAATTTACCCACAAATATAGTTCAGGCTCCTATTCTGACTTAGGGACTTGACAAAAGGTACCCTGCAAGCAGAGGCCCTTCGATCTTCCTAGATAAGTCGGGAAGTTCCTTCCTCTTTCCGACTTATCTGGGAAGATCGAAGGGCCTCTGCTCGTAGGGTAGACAAAAGGAAGATATACAAGTGATTTTCTCGAAACCAATTGCACATACCTTGTGTCCCAAAAGAATTATCCACTGCACAAAATCGTAAAAGCATCTCAAAATAGGCCACCATGGATCCGTGAGGATCCCGATAGTCCCATTTGACCGCGGTCGGCACTGGACACCAGTCAAATTATGCCCTTATGGGGAGGGACATGCTCGTTTTGGTCGTGTTACAATTCTAGTAACTATAACCCGGTGCGTCGCTCCAACGTAGTCTGGTTCGTGCGAGAAAGGTGGAATCGCTGCGCGGGACTCCGTGACCTTATGAAGAGAATTAAGTTATCGAAAGAAATGAAAACGGTCTTGGCCATTACAAAATGAAAACGAGTCAAGAAAAAAAGAAAGTGAACCGTGTTTCTCCTTCCTCCTATGTTTCTATTCATGCGTGGTAAATTGAGCATATTTGCGTTCATGTACAAAACGTTTGGAAAACAGGTCAGTCTACTGCGTAAATTTTAAATACGTACTCTGCGTGAATTGAATGTGTTCAATTTTTTCGAATCGTTGATAGGTTTTATATATCAGATACATTTTTTCGAACCGAAGGTTGCAAATTCATTTAAATTCATATCCTCATGCGCGTGAAAATGTTTTATTTTAAAATTGTTATAGTATATACATTACTATATCTATTTCTATATTTGCATGAAGCCGGTCAGGTAACCTACTTATTAAAAAAACAAGAAAATGCACACCCTGAAACTGGAGATAAATTCAGCAATGGGAATGATTTATTTTTGCTATCCGCTTGTAACACGCAGAGATTTTCTCACGCAAACCAGACCGCAGCGACAATCTTGCTTCCGCACCGGGTCATAGTTACTACAATTGTGACAACCAAAACGAGCGTGCCCCTCCCGATAAGGGCATAATTTGACTGGTGTCCAGTGCTGACCGCGGTCAAATGGGACTATCGGGATCCTCACGGATCCATGGCGGCCTATTTTGAGATGCTATTATGATTTTGTGCAGTGGATAATTCTTTTGGGACACGAGGTATGTGCAATTGGGTTTGAGAAAATCACTTGTATGTCTTCCTTTTGTCAAGTCGCTAAGTCAGAATGGGAGCCTAAACTATATTTGTGGGTAAATTCGAACAACTTCCGAAACATGTCAAGCGGTGATAGTGGCTAAATCGGGCCAAATGACTCCTTCCTTGTCAATGTATTATACACATGTACTGATACACAGTAAAGTAAATGGACCTAAAATTGCTCAAAATGCGTTGTATTAGGATAGCAAACAACACCATGTAATGTTTCATGAACTTTATTCAGTTAGTTTGCTGTTATGTATTGCTCAAAATGTTCGCTTCGAAATCCCATACAAAGTCTTATATTTTGAAACGCCATTTTTAATAATATTCAAATATTATGCTTGGGTGTCCTGTGATGTTAATTCACATGCTTGCGAGCTTTGCTCCTGTATCTTAATTGATGTCTTGAGCTTATTGTGACGTGGACAGGCAGTTGTCACTGTTGTTTTTGAGGCCTTTACAATGTACTTAGTTTTGTATAAGCACTTCTTTCGCGTAACCTTTGCTCAGTCACTGAAAAAATACAAAAGTAAGCCATGCCATGTGGTTTGCATGAAGGAAGCAATCTTTGCTCTGTCACGCAACTGTCAGTCTTCTACAAAACCATTCTCCTTTGTACTGCCAACTCTAACATTCTTGATTCACTTTCAGATTTAAAGCTTGTCTTTAGGTTAATAAAGACAATCCACTATCCCTGGTAGCATAAAATACATCTGGAGTTTGATATGTCTCAGTTGTGAAATGCCCTTTGCTACATGTAGATTGATTTTCTAGGCAGCCAAGAATAAAAATTTAAACAGTATAGGAATGGTTACTTCCCCACCATTTTTAACAGGCGGTGGTCAAACAAATTTAGTGAATGCTGGTAATCAGTGTTCACTATCTTGAGCTAATGCCTCGGTCAATTCATTAGAGCATTTTACCTCAGCTTATATATATGCAGCTCAGGGAGGGTTTCAGTGATGGAGTTGATGAAAAAGTATTCGGCTAACACACAAGTAGCACAGAAGAGGAACTATTTCCTCCCTCAGTCTCCAATCCCTCCTCGTCTTTACAGCTGATATGGATAATTTGTACATTTCTGCTGGCATGTAGATCTGATGAAATCACAGTCTAACACCACCTAAAACTAATACCTACAGATTGCCTGAGTCGAGGCACATCTAAGTTGACATTGCCCGACCCCTAAGATTTGCAGTGTACATGTACATAAAGGCAAATTCCCTACTCCTGCCTGATCATACAACACTCAAAAATAAGTCTCCTTGCAAAGACTGGACTCACGTATTAAAATATAAATTGATCTGGTTGCTGGCATCAATTCCATGTTGATTCAGTGAAGGGCTGCAAATACTTTATTTTCCAAATCAAGTAATGCATTTACGTAATTGCTTCCTACCTACCTTTTTATTATTATAATTATTATTGTTACCTATGCTGATTTTACTTATTACCATCCGATTTTTTGTCTTTTCTAGTATCTATTACGCAGATGATCCTGATTACAAGTATAAGATATCCATCTGCCAAAAAAATAGTTTAGAAGATACCGCAGTACAACAATTTGGAAAAAAGTGGCCAGAAAATAAACCATGGGTGGTGGTAGGAAGATACAAGAATGCTCATGTTACTGGTGGAAGTAAGTACTGGGATTAATTTAAAAGCAAAAATAATTATGTACTTGTATACATGTATAGGGAGAAAAAGGCTAGCTGAGATGCTGGGTCCAAGGCCCGGCTTGAGAGCCACAGTGAGCTCGGCTTGTGCATAACAAAGGAGACTAATGTCGCGCATGCGCACAATTCTATTTGAAATGCCTTGAATTTCATTCGAAACGCGGGAAAAGAGGAGATGGCGGCGGTCGTGCTGACAGCTTTGATTTCATTGAATGTTTATCCTGTGTTCTGGGGCAAAGGACGCCGTAAGAATGTATAGTTGTTGAATAACTTCCAAATTTAGGTCATCATCTCAGCTTTTCCGTCAAGATAATTCATCGTGAGGAAAATCGCAGCAAGGGATTGCAAATCTGAGAAATGAGACGAGTCAGAAAAGGCGACGGTGAATTGAAAACTCGTGATGAGCAGACGAAAGTTTTGCCTTCCTGTCTTTGTTCTTCATCATCTTAACAGACTTCAACGCAAGACCAGTTAGTACTGTTTAACAATAAAGTAAGTTGAACTTGAATGGAAATGCGTAATGTTTGTCGCATTGAAGGATAATTTGTGCTTGAAAGGGGCAGAAAGACAAATTCCTTGACAAGAGGGAGGTAAAAAGTGGCGTCCGCCTCGTAAACTACATGTTTTGGGGTTGTGAATAATTTCTGACGTTAAAAAAACGGAACATATAGCCGACTGAGGCAAAAGTAAAAATCGATACGATCAAGGAATTATATGGTTTTTGCTGCTTAAGCGAAAATATTGTGCCCAGACGCAAGCAGTTAACAGCGCAACTGCAATAGAAAAGCTCAATTTTATTCCGAACAAATATTTTGCTTCAAGTATCCGAGACTTTTGTCGTGGGTTTTGGTACACGAAATCCCTTTTGCTGGTAACAGTTTATTAATTAAGGAAGCGACTTTTCAAGAAAAAATATTGATAAAAGTGGCAGGGCTCAACAGGGAGTCGTCAAGGTGTGTATCACTGTCAACGACATAAGATGAAAATTACCCTACGGTCGCACCTCAGTCTACTTTGCTTCGTTCATTCATTTCGCTACTTTGATTTCTAAAAACTCCAGCCATGAAACAGTATGAAATATCGATTCTTATCAGGGGTTTTTTAATTGTATCGCCACGATTTGTAAAAAGGAAACCCAACAAGATGACGCGCCAGCAGAAAACTGTGAAAAAAAAAACTCGAATCTTGTCGCCAGATAGGTGTTGTTTGGGGTATATATCCTACAATAGGGCTTGGTACAGCGATCGCTTTCAACCGAGAATAGAATAATAAGGTAAGAATAAGTTAGGCTAAACAGTGTTAACTTTAAAGTGGCAAGGCGTGCGGAAAGGAACGGGGAAAGCGAGGCTACAAGAACATCAAAATAAGTTCCGTGAGATGAAAGAAACAAGGACAAGAGCTGCAGCTGTTATCAATAAAAGCACGCGGAATGAGAAATTTAAACTTAAAGTGATCGGTACTTCACCAAAAACCTACGAATTAGCTATAATACTGAAGAAAACTACCCAATTAGTGATGTTCTAGGAACTGTTTAAAGTTTATTAAGGAACAATACATAGAAATTTCACCTCCATGTCTTTTAAACAGACCTATTCATAATGTGTCGAATTTGCTCTTTACATGTTAAGCTTAAAGTACATTGTGAGTTGTATTAATTTTTATGATTGTACACTGTGTTTAATACTAAACAAGATTCATATAAATACATTTCCAATTAGAAAAGTTTAATTCCAGACATAAAATGTACACATAGCATCTACTAAAAATAGAAAATATCATGTTTGAAAAGCAGCACACACAGATCTAGAAAGAACAAATAAATTATTTGTCCTACTCTTTACTTTTCTTGACTTTTAAAAGGAACATAATTAAAAAATTATTTACCTTTAAAACCCAGCAAAATAACCAGTAACAGTTCTTTTGTGTTTAGTTTACACTGTAAAATTTACCTGTGCTTGAAGTAATGAAACATTTGGTTCTCTTTTATTTAAAAAAACTACACATAACCTATCTAGAAGATCACTAAAATTGTAGAAAAGCCGCTCTTTCTTTTCTTACCTAAAATACTAATAACTATATTTGTAACATGAACTCTCAGTATGAAAAAGAACACATGCACATGATTTTGGCTTGTCTTTCTTAGGAATATGTCTGAATTCACACAAAGACCAACAACTCCAAGCTGGCTTGATAGCTCAGTTGGTAAGAGTGCTGCACTGCTATCACAAATAAATAAATAAATAAATAAACAAACACTTTATTTCAGTAGGGTGCATAATTACAGTCAAACTGTAGTCTCCCTTATGGCCCTACGAAACATCCAGGTCGAATTGGAATTTGGAAATGTTGGTTTTTATGGAGGGAGGAAAACCGGAGTACCCGGAGAAAACCCTCGGAGCAAGGACGAGAACCAACAACAAACTCAACCCACATAAATTATGACACCGGGACCAGGAATCGAACCCGGGCCACACTGGTGGAAGGAAGGCGAGTGCTCTCACCACTGCGCCATCCCTGCTCCCCCATTGGGTTGACATGTATATCCCAACCAAGCCTGTATTTTTCAGACTTCTTTTGCAGTTGCCTAAGTTGCACACACAGCTGCCATGGTCTTCCATTTTGTTAAACACCTAATCTGCTAACATGAAAACCTAGAGTACGTGGGACCAGTTAGGGACTTGTCAGTTTTCTAAAGGAGCAGGGGGAGGGCAATGAAATGTTATGCACCCAAAATCAATTTTGACCCCTCAGAGGACTGGTTGTTTTGGATGACCATAAGACAAGGCAAGTTCCTTTATTTCCTTTAACAAACTTAGGAGGACAACAAGGACAAAGTTACAAGTTAAAGTTAAGGGTTGCCAAGTTTTACTTGCCATTTCTAACCACTTGCAATGTATTTTGTGGAGTCAGCTTCTTGAAAACTTACTGACAAGACAACAACTATGTGAAAATCCTTTGGTTCACAAAATTAATGTTCTCTAAGAAATTAAATCAACAGCCCAAACATAAGCTCATGAACTTATATTCAAGGTTACTGGGTGCTGGTCTTCTTTAAAATCTCCTCCTGAAAGAAAAGGTTTCAAGACTGGTAAGACTGATGGAAAACTATGATAGGTGCTAACTGTGTACATAACCTAAGGCTTCCTGTTGCCATTAAAATTAGACTCCTTAATTTAAAATTTTAAAGGGTAACTCTTTCAGAAGTCAAGGCATTTACTATCAATAGGAGCCCTTATAGTGTTAGAGCATAATTATGCATCATAATTGTCCAATCAGGATAAAGCAAGACTTTCCTGGGATAAACCTATTAATATTAATCGATTCAGAAGTGAGGTGCGAAGTAACGGTCGAGTTGCTTTTTGATGCTTCATGCTGTGTGTGAGCGTGTGAATTAAGATACTGATTTTTAGATGCTCGCAGACCACTTCATTTAGAACTAATATCAGGATTCTACTGCCCTGAATAAAATTATACAACATAACCACCTTTCTGTCAAAAAACTACGGTAGTTTTAGATTATGCAAGGCAAAAATTGACGGCAAAAACACTTTACTGGTGACAAACACTTAACAAATCATACAGAACTGAGTTAATTCCAACAAGGAATCCTTTGGTGTAAATAAGGCAACAAGAGGCCCATTGGCTAATGAGACAAGACTCTTGCTTTACAAATTTTAACGGCCAAAAAGTCAATGTTTGTAAACATCAAATGTTCTCTTTATGTCCTTAAAATTCTTCAACCAAAATTATTTTGCATTTCCACTTTCACAAATGGCCTTTTGGGCCGTTATAAAAAAACTCAAACAGTCCATCGGATGACTACAGAATGAAAAAACTTCTAAACGAAGATCAAACAGAAAACCGAGCGGGGTCCTTGTAAAAATTATTGGCTGAAAGTGTGAACTGAAATGATATTGTACAAGTTTATTTTAATGTTATTTTAGCTGAGATAATTCCCGTTTGCCTGCATTGTTAATCAACTAGTGATTAACTGCAGGTCTTCTAAAGTAGTTTCATGGTTTTTTGCACCTCTTTGACTCTGAGATTACTTGACCGCTGAGTCAGACCGGCACGGCCCCTTCAAACAAGGAAAGTTCACTGATCGATTGATGTGTAGCAAAAGCTAACAAAAACTTGCAAGGGAAGACTAATTTTTAAAATTGTGAGTAGGATAGCTTACCTGCTTCGGTAAAAACGGCAGCTGTAAGACTTCGAATATCCCTGTCCTTTCAGTCTTTGAATCCCTCCTGATTTTATTATGACATCTAATCTTGTCTCCCTCACTTCATAGAACCATATATTTTCTTGCGGTGTGAAGGAAACATTTTCCTGCTAACAAATGCAAAAGCCCGTTCTAAACACTCGTTTTCCGCTTTAAAATACCTTAAACCAATTTCTTTACGCCACCGAGAAGTTAGAAAAGCGCCTGGAATTGCCATATGTACCAAAAAGGTTAAGAATAAGTGATCAAGCAATGAAAACTACGTCTTTTACTCAGGCCGCCACCTTTGTTTATTTCACTGGCGCGCACGTTTCAGGAATCTGGGTACTAGGAAAATGATTAACCAATCAGACAAAAGCAGGGGGGGCTGGCAGCGAGGTCTGGAACCGAGTTTACATGATCGCCCCAGTAAAGAAATTTGGCCGAGTAGGACTGTGTACTAATTTTATTCCAAACAAACATGGCGGTGGCGAGGAAGGAGAATTAGCCGAAATAGCCGTTATTTGGTGTACACGCGTTTGTGTTAGTTCAGCATTATTTCCGTTATTCCAAGTTTAAACATTCAAGGGAAGGTTTCGATCGCTTTTGTTACCTTTGTGTCTACCTGATTTGGTTGCTCTTTCTGCTTTTTCTGGTACTGATTTTACGAGTTTTGAAGCATTTTCTGACACATTTCACAGCGGCCAGATTCGCTCTCCTCTTTCACTAAGAATTGTCGCTCGAGACTTTGTTTCATTTACGTACACAGTAGATTTTTCTTTCTTTGTAGGAACTACCCAGGAGGAGTCAACAATTAATTGTGGAGGTTTTGTTGATCCAAATTATTTTCTGTTTTGCTGAACTTATGTTACTACCTTACAGTCCACAGTCCTTAAACGGTGAAAAGCTGAGAGGTGATGTTTACAACACTTTGCTCTTTGACTTCACCACGTGAGTCACAGATATTGCCTACAGTGTGTAGGTATACCTGATAATAAAGCTCATTATTTTGGAGAAAAAGGTGAAATAATTTTTCATTTAGATTTTGTCTATCGCACCTCTGGGGTGAGAACTGAAACTTAAAGGGGCCAGGTTGCTCAACTGACAGCAATACTTCAGCCAGTCATTTCACATATTTACTTGGTGACCTTGGCTTCATATATTTCACCATGAATGGGTTTGTGGAAAATTGGCATTTGAATTCTGAAGGGACTTGAATTTTTCTTGACAGTGCAATTGATGTTGAACAGCTTTTGCAAACAAAACAATCTTTTGGGGGTGGAGTTTGCAAAGGTTCCGACAGTCTGTAAAGTAAAGTTACTCTGGCAAACACATCATCACTTTGGATCTGGCAGGCATTGGTTATCCAAGATGCATGTTGATAAAAATGTTTTGGGCAAAGGTTTTGGTTGTACAGGGACTTCGACTGATGACATATATATGGACAGCTATGTTAATCCTTAATTTTCTGAAAACGCTTCAAAAGGACTGTTGCACACTTAGAGCAACCATGGTTGATCAGCCATTCTGGGGTTATTTCACATCTCCTTTACAAACAGTTACTGAATGCATGCCAGCCTCGTTTTGACACCCAGCAATACAACACTGTTTCGACCTGTTTTCCCCTACCTTATCGGTAACAGTTCTGAAATAATGATCCTCACATTTAAATGCATTCAACTTGAGCAGTTGAAAAAGCAAACTTGAAAAAATTCAGTCTCGACCAGGATCAAATTTGCCTTTTCAACTGCTCAAGTTGAAAACATTTAAAAACTGCAAGCCCTTTATGGCCACATTTGTTACATCAGGCAGTTCACACCTGATTTATTTCATATGTATCCATCTTCAAAAAAACTGAATTCTCCTTGGCAATTGGAACTGTTTCCTCATCAGAAGTACAAATGTCTGAAAGGGTGTGAGCAGAAGACAATTGCTCTTTTAACAGTAGGGACAGTTTAGAACTTTTGCATCATCTAATACTCCATTATTGCATAGTTCACCTGGTGTTACTGAACTCAAACTACAAATTTTTCATTGACACTTAAGAAAAATGGGCCTGAATGTCTTTCCTTTGAATTAAGCTTCTTGTTCAGGCTACAGGCAAAAGACAAAAAATCATATAATTGCAAATCCTTCAATCTTTTCAGATTACCCTAGCAAATGTTTATAAACCTTCTCATTGGACAGTTGCATGCGTAATGTGGGAAAATGCTTGGAAATGTGATAGTTCATTGCATTTTCCATTGAATTAAACTTAGCATGTCAGTACAATATATGGAACTAGAGAGTTTTCCTAAACCTAGGTGTATTTACTTTGCCAATTCTTTAAGTTCTTTTATCAAAACAAGCAAACCTCAGACAGCTCTGTTTGTAAGGTTAAGCATTCTTCTTTTGTTGGTTGTCCTTTATAAGCTATCCTTTCCAGTTGCAAAATTCTATCATCTCAAATGTTATTTTTCTTGTAACTGCAACCAACCAATATATCAGAAACAACTGCCGCCAAGAAACACTCAAGCCAAAAAAAGAAGAATTCAATAAACGTGGTGTTTAACACGTAATTACGCTTACAGCTGTAAATAAGACGCAAAAAACTTGAGACAAGTGCATGTGAAAGTTCAAGCCCATTTTTAATGCACCTATCAATGTAAACCCCGTGGGGGGGAGTGCGGGCAAGGGATGGGGATTTGACGGCGAAGTCCATCCCCTCAGTGGGAGGTTTGATCGAGCACTTTTGCTCGGGGGTCGGGACATTTGATTTTTTCGACAGAGAAACTGGGACCAAGATTAAGCGTGGTTACATGGCATCTTCTTTCTTGGCTTTGGAAAGTCCAGTTGTCTCTTGAAATCAAGTGTGAAAGATTCATAGTCTCGAGTGTAGAGCGCCTTTTATAAGGATAGTGATCTATCATCACATTAAAAGTTCCATTAAAAAGTTCCAGTTTAAATTCGTTTTCATTGTCTATTAAATACTCTTACAGGCATGATCATGTACATCACACATGTTTTCTTGTAAGGGAGAGGTTAAATCAAGGGAGCAACAACAGGAATTTTACAGGGCCATTTTTGAAAGCATTTAGATTTGGTGGCTTGTTTGGCTCGGCAGTGGATGAAAAGAACGAGAAGTGAATTCTTTGAGCGTTAAGTGTTGGGTGCATGAAATGTGGTGGCTCGTTTGGCTTGTTTGGCTCGGCAGTGGATAAAAAAAAACGAGAAATGAATTATTTGAGTGTTAAGCGTTGGGTGTATACTGGTGTATGCTCGTTTGGCTCGGCAGTGAGCAAACGAGCCAAATGAGCCAGCTCGTTTGAAGATGTGTGTAAGTGGCCCTACATTCTGTAGTTTAGCCAAATCAAGTTTGTGAGCTTCATACCAAGTTTAAATCACCAGTTATTAAAGGTATGAGCACAGCTCGTCTTTTATTTGGTATTTTGCCCCTGGGTGGGGATTTTTAACTACATTTGGTGAACGTATGCTTCCCCACCCTTGGGCAATTGACCAAAATTTTTACTTCTTGGTCAAATCCCCACCCCTTGCCCGCACTCCCCCCCCACGGGGTTTACATTGATAGGTGCATAATACATTCTAAGCCTTCGCATTCGACTGATGTTGTGTCTTCATTGTGAAACAGACTTAAAGAAGACTCGCAATCGAAATCTCCTCTTTTCGCTTTGTTGGCTGGAAGATTCCACAGTTTCCACAGTAAAAATATTCTTATAAATCTTCCTGAGTTGACGAAATCCACAATCATCTGCTAGAATATAGTTATAATTTGAGCGTAGTTTGTTCAACACTCAACTGGGAACATCTCAGGCCGAAACTTGTCACTTGCATATTCAATATTGACTGCTCTACTAACCTAAAATAAAGCTGGTCCTTCATTCCATCGATTTTGATGGTCTCAGAAACAGAAATGGATCGAAATGGAAGGTCGAAAGCTGCAACTTTAATGCCATTTCCCAGGTCAAGTGGCTGCTGACACCGCGAACGTTTAAGCTTATGTTTTCGATAACACAACCATCACGCTCATGTTCTTGACATAATACACAGCAGGAGTGTACACAGATCCAGAATTTAGAGAAATGTGGTGCCCAAACGCTATACTGTCGCCAGAAATACTAACAGCAAATAAACAATAACAAAAAACGAATTCCTTTTCCACAATCGAGTCACCACGAACAAAAAAGCACATATTCTCGAGTAGTTCGCGCGAGACTTCGTTGCACTTCGCGCATGCTCGTTAGGGTCTTCGAATGATTGACAGATTTCTTTACTGGGGCAATCATGTAGAGGCCAAAAGCGGCAAGATCAAAGGTAGCTGCCAGCCCCCCCTGGACAAAAGTCTCCTTTGTTCTTGTGCATTGGGTTGGCCAAGAGATACTAAAAAGCAGGGAAACCTCAAACATGAAAATGGCATGAAAACAGCAAGACTGTTAAAGCACTCAAATCACTTACTGAAAAAAAATTAATGTCTACAAGAGAAGACTAGTAAATTATGAGCATATTTGAGTGCAGACAAAGGAGAGAGACGTTGAGAAGTCATATTGAACACGTTGATTGCAAATGCATGAGGAGACACTGAGGCTAATAAAATACGCAACTACTAACTTACGGAGAAAGGTTATTAGACAAAACTAATTCCTCAATGTAAGATACTAAAGTACAGAGAAACGTTAAGAAGTGTAGACTTACTGTATGCTGAATGCACTAACACTGAAAAACTTGGGAAGACAAGAACTCTGTTGTGCAAACATGCTAACGAATGAATGGAGTAATGTTGAGAAGGTAAGACTAATAAATTGATGAACGTACTTGCTTACTGAGAAACATTGTAAGACAAGAGTAATATAACATACAAAAGGCATTACGTAGAGAACTTGCTGTTTACCTGGATCACATGTGCAAACTAACTTTTAACCAAATCTAATGTTTTCAGGGTTAAACTTTAATATAAATCTTTCCACATTCTTTCTTTGTTTACTTATAGACAGCCATACCATCATGTTGATATAGACCATAGGTTGAACTAACTGATAATAATAAAGTTGTTTATTGTCCACAGCTAATTGGCTAATGATAAAATATTTCAATGGAGACAAATACCAACATCATTGTAACGGTGTAGAAAGACTTGCTGCTGTGTTAGTGACTTGTGATCCTGGAGAGAAAAGGGTGAGAATACTCATTTTGCTCAAAATAAACAAGGACCGGTAAAGAAAGAAGGAAAGAAAGAAAGAAAGAAAGAAGGAAGGAAGGAAGGAAGGAAGGAAGGAGGGAGGGAGGGAGGGAGGGAGGGAGGGAAGGAGGAAGGAAGGAAGGAGGGAAGGACGGACGGACGGACAGGAGGTAGGGAGGGAGAGAGGGAGGGAGATTTTAAGCTCAGTACTGAATAAGATGATGCAATTTTTCAGCAGGTCAAAATTGGTTCACGGGGAGGACTTCTATAATAAAAGGGATGGTTGTTGGAATTTTTAAAACCCTGGAAAATACCAATTGAAAATATAACATTTCATGAGTGAAAGGTTTCTGTTACAGGACAAGTTTGTGGTACCAATTTCAAACCATTAAATGTCACTGGTAATTTTTTTCTTACTGCATTTTTTAATAACTGCATGAATACTTCCCAATGAGTTGCAAACTTTGAAGTACTGATGACTCAGCTTTAACTTGCAGACTTTGAAGGTCTGAAGACTCAACTGGTCAATTTTTCACAGTTGCAATTCGCTGCCATCAATCATCAAAGCAGACTAAATTCTTGTCCAAATGGTCCAAGGGGTCATTCTTGTTAGCTCTGATTGGTGGACCTCAATCTACTTTGTTTTTCATACCAGGGCTGCATCAAGGGCCATAATCGATTTAACACCTGTTGGGGTTGAATATATTTGATGTTGGGAGCTCAATGTTAAACTTGGCCTCTCACTGGTATAATTAACATTTTGCCCACAAACCAACAGGTTTGTTATGGGACGGCATGAAGATCAGGGTTACAGGTCACTCAAAACTTGACGACAGTCCTGCATCCCATTGGTTGGCGACATCAAATCGTGATAGAGAACTACATGTAAAATGCAATCATTTGTAACGTTTTCAAGTTCAGAGTTTGCATTGAATGGGGTGGTAACAAATGTATTGGTCAGTCCTGTTACATACTGATACTTGTTTGCTAAATGCAGATTTCACCTTTTTATATAATTTACAGGGATCTATTAAAGTTATTGAGGAATACAGGAATAGCACAAAGGATGATAGACGCTATAATGTTCCGCTGGAATGTTACTACCTATTTGAACTGAATCATGATGCAGCTTGTACAGATATACTGAGCTCAAGTCAACTGTTTATCACGCTGATAATGTAAGGATAATGCTTAATTACAGTCAATATTATTACATATAACTCATTCCCCAATGAGCTGAAATTCAGAAAAAATACTTTGCCTTTTCATTCATAAAACTGGGTCTAAATGTTATGGAACAAGAGAGTGTGCATTTTGCCATTTGTCCTAAACAGGGACCTATAATGGTGGGTGTTGTCCTAAACAGAGCTGGTATCTTAGGGCATTTTTTGTCCAAAAAATGGTCTGGGTTTGAGACCCTCAGTAACAATCGTACACCCAAACATGGGTCGAGTACCCCCCCATCATGTTTTGGACGGAGTGTTTCATGCTTTTGTTAAAAATTTTAAAGATCCAACACAGCCTTAGTTCACGTAGGATGCTAATTAAAAATTATTGTGTTCTAAGATAGCTGAGAACCCATGAATGTTAAAAGAATTCCTGTCTGTGTTATATATTTAACAATTATCCTGCGAAATCACGTGGAATATCACCTGATACTTAGCCGACAAGACCGTAGGCCGAGTTGGCTAAATCGGGGGATATTCTGCCACATTGAGCAAAATAATTGTTTTATTATTCAACAAATTCTCATCGACTATCATTTTCAGAACGAGAAAAACTATGGTTCTATGATGAAAACGCTAAAAGCTAGCAACACATAATATCAATCAAAACAGAACTTCAAGAAATTGAAGTTTACTACTGTTCACTTAAAAAGACTTATTTACAAACTCATGTTTGGAAATGACAAGACGAAGTAAAAAAAATATTGCTACCTTACTGAGAATAAGTCCGCTTCCTGTGAATTAAAATCTTTTCAACCTTACAACTTTTTGTGAGTAAGTGTGCTACTTCGTTCGCAATGGCATTGTGAAAATTCCAAGACAACCTCTGGATATCTTTGTGAGCTGAAGCAAATACTTCTTGACTTTTTGAGAGCATTTAATCGTGGAAAGTTTCTTCCAGGGAGTTAAAATTTCCGGAGAACACTGCTAAAACTGCCTCGCTTTTCAAAATGGCCGCCAAACAAGCAATGAAAGATAATCTTCAGTGCACTTCCAAATATGGTCATTTACGTATATCGCAGGATATCTGTCATGTACGGATGACAGATATTGAGGGCTTCCTTACCATATATGGGCATAGTGACAATTTGTTGAATAATAAATCCGATTAACAAGCTCTTATCCCTTTAAGCCCCATCAGTAACAAGCATTTAAGACGGGTTCCGCTCAACGTTCAAGCAATAAGTGCAAATAATATTTACTAAAAAACTACTCATAGCACGGTAACACTTTAAATGCTATTTGAAACATCTCACTCTAGTTCACTTGCCCAAGTGACCCCGCGATGATATTCTCAAGCATTCTCAAGAAAATTAATTTCAAATCTCGTAAAAGTATGTTAAGACATGAAGCGTCTTTTTAATTGAAATATGGATAACTTCAAATCCAATTTTCTCTCGCGGGGTCAGCTTGGGAGCAAAAGTATAACGATACGTTCTTCTTATCTGTTCTCAAAACGTGACAGTGCTGCAAGTATTTTTTTGGTAACTTAATTTTTGCACTTAGTGCTCGAACGTTGAGCGGAAATCGTCTTAAGTTCTCCTTACAACATATCAGCTCAAACATACAGCTCATGAGAATAAAGGAAATGATCACCAAAGATGAAATGTTTTCAATTGATGTTTAAGCAAATTTTCCCAACTAATACCATAAGAACTATATGGAGAATAGTAAGGAGAACCTGTATGTCGATATTGGGCTCTAAAAGGTTAAATTGCCTTCGGTTTGAGTTTGTAGATTGGTTCCTGACAACTCAGTTTTATATGCTACCTAAAATTGCACTGAAATCAAATTGCAGAGTGACTGTTGTGGAAGCGGTGTTGCTTCTTGCCATCCTCTTGTACTGTGTTATCAAACAGTTGTGGCAAAAGTGCCATGGTGGATCCAGGGATTACTTTCAACACAGGAAGGAGCAAACTGTAAGCCAAGCTTTGTTATGATATATTTGTTGTTGGTCGTTTCCAGCTTTTGGTCCCATGTTTGTATTTGTCACGCAGCAAAGTGTCCAGTGAATTAACCTGTCTGATATCTCGGTTGTTGGTGGGGCCTGGCACTAACCTGTGATCAGGCTGATTTCTGTGTTAGCCTGGATGTCTTCTTTTGTCTCCCTGATGCGTCTTCCTAGTGTATTGTTGAGTCCCTTGCCACAGTTTCTCTGTAAAATTTATAGGTTTCTTCAACAAATCACTTGTTCCCATTTGTACACCTGGGTGTGCCTCCTTCACCGGCTATGTGACTTGCTTTTTAAACTGTCTTCTTCCCAACCGTGCCCCCTGCAAAACCACTTGTGAAGAAGGTCACTCACGCAGGGAATCTGAGGGAGAGAATGAATTCTTCAAACCAGACCCTGAAGGATGTACAGATCGTAGGATGAAATTAAGTGAAAGAAGCACAAAATGAGTTTTAAAAAATCATCTGTTCATTTATTGCTATTTCCATTGCTCTGCCAGATCCTTTTCAGTTTAGTAATAATAATAATGTCTTTATTTATTGTGATAAAAAAACCAATCAGCTGAACACAGAGGAACAGCTGGTATAAACCGGTGATCAGCGATATAAATAATCAAAATACATAAAACAATAACAAAAGTAGAAAACATGCAAAAGTTGATTATACTATAATATTATTTGCGCACCAAAGCTTTGGAATTCGCTGCCTTTTTTATATTAAATTTAGTCCTTCAGTATACGTCTTTAAGAAAGCTTTTTATTGAACATTTATCTTTGGTGACTGTGGACTTGTAGTTTTTTAACTTAGATTTGACAACATGTAAAACACTTTTGGATGCCTTCAGAAAAGGCGCTAAATAAATTGTATATTATTATTATTATTATTATTATGATTATTATGATTATTATCATTATTATTATTAATTGGGTATAATTTTGTTTTTATTCCTGGTCATACATTAACTCTGTGAGGAAAGGTTACTTGGTTGCCCTGTGTGCCGGTGGGTGAGTGAAAAAAAACCTTTGCACAAAACCGTCCGATTTTCTATCGTGCATGCGCAAGTTTTGTCATATGTATCGTCACTCCGTAACCTCCCTTAGTTTGCATGCACGCTCACAGTCAGCTTAACCGACTTTTGTCAATTGCTTCATGGACCTGTTTCTTGCACCGGGTTAATTTGAGTGTTACTATAAACAACGAATAAACTCTATCGTAGATAAAGCTTCAACGATTTCCGTCTTTTCTACAATTGCTTGTTTTTTTCTGCTGATTCTGTGATTTGGAAAAACAGCAACATTAAATCTGTCGCGGACGCATCCAACTCGTTCCCAAGCGTATCACAACGCTTTACGAAATTCACATTCCTTTTAAACTTTAGATCGGTTGAGAGCCAATTAGAAACCAGTATTTCTTATCTAGTTATCCAAGGGGTTGGATGGCGGCAGATCAAAGAATCGGACGGTTTTGAGCAGAGGTTTATTTATTCGCCTTCCGGCACACGGAAAGACCAAGAAACCTGTTAGGGTAGATCATACCCAGATCCCTTACTTCTTTTTGTCTTTTATTTTTCAGACAACGGCTTATGTTTTGGCAGAACAAGATTCTAGCGATGACGTTTTGTTGGTGGCATAGATTTGTGTACGCTATGTACTGACATATTTAAAGCACAACTTAAATCCATTATTTTTTTAGTCAGCTCTTTAAACTAAAGTAACTGTTTTTGTATCTTTTTTTTATCTACCATTATGACGTTCATCTTTCTTGTCCAAAAGGACTCTAAAATTAGTGTTCAATCAGGTATAGTTTTTGGTGAAAAAAGTTTTAAAATGGATAAATCGTAAATTTAGAGCGAATTCTTCATCCCGCAGATAAGATAAGATAATTTATTTTTAAACTGTCAAGAACACAGGGGGTGGTTCCCCCAATTTCCCGAGCCAGGAGCTCATGATACAAGTGTTTGACAGGCTAAAAAGAAACTATGAAAAACGCTAGCTAAAAGACCAAGAACAAATAATAAATACATATAGAACGCTTGCTAAATCTACTTAGAACATGGTCACACCCACTCAGCCAATCAGTGTCCAGCATTTCGATGCTCTATATTCCATAAACTGTCTTAAATGATGTAAAGTGGCGGGGGCTTTGAAGCACAGGGAAATTGCGGGGTAAAATTACAGAGAATTTCTGCATTCATTAGTGGTTCTATATAGAGCATACTAATGAGGCATTGTTTTCCTTTGTTTGGAAGCCTCATTAGTATGCTCTATATAGAGCATACTAATGACTAAGTAGAAACTACTAATGAATGCACAAATTCTCTGTGAATATTTATAACTAAATCGATAAAATCAACAGCTTCAACGGCTAGAAACACTCATTATTTTTGCGTTTTAACAAAAAAAATGCAATCTTACGGTATAATAGAGTGGTTTTCATTAACCCGTAAAACACACTTTAGCGTGTTTAGTACTAATACACTTTATTACACCTTAATTTTCAATTCAGACGTGCCGAGATCCTGGCAAACCGAGCCAGCCCGCCTCATGTAATCGGCCCCTAAAATACATGTGATAACAAAAAGTTCAAGTTAATAAAGTTACAAAATAGGTATAGGTCTTTAGGTATTTGCAGTAAAAGTCAAAATTGAAATCATTAAGTGACATGGTGGAATTGTCTTCAAGCTGCAGGATTTTTTCTCTTTTTTCTTTTCTTTACTTAAGCCCCACCGTCAGTACTACTACTACACTTTATTACACTTTATTACACCCTAATTAGTACACTTTGTTTCACGGGTTAATGAAAACCACTCTAGCATAGTAAAAAGCAAATCGAAAGAAAAACCATTATTTTACATGAAATACGAACTGTTCAGACCTTAATTGAAATAGAAGGACAGACTTGTTTCTCCGTGTTTGCCAGACTACGAATGTTGTACCTGAACTTGACTTAATTTGGCCTCTTGGAGTTTCCTGCGGGTTCCCCACTTGCTGGTGTCGGTGGTTGCAGCGCCTCGAAGACTGCTTTCACCGGTGTAAATCTAGAAAATCTTTAGCGGCGATCACTGCCTCGAGTTCCAAATTTGCGTGTATTGGCTCATGGCTGTTTACACACCAACTGCGATAAACCGTGCGGTGAAGCACTCTAAAACATTGCACCTCAAAGGCATGCGTACAATAGCGAAAATATCGTAAACAAAATAGCAACGTGATTTCAAGGTGGGAACTAAAAAATTAAAATGCAAAAATACAATCTGCACGCAAAAACGAAATTCTTCGCGGGTGCGACCATGTTCTAAGACGGTTAGACAATGAACGCTCGTGTCCTATGGAATATAGCGTCCCTCGCTATATTCTGTCTTTGCTCGGGACACTATATCCCATAGAACACCCGCGTTCATTGTCTAACCCTTACGTATATTTATATAATTAATTGGTCGAGTCTGAAGGTAGTTAAGTTAAATTAAATGTATGATCTATGTAAAAATGTCTACGCATTGGATCTGTGTATATAAATAAGGTAACATCAAAGGCAATTACTACATTGGCAGCCGTTAAAATTCAACTTATTTAAATGATTGCGAAAAGATGACACATTCGGTGCGTTCTTTACAACTGGTGGCAGCTGGTGCTGGTAGTGCAGATATTCAGCTGGTGCAATATTCTGCATATATTCATTATTTCATCGTACATTAGATTTTCTATGCGGTGTTTGCAATGCGTAGCTACTTTAAGTAAAATTCGTAATTTTAAACAGAAGTTGAAAACTTCTCGATTTCTTTGCTGTCAAAAAATAAAACTGGTGAATGAATGTGTGAATTGCATAGATGGTATTTCGATCCGAATTTGTTTCATCTCAACAAGTGTCTGTCGGCATCTTGTCTGTGTAGCACGCGTTTCCGGGTTTTCTACACTCAAGGAAAAGTTACACCTTTTTGTCGCGCAAAAGTTGGAGCAAAAGCAAAAAATGTTAGAAAAGCAAAAACGGTTCGTATGCGTAGAAGAACCCACGGAAGCGCTTGCTACGCAGGTTAGTCGACCTCCAATCCCTGGGCGCGAGGTGGGTACTCTGTAAAAGTTTGGGTAGGGGTGTGTCGCTGGGACTCGCAGACCCTTACCCTGTACTAGACCATGTTCAGGTGCATTGTACAACCTATTCTAGACTAGTCACCGAAAATCCCTACCCTATCCTGGACTCACCGAATCACCGCCAATTCCTAGTTTTTCTATGGTGCTCTCTGATCTGGTCATCTCTATTCCAAATTCTAGACAAATCTGATTAAAAACAATACCCTTCACAGCGGCAGGATAGCTTGTATGTAGGGTTATTCTCTTCTGGGTTCCGATCAGATAAACACATATAGGGAAGTTATACGTGCCATAGCATTATTCTTTCCTTGGGAGTTTAACAAAAGTCTTGAGGTTCCATCCGCTGTTATTGTCCCTCATACTCAAATTCTACCTTGTACATGCCACGTGGGCACGCCTGGAGGTCATATGAAACGTTCACATACATTAGAAAATTGGGAGAAAGTTCTTCGCTATTCCAGTACGTCCTCTAGAAATACCCTGGACCAGAAAGAAGCAAAGTGCCATGCTGAGGTCAGTGAGCCTTGGAAAAACAAAGTGACGAACAATTTGATTGGCCCCTTTACTAATCGTAAGGTACTGGCCAAAGTAGCTTTCAAATACAGCCGCCCTTTGTCACCAAGAGAAAGCCAGACTATAAGCCTGTATTTTCTTTGGTGACGGTTTATATTACATCTGTATAGTTTTAATGTAAGTAGTGTGGCGAGCAATATTTGAATAGTGCAGGAAAATATATCGCAAAGAAAATCCCCCCCCCGAAAAATGACTGAAATGATAATGTCCAAGATGTTAAGGTCGGCGATGGAGGAAGTTATGGTGGTTTCTCCCCCCGGGTTGGTGGTGATGATGGTAATAATGCTGATAACGGCTCGGCAGTGGTGGTGGGGGGGGGGGGGGGTGCTCGGCTGTTCCTGAAAAAAAATGATACAGATGTAAGGTTTAGCCGCAAATATCCCGAGAAATGGCCTAAACAATTCAAGAGGTTCTAGACGTCTTTTTCTTTTTAAAACTTCCCTTTAATTTTTACTTTCCAAAACTTTTACGTAAATAATGACATATTCGCTGTGTTAGAAAACCCCTGAGTTTGCTTGGACTCAAAAGCCCATGGAACTCTATATGCCTCAGTCTCCCGTCCAGCTCCTGAGAGCAGGGTGAATTCCGAATTTTCAAGTGGCCAGCCAAACGTCTAATTCTCACAATATTTACAATATTTACTGCATCAGAGTAACCTTCCCCTCGTTCCAACCGAATTTATGCCAAATGCCATCCGATCTACAGCCATTTCTTCTCCCTGAACACAAGCAAATGATTGTTGAAAGGCTCGCTGTTATCTTCCAGTTGGACTGGTAAGGTCATGACACTATATTATATTCCTGTTGACGTTTATATTAGTTTGTGGAAGCGTCTGACATTGAACCCTATAAATTCTTTATTATTATAGACGATGTAGATCTCTTCAGAGATCTGTGTAGTGTCTTGGATTGGTTGTGTACTGCAAAAAAGTTTTAACTAAGTTGTGTTACAGTACGGAAATTGGAGGCTAGATTCTCCGAATTTTCTCTCGCAGGGATGAATTAAGCATGTGACATGAGACATTTGTTTAAACTGTTACTTTATCTCCTTGCCATTACCGCCAATTATTCCATGTTATGGAACCTCAACTGGCATTAGCGATCTTGATGTAAAGTAATGTCTTAGGTATATTCTTTCACTGTAGTATGGGGGTTAGTTGTTCTCGATCGTGAAATTCGAAAATTTCAATTAATTACATTTTCTAGCAAGTTATAGATCAGGTTGTTGTAAATCAGAATTTCAATGAAGAAGTATTCGAAGGATGCAGTGCTGTTTATGGCAAACACCCCGATTTTCATATTTTGCTTCAAGACATTGCATTTATAAGATGAAATACCACGTGGGATTTAATGGTACTGGCTCTATTAGTATCGTTGTGTAGTTCTTTTTTTTTTTTTACTGTTGGAAAGATCACTTTTCTGATCTGCAACAAAATTAATTTTTATTGATTTAAAATGCAGCAACATTTGTTTGTAGCAATGTGTTTATAGGATGAGATGACATGCCGGGTCTGGCTCTTCGTATTATTGTACATGTTTCTGTTAGGAATCATGATAACTTGATTATCAGGTCACTTGAGAAGTTCTTTAATGAGAGATTATCGTTTCAATAAAGAGAAATATTTTGTTGCGTTTTACCAGTCCGCGTTTACTAGTCCGCGTTTTACTAGTCCGCGTTTTACCAGTCCTCGTTTTACTAGTCCGCGTTTTACCAGTCCGCGTTTTACTAATCCAGTCCAGTCCAGTCTACGAGATACAGTATGCCAACAATTGTGGGATATTTTTTCTTTAGTTAAAAGGTGAAAAAAAAATCAAGTTAAGCTCAATTGACATTTTGATTTGTTTAACAGTTATTAAATATCGCTATTTTCCACAGTTCTCTCCTTTAGTTTGCAATTGCATTATTAAGGATTTTTCATTAACCGTTTTTACGTTTTAGGGTGGTGCTGCAGCCCGCTTATAACAGTTTTAGTACTACACTCCCGGTCCCCCCGCCAACATTTTTGTACCGCATTTGGCGAAAACTGCAGGTATTTTTCTTTTTCCTTTGTTCATAATGTAAATCTTTGTTGAATATAGCAAGATAAAGTTACCGCAAGAGCTCTCGGTGAACCGCATCCGAACTCAATCTAATCACTGTTGATCACGTGAAATCTGGTGACAAACACATGACTTACCCAGAACCCGTAGAGGTAAATTATTTCGGCTTGGTAGCCTGGCACAAGGAATAAGACCAGAAAGTTGTAGTTTGGGGCTTTTCACTTTTGATTTTTGAGCGATTTTCAAAGGCGATGGATTTCTTATCTGGTCTTCTCAAAGCCTCCTTGCTGTGTTTTTTCTTGCCTTTTGTGTTTTCGGAATCGTCTACGCAGTCGACCGACGGTGTAACTTGCCCTCATCATCGAGGTAGCGATCCAGGCGATGTGAACGCAAGAGTGCAGAAACTCGCCAACCAAGAGTAAGCGAACTGGTGTATTGTTTTTGTTTTACTGTTTATAATCCAAAGAAAGTACAATCCATGAAAGGTGGATTGTGTATTTTATAGAAATAAGATTTGTTTCATCTGTGAGCTTGCTAAACGTTTGGTCAACTCACAGGTGTAAGCCTTAAATACGTTGCAAATGTTAAGTCACATACTTACTTGCGAGCTTTGCTCCTGCATTTTAATTGAGCTTATTGTGACGTGGACAAGCAGTTGTCACTGTTATTTTTAAGGCCTTTACAATGTACTTAGTTTTGCATAAGCACTTCTTTCGCGTAACCTCTGCTCATTCACCGAAAAAATACAAAAGTAAGTGTGATGCCATGCGGTTTGCATGAAGGAAGCAATCTTTGCTCTGTCACGCAACTGTAAGTCCACTACAAAACCCCTTCTCCTTTCTACTGCCAACTCTTACATTCGTAATTCACTTTCAGATTTACAGCTTTTCTTTAGGTTCAGAAGGCAGTCCACTTTCCCTGGTAGCATAAAATACATCTGGAGTTTGATTTGTCTCAGTTGTGAAATGCCCTTTGCTACATGTAGATCGATTTTCTAGGCAGCCGAGAATAAAAATCTAGACAGTATGGGATTGATTAAGTCCCCACTTTTTTTAGCAGGCGGTGGTCAAACAAATTTAGTGGATGCTGGTAATCAGTGTTCACTATCTTGAGCTAATGCCTCAGTCAAATCATTAGAGCATTTTACCTTTAGTCTATATAGCTGGCAGGGTTTCAGTGATGGAGCTCATGAAAAAAAATCCGGCTAAGTCACGAGTAGCACAGAAGAGGAATTATTTCCTCCGTCTCCAATCCTTCCTTGTTTTTATAGCTGATATGGATAATTTGTACATTTCTGCATGCACGTAGGATCTGAGGAAAACAGGATGACTGCTTGCAGTCTAACACCTTCTTAGACTAATATCCATGGATTGCCTGAGTTGAGACATATCTAAGTTGCAATTTGCCCCACCCCTAAGATTTGCAGTGTACTTATAAGCGAATTCCCTACTGCTGCCTAATACAACACTAAAAAATAAGTCTCCTTGCAAAGTGGACCCACGTATTAAAATTTAAATGACTGTTTTTAATTGATCTGGTTGCTGGCATTCGATATTGATTCAGTGAAGGCCTGCAAATATTGTCCAAATTTTGTCCAAATCAAATGCATTCGTGTTATTGCTTCCTACCTATGCTGATCTTACTTATTACAATCCGATTTTTTGTCTTTTCTAGTTTGTATTACACAGATGATGATGATTACAAGTATAAGATATCAATCTGCCCAAAAAATACTTTAGAAGATACCGCAGTACAACAATTTGGAAAAAAGTGGCCAGAAAATAAGCCATGGGTGGTGGTAGGAAGATACAAGAATGCTCATGTTACTGGTGGAAGTAAGTACTGGGATAAATATAATTTAAGCAAAAATATGTAATTGTATACCCAGTTTTCTGGATTAAACACTTGGCCTTGAATAGACGCCAGGTTCAAATAAACGCCGGGCCATACAGTACATACATACATACGTACATACATACATACATACATACATACATGAACTTTATTTAAACTTGAATTTTGTGTAGCCAGAAAGGCTAATATCTCCGTGCAACAACACAGCCAAACACAGCCAATTCGAAATAACCCCCCCCCCCCCTTCTGCGTTTGTTGGAGTTTCTGGTGTTTATTTTAAGGTCCGGCGTTTCTTTGAAACTGATTTTATGTAACTGAATTCTCTTCGATAAATAGTTATAACAACTTAAAAAGGGTTCACGAACCACCTCAGTACATTAGTTCAATTTATTTTGCTCATTCCAGCTAAAGGAAGTTGACGCATTGCACTCTACACTCTACTGAAGCTTACTGAGCACCCAATTCTCCCACCCCATTTTGAATTTTATCTACTACAGACAAAATCCGTGACATTTCATTCCCGTTTATCTATGTTTTCACTTCATTTTGCTATAAATTAGTTAACTTTAAGAAGTAAAGACAAGAAATTGACGCTGTCAAAAATGGTGAAAATACACCCTGTTTAATAAATGCTGGACCCTGAATAAATGCCGGCTTCAAATAAACGCCGGGTCTGTGAGGTCTAGTTTTAAATAAACACCCCTGGCATCTAATCGGGAAAATACAGTACATGTACACCACCTATATGAAGGGAGAAAAGCGATGGCTTTGGTGCTGTGGACAAGCCCAGCTTGAAAGCCACTGTGAGTTTGGCTTGTACAGTGGGTTGGCCAAGAGATACTAAAAACCGGAGAAACCTTGAACATTAAAATGGCATGAAAACAGCATTGGCCAAGCTGGCTGGGGTCTTAAAAACCATCATGATAGCTAGCGACAAAGATGAGATGACTGAAGACGATATATTTTACAAACATTCCAGCCATTCCTATGTCAGTTTTAGATGTAACTTCAAAGACAGTCAAATTATGTAGTAAATAGCTATTATACTATAATGATGACTGCTATATGAACAATGTAGTAGCCAGGGTTTTTTGTGTTTCGACAGCAAGCAGTCCTTATTTTTCTTCAGGGATAGTAGAGCTTGGCAATGAATCAGAGACAGCCGGTGTGCAAGTTCACAATCTGAGTGGGGACGTGGGGGCTTACCATTCCAGGTTAATTTTTTTGTACCTGGAGAACTTGCTTTTTACGTGGACCACATGTGCAAACTATAACTTTTGACCAAATCTTATGTTTTCAGGGTTACACTTAAATATAAATCTTTCCACATTCTTTCTTTATTTACTTTATATAGAGAGCCAGACCATCATGTTGATATAGACCAGTGGGTGAACTAACTGATAATAATTGCTGTTTATTGTCCACAGCTGACTGGCTAATGATAAAATATCTCAATGGAGACAAATACCAACATCATTGTAACGGTTTAGAAAGAATTGCTATTGTGTTGGTGACTTGTGATCCTGGAGAGAAGAGGGTGAGACTACTTATTTTGCTCATAATAAACAAGGACTGGTGAAGAAAATAAGAAATCTTGAAAGATTGTACTAAATAAAATTAAAAATTTAAAAATTATTTCAAACTTGTTTTTCGGCAATTCACAAAACTGAGACAAAGAAGAAGAATTCTTTGTCATCAACTTTATATAATATTATATATTATATATTGTATATAATATATATTATAGCTTCAAATCTGTAAACATCCTTGAACTGATGATCAGTGCTTTCAATAAGATTTGAAGCAGGTGGCTGCATGATGTTAGCACCTTCCGGAGTTGAAAAAGGGGCCTTTGGGGGGTCTGGGGGCATGCCCTCCAGAAAATTTTTGAGATTGGAAGCTCAGAAACACCATCTTCACTGCATGATATTGAGGCAAAATATTAACCCTTTCACACCCAGAGTCAGTCATTGAGACATTTAAAGTGGTTCTACATGTACCTTTTGAGTCTGTGGATGAAACCCCTTTAGCAACACTTTCACATCTGATGGTACTATGTATTGTAAGTATTTTACAAAATGAAATTTGGGGCTTGTCTTGAATTCTCTTTTTGGGCACTCTTGGGAGTGAAAGGGTTAGCACCCAAGCATTCATTATTTTTGTTAGGAAAAAGTATTTTATTGAATGGTACAAGGCACAGTTAATCGAGTCAGTGTGATAAAATCTCACGTGTACCATACACTATAATTATTATCACTTGTGTTAATACTACAGATTAGTAGTTTTCCAATAGCAGCTAAACATTTAATTGAGTTGAATTGCTAGTTCCTTTTTGCAAGAGAGTACCCGCCGGAGTTCCGGCAGTATCCATCGCTTCAAGCACTGGACAATGGATACTGAAGTATCCGAAACATGTACTCAAAGCTCAAACAATTGATGTGTTGTGTTTTTCAAATGTCTTATTTCTGCCTTACTGCTTCGAAATTTTGGAAATATGAGTCCCTGGTGGGACTTGAACCCATGACCTTCTAATATCAGTTGGATGTTGCTAACCAATGAGCCACTGGGAGTCTAGCACACAGTAACTACAACTTCCGTCAGAAGTTGTTGGGAAGGTTTGACCATGAGCAGAATTTGAGTAAGATTTACTTCATCTTGTCTAAATATGCCGTCATAAATTAGTCTCTGTCTCTATTCGCCGGTACCCCCACCCCCAATTTCAATGTTGAATGTTTGCCAGACAATACAGCAGAAGAAAATTCTATTGAAATCCAACATTGAAAAGGGGGGAGGGGAGCGAAACAAAAGCATGGTAAAATGTGACAACCTTCCCAACAAAATCGGCGAAGGTTGTAGGTTCAGTTGTCACATGTCCTCCATATTGCAAGGATCAGCAATGTTGAAAGAGTCTGTGGCAGGTGATAAAGACTGTAAAGTTTAAGCTGGCTTAAAGTGAAACAAGAAAGATGTAATGCCTCCTGCCAAGGAGTTACTGTATTTGCTTTATCATTATATTATAGACAGTCCCTGGACATGAGCAAGTGTCTGAACTCTGATTGGTTTCCTTTAAACAGGGAGTCAGCCCTTACCTTGCAAGTACACTGTAGAGAGGTTGTGTGAAAAGATCGTGATGAACGTGGTTCTTTTAAGGGAAAAGTCTGTTTTGTTAACTTAATAGCATTTCTCATTTCTGATAGTTAAGGCACTGTCTATGTAATAAAACAAATAAATTTAAGTTACTACTGGTATTGTGTGGTTCCAGAAAATATCCATACCCCCACCGCAGAGGGTCATTGGAAATTCCGAGGCGGAGGGAGGTCTTAATGGCCAAAATTTTTAAAGGAATGTATGAGCCTAAAGTGGAATTTCCGGAGGGGTGGGAGGTTGAAACCAAAAAAACCCTCCGTGGGGGGAGTATGGATATTTTCTGGAACAACACATTTTCACTTGCATGTAGTCACACGCTACATTGTATTCTCGTAGACAACTTGGGGCTGCAGTCCTCATTGGCTATGAGATCATTACAACAAGACTGAGTGGAATAATTGTTAGTTATGATAAATGTCCTGTTTTCAGGGAGCAATTAAAGTTATTGAGGAATACAGGAATAGCACAAAGGATGATAAAGGCAATACAGATCCACTGGAATGTTACTATCTGTTTGAACTGAATCATGATGCTGCTTGTACTGTGAAGGCCAAACATTTAAGTCCTGGGTCTATCATGCTGATTATGTGAGTACTACATTGTTCATGTACTAACTGACTACCAAACTATCAACTGACTACCAAACTATCAGTGGCTTAGGTGGTTCGTGCTTTGAGGCTTGTCCGTACATACATGTATGTCCCCTCATTTGATGTTTCCTTATAGAAGAGTTTTTTCTTCACATTGTCTCTTTCGCTTTTTCCTATCTACCCAGCTGTAGAAATGGGTAAGAGCAAACAACAACAAAAATAAAATGTGTGGTTCCAGAAAATATCCATACCCCTACCACGGAGGGAATTTCACTTATGACCCCCCCTCCTCCCCGGATTTTCCGTTTTTTGAAGTAAGCTATAACCCTCCCATCCCTCCGGATTTTCCACAGATTGTCAAACAAACCCCCCAACCCCTCTGGAAAATTTCGTTCAAGAAGGGAGAGTGTTAAAAATGAAGCAACTGATCCAAATTTAAATGAAGCTAAGCCGTTCCGATTATCGTAGGACGCCTTTTATTAGCGTTTAAAATAATAACGTACATGCATAGTCGTAACTTACTCATAACATATTATCTTACCAATACCAACTGTTCTTCTCTACGTCAAACAGATATACTAGGTATCTGTAAAATTACCTTGACAAAAGTATGTAAAACGTTCGTTTTAATTGAAGAATTCGTTTGAAAAGTCGCAGTGTTGCTGATAAACGTTACTTCAGCATGAACGTGATCATGAACAAAGAAAATGCACAAACAAAATTAAGGGGAAATGATCAAAATAGGAAGAATAACGAATACTGAGTTCTCTAAAGTCGATACACTGCAAACCAGCCCTCAGTTAAGAGCCCGCTACTTGAAGGTGCAAGAGTAGGTAGAAAGCCGTAAACACTTTTGGCGACACTTGTACTTTGCAATAAATATTCTCGTTGCTGAGCTTTTTTTTTTTTTTTTTTTTTTTTTTACACTTTATTTACTTGCATTACGTCTAACATACTAACTTACAAACATGACTTACATAATATTTACGTACTAACTTACATGACATCATATTTACATAATACATACCATATATACTACACTTCACTTAACGAACATTAATTACATACTAACTTAATAGATAACAATCCATAACACTTACATAATACTGACATACCATACCTACATACTATATTTTACGTACATTTTTAAAATAAATTTATTGATAGTAAACAGCGGAAAATGCTATATAGCAGTACAACAGAGTAGAAAATACAGCATATAGTTATTACATAACATTCGTTACTTTCAACAATACTAGCTTACATTAACCCCCCCAAAAAACTGAACTTATTATGCTATCTTTTCGAACTACATGTACCCTGACTAGCTACCGTTCCACATACGTGGTCCTCAATCCGCAAAAGGCAGGAAAAATATCTTTCAAAGATTGTAATGTGAGAGGAAAAGGGGGAAATTGTCTATCGTAGGACGAGTACATCGTGTTCTACAGGTCCAAATGTAAAGTCTTGCGACTAAGAATAAAAAGTAGAAATACTTGCGAAGAAATGGGTGGGGCTTTAAACCTATAACCAAGGAAGGCGTTAACTCAAGCGAACGTAGAGAAGTTTCATTACTGAGCAGCCATTGCTTAAAATTATCCCAAAACGAGGAAGTTACCATACAGTTCCAGAAAAGATGGATAAGAGTTTCCTCTTCGAGTTGGCAGAAGCTGCAAAGGTCATTGTCGTTTAGATTTATTTTTTTTAAGAAATTGTTAGTGGCCAGTCTCCTGTGTAAGAGTTTAAATTGAAAAACAAGAAGTTTTGATATTTTCGTACATTGAAAAGGTAACTTGTAAGCAGTCTTCCAGTCAATAGTTTCATTTTCTTCTATCATGCAGTCCACCGACCATTTCGTTTGGCTGTTAACGGGCTGCTTTTGTTTCTTTTCTACAAGTTTTTTGTATGCAGCTCTATTTGGATTTTTTGTCTTTAAAAACTTATCAAGAAAACTTTCATAGTTAGTGTTTTCGTGAGAGGCATTTTTCTTATAGGTTATGACCAAATGTTTTATGGCTGATATTACTCCACAGAAAGATAGAAAGTTTGTCTTGATATTGTAACGCTCTTTGAATTCAGGGAAGGATAGAAATCTAGTCTCATTTTCCATCAAATGACCAATATTCTGAGTGTATTCCTTGAGAAGACCATGCTGCATAGTGTATTGGTTTATTATTGACTCGAATGAGAGAGTTTAGCCAGAGATACTGTGAAAGTAACTGTTCCTTTGAAGAAATATTATCTACGTAGTTAATATTTGACCAGGTTTGCAAAATTTCTTGCAAGAAAACATCTGATACCTTTAAGTAGGCTAGGAAATCCTTTTTGTGCAGATTACCTTTGAAGATAGTACCGCCTCCTAAGTCTCTTAATTGTAAATTGAAAAACAGCTTCCATTTTGCATGATTTCCTGTGTCAAGGTACTTTTTCACCCAGTTTAGTTTGATGAGCTTAGCAAAACACGACCTCTACGAGTCAATGAGATCGCGCTTTGCTTGCCAGTTGCCACATAGTTAAAAAGGACAGTCTGATTGTTCGTAAACAACACTTATAATTAATGTCAATCGTGAAGGTAAGCTTAAAATTTAGGTTGTTTAGACGACGCAGACATTTCGTCGAAGGATCCTCGTCTTGATAAGTAAATGTAACCACTCCTGGTACGCGTTGCTGTCTTCTCGAAGACTGGTAACGAGTAATGGCGGCTACTTCTACGCAACGACGATGTTTATTTCGTTTCTGCCCCAACATCACTTCCAAAGCGCCTTTGGGAGAAAGAATACCTGTTTTACGTTTAACAAAAGTGTTTACTTAGCAGTTAAACTAATTTAATTCCACAATAAAGATCTACAAATTTGGTAAGTAGTAATTTTCGAACTTTATCTGCAGCTCACATCGGAATGAATCGAAGTTGACCCTCTGGAAAGTAATTTATCCGTTCAACCCCCCTCTCCTCTGGATTTTCCTGGGCTTTTGACCCCCCCCCCCCCACCCCTCCGGAATTTCCAATTCCCTCCGTGGTGGGGGTATGGATATTTTCTGGAACCACACAATAATAATAATAATAATAATAATAATTATTATAATTATTATTATTATTATTATTATTATTATTATTATTATTATTATGCTGGGAGAAGGGGGATGGGGTAGTAAAACTCCTTCATATGTACAGTAGTAGTTGCTTTACGCTACATAAGCTGGAACTTAATAAAAGAATAATATCATGGTCAACATGGTCAAAAAAGTGCTATTTGTACTGGGTAATAAGTACTTTGTAGACTACCAAAAGGACAATGCCTTGAAAGTGGATTTTAAAAGAAAGAAAGGCCACAATCAGTTTCTTCTGATTTTAGAGGAATGCAAGTAAGGAAATTGAAAACATTAGCCCGACTTTTTCAAGTTGTCATTCGATCCTGGTCATCCAAAACCTTACAATAATGCAATGTTATTCTTATCAGTGGTTTCTGTTCACTGGAATTGTCATTTTCAGCAAAACTGGACCATTATTTTAACGCTTTCATTTTCATTGATGCAGGTGTGCTTTTTGGCTTTTCGTAGTCACTGTGATACCAAATTAAAATAGATGACTGAACTCTGTTCAGTGCATGCAACTTTACCAGTATCTTAATCTACCATCAGCCTTTTCAGTTTAAATGACTTTGTTTTGTTTTTGTTTAATTACTTTGTGTCACCAATTAGCACACATGCTAAAGTTTCTTGACACATTAATAAAGTTTATTATTATTATTATTATTATTATTATTTTGTGTTGCTTTGACCGATGTAACTGAAACAGAGTTGTTATACCCAGAGTATCCCCACTATCTTAAACCATGGCTATCTCAAATCACCCAGTTTCACAAACTGCAACCCATTTTTCTTTGTCAATGTTGCTCAGTTATTTACAGGTGGTACTGGCTATCTTGAACCCCCATCATCTCAAAAAAGTTGTGGTTTCTCTTTCTTGTTTGAGTTAGCAGGGGTAAAGGTTAAGTTGCACACGAGCCAAGGAGGCCCACACAGCCGGTGCTTATCCCAGTTTCTGTAACATGAAGCAATTGAGAGTATTGCTACTCTCCCCTGGATGGGATGCTAGTCCATCGCATGGTTACCCCCAGCAGTATGTCGCTGGCACCCATTTTATACACCTACATTAATTTTTTTGTAAGTGGAAAGAGACAATGATTCTTGTCTAAGGAAACAGCATGATGATAGGGAGCAGGCCTCAAACCAGCCACCTTCAGATCTGAAGTCCGATGTGCTAACCACTGCATGACTGCACCCCCTTGAGATCGCAGGAGCCTACTGTAATTATTAATTTAATAACATTGTATTATTGTGACTGACACGCATACCATTTGTGCTTTTCTCTGTAGTTTGATTGTCTTGGGATCAGCTTATTTGCTTCTTGGTTTCCTATACCAGAGATACGTAGCTGGTGCGAAAGGATTAGAACAAATCCCAAATTATGATTTCTGGAGAGACTGTGGAAGTCTGCAGGCTGTAAGTCATCCTTTTTTATTATATTTACTATTTACATGCTCCACTGCTAAATGACAGCTAAACCTCATACATGCAGACCCAGCATTATATAAATAAAATTATTTGACTATGCAGGTATTCATTGACTTTTCAGGCCAAAACTAACATACAATCATATATGTTTTAGAATTTTTGTTTTGGTTGGCCAACTGGATGTTCTGAAGTCAAATGAACCTAAACTAGGCAATATTTTAAGAAGAAATTCCACCTCTGGGTTCCTATCCTGGGATGCTTCCATTTCTTCACCCCAAACAGCTTCTTATCCATGATGATAAGGGATGGGGTGGGGACAGGAAGCAGGGACAGTGCAGTGGTGAGAGCACTTGCCTCCCACCAATGTGGCGTGGGTACAATTCCCCAACTCAGCTTCATATGTGGTTTGTGTCTGTTCTTGGTTCTTTTCCTTGGTCTGAGATGTTCTTCTCTGGGTACTCCATTTTTCCTCTCCCCTCATAAACCGATATTTCCAAATTTCAATTCAAACTGGATACAGTGGATGAGGAGTCACCTCTTGGATGTGCCACTGCTAATTCCTGTTTATTTATTTATTTATTGAAGAAAACCCCTTTTCACTGCATCCAATTTGTATATTCGGCAGGATGGGTGTAATTTTATGTGTCGGTGTACAGAGGCTCATCCAACAAGATACAAGGTAAGAGAAAGCATAAAGATACAATGAAACTTGTATTAAGCAGACACTTTTGGGACCCTCACTAGTACTGCCTGCTTAATACAAGGTGTCCTCTGATGTACAGGTTCTGATAAACTGTGAAACAAATTATAGCTAATTGTTGACCTCTCATGTAGCCACCTTTATTTACCTGCATACTTGACATGCTTTTTGCAAACCTTTCACTAGTGGCTGTTTAGGGTAGAATTACTAAATCCCCCCCACCCCCCAAAATCATGCAGCAATGCCATAATGTCATAACAACACTTTCTCGAAACACTTGAAGTGTTGAGTTAATGCAGGTTTCTCCTAACAAAATGGCTTGATTTTGGTGTCTGCGCTGCCTAATAGAGGTGTCTGCTGGATACAGGTTTCTTTTAAAGTAAACAGAAGAAAATTATTTAAGGGACTTTTTTAATAAAGGGTGTCGGCTTAAAATGGGGTCTGCCTGATACAGGTTTCACTGTGTATATTTACTAATTAAAATAATTAGAATTTGCAGTTAATACTGTCTCAATTTTTTTCAGTTATTGAATTTCCAGCTTTCTGATTGGTCCACTGTACACATTTTTTCTCCAAAGAACATATAGTTTTTGCCTTATAAGGAAACTGGGTGCCATGTTGAGTGCTACGGCATTAAAAAGTTTTTGCCGCAAAGCAAATGTTTTGCCCCAAAAATGTGGCAAAAATTTCTATGCATATTTTAGCCTGCAAAAATGAGACACATTTGAAAAATTCAACTTCACAGCAATTATTACCAAGTTATTTCATAATAATTCAATTATTCCGTTCAGGCTTGATGGATATGAGATGATTATAACCAACTTTTCTACTACACGTCTTTTGATTAATTATCTCCTTATTGGCTTCTTACTAAGAAACTATCAGCTTGTTTCCTTTAAGCTGAGAAGTTGTGAAAAAGGCTTCTTTTAACTTCGGTAAGCTTAAAACATTTCATAGAGGACATTCAAATCCAAAGATGCCTTCAGAAAATGTGCGTATCTGCCAGTGTACAACGTAATAATAATAATTAGAGGACTACATTTTCATGGCCAAAAAGTCAGTCATATTATTCTTAACCCTTTAAGCTTTAATATTATCATACATACTCTCCTCACTATGCTCCATGTAATTCTTATTGTACTAGTTGGACTCCTTTCATTTCCTTTGCAGTAGGCCCTCAACCTCCTTAGCCCTAAAATTGGAATTAATTGCTTCTAATGTAATGAATTTGTTTCTTTTCCTGTTAGACAATGGATGATGCCCTAGCTGATGATGACAGAGATGATACCTTGTTGCCAATGTAGAGATAGCGTTAAACTTGGAATAGTTTTGTGTATGGCCATATCTTCGTACTGTACAAACATCACTAAGTAATACAAAATTCCCACTGGCACTCTAACATGTAGGTCACTCACTAGTGTGCCACTTCACTCCAGGGGGGAGGCATGATGCACTAATTACCCTTTTGTATAGTTTGTGTTTTGTTTGGAAAGTAACTAAGGGAGCTAAATATAAGCTTGTCTTAGGTATTATGAAGTGGCTATTTGTAAAATTTGAAGTTTTTTTTATGTTTGTTAGAATAAACAAGAAATACTTAAAAGGCTTTATTTTTGAAAAACTGGCACCTTACAGATTGTATGGGTCTGTAATTGCAGACACTGTTTCAGGACTCGTAGTTTTTTAAATCAACAATTCAACAGTAAGACTGAGTTTCTATTTAAACAATACAGTTCTTGTGTCGAAGGCACTGTTGTGTTATAGGTTGCCCGAGGAAATTTGATGTTCACAACAAATATTAGCCTGAGAACGTAGTTCTAGGGCTTATATGAAGTTTGAACATCAAATTTCCAAGGGAACTTATCACACACAGGGCCTGAGACAGAGGTACTCTATTGTTTTTATTGTATAACGCTAATTTTTGATCCAAAATTGCCAAAAACGGGCACTATGCATTGATAGGCGCTCGCTGAGGAGACACACTATCGCGTCACATGATTGATTTCGACCAGTTGGAGCACGCCAGAATTTAGTGTTGTACTATAGTTGTGAAAAGTCAACAAGGTGGAACCCAGTTAAATATTGCTTACAGAAAATGAGGACAAGTTGTCTAATTGTTTTAGTAGACGTGCGAATAAGGTTAAGCTAAAAAAAGCAATATTTAGATTGTATTCACAATAATTATAAAAACAAAGAATTTTGACTTTCCGAGGCCTTAGTGCATGCAACCCTTTTCTATCAGTGCATGGAGAATGATGATTAGCCAATCAAATGTGTTTGTTCACAATAGAGCATGATGATTAACCAATAAGATGTGTTTGTTCACAATAGAAGACAGTAAATGCCTCCTATTCTATTTTTAGAATAGTAGACTTCAAGGGCGATGTCGCAGCTCTTACAAGGTCTTCTCTGATTTGCTGAGAAAACAATACACCAAACAACGAAACAATGGACCCTAGCCCCGAAAACAATAGAGCTGCATGATACCAAGGTCCAATGAAATTAGAGGTTGTTAAGAGCTGCGGGGCTACTCGACTTCAAGGCCGCATTTTCCAGGGACAAGAGTTAGTGAGGTGCGGCCAAGTTGACTATTGCTAACAGTAAATGCAAGCAATGCAGAGACAATACTTTGGTTAGAGAAAAAAGAAATTTTACTTCCAAGGACACTGTACATGCGATCATCATCTGTCAGCAAATAGAAAATTATTGAACCAATCAGTTTTGAGCATTTGAAATAATTTTAATAACTTTCTTAAGCTTTTGAGTGTCAAACATTCAAGAAAAAACATTGCATTGTGTCCTGTATGTATTTTGAATTAGTCTTCTTAACCTTTACCGCAGTTAACTTTTAATCATTGATTAGTGTTAATCGACTTTCAAACAAGTGGGCCCAGATGTCTAGAATAAGCAATTACCATAAATTACTGTTAGTACAACTCCAGTATTCAAGTGAAAAGTGAGAAGTTTGAAAATGGGTGATTCACTTAGTGAGATAGAAGGCTACAGTTCACTACCTTCATTAAACTTGTGACCAGATTTTGTCTCGTTCTTACGTGATTTATGTCACTAAAATTAATAAAAAAAATCACCATTTACCTCTTTGCCTTTAAAAATTCCAAAAAGTTAATTTGATGACTTTTTTTTGAAATGAAAATAATGTGCTGTTCCAGATTGAAGATATTCATACCTCCAGCCTGGGAGGGTTTTCATTTTTGGTTTGAAGCCTCAGCTCCTCTGGAAATTCCAGTTTAGCTTCGTACTTTCCTTTTATAGTCCTGGCCTTTGGGCTCCCTGACTCCTTTGAATTTCCAATGACCTCCCTTGGGGTGTGGGTATGGATATTTTTGGATCCATGGAATTTGTGAGGCAAATGGCATACTGGTTGCCTAGTGCGTTATTAGTTTCAGTGATATGTGATGTATAGTTATAATGGAGTTTTATAAAGGACATTCTTAGCTGTGTAATGCGGTGTCTTTTGTGTCTCATTGATCATTCCAAGTTTTCTGGCAAGATGATGTCATTAAAAACTACAAGTGGCCTAGTTAAGCCTGTTGGGACAATATTATTTGCGTTGTTTGGACTGTCTGCGTATAATTTTTTGCATGATTAGTGCGCGCACCTTCGGAACTTGACAGGTTTTCTATGAAAGCTGAGTAGTTCAGAGAAATAACAGGGTTGTTTTTTCCTAAATGAGCACGGTGACCCGCATTTTTTAATACATACATGTAAATTCAAATGACACACGGTCAAGTACAATATATCGTGATTTCAAGAAAAGTTAAAAATTCTGCTTTGAGATATTTTTATTTAAATGCCGAAAAGAACACATCTTTAGGTGCAGCAGGGTATGCAGGCACACAACAAATTTTTTAATTTTTTCATGTCTTTAATTCCTGTTCAACTAAAATAGTATACAATGCAAGATAAATGTCTATTTTGTTGAACTGCTCCAATATTTCAATACAAACAAAGACTTTTTAAACCAATTATAGTTCTCATTTCTGATTATTACGGTTTCTCAGGAAAACCTTGTGGGTAGTACAGTTGCTATCGACGGCTATCCATGTTGTGCCAAAATGTTCTAAACATAATTACCAATTGGACCAATTATTCCTTCTATTTCCATGGAATCACTTTAAATAAGCGGTCCGCACACGTGCAAACATGGGATGAGCATTGATTAACGTTTGACCAAAACACAATGCCACAACTCATCCCATTAGTTCTCAGTTGCTATAGCAACTGCAAGCTGAAAATAGGTTGTGTATTTTTGAAAGGCATCCATATTTCTAGCTTCAGTCATTATATTCTGCCTTTACTCCCATAAAATAAGCACTGAAGTCCACCACTGCATCAATTCCCAGTCAGAATAGTAGATAAATTTTACCCCATTGTGACTGGTGTGAAAACCACGAACTCCAATTCTTTTGTTCTGAATTCATCTTGTGGTTGGCAGAAAAAAGTCGGGTGCACTGTAAGTTTACTTGTTAATAACTCGATCATAATATGCCCCTTTTAGTGTGTTGGTGGTGTTGAGAAATTCTTGTTTCTGGCTAGCAAGTAATAACTTAAATTTTTAATGGGTCATTCACAGTGTACTCCTTGTATCACATAGCAATTTTCATGACAAGTAATGTAAGCACAAAATGAATAAGGAGACATTCATTGCAGAAAAAATATAATTATCCAATTTAAAAGTACATAATATGATTCATTTACAATGTAGTGATGCCCAAAATTTAAATTACTTGGAACAAATTACTGTGCCCTGGGGCCCGTTTCTCAAAACTCCCGATAACTTTCCGGGCCCGAAAATTATTCTAGGTGCACAATATTCTGGAATAGCTATACAATTTTTATTGATTTTGAAAGCTAAATTTTAATCTTTATAATTTCGTGAAGCATATCGCTAAGTTTGCGCCAATAATAACCATTAGCTGACAAATAAATGACCTTGAAAAAATACTTACCGGGCCCGGAAAGTTATCAGGAGTTTCGAGAAACGGGCCCCTGGTCACAGAGGTTTCTCTTTATTCTTCTAAAGTGAATACTGAGAGAATAGCAGAAAGGAGGTAGGGGTACTCTGTTTATCAAGGGGATTTTTATGTCTGGTGAATGAAACAGTGGGCTTTCAAGATTGTACAAACCATGTACTATACATCCACTGTTAGTAATATACTAAGGCACAACCTATTTACAATAAATAATTATGCCAGTTAAATTATTATTTCTTTCTTTTGCTGTCATCATCATCTGTCCATTTTCCAGCATTCTTGATTCGATTTGCTACAAAACCATACACCTGTTGAGAAAGACACACATAAAGTTAAACTCATTGATGAATGTGCTAGAGAGAGAGAACAAGAAAGGCATTTTTCACTCAAGGAAAAAGGACTACGAGATATCATTTGAAAACTATCGTAACTATCGATAATTATTAACGAAACTATCGTGATTGTTATTGATAGTTGAATTTGAGATCGATACATCACCATCGGAACACTCCCAATTGCGATGGATCAATAGTTCGATGTATTGTTACACTCCTAATCATACTTAAGTTGATTTGTAAAATAAAGTACTGACAGTACCCTGTACGTACCTGGTTAATTTTCTCCATTGGATGGCAGTATGATACAAGTCTTGCTGTTGTTTCATAGCATTTTGAACATGTGTTGTAAACTCCATCCCAAATATCTGAAACAACCATTTTGTAATTTAACAAACTAGCCAAGACAAATAACTATTTAATAACCTACTGTTCAAAATTTGACGTAATTGTGTCATACACTTGTTCATTATAATACTTCATACCAAATGAGCTGTTTCAGCTAGTGTAAACCCCCTCTACCTGTGGAACAGTATTTCCCTCCTTATAAGAAACAGCAAATCCCTAAAGAAATTCAAGGACTTCATTTTGTAAAATGGACCATACTCCTTTGGAGGACAACAACAACTGTGCTGAATGTACGCTATGTTGTACATGATGTTTATTTCTAATGTTATCACATGTTCAGTTTAATATTATCATGTAGTTACTTGTATTACTGTGTATTAATTATTATTATTATAATTATTATAATTATTATTATTATTATTATTTCTTTGTAATACTTCTCTGTAATTTTAAGTGTCCTCTGTTAGTAGAGGGAACATTCTCTCAGCTATCATAACAGACAATAAAGTCAATTGATTGAGTGCAAACATATTGGCGATTTTTTCAAAAATTAATACATGTATGAAGTCTATCTCTGACTGTGGTTTAAGGCAACGAATGATGATGCACTGTGTTGTTGCTTAGCAGTAAAGGCGCAAACTTTGAAAATACCTGCCCTCAGAATTGCAGGCCCTTGAGAGGAATATCAAATTTATAAATTACCTTGCAAGAGCTGCAGGCTCTGGCTTTGCTGGAACAATAATTATCTCCATGCATACCTGTGAGTTTGACCCCATTGCTCTTGTAATATTCAACATTTTTCTCCACATTTGTTTTCTTCATCATCATCACATCCATCACACGTCTTGTCAGACTGGGTTCTTCTTCCTTCGCTGGCTCAGTATCATTATCATTGCTTTGTTGTCTGAAAAAATAAGCAAAAAAAATGATAAAGTGTTACTGGTTTGTATTCATTATTTTAGTGTCACAGCATTTCCAAAACCTGATTTATTTTCAACTACTTTTCAGCAGGAAATTCAGTGTTTCCAGTCAGTGTGTACGTAATGTCACAATTGACATTATAAGGCAATTAGCAGTCAGCAGCAAATTTTTAAGCTAATGCTCCAAAGAAATCATTCTAGACTTATTAATATTACAGACATGTACTATTTAAGAAGGAATAGAGCATTTTCATATGATGTCACGGCGGCCATATTGGTGTACCAAAAACAATGAAATGTCGGCCATATTGGTGTACCAAGCCGATCCTGTGAGAGTTGAAGTCCTTTCTTACGTAAATACTTCCTTTTGTTCCAATAGATTTACACAGTGCTAGTCACGTGAGTGAAAACGCTCTATTAAAAAGTGATGACTTTGGAACTAATATACCGGTAAGATGCGTACTTGTCGTCTGCTTCCACTCTGTCAACTCTGATGTACGTGTGGTCATGAGGGTTTGGAGGTGGATGTGGAGTTTTCTCTAAAATAAAAATTGAAAACCATCATGAACAGCTGATTGATTCTGTTTGCCCAAACATGTATGTGAAAATGTAAACACTAAATTAGAGCAACCAACTCTTAGTCAACTCCCCGGATTATTACAGTGCCATTGTGAGTCATAATTTTGCACAAATAACAGTTTTGATTAATTTTTGACAACTTTTGATATCTTTCTGGACACTTTTTCATGGCTTCCGTGTAAACTGCCCAATTCAAATAATGACAGTAGTTGTCAAATTTCATGTTCGCATTTGCATCTTGGCAGTCCTCCTCTCATAGTTCTTTAACCCTTTAAGCCCCAATAGTGACCAGCATCTAATTTCTCCTTACAGCATCTTTACAGATCAAGCATACAGGTCATGAGAAATAAGAAAATGATCGCTAAAGATGAGGTGTCTTGATGTGTAAGCAAATTCTCCCAACTAGTACCATAAGAAATATATGGAGAACTGTAAGGAGAACATGTAGGTCAATACTGGGGCTTAAAGGGTTAATTTAACTGGCCGATTAAAATGAAAGCCACCAAAAAGTTGTTTAGAGGCTTTCAAAAAGTTGTCGAAAACCAATCAAAAACTTTGTGCACGTGGCAATGATGTGGCACAAACACTGTGCCTGTAGCACCGTTAATCAAAATCAAGATTTATGAATATTAAATTTATGGATTTCAAAACTTACCAGTTTCAATAGTTATTATGATCTGCAGTCCTCTAGTTTTACTGAGTTTCAATTTATCAGGGTCTGTAGGCTAAAAAAAAGACACACAAGTGCACAACGTTAGTGCAAGGATCCATGTTAGCAGCTGTCGGGACATAGAGGACGACTATAAAGCCGGGACCACGGAGGCCTACCATGAATCATAACTCAAAAACTCATCTGGTGGACGAGAAAGGTTTGAGGAGCATCTTTGTTTCATTATGACTTGTCCATGAGGTACAGTATCTGTAATTTCAGTGTCCACTAACCATTTGGTGATTCCATACTTGGTTAATGGAGGATTAATATTTGCACAGACATTTGTCTTTAAACAAAACCTGTTGTTTCGCTTTCAGAAAGCTATTTGCTTTTTGAAACAGACAATGTCTGCATACAAATATCTAGCATACGTTTTTGCCAAATAAAAGTTACTGTTTATTTAATTTCGTTACATTGATGTAAAGAGGGTGGCGTGATGTACTGCATGCTTCAAGACTGGTGAAATTCTTGCGCTAGTAAACACCAATTAAGATACGTAATTAATTTGTCAATTTAACAACTATATTGATTTGAATTGGATTATTACGTCCCGAGCGTTAAGCCAGCCATCACAGACCATCTGAAAAGCCCCTGTAATGGGCTTATATTAGTCCTATGCAAACATACATAAGCTTAAGCTTACTTCTGAACACATTTGAGACACGATTTTTCACTGTTTCCCAGTTATGAGCCCACTAGCAACCCAAGTGTCATAAAACAGAATTTATCCAAACCGTTTCTGTGCTAATTTTTTTTATAAATAACCCGTGAGCGGAGTAGCCTTTCAATAAAAACATGAAAACGCATCAGACTCACTTTGCCATGAATTCTAACCAAACTAATCCCGTTACAGATCTTGTCGTGTTCACCCTCATTAACATGATGGCCTTTTGTACTTCTAGACCAGATTCCAATGCATGTTTCATGCCAATCTGGTGTTCCATCGCGATCAGGATGTGCTTTTCTGCGATTTCTGTCGTCGTCCGCCATGATGTTTTTCAAAGTCGTCATAAGCTGGTAAAGCGTTCATGTAAGCTACATATAACGTCCCAGTATATCCATGAAATATATACACTGCTATGTAAGGGACATATAGCGTCCCATTATATGAAACTTATGCTTCTTTCAGCTAAGTTTGCCTTGGTTCACCTCAGTTTGCCTTGGTTCACCTCCGTTTGCCTTGGTTTACCGTAGTTTGCTTTGGTTCACCTTAGTTTGCCTTGGTTGACCTCAGTTTGCCTACCCCAGTTTGCCTTGGCTCACCCCAGTTTGCCTTGGTTCACCTCCGTTTGCCTTGGTTCACCATAGTTTGCCTTAGTTCACCATAGTTTGCCTTGGTTCACCATAGTTTGCCTTGGTTCACCATAGTTTGCCTTGGTTCACCTCCGTTTGCCTTGGTTCACCATAGTTTGCCTTGGTTCACCTTAGTTTCCCTTGGTTCACCTTAGTTTCCCTTGGTTCACCTTAGTTTGCCTTGGTTCACCTCCGTTTGCCTTGGTTGACCTCCGTTTGCCTCGGTTGACCTTAGTTTGCCTTGGTTCACCTCAGTTTGCCTTGTTTCACCTTAGTTTGCCTTGGTTCACCTCCGTTTGCCTTTGTTCACCCCAGTTTGCCTTGGTTGACCTCCGTTTGCCTCGGTTGACCTTAGTTTGCCTTGGTTCACCTTAGTTTGCCTTGGTTCACCTTAGTTTGCCTTGGTTCACCTCCGTTTACCTTGGTTCACCTCCGTTTGCCTTGATTCACCCCAGTTTGCCTTGGTTGACCTCAGTTTGCCTTGATTCACCTTACTTTGCCTTGGTTCACCTCCGTTTGCCTTCGTTCACCTTAGTTTGCCTTGGTTCACCTTAGTTTGCCTTGGTTCACCTCAGTTTGCCTTTGTTCACCTTAGTTTGCCTTGGTTCACCACAGGTTACCTTGGTTGACCTCAGTTTGCCTTGGTTCACCTTAGTTTGCCTTTGTTCACCTTAGTTTCCCCTTGGTTCACCTCCGTTTACCTTGGTTCACCTCCGTTTGCCTTGATTCACCCCAGTTTGCCTTGGTTCCCCTCAGTTTGCCTTGATTCACCTTACTTTGCCTTGGTTCACCTCCGTTTGCCTTGGTTCACCTTAGTTTGCCTTGGTTCACCTTAGTTTGCCTTGGTTGACCTCAGTTTGCCTTTGTTCACCTTAGTTTGCCTTGGTTCACCACAGGTTACCTTGGTTGACCTCAGTTTGCCTTGGACCTTAGTTTGCCTTTGTTCACCTTAGTTTCCCTCGTTTCACCACAGGTTACCTTGGTTGACCTCAGCTTGCTTTGGTTCACCTCAGTTTGCCTTGGTTCTCCTCAGTTTGCCTTGGTTCACCTTAGTTTGCCTTGGTTCACCTCCGTTTACTTTGGTTCACCTCCGTTTGCCTTTGTTCACCTCAGTTTGCCTTGGTTGACCACAGTTTGCCTTGGTTCACCTTAGTTTGCCTTGGTTCACCTTAGTTTGCCTTGGTTCACCTTAGTTTGCCTTGGTTCACCTCAGTTTGCCTTGGTTCACCTTAGTTTGCCTTTGTTCACCTTAGTTTGCCTTGGTTGACCTCCGTTTGCCTTGGCTCACCACAGGTTACCTTGGTTAACCTCAGTGTGCCTTGGTTGACCTCAGTTTGCCTTGGTTCACCTTAGTTGTCCTTGGTTCACCTTAGTTTGCCTTGGTTCACCTCAGTTTGCCTTGGTTGACCTTAGTTTGCCCTGGTTCACCTCCCTTTGCCTTGGTTGACCTCCGTTTGCCTTGGTTCACCTCAGTTTGCCTTGGTTCACCTCAGTTTGTCTTGGTTCACCTTAGTTTGCCTTGGTTCACCTCAGTTTGCCTTGGTTCACCTTAGTTTGCCTTGGTTCACCTTAGTTTGCCTTGGTTCACCTTAGTTTGCCTTGGATCACCTTAGTTTGTCTTGGTTCACCTTAGTTGTCCTTGTTTCACCTCAGTCTGCCTTGGTTTACTTTAGTTTGCCTTTGTTCACCTTATTTTGCCTTGGTTCACCTTAGTTTGCGTTGGTTCACCTCCGTTTGCCTTGGTTCACCTCAGTTTGCCTTGGTTCACCTTAGTTTGTCTTGGTTCACCTTAGTTTGCCTTAGTTCACCTTAGTTTGCCTTGGTTCACCTTCGTTTGCCTTGGTTCACCTCAGTTTGCCTTGGTTCACCTTAGTTTGCCTTGGTTGACCTCAGTTTGCCTTGGTTCACCTTAGTTTGCCTTGGTTGACCTCAGTTTGCCTTGGTTGACCTTAGTTTGCCTTGGTTCACCTCAGTTTGCATTGGTTCAGCTCAGTTTGCCTTGGTTCACCTTAGTTGCCTTGGTTCACTTCAGTTTGCATTGGTTCAGCTCAGTTTGCCTTGATTCACCTTAGTTTGCCTTGGTTCACCTCAGTTTGCCTTGGTTCACTACAGGTTACCTTGGTTGACCTCAGTTTGCCTTGGCTTACCTCAGTTTGCCTTGGTTCACTTACGTTTGCCTTGGCTTCACCAGCGCCTTGGTTCACGTAAATTTGCCTTGGTTTCCCTTAGTTTGCCTTGCTTCACCTTAGCTTGCCCTCGATCACCAAAGTTTGGGGGCACTTATAAATTTTCCTAGGTGAATATCCTACTCCCTGTTTACGCGTACAGATGTACCGGTGCTATGACATGGATGCCGGTTTAGGCGGAAAGATTATAAAATTGACAAAAGAAACAGGTTTTTCTCTTGGTGTCCTTGCTAAATGTATTTACGAAAGTGAGAGGGAGTAGAGGGGGGGCTATTCGAGGGGTGGGGGGGGGCTTCCTGGGCTATTGTAGCCAAGGGTGGGCCCTTGTATGGGGGAGAAGTCATCTGCGCTTTTTTGAGCTTGGGCGCTTATAGGAAGAAATACGGTATTTGTAATATGAACTTGAAGTTAATGAGATTTTTCAGTTGTACTTAGTACAAACGCTCGATTAAGCGTCTTGGTCGCTTATCAATTTTCGGCCTTCTAGCGGGGGCGCCTATTCGAAGCAGAGATCTTATTTGATGGGGGCGCTTATTCAATTTTTGAGACAATGACCACAATTCACTCCCGGGTCACTCCTGGTTCCTTTCGGTGCAATAGTAGGAATTGTACCACTTGTCCTTACATTGAACATGGCCGCACTCGATATACTTTTCATTCCACAGGTGAAACGTACCATGTCAAATCTCATATAACTTGTACTACTTTCAATGTTATCTACATGATTCAAGGTCGCCTATGTAATTTACAATACATTGGGGAAACTAAAGGTCACCTCAAAGACCGTTTCAATGAACATAGACGACCAGTACTCAACCCTACTTCTAATTATATCCACACAGTGGTTTCAGAACACTTTCTCAGCAATAACCACTCCAACACCCATATGCTACTTATTCGTATTGAAAAACTTAAAAATGAACGCAATTCTTTCAGGAAGGCACGTGAGGCTCACATTATTCACAAGGCTAAGACTCTTGAGCCTCTAGGCATTAATAAACGTGATGAACTGTAATTTGTAACTATATGTAGTAAATTTTTGTTTTGTTTTGTTTATTTTCTATTATTTCTAAGCCACGCCATACCACGTCATAAATGTAACTTCCGCTCATTGTTTTACTTCATATATATTTCTGTAAATTCGTGATTTGCCTTAATAAAACCTGATGAAGACTGGTATTGGCCAGTCGAAATATTGTAACTAACGTCTTTTCACGTTGTTTGATCAGTCTCTGCAGTAGTCATATGTTTGACAATCATTTATAATTTTATCAGTTTTGACTGATCACGACCTTTCTGATCTGACGTTGAACAATGTTGATCGTACACGGTTTTTCCAGTGGTTTCATACCTTAACTTCATACAATTTACCAGGTTTTTAACTGATTCTCTTTATTTACTGAAACTGTAACAAAACATGAACATGTCTGAAACGATTGACCACACTTTACCGAATGTCTATTTACTGTCACTGTAACCAGCTTTACCAAGTTCTGCAAGAAATCAAAAGCACTATAAATGACAAATCTGTCAACGTTTTGGATATACCGTTTATGCAAATGTTTACGGAAAACGCACTCAACAGCTCCTCAAATCATGATGACACCATTCACAATCCAGTGAGCAACCTTAACCGAAATCTGGCCTCCTTTGGATTATCGATTGACCCAGTAGTTGATGGCGATTGCGCATTTTCCAGTATCGTAAAACAATTGCACAAACTGCCCGAATTTATCAACAAAGAGCCTTATTTTATGGAGCACCTGTATGGACTTGGTCGTTCCAAATCTGTAGATCTAGAAGAGGATGCTTATCGACTACGACAACTCTTTGTAGACAACGTACAATCCAATGACGAATATCAATCAGTTGCTGGCGTGGATCCTGACAGACTAAATGAAGAAACTGAGCTTTTTAGGGAGCGGGGTACTTACAGCGGAAATCTGGGGGACTTAGTAATGAATTAAGGTTTGCGCAGATGTGCTTAACTACCAACACCATTTTAAAGAAAAACATGGGTAAACTACATATCGTTGGAAAGGTTAAGTAATGTAGATTTCGGGAAAAAAATATGAATTGCCGGTTTCTTAAATTCCGCAAAAGAAAATCGCAAACAACCGCGAAAATGACCATGTGTCATTTAATTGAATTAATAGGGTATCAAATCCAAGTGTGTGAGCATTTTTTCATATTCTGACTCGTCTGGTTATTTTTAATTAATCTGTCAAGTTCGAACAGCAAAGAATACGCAAAGCTCATTGCTTTGAATTTCGCCACTGGTGAAATATTATATATAAATTTCAAAAACTGATCGCCGACAAATTTTGGTTTCATCGAACATTTAAGAAATGTCCAGGCCAAATTTCACAGCAATCCGCCGAGTTTTGATACACTATTAATTCATTTATCTGATTGAATAACGCAAGGTCATTTTCGCGGTCATCATTGCAATTTTATTCTGCGGAATTAAAAACACCGGCAATTCATTTTTTTTCACGAAATTGAAGTGTGGCGTATTAAGTGTGCAATTTAGCTTTTTTTAATTAACTTACCGTTGAGGCATGAAATCGTGCAACGTAGAATGCCAATCCAGCAATGCATTTAAACACGGATACAAACTACCTGGAAACTGAGAAGTTAATTCAATTTTGGGAAAAGCCTAATCTCTTGCCCAAACGAATGGAAAAGTCTGGAAATGAAGACGATTTTCAGCCATCTAGGGAACTGTGAAACACTTTCAACAATCACTGCGTGCTGTTACTTCTCAAAAATTTTCAATTACATTTGTGTGTGTGCTTCACCAGTATATGTTGTGCTATCTGAAAAAACGTAAAAAAAATGAAAAAACTGTTTTTATATTATGCGATCGCCAGTGTTTACTGTATTCAAACCAAGAAGTACAAATTTCAGTCTACATGGAATTAGATCGCCGAATGGCCAAGGGTGACGTTTCCAGCAATCGTTTGGCGATAATATGCTTAGGGGTGCACCACGCCTAGGTTTCAATTTCCTGACTTTTGTAAGATTCTTTTGTTTGTTTGACAGTTCTTCTTTGTGATATTTACGCAAAGTATATTTTTTACTCGACCCCTCGTGCAGTTTTTAAAAGAAAATGTCTCGGTGTCCATTTCCTTTTTACGAAATGCAATACTTGTTTTACTTTGCAAGCAAAATTAACATTTTCAGTTACTTAGGAACTCAGCGTCAAGACACCCAATATTGATAGAAGAAACATGTCAAAATCTAAGTTTCCATAACAGTCGTCATGGCATTAATTTACCTTAGTTTATTAGATATGAAGGTGTTTTGTACGCCATATTATTTTTTGTTCGTTAAAGTACTGTTTACAGTTCATTTTCTTATTGTTGTTGTGTTGATGGAGGTCATATATTAAGACCCTTTTTGGCGAAAAAACCCACTCTAATTAAAAGACATCGAGTCCACTCAATCAGCCAAAAGCGAATTATTACGTTGAATACTTGTAGTTATAGTTAGTAGTTAAGTTTTTTATGATAAAATTACCAAAATGTATACGTTATGTAACACAAAATTTGAAAAAACTGTTATCCTGAGGTGAAAACTAGGTTTGAAAATGGCTCACAATTAGAACTGTCGTATGAGATATAATGAAGTTACGTTACATTTGGCTCTCAGTCTTACATGGATAAAACTGAGTTGCCTTTATTTTCTCATAATTTTGCTCAAGTCTAACTCCTTGATCACACATTGTATTAACTAACTTTGTTACTTTGTTATAAGTGAACAAGATATTGTTTAGATCATTTGAAACAAAAACACTTCTTTAGGACAACTGACATTATTATTCTAGTGATGAACATAGGTAACGCCTGTACAAGGACTAAGAAAACAAGTATGAAGAGCACCTCACAAGACCAAGAGACCAAGACGTTTAGTGATTGATGTAAACCGAAAATGCTGGATTAAATGCCCAGCTTCAAAAAAGCGCATCGCTTCGAATTAGCTCCCCTCTTATAGATTAAATGAAAAATGAATAACCGCCCACCGCCCTTCCCCCGAAAACCGAGTTCGGTACAGATTACACTAGTACCGTTAACTGTGTGTAAAATTTAAAACACGAACATAGTGTTTTATCAAGGACTAAATAGACACAGACTTGATAAAACACCGGCTGTTCGTGTTTTGAACAGCTTCAAAACCGTCAGCTTAAAAACTGACCTGCGCCAAGGCAAACTGAGGTAAAAAATGAGGTAAAAGGAGGTGAACCAAGGCAAACGGAGGTGAACCAAGAAAAACTAAGGTGAACCAAGGCAAACTAAGGTGAACCAAGGAAAGCTAAGGTGAACCAAGGCAAACTAAGGTGAACCAAGGCAAACTAAGGTGAACCAAGGCAAACTGAGGTAAACCAATGGAAATTGGGGTGAACCAAGGCAAACTAAGGTGAACCAAGGCAAACAGAGGTGAACCAAGGCAAACTGAGGTGAACAAAGGCAAACTAACGTGAACCAAGGCAAACTAAGGTGAATCAAGGCAACCTAATGTGAACCAAGGCAAACTGAGGAGAACCAAGGCAAACTAAGGTGAACCAAGGCAAACTAAGGTGAACAAAGGCAAACAGAGGTGAACCAACGCAAACTGAGGTGAACCAACGCAAACTAAGGCGAACCAAGGCAAACTAAGGTGAACAAAGGCAAACGGAGGTGAACCAAGGCAAACTAAGGTGAACCAAGGTAAACTGAGGTAAACCAAGGCAAACTAATGTGAACCAAGGCAAACTGAGGTGAACCAAGGCAAACTAAGGCGAACCAAGGCAAACTAAGGTGAACAAAGGCAAACTGAGGTGAACCAAGGCAAACTAAGGCGAACCAAGGCAAACTAAGGTAAACCAAGGCAAACTATGGTGAACCAAGGCAAACTGAGGTGAACCAAGCAAATTAAGGTGAACCAAGGCAAACGAAGGTGAACCAAGGCAAACGAAGGTGAACAAAGGCAAACGGAGGTGAACCAAGGCAAACTGGGGTGAACCAAGGCAAACTATAGTGAACCAAGGCAAACGGAGGTGAACCAAGGCAAACTGGGGTGAACCAAGGCAAACTAAGGTGAAGAAAGGCAAACTGAGGTGAACCAAGGCAAACTGAGGTGAACCAAGGCAAACTAAGACGAACCAAGGCAAACTAAGGTGAAACAAGGCAAACTAAGGTGAACAAAGGCAAACGGAGGTGAACCAAGGCAAACTAAGGTGAACCAAGGTAAACTGAGGTGAACCAAGGCAAACTAAGGTGAAGAAAGGCAAACTGAGGTGAACCAAGGCAAACGGAGGTGAACCAAGGCAAACTAAGACGAACCAAGCCAAACTAAGGCGAACCAACGCAAACTAAGGTGAACAAAGGCAAACTGAGGTGAACCAAGGCAAACTAAGGCGAACCAAGGCAAACTAAGGTAAACCAAGGCAAACTATGGTGAACAAAGACAAACTGAGGTGAACCAAGGCAAACTAAGGTGAACCAAGGCAAACTGAGGTGAACCAAGCAAATTAAGGTGAACCAAGGCAAACGAAGGTGAACCAAGGCAAACTAAGGTGAACCAAGGCAAACTAAGGTGAACAAAGGCAAACGAAGGTGAACCAAGGCAAACTGGGGGTGAACCAAGGCAAACTAATGTGAACCAAGGCAGACGGAGGTGAACCAAGGAAAACTGGGGTGAACCAAGGCAAACTAAGGTGAAGAAAGGCAAACTGAGGTGAACCAAGGCAAACTGAGGTGAACCAAGGCAAACTGAGGTGAACCAAGGTAAACTAAGGTGAACCAAGGCAAACTAAGGTGAACCGGCAAAGGCAAACGGAGGTGAACCAGGGCAAACTGGGGTGAACCAAGGCAAACTGGGGTGAACCAAGGCAAACGGAGGTGAACCAAGGCAAACTGGGGTGAACCAAGGCAAACTGAGGTGAACCAAGGCAAACTGAGGTGAACCAAGGCAAACTAAGGTGAACCAAGGCAAACGGAGGAGAACCAAGGCAAACTGAGGTGAACCAAGGCAAACTAAGGTGAACCAAGGCAAACTGAGGTGAACCAAGGGAACCTGAGGTGAACCAAGGCAAACTGAGGCGAGCCAAGGCAAACTAAGGTGAACCAAGGCAAACTAAGGTGAACCAAGGCAAACTAAGGTGAACAAAGGCAAATGGAGGTGAACCAAGGCAAACTAAGGTGAACCAAGGTAAACTAAGGTGAACTAAGGCAAACTAAGGTGAAACAAGGCAAACTGAGGTGAACCAAGGCAAATTGAGGTGAACCAAGGCAAACTGAAGTGAACCAAGGCAAACTGAGGTGAACCAAGGCAAACTGAGGTGAACCAAGGCAAACTAAGGGACTGTTCGTTATTTATGGCTAAGGGGGGGTCGGTGATTTTCAACCAATTCATGTATATGAAAAATTTACCCTCCCCGAAAGTGGGTATTTTAAAAAATTACCCCCCCCGTTTATGTGACAGTTTCAAAATTTTACCCCCCCCCCCCTTCCCTACCCTCTGGACACGACGTGCTTACAATTGCGAAATTGCGTACAACATGTGTTCTGGCCGCGTGCCGGTAAACCAAAATCAAGTGCAAGGTCATTTGTGATCGTACAGTATGGAAGCACTCAGCAAGGAAAGTAAATTTGCAGCGCCGGTATTAACGTGGGCCCAGAGAAGATCCGATTCGAGAGAGAAATCAACGGTATGAAAGTTTGTAAGAAGTTCATTGCAAGGCGTGAACCAGTTTTGCTGTTTGAGGATGGCTATATACTTACACACTATAATACTGTAAACTACAACTAGCCCCGGCAAATGACACCGTGGTTTTGCTAATATTAAATATCAGATTGCATGTATTTTAAAGGGATTTAATAAGTTATATATTGGAACCTTTAAATAACGCTACTCCACATCACGTTTTCTTGGCTTTTCAAACTATAAAGACCAGGTTCTTTGGAAATAGAATTCTCGAAACAGAGATCAACTTTTTAAATATGTCTCCAAAACGGCTACACAAGTGTTGAAACAACGGTTTCTAAAAGTTTACCTCCCTTATTTCTACTGTATTTAAAAAAAACACCTCCCCTTTTTCATTGATTTTGAAAATTTTACCCCCCCACTCTAAACACCGGCCCCCCCTTAGGCATAAATAACGAACAGTCCCTAAGGTGAACCAAGGCAAACTGAGGTGAACCAAGGCAAACTGAGGTGAACAAAGGCAAACTAAGGTGAACCAAGGCAAACAAAAGTGAACCAAGGCAAACGGAGGTGAACCAAGGCAAACTAAGGTGAACCAAGGCAAACTGAGGTGAACAAAGGCAAACGGAGGTGAACCAAGGCAAACTGGGGTGAACCAAGGCAAACTGAGGGGAACCAAGGGAAACTAAGGTGAACCAAGGCAAACTGAGGTGAACCAAGGAAAACTGAGGCGAACAAAGGCAAACTGAAGTGAACCAAGGCAAGCTAAGGTGAACGAAGGCAAACTGAGGTGAACGAAGTATACGTTTCATAGAATGGGACGCTATATGTCCCTTACATAGACGGGTATGTATACTGGGACGTTATATGTAGCTTACATGAACGCATTACCCATAAGCTGGTGTTCAGCCTTTCTCCGACCAAGTGTACGAGAATGCTTGGAAACTAATCCGCGTTGTGTAAACTTGCTTGTTTTGTCCCTGGTATTGCAGCGAAACAAAAAATTTACTTGCATAAGAGCTTTGCATGCATATCAAGTCTCTAACGTTGTCTTTTTTTCATATAAGTAATGATGAGCCTTTAAGAAATATCTCAAGTATCACAAATTTACTAATAGTATAAATAGTGGTTTAAATGTAAATGTATTTATCCTCAGGACAGAAAGCTTCATCTTACATCACGCACTAAACCGATTCCAAACTTTCAGTTCTGCGATGATTCTGGAGGGAAAAATTGCGGTTGCGTTTTGCATCGCTTACATTTTGCTAGTTTTGGTGATATTTCAAGATAAACACCTCACAAAAGTATGGGACTTTGTAACTCGAGGCGTCATTCTTGGTTTGAGTTTGTCTGTAACATGGTTTGTTCCACATTCTTCAATCGCCAAGAGAGCTGCTGCGATCGGTACGTCACGTCAACTTCATTGAAAACTTCTTCCTACTTTATCTCATTACAGAGTGCTTTGTTACATGAGGGTGGTTTCATTTTAGTAGATATCATATGCAGTCAACGAAAACGCTGCAAATGTTCCCCCCTCCCCCAGGGGGAGGGACTGGTATTAAAAGTTTTGTTGGAGAACAGGAAACCCTGTCCCATCTCAGATCAAAAATGCTCTAATTTGCTACCCCATCTCAGACTAAAGACTCACATTTTATACTCCATTGCAGACAGGAAGTGAACCCAATGCATTATTTTTGCACATAACAACCTGGGGCAGGATTCACAAAGCTGTCCTAATGTCAAGATGAATCCTAAGTATTGTTTCTTTAACAATGGGTTTTGTTTTTCAGCAATACACATGTACATAGGACACATCTTATCTTAGGAGGGCTTCATGAGTCCAGCCCCTGATTTAGTAGCCTCCTATGTAGTCATTTTTAGGGGAGTCGTATTACCCTCCTCCCCACAAACGCCTGCTTACCCGAGTTCGACATTCGTTTCCCATTGTTTTACTTACGAGACAATCTAACCAATCACCATTGAGGCATTGTCTGACGATTTGCGATCAAATCAATCGTTATAACATGTGCTTCTGTATTTCCCACGATTGTTTTTGTTCAAAGACGTGGGTGTTTCTTGTGCGACGCTTTTATCCTGTCATCTTTCAAAAAAGTTAGAATTTTCTGACAAAGTGTTGTTGATCTTGCTTACCTGACCAAGTTCATCGTCAGTGAGGACTTCAGCACTTCACAGACTGCTAGAGCCATTGCAATGTGAAGGGAAATGTGTGACTTCTATAACTTGAAAAGGCAAAAAGTAAGATGGCCAAGGACCGAATGAGATGATAAACCGATAAATGAGATGAAAATATCACACATGGCACAACAACCAAGTGTGTTTCAGTGGCGAAATCTCTCATACTCAAGTTCGCTGGCATATCCGCTAATGTTCTACAATCTTCATGTCAAAGGGCTAAGGCGGTTATTGCAACGCGCATTCGCATGCTCTTCTCACATGACATTTCCTAAGCAGTGGGGACTGCTAGTTTACAATTGCTATTTGTGATTACACAGAGCTTATATCTTCAACGACGTAATTATCAGTCACTTTAAAATCCCTCAACAGATTTCTGCAGATATTCTGAATTTCTAAGTTAAATGTACCATTTGAAAGCTCAAGGAGTGTAGTTATTCCTGCATTCAATGCTTTTGGAAAAAAATTAGTTATTCACGTCATGCCGTGCATCACGTTATAAGGTTTATCAAATCACCTGGTTGCAACACGATATCATAAATTTAATGTCTAAACAGAGCAAATTGCTCACATAAATAAATTTATTTCTCCAAAATCTAAGTTCAATGTGCCATTTGAAAGCTTCGGAAACTTAGTTATCCCTGCATTCAGTAGACTGCTTGTAGTCCCTCTCTGGATAGTCGAGCAGCAAGCGATATGCAACGCAGAGATCGGGCGAGTGAAGCGAAGTTAATGTGAGCCAAGGGAAACTGGGGGAATGACTAAAAAGGGACAGCTAGCAGTCTATGCATTCAACAATTTTGAGGTGACGTTCACTAACATTTTAAAATTTATGCCGCACGTCATGTTTATCTGTATGTGTTCCCACGAGAGCATCTTGGGGTCAAGGTCAACCTTCCAGCCATAAGTGGGTACAATGTGATTGGCTAAGCGTCGGAAAAGAATGTCGAACTTGGGTAAGCAGGCGTTTGTGGGGAGGAGGGTAATACGACTCCCCTAAAAATGACTGCGTGGGAGGCTACTGAATTAGGTGATTGGTATAAATTAGAATACCCATCTCAGACACTAAAAGGTCACAATTGAAACTCCATCACAGACCTTGTAGAAGCATATACTGGTATGGTGTATATGTGGTATTACAGTGGAAACTTGGTTATAACACCAATGGGCCATAAAGATGAGGTCTTAATTAGGCCATAGTTAGTAAATATAGTTACTAACTATGATTAGGCTTTCAGACAAGTGAAAATTCACAAATGAGTATATTCACAAATTCACAAAAATACATAAATTATTAAATACAAAAATCTCTACAATGAGTGCACAAAGCTTTGTTCAATCCAAGAAAAAGTGTCAAAAATAATGTTTCTATATTTGTCTTTTGTCTGAGTAGTTGCTCACTTTTAGAAGATTTTCAAGGTCTTGGGTCACCCACAACAACAGCAACAACAGTTACCACAACGGCAAAAATAGCATCATATGACAATGGGTGATCATGCTGAACCGACTAATGTTGCTATTGTTTTTCCATTCCACTCATCAGGTAGTGTTTTTGGAATTGCCATCTTACTCAGCTTTGGAGACTTGACGTGGAAGTATTTTGGATGGTATCTGGCCTTTCTATCCTTCTTCCATGTTTCTGAATATGTAATGGTTGCCATCTATAGCCCAGACAAGCTAAGTCTGGACTCATTTTTACTCAATCACAGCCCAGAATATCAAATTGCGGCTGTAGCGAGTTGGGTTGAGTTCGCTTTTGAGTTGTGGCTTTTTCCCTGGATGAAAAACATTTTTATTTTAAGCTTTGTTGGATTGCTGCTGATGATTGGAGGGGAAGCTTTAAGGAAGCTTGCCATGATAACAGCGAAATCCAATTTTACGCATATTATCCAGACCAAAAAGGACAGAAATCATGTTTTAGTGACTCATGGAATCTACAGTGCTTGTCGGCATCCAGGATATGCAGGCTGGTTCTGGTGGAGTGTAGGTAAGCTTACAAAGATTTCAAGATTTCAGCTGAACTTTCTCATTGTTTGTTTTTTCTGTGAGAGTGCTAAGTGGGATGTGGATAGAATAGGGATGTAGAGATGCCAATTCAAAGACGTCAGTTGAAACAAATCCTCGTTCTTGCATAATGTATAAATGGAATCAGAAACAATGTACAATTTGCTTAGGCCTAAAGCAAACAGGATCAACCTTTGCATTCAATGCCGTTCAGGATGGTTGAATTCAACAAGTGAAATGTGTGTGGCCACCTTGTTGAATGATGTTGATTCAACTGTTCTTTTGTTCTGAGGTGTGAAAAACAATGGTGAAATCGTTTTACCCACTGCGTTCAACATCATTTAAAACAACTTGTACCTTAAGGTTACTATTTTTTGCAAGTACTTAATTTAGTGAGTTTTCCTTTTGAAGATTTAGCGACTACTTTGTATAGCGATTTGAACAGGTTTTGACATTTTTGTATAATTTATATTCGTCACTTTTTGAACGAGATCACTAAATTCACTAAATTAAGGAGTTGCTAATAATTAGTAACCTTAAGGCATTCAGTAGTGTTGACCTTTAATGGTCTTTAATGTAAAAGTTGAACATCGCGTAACACTTACATGAACCATCCATTTACAGTTTTTTTTTCACTGTCTTTCATTCTTTTTACGCACAGAATGGATATTTCCTAGAACTGCACAATTAACCTGAACACTGTCCTTAGGTTAATGTGCCACCAGTTCCAGAAAATACCCATACATGTACCTTAACCATGGAAGGTTTTTTGGTTTGACCCCAACCGTTCTGGAAATTCCAGTTTAGCTTCATTCTTTCCTTTAATTTTTTTGGCTTTTGGGACCCTTCCCCTCAGAATTACCATCGACCTTCCATGAGGCAGGTGTAGATAATTTCTGGAACTGCACAATGTTAATTTGTCAACTTTTTTTCAGGGACTCAAGTTACTCTTGCGAATCCTGTTTGTCTTTTGGGTTACATCTGGGCCTCTTGGAAGTTTTTTGATGATCGTATCCATGATGAAGAACTCACTCTTATTTATTTCTTTGGTGATGATTATCTGACTTATCAGAAAAACGTTCCATTTACTGGAGTTCCATTTGTCAAAGGCTTTGAATTGACTCCTGCTATGATGGAAAAGAGTGACAATTAACTTTTTTTAATATCAGTAACTATTTAATTACTGGAAGTTGTAGTGCATGCTAAGCCCAAGCTAAAGCTCCTAAATTATGAACAGCCCTTCTTTGTACCTCCAAACAGGCATTCTTTTTTAATTTTTGTCCCTTTAATCGCCTCCTTCCCATTCCCCTCTCAGCTTCTCCGCTTCTTGTCGCAGCTATGCAGCTAAATTTTGCCTTCACACACACAATCCCACCAACTGCACAGGCTATATTCTCCAGGGTCTGAGCCAGTGTACTCAAAGCGTCATCAGTTTGTAGTGGGTACATGAAGCACAACTTTTGTGGATAATTTGCTGATAAGTATTGAATTATTGTTTCTTACGGATTAAAAAAAGTCCAGAATCTGATTTTTTGAAATTTTATTATTATTATTTTATGTACTTCACTATTAAAATTTTCAAGTGAAATTCACCAATTTGAAGTCTTTGGCATAAGCAAACTTTGTGTTTGCAGTTAAGAGCAGTTAAAATAGAATAATTTATCTTTAAAAAGAAGTTTGCAGAGGGAGTAATGAAAAGCGATCCCCCTTGTAGGCTTATTCTGAAAAGATACCTGGTACAGCAAGCTACGTGAATAGAAACTGTCAACTTTAAAAAGTACTCTATTTCCTAAAATAGTATAAATTGGGTGTGTGTGTGTGTTTTTCAGCAACAACCAAAACACCCTGCAAAAATTTGGATACAGTATCTGTTGGTGATTGAATTTTCGATCTTCTTCTATTCAGCATTGTCGATAAACGTAAAGGATTTAAAGGTTAAAGCTTCACGAGCCTAGACGCTCACAAAGTCCCGCAACTTAACTTAGTTGTCCTGTTCACCCAGTTTCCGTAGCAAAAAGGGACTAGGAAAATTACTACTCTCCCCTCCCCCCCGGATGCCCAAGATGCTAGTCCATCACCAGGTCCCCTCAGCATTTTGTCAACTTATTTAGACACCAGGGCCCAGTTGTTCAAAGCAGAGTTAAGCTTTCCCAGGATAAGCGTCAACTTTTAATTCACCTTTAATCCATAATAACGTGGATTTCAGTAAATTATTTTCACTTAACAATTTGACTTTGGTTGCTTTCAATTAAATTGACACGTAAAATTAGCAGTGGTAACGCTTTTAAACACAAGAATTCGAATCTTGGACAACATTTAATCCAGGGTTAGCGCTAATCGGCTTGAGCACAACCGATTGGAAAGACATCGCTGTGCCAACCGTTGCACTGTGGCGTCTCAGCAGATAAACGTAAACGCTTGATATTCTTTCAGACGTCTTCTTATTTTTTTTCGTTTGTGGAGAATTTAATTCCCCCAACCAAAGGCATCCGTCCTTAACAACGAAAATATATATATATCTGATTTTTCGAATCTGAAGCTTTCATTTTGTTATGCGCCCACATTAATTCAAGTATTCAAACCGGATTAATAAAAAGAAAACTTTTATTTCTTTCGAAACGGTTGTTCCGTCAAAACACCTAAGAGCCAATATTTACACGTTGTATCGAAAGAACAATATACTGTATAACAGTTTGTAATAGCAAGGAATCATTTCCCACAGGCAAGTTCTCGTATAAATATTACGTAAACTTGTTTCCTTAAGTTAAGGCAAAGCAACCTCACCTGTAACCTAATCTTGTTTACATCAACTAAACACATTAATAAGTTAAACGGGTTCAGAAATGTCCCCTCCCTTAGCCCCTCCCTTAGCTCTAAATTGTTCCTTGCTAAATACTATATACAAAATTTGTACCTTTTCTAAGTATCGGTCATTGGTCACTACATTGAGATTCAAACAGTATTTCTCTACTAGTTTTCTTCGATTTAAATCTCTCAAATTGGATTATGCTCAGCCTCGGCAAGTCTAGACAGTTGTTTGTTGTCTCTGGGGCGAAAAATGTTTCCCTTGGCCTTGTCCGGTTTTCACTTTACTCATGCAATGACGAGGCTTGAGTTTTACTCGGCTACGTGTTTCCATGGTTACTGTCCATTTCATTCCCCTCTGCTTCATTCCAGTCTCTACACATCAGCAGCAAATAAAGCCTTAAATTAAACAGAGAGACATTGGAATATTTTGAAACAAACTTATAATAAAAAACTGAAGAAAAAGAAGAAAATAACACCCACACGGAGAAAGCAAATGGCGTGAGATAGGGCGGGCGGATGAGCCCCAGATTTCCGGAAGACTCCCTGTTCAATTTATTTAGGCCGCAAGTAAGTTTGCATGCCAAATATTCCAGAGAGACATTGGAATATTTTGAAACAAACCTAAAAGAAAAAAGAAAAAGAAGAAAATAACACCCACACGGAGAAAGCAAATGGCGTGAGATAGGGCGGGCGGATGAGTCCCAGATTTCCGGGAAGACTCCCTGTTCAATTTATTTAGGCCGCAAGTAAGTTTGCATGCCAAATGTTTAGAAGTCAAATTTAACGGATACTTTTTGGCATGACAGAATTCGTCTTTATCTAAACCCCATTGAATAATTATATAAAAAAGACCAGCATATAAGTAAACAAACAAATAAACACCTAGTGTAAAGACCCTTGAAATTATTTCCTGGACGGTCGATTGAAAAATTGCTCGAAATTTTCCTACTTAAAATTATTTCACAGTTATGACAAAGTAAATTGTTGGATTGCTCTAAGCTGTACCAACTTGAAATTGTGATATACAGCTTCACTTAGTGAAAACAGAAAAAAAAATTAATTAGTTTAGCAAAATGACAGAAACGGCCCCTCCAAAACGTTTTGGTAACACCCGGAAATACTTAATTTCAAGAACATCATTTTCCTACCAAAAAGTGAGATGACACAATAATTATCGTAAAACTGGACCTGACAGTTAGAGATAAAACTGACTACTAACTAAAGTTACTAAGTAAACTTAAGTTGCCTTGTTGGAAAAATAATGTTTCGTTAATGTTGTCAAAACTCACTCTGGAAAACGCTACCGCCCGCTTTCCTTTGCGACGACACCGTCTCGTCCGCCAGCGTGTGCCAATGATACACGGACTTCGTTTGGGGCGCTTCTCAACAGTTGTGTCTACTTGTTGATAAACAACACCGCTCTCCTTCTCATAAGAGGAATGTAAAAACTTCTGAAGTGATTCATGGAGAAACAAGACGAACAAGAGATAAAGCACAAAAATCTTCTTAGTTGGCATATCAAGGTTGACGATACACTATGTTCTACGTAGTCTTTTAAACTTGTGGTATGTTGCGGTGTAGAGAGTTATTTGGCCCGGCTGCGTTGGGTTGCATTGTGTTTTGTCCGTTTATATAGCCGTCAGTTGTTTTGATAAAGCTGTAATAAAACAATGTTTACTGACCAATATTCTTTAAAAAAAATGGCGCAATCATGGTGTGATCTTGTGCCAAGCTGGTGTCATCGATTCCATATTTAGAAGTTCGAGAAGTTGTTTGAACTTTGCACAGCACAGCAGCGAAAAACAACACTTTTACGACAGTATGTGGCTTTCTAATTCCTTAAAATAATAAAATTTTTCTTGCTTTACTCGGAACGGGGCGAATAAGGCGAATCAGTTTAAAAACACATTAGTTCTGTGTTTTCTTCTTTGTCACGTGAATTTTTTTCTGAGCCGTAAAATGGTTTTGTGATAAAATTAATCAAGCACCAAATTATGTCTTTCCCTGACAATGTTCTCCTTGACTATAGGCAGCTGTAACAGAAGTGTATTTTTGTTGTTTATGCATTGAGACTGGTCAGAAAAAAATTAAAATAAACCCCGCTTGTCTGTACATATTAGCTTATAAGGTTATATAGGATTTCGTAATCCTTCTTATGTTACTGGGAGACCATATGGCTGTTATTGAAGAGTAAAAGACTTAATACTGCAAAACACTATCCTGTTTGAAAGGGTTACGTACAGGGCGGGAAAAGTTGGGCGATGAAACGAGCAGTCCGCTCTTTCAAGCGATGTGTGATGCGGAGAAGGACTGGCACGAGCGCTTTTTCCGCGCTTCCGGTGTGGCCGGCAAAATTTACCTTTCAGCAAACCGGAAATCTCATTTTCTTTCTTTATTTTCCAGCCAGCCGTGCACTATGATTAAAACGTTTTTTCACAGTCCTGGCTCACAGCTTAAAATGTTTATGTCTGCGTGCATATTAGTCAATCTTCTTCACAGCAAGTTGGCTAAAAATGAGCTCAATTTGAGGGTGTCGAATTGTTGCTCTTGCCGCAAAACATGACATGGTTGTCTTTCATCGTTTCTTTTACAAAAGCTCCAAATTACTCCACCCTAAATCCTACATATTTTAAAGGTCGATAAATTTTACATAACACTCAGCTGGCGCTGTTTATGAAACCTCCCGAAGACGCGGAGAGCGAGATCTTATTGATCTCTTCCTGTCCGAATTCAAACTGGGAGAGACACGGGAGAAGCGGACACTCACAGGGACCGCGGAGGGGGAGAGGCTGGTAGGGCTATAGCCCTACCACTTTTTTGCTTGGGTTGAATTTTAGGGCTCCAGAAGACATATATAATCTATGAATTTTGCCACTTGAAGTGACAAAACGCGTCTAATCTTGCATATGCACTTCACGGAGTCTTGGCTGGTCTCCGCGGTCCCTGTCTCAGCGAGATCATTTAGAGCCGAAATTTAACGTACATGTGAGGGTCCATTTCTTAAACCTCCTGAAAAGCTATTCAGATCTTCGATATTCGAAATTTCTTCGGAGAGGCTCTGCAATTTAGGAAAACATTTCTTATATAATCAACTTTGAGGAACGAATGTCTTATGTCGTGTTTAAACTGCGAGCAGGCGGTTTTTTGAAGAAATATCTGTGTTCGGAAAAGAACCCATGCACCGAAGTTGAGCGCGCGCGCAATTAGAATGGAAGGAATTTGCATGGCAACCTGACATCACAATCAAAGTAAACAGAACAGACATAAAACTTCATCGGAAAGTTTTCGTTCAGCGTTCAAAATGAGTTCAGTCTTGCAAAAGATAAAGCGGAAGAACAGCAATGCTCATGAGTTCCAGATTACAGCATCTGTGGCGGCGCTTACCTTGGAGTGTCGGAAAGATGTATGGTAAGTGGTAAGAAAAATATGTGTGGAATTCAGCTGATCAGCTGACTAAAATAGAGGGAGGAGGTTTTCGTTTGAACGTCAAGTCTTTGTTAGGTCCAATCCGGAACTAATTTCACCCCCCCCCCCCCCACGGAACTCTACGGAGCTAACCGAAACACTTAATTTTAGTTGAAATGATTATTACTCTTTTTTTTTTTGCGTAGAGATCTCTATTTAAAAAGGTTTTGAAACCGGGGTGCAACGCAGGAGTTCTTATTTAGGTTGATGAAGGTATGTGATTTTCAAAAAAAAAAAATCACAAAACACGATTGAGGAAAAAAAACTGCCCTCATCACGTTGAAACAGATTCAAATTATCGCACAAGTGCCCATAAGTGCAAAAGAATCAGGAAAACTAAATGGATGAGAAAAAGCAACTCAGGGGAGGGGACGGAGGGTATCCAGCTTTGCCACTCCTTCCAAGAATTCTAGTTTTGGGAACATCGGGCAGGATGGCCGGACATTTACGCATAATAACGAGGTGCCGTGGCGAGCCTTTCAAGCATGAACGCTCCATAAAAGCGCCACAATAAGAGAGCAAAGGGACGAATATGGCGAAGTTTACTCATTAAAATCGCTATTTCGAAACACTCACAGGCTACTTTTTCAAGATGAAACAGCGGATTTTTGTAGTTAAAGAGCAAATCTACAACGTTATGTAAAAAATAGGAAAATACAACGAGAACAACTTCCAGACTTTTTGCTTTCAAAAATGTGCAGTTTCGGGATCTTTACTATGGGTGTATACCCGTATTAAAATTCAGCTTGGAGTCTTTTTCGAAATAAGCAACAAACTCCAAATGAAACAGCGGATTATCGAAGATACATGTTTCCCCTACACCCTGGTAGTTTTTTCGTCCAATTTCGAGCAGAAGAAGTTCCAGACTTTTACGCTTGAAAATCCGAAGTTCAAAATTCGCGCGTGTTCCGAACCAAGTCTTTGTCTTAGCGTATAACAATTGTTACCATGAATAAACAATAAGTAGCTAAACTCTATTGTAACAAACTAAATGCAGTCATCTGTAAATGGAGTATTTATCCAAATTGCGTCTAAAATAAAGTACGCGCGAAGTTTGAATGCAGATAGTGGATGGATATCTCTTATTAGACAAGATTTTCTTTTAACCGATGAGAGATCACGAGTATTTTAAAAGCTTCAAAAATGGTTTCTGATCGTGGTGATAAAACCCATTTAGTCTATAAACTAACATATGTAGTAGATGCGATCACTGAATCGCCTGTGTGTTACATATCCATATGATCGGTACTAGACTACGAGCTGAGCAGTCTCTCTTTTCGCTCAGGGATAGTCGAGGGAAACGAACAAGAGAGCGGGCGAACATCGCCTGCCGTGAAACGTGACGGAGCAATACACTAGCGGCTCGACACGCGCCGCTGTTTTGGTTTACATAAAAGTTAAAAAGCTCCCAAAGACAGAAGCATAACGTTGCGGCGTCTGCCGCTTCCGTGCACTGACAAGCGAAATGATGGGTTTATTTACGACACAATATTCTCGCTCGCGTAGAGACAATTCGAAATGGCCTTCTTTCTGTGTTGTAACGTTTGCCCAAACGAAACCACTCTAACAATGTCCACGTAATATATATCCAAAATCCAAAATATGTGCGTATGTGCGATTTTGCGAAACAAAAGGAGAAACAAAAGCGCCCTGCGTTTATTGTTAAGTTTGCCGCCTACATCATGGTAATGAGCATCGCCTTTCGTTCATGGTAACCAATGAATTAAGCTCTTTCTAAGCGTCAACGAATAACAATGCGCGATATGACAGGCCTACAAACTTTCTTGCACTGGAAGTAAATGTCCCGAGAACAATAGGCATTCTGCGCGATGAATCAAACACGGCGGACCGAGCTCAGTTTGAAATTTTATTCATGATCGCAAAGTATGGAAGTACACGCAGACAAAAGCGCTCAGGACCATCGTGATTTAGTGTATGTGCATGTGTACCTGTGTGTTGTCTTTTCCTGAAGTGGTTTTGTAGTTTTCGAGTGCAGGAATGACAAACACTCATGACCAGACCTAAATTTAGTAAATTTGTCGTCACCCCGGATAGCCGAAAGAGAGGCGTGTGGTAATTAATCGAAATTTTGTTATGCTAAGCGGCTTACTGTATAAAAATAAGCTCGTTAAACATTAGTTCAAAAAACAGTAGATTGCTTTTCTAACTGAACGATTTTTTGCTAGGCATCCCAGCAAACTTGTGATTTTCTGGGACAACACCAATACCAACTGTCACACTAAGGTACGTTTCAAATTGTCTTTTTTTTGTATCTGTTCTAATAAGACTTGTAAGGCACAGACAAAAAAACACTTGCATTTTCGAATCGTAATCTCAGCATATGTTTTCTTCATAGCCCGTTCAATGGCAGCCGGGAGTAAACAATCCCTTTGGAGGGATTCATGTCTGGCCAGAACCAGACCCCGTTACAACCACCTCAACTCTTTACAAGGTAATTTCTGAACCAGTGCCATCAATTTATCAAATTACTATTCAGCTGCCAACAAATATATGTGCAATCGGACATTAGGCTAGTAGTTAACAGTGTTTGAGTGGATACCTCAATAATGATTGTGCTGTTATACATAAATTAAAGGCATTTTTTTTTCATATTTTGTCTTGATCTAAAGCCTTACTTTTCATTTCAAACTTGTTCTTATATCTTCAGGAAAACATCAGAAAGGGCACATATCAAGACCATCTATGGAAAATTGTGATTAAAAACGTAAGTTCACAGAATCCATACATGGCTATACATATCTGAAGTCCGAAGATTATTCTGCACTTGTATGCGACCAACACAGGGTGGAAACTAGGATGAAAACCCGAGGGGTTTGGGGTTTGATGACGTGTAATTAAACACTGTCTCTATAAATATGCCTGTTGCATGGTTAGGGAATTCAAAATTTAGGAGCGATTGCAAAATATTCTGCAACTCCCACGCGTGACGTGTCGGAACCCTTTGTAAAACGGGGTGAAAAAATCAATAGGCACCATCAGTTATCCAATGAGTTGCAAATGAACAGCCGGGTATTCTGCAATCTAGCCATAATTTAAAACACTCTGTCAAGAGTATGTTCCAACACCCGTTATTTGCTTCAGATAAATACAAAATAATATTTTACAAAAGAAGTTTTCGAGATAAGAAGAAAAATAGACCTAAGGGCCTCAATGAAAATAATTAATGTTGATATAGCCAGGGCAATTGATTTATTACAAGTTGGTTAATTAGAACCTTTTAAACTATTGCGATCGATGTTACACAAGAATGCGTTTTAGCAGGTTTTAGACTCGCAGTTAATGTTTATGACAACAAGAAACGAACGTTGGCCAGTAAGGGTTACACTGAAATCAGGCTTGTGGCCCTAAGACTAACAGTTAAAAAAGAACAAACTTTAAAGTGCCAGTGGGACGAAAATTCATAGGTTTATTTCGGCCAAATTCTGTCGCAGAATATCGCGTTTTCTTCATATTTCCCCAGAAAACTGAACAACAAACCTTCCATTGTAATATTTTTAGCTCCAAAGTCGCGTAAAATGTGTCCGCCATTACTGAAAACGTGTTCCTTGGTGATTGCGCAATTTAATAGCTCGTGACGTCAGAGGCTCACCTCAGTCGACGTCGCGTTTCCATGTGTTTTGACTGAAGATATCTACTGTCGACTGCGAAACCTCCGAAGAGTATTTCTACAGTTTGGAACAGTCTTTAGCTTCCGAAGCAGCTGAGTATTCGTTTCATTCGGCAAATGAAGAATTTTTCTTACCGTACGATGTAAGAACTGATGTGAGGTTTCAACTAATAATCTTGTCAACAAACTGCTTAAAGTTTTTTTTCTCCGGCCATATTATTTGAGTTATCTGGCGGGTACCGTGGCCGAGGGTGGCCATCGAAAGTAAAAAGTCAAAACCAAAAGTCGATATTCAAAGTGAAAAGTCAAAATCAAAAATCAAATGTGAATTTACGAAATAAAAAGTCGATTCGCCAATTGAAAAGTCGAAATCAAATGTCGATTTCTGAAGCGCGAAAATCGAGCTTCGAATTCTCACTTCTCACTTTCGACTTTCGACTTTGACCACCCCCCCTACCCCCCTCCCCTATTAATTCGGAAGACTTGGTAGCCTCGTCCAGCAGATTTCGCAACCAGGCCTAGCAAAGCCGTTTTCTTTTTTGCCATGTTCTTGTCTAATTTTTCCATTACTTAAAGTCTTTGAAACTCGAATAGTTTCAGGTTCAAAATGTCAAAGCGGAAGAATAAGAGCGACTTCAACGCCACGAACGTCGCAGAACTTACAAAATATTTGCAGGAATGTCGGTTTTAGTAAGCGGATATTTGAAAACTTCGCTAGTGGAAATCGCCTCTGCAGTCGAAAGAATGGTTTTGCCAGTGGATGCAAACTTCGAAAAAGATCAAGTTAACGGATGCAGAGAACTTAATAATTCATGATAGGCTAATTCCCCATCCATTTTCCCCGAAGGCTGTGAACAACTTCGACTCTTTGCCGCCGTTTGGGTTGTACGACATTTTTAACTATTTAATTTACCAATCCACTGCATACATTGCGGCCGCAATGTGCATACATCCCCCATCTCGACCACCTTTACACTTGCATCTTGCCTGAAGTACACTACCTCGGTTTGCACCTCTACCCTCAAGAATAAACCAGAGATCGTAGTACTCCTTCGTTTCCTTCATCCGTTTTGATTTTCATGAGAGGCCGCACTTTGGCTACATATACATGGACACCCTCTTGATTCAACTGAGCAGTAGTAAAGATTCTACATAACCATCACTGAATAAGCGATAATCTTCAAATGACTTGTAAGCAGCGAGCCCATGCTAGTCGTAATCAGTGCAGCGGTGGTAAACCAAACAACCCAAACGGCGGCGGCGAGATAAAGTTGTTCAGGTTGTTTACGGTCTTCAGAGAAAATGGATTGGGAATTAGCCTGTCATGAATTATTAAATTCTCTGCATCATTGGTTTGATCTTTTTCGAACTTTGGATCCACCGGCAAAACATTCTTTCGACTGCAGAGGCGATTTCCATTAGCGAAGTTTTCAAATATCCGCTTTCTGAAACTCGACGTTCCTGCATAATTCAGCCATATTCATGGCGTTGAAGTCGCTCTTATTCTTCTGCTTTGACATTTTGAATTCTATAGTAATGGGAACTTGAAATCGCGACTCGTAATTTGTAGACGTGTGGTTGTTTGGGAACCGAATGTCCGAACGTTCGCGGTTTGTTTACATCAAAAGTCGCGTGAAAATACACGTGAAAATCTAGCGCCGAAAAGGTGAAATCTGATCAATTGTCTGATAACTCGTGGATTCTTGTGGCTTGCCTGTTTGTTACATTTCTCAGTTAAATTCGACCTCTGAACGTTTGTTAGGCGACTTAATGTGGTTTTTACTGATGTCCTGTAACGTCGGGCCCGGCTTATATAAAATGCTTTTGCAGGATGTTGTGTTTCGTATCATGGAGTGTGATCTATAGTCCCCTCTTCGTCATGAAATTGAAGTTGTAGCTTCTTTATAGCTATGCAACGTGTAATAGATGGCTGAACCCCGCTTCAGTCAAACGTGTGAAAGCAAAGTTGTGAGAACGGCTAAAACACGAGCGTGGGAGTCGTGCAGGACTGTCATCCCCATTTTTACACAGTTGATCTACGGGTTTTCTGAACTAGAAATAGAACACAAAATAAATGGTTTCAGACCTTTGTACTGGCCAATTTATTGCAACATTGAAAAAAAATTCTTACCGCGTCTCTCCTTTTCCTCGTCCGTGATCTGACGATCTGACACGAAAACTTTGTCCCAGTCTTCCGCTCCGTTAAGAAAATGTTAGGGGAGGGGGGTAGGGGGGGTGGCCAAAGTCGAAAGTCGAAAGTGAGAAGTGAGAATTCGCAACCCGATTTTCGCACTTCAGAAATCGACATTCGATTTCGACTTTTCAAGTTGAAAATTGACTTTTTAAAGCGACTTCTTAGTTCGTAAATCGACTTTTGATTTTTGAGTTTGACTTTTCACTTTGCAGATCGACTTTTGATTTTGTGTTTTTGACTTTTGATGGCCACTGTCGGCCGCCGTAGGCGGGAGTTCAAAAGATATGCTCATACAATGAATGTAGTTCAGGCCCCAGTTGCTCAAAAAGTGGATAACTCTTTTTCAACGGATAAGTCGCTGTCCGGCGGATAAAATTTATCGCTTGCTTCATCTCCGTTGTTCAAAGCTTGGATAGCGCTATCCAGCCAGCTTTTCAGCCGCTATCCAGCGGATTACGTTGTCCATTCCAAGGTAGGTTGTGTAACTTTTATCCACTGAATAAACCTGTAGCAAAATAAACATGGCTATTCGAAGAATTGATCTTTTAAGTTATGGAAATTTAGACAAAACACCTATAAAAACTTTAGACTTTGATCCTCGCGAATTCTCAACCATTGTTGTGTGGGGGAAAGTAAAAGAAGCTATACTTTGGCTGCCGTTGTTTATGTTCATTTATATATTATAAAAAAGCATTGAGATTTTTGGCCATTCTTGGCATAGTCTGGGAAACTTTCTTGAAAAACCGTAATTCAGTTGTAGTCAGCTGGCAAACAGCTTATCGTGTCTATCACAGTACAGTGGTCACTTAACACATTAAAACACAAGTGCTTGGCGCTGCTAAATATTTTAAACAGTTTTTATAGAATTCTTTTTCTGAGCCGAAAGAAGTGAAATAAATCAAAACCTTTTTTTTCAAGAACTGGAGGCCTTGTGTGACAAGAAAAATTTCCCGCTGTTTAACAACAACATGCGGACCGCCGAGGAAACGAAGCTTTCGCTTGCCTTATTCGCTGCATAAAAATAATAACTTGATATTTAATCATTTTCATTTACTAAGATTGCTATGACAGTTAAAAAAAATAACATTGTTAAACCCTTAGGCAAATAGTGGCGTGTGATATTTTTTCCCAACCACGCAACCGACGATCCGATCTACCCGGGGTATCCAATCGATGAAATCGATAATCGATAATAATCGATATCAATCGATACCAATCGATATCAATTAATCGATTGATATTGATAATCGATGAACAATCGATGGCGAAGATTCGTGTGGACATCGACTGGTATCGATTTTCAATAACAATCGATAGATAAATTGATATCGATTGGTATCGATTGGTTGCAGATTTCGTCACGTTTCAAAATCTACAAGCTGACGGAATCGGTCCATAAATATCACATCTTTGTACACAGTAATTGTAAACAAATTTCATTTTAATGCTTTGAACGTTAACAGGAGAACAATACTCTCTTCTTTCTCTACAACGCCCCATCTACAGGTATCCGTTTTCCTTTGACAACTCGAAAGTTTTTTTCCGTTCTTGCCTCCCGTCCACACGTATCCCATGAAAACGTTTACCAAAAACAGAAACGTTTGAAGTTTGAAAACGTTATCCAAAGTGGAAAACTATTTAATACGTGCGGACATGGCCATGCTACAGGCTTCAAAAAACGGAAAGTGGCTGCATTGTGCCTTCACAGAAAAATTCTGGTAACAGATGTAATTGCCAACAACAGCAGCATGAGTTGTTCCAAAATAATGAATAAAGCAGCAATACCTATAGCCTGATAATAACGAACCTAATCGTGCTAAAACAGAGATCACATACATACAAACTAAAAACTCTATGAAGGCGCCAATTGTGTCTAAAAGAAATAAAATATGCAGCAAAAGACAAAAAAGACGTTCCTTTTTTTCATCATAGTAGTAAGCGATGGGCCATTCTAGTTTTGGTGTTTTCCTGCTCGATTTTATAGTATGTTCTGAACCGCTATCACAATCCTGGGTGGCATCGATTGTGATGGATCTTGCCTCTTTGACTTTCCTCACCAACTCTGCCTTTTTTGGGTTTTTGTGATCCGTCAAGTTCATTTCATCGAGTACCTCGCGCAGCAGTGTCACCGTCATGTCATCGGCGCTACCTTCCTTCCTTTCTTAGCTCTCGCTCTTTCTTTTTGAGTATTGAGACTGGGTCGGGATTGTTTTACCAATTTCGTCCCCAGGGCTTCCTAAAAATGGCGGATGATCGGACAGGTAGAGTGCGTGACGTCTGTTCGAGTTTGTTGCGCCAATCGATAGCAATCGATGAACGGTTTTTGTTTGGTTATCGATTGATGATCGATTAACCGATACCAATCGATACTAATTAACTAATTTTATCGATTGATATCGATTGATCGATTGGATTGATCGGTTTCCATCGATTGGATACCCCGGGGATCTATTAAAGCCTTTATCTCGAACAACAACATTTTAATTGCATTCCCAATTACAAATGCCATTGCACCATAGAAAAGAGAAAGAAAAAAAGTTGCGAAATCGATTAATTTACAATTCCTGTACTATTGATCCATTTCTTAATGCAAAAGCTTCGCAAATGAAGTAACCTAATTTTTTTTCAAGTGAAAGCGTCAATACTATTAAGAGAAATACAATTTTGTCATGAGCATTTAAGAATCGAAATCGGAATATTTACTAATAATATCGTCCATTAAAGATTTTCTAATTGCATCATATCTATTGCAAGATAAGAGGAAGTGTACTTCGTTTTCAACTTCATTTGAGCTGCAGCATTGACAGACTACTCTCAGATGCTCAGGGAGTTTAGGGGTGGAATGTCTTCCATTTTCAATTCTTAGGTTGTAATTACCTAACCTAAGTTTTGCTACTGCCCGAACAATAATGTCAGTCGACTGTTCACAGACAGGGAATAAAGAGAGAAAAGTTTCTCCACATTCAGAATTGTATGTTGTAAAATAAATGTCCATGCTTCTAAGCGATTACTGCTCTGAAATTAACACACGCGGAATTAAAAAAAAGGGAAAAGATAAGCAGGAGTACCCAACGGAACCGCTCCGTAAAATATCTGCTCTTCAGGCTATTCTTGAGCTGGCTGGCAAATTTTTCACTGGCATAGCAAATCTTGCTGGGAATTTAATGTTAGCGAAAGCTTGCTGGGATCTGTGACCCATCTTACGCTCTGGCTGAAAAAAATTGAATTCTTCCGGCTGGCGTGACAAATTGTCACCTACTGTGGCTGGCAAACGACAGGATGTTACGCCGCGTGTCCGTGTTTTTTTATTAACTAGTGAAATATTTAGTCTCAACTTAAAGACGCAAAACAGACGCCTATCAATTGTTACAGTTTGAGCAGTTTTGGGCGGTTGACCTTTTCGTAACTCCACGAATTACTGGTCGGCTTTGCATATTTCTGCTGTTTTTGAGAGGTAAGTGGCTGAGGTCTCAGATTAGATGGGTGATTGTGCAGTTTTCCATTCAGGAGCTTTCAAGAAATCAATTCGATGTTTTTGAAATCTTGTTGATCCAGCCCGCTGGGAAGTTCGCAGCCGGCATTTCTCAGTGATTTCTCAAACAGCAGTATTTCAGGAGTGGTATCGTTTGAAGTTTTCAGAATCGAGAGTAGGGTCCTTCTTTACTTGAAAGTAAATGTCGTTATTTGACAGCAAAGATCCGTTAATGGGCAGTAAAGATCCGTTAATGTTATACAGTTTCTGAAATAAGAGCTGTTGTATATTCGACCGCCAATTTACAGATCAGACCGATGAATTTTAGATGAATTTCAACGCCGAGTAACAGATCCACCCGCGCCATTGTGTATTTGAATTCTCTGGCTTTTAAGCAATTAAATAATGTTGATTTCCGTTTTCATGCGCCCGTTCAAATCGCTAAGAATTGTCAACTACCGCTCTGAAATATAACCGGCCAGTAACCGGTCATCTGTAGTCAATGAGCGCGCGCGAATTCAGTGACCCTTGGTAACATCTCGCACGTTTGTCGCGCGAGTAAGGTAAGGCAAAATTAACTTTGGCGCGGAAAGCAATTTGCTTTTATCGGTTTCACCGGCAAATAAATTGCTTGAGGTGTATTTTCGGTTCGCCAGCTTCGAAGCAGGTATCATTCCGAACTGTAAAAACAAAATGCCTAATTATTGTGTCCTTGTTGCCATGGTTGCTGTCTACTGCTGTGACCTCTGACGAGCTTGCGTTGGTGTTGGTGACTCATAGTGCGATGACAGCACAATAATTGCAATTTGCTTTTATCAGTTTCACCGGCAAATAAACTGCGCGAGGTGTATTTTCGGTTCGCCAGTTTTTAAGTAGGTATCTAATCACTTAGAACTCTGTAGCCTGAGAAAACAGCCGACGTTTCGCGAGGTCACCACTTGAGCCCTTGCAAAACGACGTCTGAGTAACGAGCGCAGAAATTCCATACTGATGACGTGCACTGCCTAGATCTTGGTAGTGCTTTTGTTTGGTTGTGCCGCGAGAGAATTATCTTTCAACCAATCAGAAGCAGTACCAAGATCTGGGTAGTGCACATCATCAGTATGGAACTTCTGCGCTCTTTACTCAGACGTCGTTTTGGGAGGGCTCAAGTGGCGACCTCGCGGAACGTTGGCTGTTTTCTCAGGCTAAGAACCCTGATAAGCAAAATGCCTAATTATTGTGTCCTTGTTGCCATGGTTGTTGACTACCGCTGTGACCTCTCAAGAGCTTGCTTTGGTGTTGGTGACTCATAGTGCGATGACAGCACAATAATTGCAATTTGCTTTTATCAGTTTTAACGGCAAATAAATTGCTCGAGGTGTATGTGCGGTTCGCCAGTTTCGAAGGAGGTATCACTTAAAATTGGAATAAAGAAAATGCCTAATTATTGTGTCCTTGTTGCCATGGTTGCCGACTACCGCTTTGTGATCTCTGACGAGCTTGCGTTGGTGTTGGTGACTCGCAGTGCGATGACAGCACAATAATTGCAATTTGCTTTTATCAGTTTTACCGGCAAACAAATTGCTCGAGGTATATTTTCGGTTGGCCTAATTATTTTGTGCTTGTTGCCGGGAATAAGTCAAGATGCTTTTTTTTTTTTGCTATTGTGGGAGAACATGACATTCAGAACTGCAATATACAAATAAACTAATTATTTTGTCCTTGTTGCCTTGGTTGGCAACGCCAACTCATATGAGCCCTGCTTGCAACCGGTGTTGGTTACCATATTCCAGCAAGAAACATAATTATTGCAGTTTTAAGATTCAGGGCTGCAATATACAAATTTCCAAATAACCTTGTTCTTGTTGAACTCATGTTAGCCCTGTTTCACATTGCCAACGAGCACATCAGGTGTAAGTTCATCAACAAAAGGGCAATTCAAAACATTTTGAACGCCATATGTATATTTCCTGGCGATATATTATAGGTTTTTTAAACAGAAAAGAAGGGGCTCTAAAAACTGTTTTCGTTTGTAGTGGCGTTAACATATTATTTTGTAAATTTGCCTGAATTAATTTAGTTTTGGTGTAAAAAAAAGTGTAAGTATTAAAAAATTACAGAAGTGGCCTTGCTATTTCAAAGAATAGCTTTTACAACAAATAATATTGTATTTTTAGAAAGATGTAGCTTTAAATCATATACTCGAGATTAACAGCTGGAAAAAATGAGTTGCGGTCCTTTAATACCATAAACTCAAATGTGCACTACCCAGAGACATATGTTTAACAAAAGACAATGATTTTATGCTACATCCCCACATGCGGAGTAGACCTTTTCCGTGGAGAGTTCAGCGTGTTAAAGTATGGAGGTAAGTAAAATGTATAGTAATACTAATTTAATAAATGTTAACGTGAAAAATACTTATTTAACAAAAACATAATTATACTTTACAGTTCGTACTGCACTATCTCGCCATCGGTCCAGTTATGTTTTGTTCGTGAGTAGGGAACAATCCCCTGGCTGGCAAAAATCATGTCACAAGAAAAATTGCTGGGAAAATCTCGTACTAAACCTCTTTCTGGCTGGGAAAAACGATGGGAAACACGAATTCTGGCTGGCATCTTTAAGTGTTAAATTTGCAGCTTGCTGGCACTGAAGAGCGCATATTTTTTCCCACGGAAGTTAAATATTAACCCAAAACATGTTTGTGGACACTAAAAAAGCGATTTGGCCAATAATAATTCAATTCTGAAAAACGTGTCGTTGGGTACTCCTGGATAAGCAGTACAAACTTTATCGGCTTAATCACGGCAGTCAGGACTGGTTTCGCCCGGCGAGATCTTCGCGTTAGCAGACGGCAGAACTGAAAGGATTTGTCACGACGATAATAAATTTTAAAACGCGTCAAGAGAAAATCAGTTTTGCACAATGGTGGATGCGTTGAAAAAGAAACAAACTATCACTTCAACTGCATTATAAGATTAGGTACCTTTCGTCTTGTTCGTGCAGATAATGTTTTTTCCGGTTCTTTTTTCCATATAGTTGGAATGGGCAATGGAATGATTGACCTCTGGGATCTTGCGACATGAACAGCCCCCTGGAAAAACTCGTCCGTCAAGTGATCAAAATGCCTCTCGGGTTGAAATTCGCACTGTGTGTGAGTACGAACATTGTCTGTTTCCTGTTCTCTCCATTGCGGGTCCGCTCGCAGGGCTTCGATGAAGCGAAAGACCAGCTCGGTGGTTGGATTTATTGTTGTAGCATTGTACAACACAAGTAATACCTGTCATAACTGTTGCAGCAAGGAAAATTTCAAAGTCGTGCAACAAACACTTGGCAATAAATCTTTCCTCGAGGACAGTTTAATTTCCTGTGGCAAGTGACCATGTGAAGGCACTAGGTTTGAGGTGAGCTTCTGACGTCACTTCCGCTCATTTGCAAGCCAGCTTCCGGAACAAGGGCCAGTAATGGCGGCCGCAAAATCTCAGCAAAAACCGTCCGAAAAAAGCGACCTCTAGTCGTCGTAGTAAGTTGAAATTTGGCACGGTGACTAAGAACCACAAACTATGTTCGAAAATGTAAAAACGTGGAATACCAAAATTCTGGTCCCACTGGCACTTTAATGTATTATGAACATTTTGTTATGGAAATTTTATGAATAGGGTGAATGAAGAACTTGTACGTTGGTTTCCGGCTAAATGTCGTCAAAATTTCAAGAAATCGTCAAAACATAGTTCATCGCTATTATTTCTCTGATCCTTTTTGTTTTCTTCAGGAGACAAAAAGTGGTAAGCGAAGGATCATCGCCACAGCCTGCATTGACTTGGCTGCTTACATTAGTGAAATAGAGAAGACATTTGACATCACGGTGACACTCAAGCCTGCCAACAAAAACATCTTATCTGGTTCACTTGAGTTCACCCTTACTTCGGTGCTGTTGGAGGATGGTGTCCCTTAGTAAGTATTGTTTTTACGATAGCACAATACAAAATAATGCAAATGATGATGATGATGATGATGATGATGATGATGATGATGCTGACTGATGATGATGATGATAATGATGATGAAAGCCAGTCAATTAACGATTAGGATGTCGAATTCCCTCCTATTACCTTGGGATACTGCTTTTTTTTTCGAGAAATCTAATTTATATCATTATTCTTCCGTCTTAGTTACCTCATGTCAGTGAATTTGGTTCTCTCGGTACTCCTATCGACAACAAAAAAATTGAGCTCTTAGAATAACTTTTCTCGTTTATTCTCCCTGAAGTTTTTTTTTTATTGAATACTTTGTATACCCAATACGTACTTTATCAATTTTCTTTTGTTTTTCTCTCAGTCGCCCTAAAGAAGAACTAATTAGGGAAATCTTGGGAGGCGCTTTGAAATGTGCCTCTCATGGCTCCAAGGAGACCACTGAAAAGCTGAAGGCTGTCAAGGAAACTAATAACATTCCCTTGGAATATTTGAACAAAACAGTTCTAGCTCTTCCTTGCTCTGCAGGCAAAAAGACTGATCTAACACAGGAGCAATCTGACGCTAAGGAACTCAGCGTTCAAGCTGGCGATACCAAAAACGATGGATCTGGAGGGACAAAACAGGTGCGAAGGAAAGCGCCCCCACCACCTAGTCCTCGTCCTCCGACTCGCCACAAAGCTTCTGCAATAGTGGCTCCTGCTGCGGAGAAGAAAAACGATGTCAAAGAGGTGAAAAGCTCGTCAGCACAGGGAAACAGCGAGGAAAAGGCACCAAAAAGGAGCGACAAAACACTGTCTTCTGGCCGCAAAGGAAGAAAAACCAAAAGCAAAAACAGCTACCCTAAGGAGCTAAATCCTTTTGAAACCTCCAGTGATGAGGCGCGTTCTTTGTCACCAGTGATGACGTCGTCACCCAGAGAAATGGCAGCGCAAACGTGTGAGAGAGGAAAAATGGGGAAGGATGATGGTGAGGAAAAAGCGTCCTGCACTGGAGTTCCTTCATCGCCAGGGCGTGGTAAGAAACGTCACGGGACGAAAAAGGCCAACAAATACCCGAAGGAGTTAAATCCCTTTGGCGGGTCTAGCGATGGGGAGGCAGATACACCCCCTTCCAGGGAGACAGAAATGAAGAAACGTTCCAAGTCCGGTGTTAGCGATGAGCATCAGAGTGGAAAGAAGTCTTCAAAGAAAAGTAGCTTCAGCGATGAGGCAGTTGTGTTAAAGGAAGCAAAACAATTCAGGCCAGAGAGCACTTGTGAAACATTCGCGCGTGATAAGGCATTTGGAGAGAAGGCTGAAGATGTTGTTCGTTGTGAAGCGGTTGATACTAGTACTTCTCATGCTGATGATGCCAAGGAAGAGAATCAACGGCCTTTGTCATCAGAGGCAGTGGTTACTCTTTACAAGAGCATTCCGGATCATGAAGAGTCACCTGTGAGTGGTGATGCTGATCATTGCATTGCTGCTGCCTCAGGAGGTACCGACAGAGACCAGCATGACGCTACAACAACTGGCACTCATGAAAAAGTCTACGGGACAGCAGCGGCAGCTGAGATGGAAAAAGCAAAGGACACTGATTCAGCTGCTAAACAGAAGGAGAAACATAGTCTGGCCCACTTTTTTAACAAACTCCTGCACCCTGTGCCTCAGGAAGGTGAGACACAGTGACAGACTTTTTACAATTTGACCGCTTTTTTAATTGAGTGTCGTGGAACCAAAGCAAAGCAACCATTTTAACATACCACAACAGACGCTACCAATCAGAAATCAAAGCAAATACATGTCAATGCAACCAAGTAGGAGAAAATGCACGCGACCAAGTCACGGTTGGTTTTGGTTTTATTTATGATTGCTGGAGAAAATGGCGCAAGTTCTTTGAACCAATCACTGAGCTCCAATGTAGTACAGATGCATCGAATTCCTTCATTTTTTCCTCGAATTTCGTCTTCCATGGGTTGATAGCTAACAAGCGCACAGCAAGAATGGAAAACCTTCTGATGTAATAAAGCTATAACTTCTCATAGGACAGCTTACTATCTTACCTTTATAGGGTAAAATTGTATGTTTGTAGAGACGGTGTTTTGCCACAATGGCATACAACTAGTAAAACTCGCTATCAGGGTTCTCACGGACAACTTTACTTTACTTGGAAGGAAAACTACGTCTTTTTGCTAAATTAAGATTAGTTTGTAACTTGATTCCAGTGGATTAAAGTTCCCAAAAAACTTTGATCCAGATTACGTTTTTGATTAATTTGCTGAATCAGTTTATTTGCGATTCAAATTCGGTCCTGACGAAATTATTATTTTTTTCTAATTTCAAAAGTGTTACACCATTGCCCAGACCTGTCTGCGTACGTGGCAGAGGAGACAAATTTATTGAAAGAAGAAATTGCTGCTTTGGGTAGAGTATCCATCAAACTGGAGCTGGAAATACGACAGACAATGGACATAACAGGTAAGTATTTTGTCGAAAAGAAAAAACGAAGTTATAATGACTTTCTTCACCTGAAGTAGCAATATAAATTTCGATCGGGCATTTTTCATTTTAGTTTGTGCTTGCACGGCAGAATTGCAACTGTTTTTGTGACATACTTAAGGGTATATCGGTAGTTACAAAAAATTGCGATATTTACTTATCTAAATATGTATATAGATTCGTTTTTATCGGAGTAGTAAGATGTTTTGATCTTTATGATAGGGCGAGTCAATGCTTTTAAGTACTTCTGTTAAATCACTTGGCTATCTGTGTAACGTTTAGATTCCAAAATGTTGCGCTTATCTTCTGCTCCGATTGTTGCTGCACGCAAAAATCTTTGAATTTGCAGATTGCAAAGAAGACGTTGATGGACTTATGCAGGACTGGCTTATCCTGAATGACTATAGAACAGAACTTATCTCCAGAAAGCAAAATCTTCAAATCCTGTGAGTTGTTAATTATTACTTTTTTCTTAGTGATTTGATCAGTCACGTTTAAATACAAGCATTTTTAAGGGCTCTAATCCTGCCCTATTCCCCATAGGGGGGGGGGGGATACACCCCTTCCAAGGAGACAGAAATGAATAAATGTTCCAAATCCAGTGTTAGCGATGAGCATAATGGTGAAAACGTGTTATACTGTGTTGGTTGTATCGGCTAAAGAGTTGGAAAATCAACAAGTGTTCTTTATTGCCAGTTTCTATGAGAGGCAAGTGATCCGAAAACTCTAATGTTTTCAAGATATATCGTTTTTGAAGGGTGTTCGAAGGAAGCTACTTTAATGACCTTTAAAATCAGAGTTGGGGTATCGGGGGCTAGTAATTTGCTACTTGTACTAGAGAAAAACGTCCACTATACTAGATTTTGACAAACAGTAAAATAGATAAATTGGATGGGATCTCATAAGTGAAATATTTGTTCCTAGATTTTTGAAAATCTCCTGTACGTTTCTTTTTCCTTTCCTTTTCCCTTTGAATTCTTTCTAGTGACAAACAGGAGGATATTGACATTTGCTGTAATATCTTGAGATCTGAAATCAAGTTGCTTTTTGAACTGGAAGGTACATGGTAGATTTTTAATCTTCAAGATTATTACTTTGCTTCTACTGTGTATTATTCTTAGATTAATTAGCACTCTCGCTGTGTACAGTAAAACCCGTTGCATTCAAGTACCAATGGGCCACACAACTAGTTCATTACTAACGGAATGACCCGGAATAAATGAGTTTTGCCCATGAGAGAATGCACGAGTGAGTATCCGTTCGGGCCAAAATAAAGAGGCTGTAAAAACGTGGTGCATGGCCGTATGACTCTACTTGGTGTATCAACAATGAAAGGCCAGAACTCACTGAAAGAAAATCACTTCTCGTGACGTTGTCATTGTAATCCTAACTATAACAAATTCTCGAACCTTATTGGCTTGTAATAGCCAATAAGGTTCGAGAATTTTGTTATAGTTGTGATTACGATGACAACGCCACGAGAAGTGATTTTCTTTCCGTGAGTTCTGGCCTTTCCTCGTTGATTTTAGATGCACAGTGTTTGACTCGACGAGTAGCTGCTGACTGCATGGAATGTTAATACACCAAGTAAAGTAGTACCGCCATGCACTACGTTTTCACAGCCACTTCATTTTGGCCCAAACGGATACTCACTTGTGCAAAAGTGAGCAAAAGTCGTTTATTCCAGGTCATTCCGTTAGTAATGCACTAGTTGTGTGGCCCGCTGGTACTGCATTATAACGGTTTTTCTGTACACAGCGGGTGTATGTGGTAATTAACTTAAGAATGATATGAAAGAAACGCATACTAAAAATCTTGAAAATTAAAAATCTGCCACATACCTTCCAGTTCAAAAAGCAACCTGATTTCAGATCTCAAGATATTACAGCAATTATCAATATCCTCTTGTTTGTCACTAGAAAGAATCCAAAGGGAAATGGATGGGAAAAGGAAATCTACAGGAGATTCACAAAAATCTAGGAACAAATATTTCACTCATGAGATCCCATCCAATTTATCTGTTTTACTGTTTATTTTACTGTTTGCCAAAATCTAGTATGGTAGACATTTTTCTCTGGTACAAGTAACAAATTACTTACCCCCAAAAACTAACTTGTTCCAGTTCTAATCACAACTATAACAAAATTCTCGAACCTTATTGGCTGTTACAAGCGTCATCAGCCTAGTAACCACGGGTTCTCTTCTCGCTCACGCGTCTTGGGGCGAAATTTCGTGATGTCACCGAATGGCGGGAGGAGAATGCCTGAGTACTAGGCTGACGCGTCATTATGTAAGTATTTGGACAGCATGAGGCATTACACTCATAAGGACAGCTGCACTTGAAAGGTTCTTTTCTTCATGAATATGAAAATGAATTTTTTTTCTTCACCAAAAAGTTTATCCTTACCATAAATTTCTTCTCGAATTTTGTTATAGATATGTTTATTGGTAACAGGACTTCGTGTCGCCCAATTGTCTGTAATCTTACTGATTAAACAAATAAAACTCCCGCTACGCTGATGATTTTGTGTCCTTCCTTGCTTCCTCGTCTGACTACAGACAGACAGACAGACAGACAGACAACCTTTATTTCAGCACGATTAAAAATTAAAACTCTGCAGCTTGTGGGGTCGTGCAAAAACTGGACCAAAGTGGACTCTATGCATTCAGTCCCATTGTCATTCTGAATATAATTTTTGTCGTTATGTTTTCAGACTGGCGCAAAACTGCTCGTCATCGAGCCCAGGAAGCCAGAACTGTTTTTGACTTGCTGTTATCGTTTGTTAAAAAAAAGATGTGAAAACTACTAAACGGAATTATCAGTGGTGAGTAATTAGAGCTTAAAGTTTTCATCTTTTCCTTCAAATTGTTTTAGATTTTCACTCTAATGTCCAGTGAAAATAATCTCAGAGCACTTTAATTTTTATGTTCCTGTTTGTTTCATTTACACTTTTACGTTAATCTACCTTCAAACTCGTGTCTTGCGACACGACTGCACTCTCACAAAAGAAAAATTATGTCCACTGGTGAAGATTCTCAAGCTTGGGTTATCCTCAATCTGTTTATTTTAAGTTTTATTTATTTATCTAGTATTCTCTGCTTAAAAAGCTAAATTTTATTCAAGTTGTTGCCTTGCCTGATATATTTCGTTTCTTCTTGATTTCAGATTCTGTTTCGCACTTGTACAGAGAAAATTGCCTGTAAATATTTGACTATTTGTAAATAGTTTGTATATATTGTAAATAGAATTCTTTCTGCTTACTCTTAGAGCGTAAGGTATCCACAGTCCATTTAACCCTGGAAAAAGTCTTGTGTTACCAAAAAAAACCTGCTGTATTCAGTTATGTGGTGCAACTTAATCACATCTTTCTGACAATCATGTTTAAAAGAGTCCTAAATCTTTTAAACAAACATTAATTCGGAACAAACATTGTATTTGAAGCCTTGCAGCATTTCTACGACAACTGTGTAAAATGTCTCATTTTTTTTTTACCAAAACATTTCCAAAACATCAAACGTACAAATTGCAACAAAAATTAAATGTCTTGCACCTGAAGCTATAATTTGCAGGCGAACAATCTGTATTTTAAGATTCCAAACAGCCTTAATAACGTATGGTTCGTTTTTGTCTAGCTCTTGTTTTTTCTTACCATGTGATGATTTGTTTTCAAAATTTTCAACGATGCAGAAGAAAATCATGAAAGTACGATTATGTGGTTGAGATGACGTCATTATCCAATTTGAGATAAGAGTGGTCTGGTGTACCATGACGTCATGCTGCGTGTGATCTTACTTGTGGTCTTGTTTTGATCCAATCAGGTGCATTGTTATAGGCACTTTAAGTGACTTCATCCGTCTAAATTGTCGCTATGCAAATCCTACTTCTTCGCTCTCTCAATTCAGTAGTGTGGCTTCCTTTGTTTACGTTCGTATTCATATTCACCTAATTGAAAATAAGTTGTCGGGTAAAAAGCATAAATCATTGACGATGCGACCCAATGGTGCTCTGGGAAACATGAAAAATTGCCTCTATTCTTGGACACGTGTACATTATAATAGCACAGCATGCCTTAATTTACTCTTTCAATTATCTTGGAAAGAAAATATTTTGAAGAATCAAGAATCGAAACGAAACATAGTAACAAACTTGCCCCTGTCATCTTCCCAGAGTTCCATTGTGTCGCAATTGTCCATCGTTTATACTTTTCACCCGAGAACGCTTTTTCAAACGGGTGTATACTTTCAATTACAGATTTGTCACTTTTCATTTTTCGTAACGCAACCTAGTAAAAGCTTCATATTTCATTTATCAATGAATTTTTTGTTTCGTGTTTATTTCTCCCTTTCCACCAAAGTTTTTGCTCTAGGGTTGTCTCAAAACTACTACATGCAATCAGCAATTAATATTTTTTATCAGTTTCAGTTAAATTTTAGTCTTTCTGTGGCGTGATGTGTGTGGGTTGTTCACCTTTCCTTGTTTTGTCAGTTGTCTCAAACTGTACATCCAATCTCATTCAACCTACGCTCGAATGTGATATTTTTTTGTACGTTTTTACATCGCCATAATTGCTTCTTTTCTGGTGATTTTATGGGTCTTTTTATTTGTTTTAGTGTTTTTGTTTTATATATTTGTCTCGGTTTGTGTTAATCAATAGGCTGTTTGGCATTTTCTAACGCTTGCTTTATTTTCTAAGCAATTTTATAGGCTGCATTTTTGCAATTTTAGTGCTTGATTTTTTTGCAATTTTAATACTTGTATTTAGCATTTTAGGTTGTTTTTGCAATGGTATTGGCTCTTAGCATTTGTAGGCTCCTTTTTGCAATTGTAATGCTTGCATTTAGCATTTTTAGGCTGCATTTTTGCAATTTGAATGATTGCTTTGAATAATTTAATAGGCTGCGTTTTGCAATTTCAAGGTTTTGCTTCATTGATTTTCTTTTTTTTTTTGCCATTCAGTGGGCTATTTTTTCCAGTTCCTTGCCTTTCTTGTGTTTTGTGGTATGCTGTTCGCAACTTTTTCTGTTTCCGTTTGCTATTTTGCAGATCCCCTTTTTAAGTTTTGTGGTTTGTTTCTTTTACCCTTTTATGCGATTGCTGCAATCTTGAATCTCGTCATACAGAGTACCAGAAGTGACCTGTGGAGTTAGCTCACTGCTGGTTTTTGCATGGCTTTTCTTTTCACTTTACAATCTTTATGAACAACCTTCACCCACGATACGTACTGTGTTAACTGTTTTTTTGGCTGTAAAAATATCGTCATTTAACAATTACTCTTGATATAAGTAAAAGGAATAAAAGTTTGGCCGATTTTCTTGTTTAGATATCCTAAAATTCATAGTAGCGAAGCAAGCGAATGTGGTCCTTTAGAGTGGTTAACTCTGAATGTATGCGTCACTAATGTTTATAAACTATTCAACCGATCAAAGCTGGAGATTGGATGAAACCATAGACACACATGTTGGAGCACAAGAAGACTGACGTCATTTTACTTCAGCTGCCACTCAAGGAAATGTTACGTCATGCATCTTGACCGAGTTATGACGTCATACGATCGATCATTATGCGATCTCGTTATGAAGTCATGCTGTTGAGCACAGTGCAAACATATTCTGCTAATTCCTTTTTCCTTTTTTCCTATTATTTGAACAAATTTTTAATTAGGCGGCGCGACGTGCCACGGCACGTCTGGCAGACTCATAAAATGCAACGCACATTCCTGGTTTTACGGTAGTCAGTTCACTTAGTCCCCGCACGGGCTCTAAACAATCAGGCTCGTTAGTAATGACGTCGATTTTACGAGATTGAAAGCTAATCTCTCAAATATCGGACATTTTGCTCGTGACAGGGTCATTAAACTCTTATGAAAGTGGTTTTTAAACAACATCTTTTTGTTAAAGAGAGCAATGTAGGTTCATTGATTTTCCGGAAAGCTGAGACTACTTAGCGTGCGAGATCGTCAATGACTCATGGAGACTGTTGTTAGTAGTGGTTACACAGTACTTCCAACTCGACACGTTGCCAAAGCGATCATAAACTCCATTCTTGAGTCCCCCGATGATCCAAAGCAGAGGAACGAAGATAGTGTCGGCATTCGAACAATGGCCTTGTTAAGAAGAAACAAAAAGCAAACCGCGGTGATAAACATAAGGAAGTATAAACGCATTTCTGGAAAGAAAAAAGGCTTTATCTTGACGTTTCGTATGTTCCAACATACATCTTCAGAAGTAGTAAACTGTTGAATAACAACAGAAATTTGAGTGTATAATAAGTAACTAATTATAGGCCTTGTTGTTATCATGACGTAAATAGACCTGCATCGTTGTTATAAAAATAGATTGCACTCAGTTAACCTGCACTCGCGTCGTTAGGATCCGAATGGACCCTTGCCTGAAGGCTGAAACATTTTTCGAGAATGCCTAAGGGCCGTACTTAACGATCTCCAGGTAAAGCCACAGGGTTTTTGTCCTGTCTCGCTAGAGTCGTACAGAGGTCACTGGTTACAAACAAACAAAGTTCTCAAGTTGCATACATACATTTTATTTCTTACATACCAGAAGTGTAAATTGTCCATAACAGGTCACCGGAAACCACGAACTACTAAAGTTAAACCTTTTTTCCTTAAGAAAAGGGGAGGGGGGAGGGGGGTGAGAGACTATGCGTCGCCTGTAAATTCTTCAGAATTTCTTGTTTACTTTTATTTACGTCACTATAGTTTTCGCTTTTCTTCAGTTCATTTTAGTTCATTTTCAGCTCTTGTAATGCAGTATTGATTCCTAGCCTCAATTTTCATTTTACTAAGAACAATATATGCTTGAGTTGATTTCAATCATCTTTTTGTTGTTGCATTGCTGTTTGGATCCCTAGCTATATTACTCGTGTAACAAATGTTTTGTCATGAGCTAAAAATTCCATCGTTTCCAGGGTACTATTCAACTCTACTAAAAGGAGTAAATTGGTTACTCGTTAGAGAACTAATAACAACAATATTGTAAATAAAGACGAATTATTAGAAACTGGGCCGTGGCTTATTTATTGCAAGTGAAATAAAAGGTTGAATAGCACTGGCAAGAAAGGTCCAACTTTTTTCCCGTTTATGAAGAACTGAGCAGAGCAGCATGGCTTTCGCTGATCATGAGAAATCTTTTCTTGAAAATGCGCTTGAGAAAAGTCACGGGTAAAATTGGGCAAGAGAGAAGAATGGATGAGTGGACAAAAAATAACAAGCATGCCTTTCTTTTGGCCGGTAACCTTGGTACCCTTTCAATAAGTTGAAACCATCGTCTGCTTTTTGTCTGTATCCTATATCTTGGGAAGCGAAGCAAAGAGGTTAATTCTTTCTAAAAAGAAGCTGCCGCGTTGCGTTGCGGGGTGGTTGGGGGGGAAGGGGTGGTAAAGCTAGGATAAATTGGCCAGTGTAGAGACTCAAACAGTGTCAATTTGCCTTATATCAACTCAGTTGAGTTCTGAGAGTTGAGAATCCGTACCCCTTGGTTTCTCTTGGTTTCACAATAAAAAACCAGGACTGAGATACTCAATTAGAAGTCAGAATTAAGGATTTTCAAAACTCAGAATTCAGAAGTCTACTGAAAAGAAGCTGATAACTGACTGCGATGTGAATAGCCCCCTTCAAACGCGTCGAGTTTGAGCGAGGTGGCAATTTTGCTCCCTGGGATTTGCCTTTGTGCGACCATTCCCCGAGGACGAAAATGTAATAAATTTTATGCTGTCGAGGAAGTGGAAAAATTCAGAAACTAGTGTGGGCAGGAGCAGCTTCATATTTTGCAAGTTAAATATAGTTTCTTACAAGGATATCATATTATAGTTTATTTCCACATCTTGTAAAATGACAACAAAATAACTGTTACAGTACTAGTGAAGAAAGAATCATTTATCGTGCAAAGTACATAACGTCGGTGTAGAAGCACGAACCGGACATGCGTGTGTATTAATTCCATGATTTCATTATCCTCTGTCGTTGACTCCTCCTTTTTTTCTTAGTTCCTAAACTGCAGTGTAATTCCAGAAGTACATAATGGTTTGTCGCTGTTGGGAACCACCCTTTAGTTGCTTAATTCCTCTCCTGATGTGATGGGCTCATCAGAAATCTGTGTGGGCAAAAAAATTGAGATAATCTCTTGAAGACGATCAATCTGAAAATGTTTATACGGTATAGCTGCTTGCAGTAGATTCGACTAGTGTGCATTCGGGCCACAGCATAAGACATGTAAGGTCGTGCTCGGTACCTGTCTCAAATTTCTTGGACTAAGGCGATCAATAATTGACCCTGAAAGCCCCAATAGGGACATGTATCTATTTTCTTCTTACAAAATCAAACCTACAGGCTTTGAGAATAGAGGAAGTGATCACCTTATATGGAATGTCTAGATGTTTAGTCAAATTCTCCCAACAAGTACCACAAGAAGTATTTCAGTGGAGAACATTGAGGAGGACATGCGTGTTGACAATGGGGCTTAAAGGATCAAGGAAGTTGGATGGCTGGTTTTGTTTTCCTCCTATCACAGACTACACTGAGCTGGAGCTGTGAATCGCAAATTAGTCGAAACCTTAGGCGCGTTCTTTTGGAACTATTCCAGAATAGGAATACTCGGAATAGACGGTATTTGTGTTCTTTTTGGAGCGATTCCGTTTTCAAAATGAACGGAATATCATTCGGTCCATTCTGCCCTCGACAGCAGAATGAACAGAATGAAAGGAATACGGTTTACTCGGAATAGACAGAATACGTGTTCTGTTGGGAAATTTTTGGCGGGAAGTCCTCCGCGGCCGCCCGCGCGTGTACAAACATAGTAGTTCTCAGGTCACCTCCGCCATGGGCATTCCATTTTCAGAAGCAGCGTTCTTTTCGAAATTGAAATTCCTAAACTGGAAAAAGAATAGCCAGAACAGTCCCAAAAGAATGTACCCTTAAATTTTCTGGATACCTGTGCAACTGGTCAAGTTGACAAGGTTTTTGTGGTATTAAGAACAGGCTAAACTAGTAAGTGTTGTGATCTGGCATGTTCACAATCAAGGTGGGTTGGGTGGGCGACAAAGTGAACGTGATATCATACATAAGCTGATAATGGATGCCATTTTGGGCCCTAAAGAGCACATGAATTATCACTAGTTAAATGCCGTATAATTATTATTAATTACTGCTTACTGCCAAGATCCCGTTAACTTTGGATTACGACAAATAAATTGTCAGCAGTTGACTATGGAGGTTATGTTATAAAAAGACTCTTTAGCTTCACCTTCCTGTCTTCACTCAATCCTCTGCCCTTAAGACATCTTCGAACCCTATAACGAGTACCAATGATACAGGGAGATCGCTTCCACGGGCGGAAAGATTTCGGAATTTCTTGTGATAAAACGCTGTTTTCCTTGGTGTGAGAGCAACTAGACTCGAAGACGACTAAAACTAACATAAAAAAGAAGAAGAAATTCTTTGGTGGCATGGCGCATTCAGTTGTAATGGAGTTCATAAACGTTCAGGTGTATGGTGACCCATGGTTGTAAGCTTTTTATGCTTGTTATATACTTTTATTTGGCTTTCAGGTTGTCCGTAAAAAACTACTTCCCTTTTATCTTATCTTTTATCATCAGTTTTCAGATTTTGGGAATCAATAAGGATGGCGTGACATTATCAATTGTTTGACCACCGTTTGTACCATTTTAACAATGTGATGACATTGTATAGAGATCTGCTAACGTGTAGAAGGGCAAAGTACAATACGACGTCTGTTTGTATTAATTATAAGGGTTGTTGGCTGCTGTAGTGGGTGTTGTTGTATGCAAAAAAGCCCACAAACACTATGTTAATTTAAAGTCAATGTTTTCCGGAACGATTTTATTTTGAAAGGAAGGGGCTGGAAATAAACTCTCGAGGAGAGGACAAAAGCTTGTTGAAGGATCTTGTCTAAAATGTCAGCTGTTTCCTCATATTAGAGAAAATAAGTCAGATGTTTTCTGAGATACAGAGAAGGCGACGCCTAAACGTTGAAAACAATGAGTAACTCAAGTCTATGGCGAAAAAATTGGAGAGAAAACCTGAGAGAACATGGCTAAATCTCAAATAAAAGATTGAACCACGAACAGCCCCAGTCTGAGAGGGAAGAGAAATTCGCGCGCGCGGATAAGTATCAGTTTGAATCGCACACTTCAACCGTTCTTTTTTTCTCGCGAGCGCGCATCCCTGTTTTGATTCTGACTGGACGTCGTGGGGGAATTATTCGCCTATTAAACTGACTTAATTTCAGATCCTTCTCAATTAAATTCAGCGCAAGGTGGCCACTAAAATGGCTTATCATTCGCAAAAGGCTTCTCCCTGTATTATCGATGACTGCAGAGTTAAAACAAAAACCAGCTGTAGCCTAAATTTCAGACGTCGTATAGCAGTTTTGAGGTTCAGGTAATTGAACAAACAAAACGCTCGCTGGTAACTAAGGTATTTTTGTAATCTTAGAGCGAGACCGATCATCCACAATACGAACCGAACAAGAAAGTTAGGTTTAGTTTATGGCTCTCGAACAAATTTGCCTAAAGCACAATATGTCTATGTCACATCTATTCTGGCAAACGCGGGTTAAGACGAAAGTTAAATACGAGCTGATGCCTCTTTCCAAGAAGATTCGCCGTTTCGGAGTAGTCAGACCCTATTAAACAAAGAAAACAAAACAAACCAAATCAGAGAGAGATCAACTTGTTCAGTTTTTTTTTAAATACTCCTCTTTATATTTTCCCCTCGACTCTAATTCCCCGAAACGTTTGTGTTCAATTCAATGACTCTATAGTTTGTCCCCTTTTGTGGGTTCGTAATTGAAAAGCTGATTTGCATGCAGCTGTACTCGATGGGATCAGATAGCAATCAAAATGAACGTTTAATCAGAATAATTCAGGGATGTCATTGAACTGAACGAACAAAGGCACTAATCACAATTCAAATAAACCACCTGTTGAATTTGTACTTCTTTAAAAAAGTTGACTGGGGGAGCAATAACGCTCGTTATCATACAGTCGAATAAATGAGCTAACGGACGTGTGTGATTAAGGCAATGTCTGCCTAGGCCTTTTATCTATTAATCACGAAAGAAAAACCTTCCTTAAAGTCTGCATGGATTTCACTATCGCAGACACATGTTAGAGGCAATAGAACTCTTTGAAATGCTTTTTCTCTCTTTCCGCTCAGGAATTGTCGAGCGAAAAAAAACACGTATAGTTAATGAGCGCGAAAATCGACTGCCGCGTGAAAACGTGAAGCGCGCGAGGCCGCTAGAGTGTAGCTGTGCATTTAAAGGGGCAAAATGTTTCGATAGACTCTCAGTACTTGGCTTATACTTGCTTACATCGGCTAATTGATCATGAAAAGCATGGATTGTAATCATGATATCTTAGTTAGCCCACTCATAAGGTACCGCCTTTCCTAGATTAATACCTTTTTCGCTATTTTGCCTCCTAATTACAGCAAATATCGCCCTCGCTCGCGTGAAAAATCGTCGTGGACTACTTTAGCTTAGTTAGTATAATTTTTATTCCACATTTTTATTTTCACTTAGTCACCAGATCCTGTATCGTGTCTGACAGGCAAACTAGCGGTTCATAAAGTCAGGTCAGTTAATTTTACATCTAAGAGATTTTCTGAAAGTTCGATTTCTCTCCTTTCTTTTCTGAAGTCCTTGCTGTGAAGGAATACAATTTTTTAGGTGATTACTTTTGGTTACTTTCTGCAGTGTCCTTTAATATCCTATGAAAGTTTTGTTGATCAACTCAAGTCGCTTGAGAGTTCTTCATCCACTAGCTCATTGACCTAAGAAATAAGAAGGCCATTGTTAATGTTGTTTTATTTATTTGTATTTTTGCCACGAAAGATATACAAAATATATACTTCATGTAATATGTTAGCTGAGTTCAGTTTGTCACGAGAAAAGTATATTTCAAAACTATGTGTCAGGAAAACAATTTTCCTTTTTTTTTTTTTTGTACCGTCATGCTCATAAGGACTGAATTACTCATAGAGCGGCTATTTAAGTGGCGTTTTAACTCTTGTAAGTAGATAAAGAATGTTCCTTTTATAGCTTGAAGGTCGCTATAGCCAGTAACCCAACAATAGTCCGTGTCATATATAACAAAGGCTTGGTACGAAAAGGCTGTCGTTCTAATTCTTAACTTGTCATGAACTTTTCGCTTTTTACTTATTCTTTAAAACCCAGCTAATTGGCGATCTCAATAGGGTTTTTGAAAAAATTCGACTACAGTATTCACGTGGTTTAATTTTCAGTTAACGACGGAAATCTTGGGCGCAAGATTCGTTCAAGCTATCTCCAATCTCCCACATGGAGCCAGCGTTCACATTGATCAGCAAACTTCGAAACGCAAGACAGGCACATCCGAGAAGGTCTGCAGGAATCAATTTTTGCGCGTCATTAAAGAACTACGAAATTCAGACCAACAAAAATTTATCCACCAGGCAGCAAAGAAGCTTTCTTCATTGCCGTAACACTAAGTCTCTTGCGAATTGTAATACACTCCTCAATTGTGCTTTATCAATCGAATATCGCGAATTTTTTGCTTACAAATGTTAACCCTGAGGACAATGAACGCTATATCCCGTTTTAAAATGCGCCGTTATACGAAAATCCAGCGCTCATTAATTATTACTAATCTCAAAGCTCCCAAAAAACCGCCTCATCATTTTCAGAATAACTATCTTAATTTCTTCAATCTTTCGAAATTCACATCGCATGCAAATGTTTCACGTACAGGTTCGTAACATTGAACTTAAGTATTATTTTGATAGTTAGATGGTATTCGGTGTAAACTGACCTGTTTGTTTTTCGTAAATCCTCTTCTTCCCTTTTGTCCGCATCTTCGCGTCCTGTATCGCGTACCCACAATGCAAGGTAAACTGTTCCGGAGTTGATCGTTAGAATTTTCTAATGTTCTAACATCGGTTCCTTCAACTAAACACAACCTAGACTCAAACAGAAACTGACAGACAAGTAAAGTTACTAAAATACTTAATTTTAGAGACATGGCAATAGGTACATATGAAGCTAGTAGAAAGTCAGTAATTGACTCTAAGTCGTGAGAGGTCAGGATTTCTCTGCCTTTTATTGACTTCCTAAATGAGAGAAAATGAATGCAGTACGCGTTGTCTTAATTAAAATTGAAACCTAAAAAATAGTTAAGTTACCATATGTCAGTAAAAGTTATTAATTCCGAAACGAGTTTCCGAAGGATGTGTTTCAATTTTTAAAAGTGTTAAATTCGTCGTCTTAATTATTGCCATTTTCAAAAGTTATTGTCCAGCCATATATGAAGATATAAATACGATTTGCATTTTTAAAGAATATCCTATCTTAGTAAAACTCATTAAAAGGTTAAAAAAATCGGTGCACCCGAGGCTTATTGCAAGAAGGAATGGTACGGTGTTTTATGTCCTTTAAAGTATATTCCAATTTCTACGCAAACCAGTAGACCATTTTTGCGATAGAGCAGCCATATTGATTTTGCCCCCTGGGCATCCCATAATACTGGATTGATTCTATTATTGTGATAATGCTGCATTGTCACTACAAAAGAATAGAAAAATTTTAATGAGTACTATGGGAATCAGTAAAAACGTCTATTGTAATACGCGTCTTGGGAGTTTAATCAAGAAAATAAAAAGTGAAGAGATGAATTAGTCACGTGAACTGAAGTTTCTTTTTTCGAAAACTAAAAAAAGGACGTGTTGTAAAAGTTTGTATATTTTTCTAATATTCAAAAAGGTAGTCTCACTTTTAATCATTCCATGTTACGTTGGAACAAACTTGCTTCCACTTCCGTTCTTTTTCTGCGTGTATGATTCAAACGAAAGAACCAAAAAGCAAGCTGTTTTGAGTTCAATTTTATTCATAATTACTTCCCAAAAGACGTTCGTAATATGCAACCGCTTCTTAAAACAATATAGCACTAATCAAGCTGTTACGGCATTGTCCAAACAAACAGTACTATCTTGAACACTGAAAGAAATATAAATTGTCTCTAAAGTAAAAATATAATGAAGTAACTTTGCTTGTCTCATGTAATGCACAGCGAAAAGCTTCGGTTTAGTTTGGTAATCCTTTGTTGACGCGCAATGTAAATACACAGTGTACGCAAGTAATAAATGACAAGTTCGATCTATTGTAGCTAAAATGTGATTTATAATTGTCCTCATAATGTGACAACAAACAATTTTGTGGACCAACATTCAGGCGGTTAAGACTGCTGAAGGCCCTGGCCCACGCCTGATTCGCAAGTTTTTGCAAGTTGCAACTCCGTTTGGCCATGACTTGCGTGTACTTGCGATGATTTGTATCCACTTTGATCGCGCTCAAACTTGCACTCAAGTGAACACAAAATTTAACCGTTTGGCAACTCAATACAAGTCGACGCAAGTTGGTTTCAGTGTTGTTTTCTTTAGCGCAGGTGCAGGCGCAAGGCTGCACTGAAATGGCTTTTTTATCAACTTGCGTCGAACTTGTGTCGAACCTTTGTCAGTTTATAACGCGAGGTTACATTTCCAAACTTGCGTTGACTTGCCTCTCCGTTTGGCCAACAGGGCCTAATTGAGAACAAAAGCTCTGGCTTGGCCATGCCATTTGCAAATGTCTACACGCGCGTTCACGTCAATTCCGACGCGTCGTGTAGAAATTACGGCGCATTCTCCACTTTAGTGCCGTAAAGGAACTACTGACTGATAAAATGGAAGTGTTGTAGCTTGTTGTTGGGAAAGTGGAAGAGAAAGAAGGAGCTAATTAATGAAGACGCAAGCCGAGATCGAACTTAACCGTAGGTTTTAGCCTTACCCAGTGGTTGACTATTGGCAAACATGTAATGCGATTGACCAGGCACGTACTTTCAATCAAGCGATAGATGGTTCTCAAGAACCTACCCCACTGATAATGCTGGAACGTTAATTATTGCGGAGATGCTGCTTCCCAGAAAGTTTACATATTTTGAGGGTGCACTCAACATTTACTGAGGAACGAAAAATGGTGCAAATGTTCTTTCTTGCTAGTCGCGTAAACAGCAGAAACAATGTTTTTCAAAAATCAGATTGAAAACGATATTTTCCCATCAATGTTTCCTCAACATTATTTTCTCGTTTGCGGGAGCAAACCCGATCTTGGTAACTGCCTATACAGTCGCTCTTGGTTTGTCTACGTTCCCTCCTCTTACTGCTAAAACATGAAAAGAAAAATCTGAATAGAAAAGTCTGTAAAAGAAAGGTTGAAGCTCGTTAGTCTACAATCCAGCTTAAAGCTTTAGCACTCCTTTGTTTTTTAGTTTTCTTCTTAGTCGATAGCAACATAAAGCTAAAACAGAGTCTTATTCAGTTGTGTTTACTAAAAATGTAGCAAACGTGGAGTACGTGTGCGAGAGTCGCTCAACAAGTGCTTCATTTTCATTTTTTTTTCCGGTGCCTTTATTATGGTCGATTTTTAAGGATAATTAAACAGTCTTCAACATGCACTGTACATTCACCAGAATATGACTTAGTGGTCCAATATGACGACGCTAAAACTTAATTAAAATTTAAACAAATAGTTACCAACTTATAATCCCGCTTGCCCACTTTGTTAGGTCGACAGATGAAATCTTTACTGAATGGATTGTGCGAACTGTAACCGACAACCTCGTCTTTGAACATTAATATATGAAATAATCTTATATATGAACTGCGGATAAAGATAGAATTAAATGAAGATCATCGCAGTGAAGGTGCCGGTTTCAACTAAAGCAGTTGAAAAGAAGAAACCTGAAAAAATTCAGGCTGTCACTTGAGAGTTCGTATTTATCCCGTAGATGGAGAAATGAACATTAATATATGAAATAATCAAATATATGAACTGCGGATAAAGATAAAAATTATATGAAGATCATCGCAGTGAAGGTGTTTCGTCTTTGTTGGGGGAAACTATGGAGGGCTTGACAGGTAAAAAAAAAAGTATCTTAGACATTATTCCGCTATGTTAACACCTTCGCGGAACGTACACCCTGGAAAAGAAAGGACTTACATACAGCTGTTGCTAACTCTCGTCGAAACATGCAAATTTAAGGCAGCCTTTTTCTTTCCATACAATAACTCTTATTCATTAAAACTGTACGTTTGTTACGTCGACATCTTATTGTAAGCTTTCGAGCAAGACAAGAATTTTCTCTTGCTCTCCGTCATTGCTGATAAGCATCAAATGCAATGGTTCTGTGCGACCAGAATTTTGACATTTCAATCTATTAATGTTTAACTTGCTGCATCCATTCATCGCTTTTGCTTGACACAGCCGCTTCGGCTGCTTGTCTTGGGACAAAATTACATCGCCTTCGAACCAAATCATCCTGTCATATAATGGCCAAAGACGCCAGAGGGTCGCAGAGATTTTAGACCTCCTCTCTTTGGCGTTTATGCGATTCGAAGAAAGCAAATGAGAGTCACCAAAAGCAGACGAGAGTAGAAGAAAACACACGAAAGTCCACAGCAATAAACAGCGCATGAGAATTGCCTTTAATAGGGGTCAAACAGATGCGAAAGTTTAAACTACTGTCGACTTTCGCCTACATTTGACTAAGCAACTTTAGATTTGCAGATTTTTTGGTCAAATTTGCTCCTTCAAACATTACAAGAGGCTTAACAGATGCTAAGAAAAAGCTTTTTCCCTTACTGAACTATTTCAGAGGTGTGAAAACTTGTTTTTCCTTTTACGGTGTTTCTTTTTAGTGTCTGTAAGAGTTCTCAACAGTTTATGTAAAAGAGCACATGTCATCAACACCTTGATAAATTTCATTTTAAATAAGAAAAAATTACGTTTTGCACTTGAATAATTTATTTTCCTTCTTTGTTTTAAACAGATGGAACTCAGCAAGTTTAAAGATGATCCCGAGTTAATTTTTCAGTGTCAGTTAAGTTCCCGAACCGTAAGACCCATAAAGAGTTCTGCGGTAATCATTGGAAACAAAACTGTCCATAAATAAACTTGTGTTTAGATCCATTTAAACCATCAAAGTCTTCTAATTCAATAAAACTTAGTCTTTTCGTAATATATAGCTATAGTTAGTCATAGAATAAATGAGCGTGCTTGTAGACAAATATATTGCTATCAGCATTTTCGGATTGGGTATCCAAGAAAAAGCTAATTTTTAGAAACAAAGGTCAGGTATTGCTTCGATGGCGCACGTGTTTTTAAAAGACGAAAAGCCTTAATTCTGCATGCGTATTATCATCTGTTGCGAGAGAAAACACTGCAGTTGTACTGTAGGAAGGAACACACTTAAAAGAAGATGGTAAAAAAAAAGGTAAATCAAATTTAACGTCATAGTGTGGGGAGTAGTCGCCTAATCTCCCGAGCCACGGGCTCATGAGTAAACACTCGACGTCCAGGTCGAATTGGAATTGGTCACACAAACGTTCCCATTTTCGGTCGAATAATTATCATGATAAGCGTAGCTTTCTTATCGCACTTTTTCACCGCTTCCCTTTGTTCTCGCCAAGAGGTTCAACTTCATTGCGCAAAACAGCTTTCGCATCAAAGGGATTGGAGGGTTGGTTTCATTGCAATGTAAGTCAACCGCACCTTAGTCCCACGAGCGTGACGCTTTGTAAATATGTCCCCGCGCGTGGACTTTTCGCGCACACGGCAGGCAGCTACCGCGCGCTCTCGCACTTTGTTGTTTTACTTAGTCACTGATTCACAATATTCAAGTGCACTCCCCCAATTCTATAGAGTTAATCAGTGCCATGAACTTACGCCTCACATTCAAGGAGATAGCAATGCTATTCGAGAGAAACTGTAGGAGACAAAATTGCTTGTCTAAAATCATACTTTTTTAAATTTACGTTCAGGAAGAAATGCGTTTTGTTTAAACTCATTTACAAGCATCATTTAAATTTACGTTGTATTTTATTTGCACTAGTTAGGCTACGAAAAGCGTTGATATCATCTAGTTCACTAAACATGCACTTTTTCTTGCTGTTGGGATGAAGATTAATCAATAAACAACCTTTTGTCCTAATCTCTTGTTCTTGAACAGGTCATCAAGTTCTGCATCTTGGGACATATTTCTTCTGTCCAAATATTCATTCCGAGCAGCTACCTTTCTTGCCTACAAGAGACGTGCAAATATAAACTTCCCCTTGTTTTACTGAAAACATTCGCTGAAGATCACGATTTTTTAGTTCAGCTTAAGTTTTTCGCTATTTTTGAAGGTGTGCGTGGGGCGTTAGAGTATGGATCGGAGAGTCGCTTGTTCAAGGTCTGGTCCATGCAGCGTGGCATTAGTCAACCTAGCAAAATGTTGGGCGATCTCCTGTCAGTGTGATGAACAGCATCCCATTCAGTGTTCAGTGGGACATAGTAATTCCACCTAGTCCCTTTATATTTGAGAAACTCCTTGCGGGTACTCTCTTTAGTGGGCTATGAGGGGAGGTTCCTCCCAAAAGGGGTGCCTTTTTAAGGTTTCGATGTACTAAAAGGTAGGGGGGAATGCTATTTAAGTATATGAAAGTGTCACAAGATCGGCTGCAAAGTGGAAGAAACGGTGGCTAAAGCGAAGTATATTAAAGGGTACCAAAACACATAACAGCTTGCACCCTTTGAGCAAATGAACTAGAACGACTGAACACCCGAGAAAAACGTGGTGATTATACTGAAATTCTGTTGTTTTGGCTGATCCTTGAGGTATACAAAAGGGGTGAAATTTTGCTTTAGGTATATGAAAGGGGTACCATTTTGTCAAAATTAGTATATCCAACGGCAAGGGCTTGAACCTCTGGGCGGAGCCTCCCCGTATAAAACCTTATTGCGAACCCCTCCCCTCCTGCGGGCTAAGAGGCGGCTTTCATTGAATATACCCGTGTACCATGGCTGGATACTTTTGTATGAGGTACTGTGAAAGTTGCTAATACTCGTTGGCCTTGAACGGGGAAAGACACACAAGAATGACAAAATACAGTAATTTAAATTTTGCACTGTGCGCTCGATTCAAGCGGAAAACTGAAGGTGGTAAAACTTTCATAGTTAGTAGGTGCCTGCTATGGAATGCACTATACCCATCGAGCCTACCCTTTGGGCTTTTTCTATACCTTGACGGAAGAACTAGAATGTATTTTGTACTAATTTCAGTGTTCAAACAAAATAAAATTGCTGTAGAAACTTACCATTTCTCTGCCGACATTGTTACATGCAGCTCTAAACCTCGCCCAGATTATGTTTTCCTGGCCCACATGCTCGCCTGACTTTTGCAGCTTGAATGTCTGAATTTGTCTGCCCTTTCGAGATCGAAAGAGTAACAAGAAGCAGAAATAGAAGCAGCCAACCCAGAAGAAACTTTGGTAACATCTTGGAACTTGACAACATCAATTTTCGCTTTGGGAAGGCTTGTGAAGGTTTCTACAGCGGGCTGAACGATTGCCAATTTATAGTCGTGTACGTTGCAGTTTTGTTACATAATTATTTATGATGCTTAGCATATCAATTGAGCATTGTGTTAAAACTGTTTCTTCTATATTGCATTAATGGAACTTGACAGTTTTAATGTCAATTTATTTATTACACGTCAGTGCATTACCGTGCCCTAATTTGAGGAGGCGTCATTGATGGCGGTGTGTTTGAGATGCTGGAGGTGGAGTTAAACACGGTATATGATACGTTCCATTCTTCGTCCAATATATATTCAGCCATTATGACTATCGATTAGTCCTTTCAAGTTATTCCCTCTTGTACTCTCAGTTTCAATCTCGAGTTAATTATGGCTGTCCGGTTTTGATTGTGTAGATCCCACCCCAGAGGGGTGGGGAGATGAAAGACCTCGATGATTCTCGAAGGTGATTCTAGCTTTTGAGTCCGTGGATGATATACTTAATTGTGCTGACCATTTAAGGTGATTCCATCGAAATAGAACGAATATTTAAAATTTTCTAAAACTTGGTCCAGTTGGTAATTATGTTTAGAACCTTTCAAAAATGCAATAAAAAATAGGGGTCACCGTGCTTGTTTTTTCACAAAATGGATAGCCATTAATAGCAACTATACGATCCTCAAGGTTTTCCTGAGAAACCCTAGTTATCCGAAATGAGAACTATAATTGCTTTGAAAAGTCATTGCTTGTATTGAAATATTGGAGCAGTTCAACAAAAGAGACAATTATCTTGTATACTATTTTAGTTGAACAGGAATCAAGATTATGAAATAAATTTAAAAAATTGCGGCGAGCGTACATACCCTGCTGCACCTAAAGACGTGTTCTTTTCGGCATTTAAATAAAAATATCTCAAAGCAGAATTTTTAACTTTTCTCAAAATCGCGATATATTGTACTAGACCGTATGCCATTTGAATTTATGTATTAAAAAATGGGGGTCACCGAGCTCGTTTAGGAGAAAACGACCATTTATTTCTCTGAATAGCTCAGCTTTCATAGAAAACCTATAAAGTTCCGAAGGTGCGCGCGCTGGTGCGCGCGCTAATCACGCAAGAAATTATGCGCAGAAAGGATGCGAAGGGAATCACCTTAAGGTGGCTTAATACAGTTTTTCTGAGACACAATTGCGCGCGCTGAGAAACTCTCCCTGACGCCACTTTTTCTTTCGCGCGCGCAATACTTTACGTCATCATCGAGAAAAAGCTGAAAACATCTCTGAGATCTGGCTCGTAGAAATCGCTCACGGCGTACGATTAGCATTCTTTGTCATGAATGGACGAAGTCTTGAAGAAGTTAGTGAGTGCTACCGGTGTAAAATATCTGTGAAACCTTGAAAAAAAAAACCTCGAGGAGTTGTTGTAAAAATTCTTATGTTTATCGCACGCGACATATTGCGCTATTTCAGCGCGCGCTTAAGTTGCACGCATGCTCAGTTTTGCTCACGAAGGAGGTCGCAAAAAACTCGCAAATCAATTTTTTGATCCCACTCTACTCGAAAACTGACCGTATAGCCCACAGTCAAAAATTCAGAATCAATTCATAGTAGTAAGTTTCACCTGTAGACAAAATATTAGCAAAATCTGTAAGAGAGATTTTTAGATATTCTCAAAAAAGCGAAAATTCGAGATTTTCTTCATTAGCAAAAATTCTGCCTTACAGATTTTCATTTTTTTTTGCATAGTTGTCTATTTATAGCCACTTTCCAAATCCTGAAAAATTGAGGTAGGGTCGTACAGCTCGATTTTGAGAAAAAACCCTAAAAAAGTCTAGTTTCCAGTCCCCTCCTAGCACTCGGTCTGTTATAAATAATATTTTCTAAGCTTCTCGTATTTCTTTTCCAGGATAATGAGGGTTAATATCATTTCTTTTAACAGTTGTAGCAACAAATGGCCCAAACGAAAACTCCTGTTTGCTTTAAACTTAAGTTTTAAAAAGGCTAACTTTCTCTTCTGAAAACTGGTGAGCAGTAGTTTCTTGTGAAAATTTTTATTTTCTTGCGGAAATAAAAATGGTCTTTTCTTGTGTTTGAAAGCAAAAACTCGAAGTTAACACCCTTAAGTTCAATTTACAATGCTTCACTTAGTGTATTACAGCGTCAGTCCAGATGGAGATCTAGTAGACTAGAAGTGCAAAATCTATCCACTCCCCATTAAATAATTTGTTATTTTGTAATTTTTTTAATTTCTTCAAGTGAGATCGGGAGGAAGTTAATTGTTTAAATGGTGTGATCTTTCTAATTCTCTTGAAAATGTTTTACTCCATATAAGTAATCTAAACGTTGAAGTGTTAAAAGAAGTGTATCTTTTTCTTAAGCGTAAATAGTTTTCTGATTGCAGCCTTTCCCTATTTCGAAGCGATATAAAGAACAGTCAGGGTTTGACACACCATGAACGTACGTTAGTTTATGTAAAAATCAAAGTCCCTTTACTTTTTGTTTCGTACAATAAAAAAGGCTGTGAACCCTATATGACCGTTTAGCCGCATCCACATTTCACAGAGTCCTATTGTCAGAAGTTATCCGCAAGATCGGTCCTTTAAAGATGGTTCTGACGTCTGATAAATATCACACAAGAAGATTACAGGTTGTTTTTTTCCCTCCGCTGTCGGTCATTTAGAATCGTTTAGTTTACTTGTTCTAGTCGACAAAAAGGGAGACCTTAATTCTCCACCACCGTCAGATAGAGTTCCAGAACCGATCAAGCTCAAGCGGTTTTCCCCTTGAACGACCTTGAAGGCTTGTGGGATATTTTGATTGCCCGCCCTTCCTGGCATAAAAGTGACATCGGAATTCCGTTAGATTTTGATCATAGACAAGCTGTTAGAGTGCTTTGTCGTATTTTAGCCCATTTAAAGTGAATTAGCCTAGTACGCACTCTCAATCAGTGAATTAAAATTTCAAAAAACAATAGACACCTCCCTTTTTTTCCAAGTATCCTAACAGAAGCGGCGGTGGTCGAGTAGTGAGAGGCGCTCGCGCTCCGCGGAGCGAAAGGTGGTAGGTTCGAGTCATACGTATAGGGGTTATTCAAAAATGGTTTGGGGGTCGAATAACCTCTCCTCGGGTGGAGATTTGAACTCTCCGGCCAAGGAATTGCTCTACATCTTGCTTGGGGACCGAGCAAATCCTCCCCTGCCTAGTCATGTTTCTTTTTATTTCTGATTAGTTTCTATTTTAATTAATAAATAAATAAACTTTTGATTGAAAGAAAATAAAAATTGAGATAAGAGCTTCAAAACAAGGGGTAAATGAATGAATGAATGAATGAATGAATGAAGGAAGGAAGGAAGGAAGGAAGGAAGGAATGAATGAATGAATGAATGAATGAATGAATGAATGAATGAGAGCTATTCGGCATTTTTTCCAAGTTCAAAGGCCGTAACAAGAGATGGATCAATACTGCCACTCTTTATCAGTTAATGCTACAATTATGGTATCAAACAAATTATGATCATTTTCATGACGTAATATGTTACCATAGTAACAGTATAACCTGTTCTTAGCACCCTAAGATTTAGCTTTAAGCGCTTATAACCCGGTGACCCCCCTTTTTTATTATTGAATTGTAATTACCTTGTTAAAAGAAAACTTTTTGCAAAGTTTAAAAAAATTTGTCGGAAGGGGTTTAGATCCACTTTAAGATTCCGAAACTTTAAGGTGGCTCTGAACCCCTTCCGACAATTATTTTGGTTGACCATAACTTGTTCAATATTGACTGGGCATTTGTTTGAAACCATAACTGTAGCATCAACTGTTAAAGGTTGGTAGTATCGATCCATCAAAGTATAAGTGCTGGAAATCACTGGAAACTATTGCGAGCCACCTTAAAGAATGATTGAACTGTAAACTTTAATATGGATGGCAGTCAGTCTGATGTTGGTGATAAACGATACCTTGAAATGGAACTGAGAGAACTTGCAGGAAATTGGTTTTGGCAGTAACGTTCTTGTTGCTAATATATCGGGTTAAAAAATTAATTTAGACAAGTTAAAGTGACGTTTGATTTGTCCCTGGTAGTACTGAGATATATTGCCGGTTTTCAAATGACGTCACCACATCCTAAAAATCATAAATCGCGAGGTCTTCTTATTTTATATCCCCACCAGGTTGAAGATGACTAAAAAAATTTTCACAAGTTTCCAGCCCGGTAGCGTCGTTTTGAAAATACAGCATCTTGAATTTTCACCCTACGTGACACCAACATAGCGTCCGTGACAAAGCTTTCTCTTTTAGAAGCAGTTTGGAAAGTTAAAGCATAAGGAGGGAAATTAATTTGAATGTATAGTAGTTCACGAGAGAAAAGTAATCGCTTAAAGAGAGTGAATTCCAGATGTTTTCACTGCCTTCCTGCCGCCATGTTCGTGCCCCTCCGAGGGACACCAACATGGCGTCGAATGGCGTTTCCACACTAAGCTCCATGAATTTCAGTCGAACGTTTCGGCAATTATGTACCAGTCAACTTCAAAACCGCCCATCCCCCCCCGGGCATACCCCGGGCATTTGACTTGAGTTTAGCTCAGTGGGGAATTTGACCCAAAATGAGGCCCGCCCGGTCGGACATTTGACTTTCGTGTCGAAACGTCGTCTGAGTAGCGAGCGCAGAAATTCCATACTGATGACGCGACATTACCCAGATCTAGGTAGTGCTTCTGATTGGTTGAAACAAAATTCCCTCACGTTTCAACCAATCAGAAGCACTACCTAGATCTGGGTAGTGACGCGTCATCAGTACTTCTGCGCTCGTTACTCAGACGTCGTTTTGCGAGGGCTCAAGTGGCGACCTCGCGAAACGTCGGCTGTTTTCTCAGGCTAGCAGATTAATATTCATAAACTTCTCTTTCTTTTGGTGATCGTCTTTGTTTACATATAAACATCGTTGGGTGATTATTTTAATAAATAAATACATGCCGTAAAAGAACCTCGGCTTTTCTTTTCTGGCCGATTTTGGTAATTGTAATGAAACCTGAATAACGAAATTCATATATTTGAACTGCGGATATAAGATAGAATTATATGTAGATCACCGCAGTGAAGGTGTTTCAACCTAAGCGGTTGAAAAGAAGAGACCTGAAAAAATTAGGGCTTGAACGGGAATCGAACCCATGACCTCTGCGATACCGGTGCAACGCTCTAACCAACTGAGCTATCAAACCAACTAGGTGTTGTTTCATATCTCTTCTTTTCAACCGCTTAGGTTGAAACACCTTCACTGCGATGATCTACATATAATTCTATCTTTATCCGCAGTTCAAATATATGAATTTCATTATTCATGTTCATTTATTCTCCATCTAGGGGATAAATACGAACTCTCAATTGACCAGCTCCCAGTTGGTTTGATAGCTCAGTTGGTTAGAGCGTTGCACCGGTATCGCAGAGGTCATGGGTTCGATTCCCGTTTAATTTTTTCAGGTCTCTTCTTTTCAACCGCTTATATAATTCTTTCTGTAATGAAACCGTCGCCTTCAATTTGAAGAAAGCCTGAACATATTTATAAGTTATTTATTGTAGGTAGAAAAATATTAAAAAGCTTTTCATCAATTTTGATAAGTCACTGACTCATATAAAAAGCGTAGAATGTTACAAGTGAAGACATGCATCGTTTCTATTCATTGAATTTAATTCGCATCAGGAAAAGAAAAACTTGGCTTTTTACAAGAGGGGGAGGTTGTGATCGTCACTGAAGATGACGGAACGGAGGTTTGGGGAGCTTCCACCATCCACTGTCTTCATCCCAAAACACAAAGATTTGATTTGGGGGATTTGACGCGCTTTGAAGCTCTAACCGGTGGGGCATTTGACCGTATAAGCTGCCAACATAGCGGGGAATTTGACCAAATTTTTTCAAAAAAGTCAAATGCCCGGGGGTTTGCCCGGGGGGGGCATGGGTGGTTTTGGAATTGACTGGTACATTAACTCAACAATGGAATACCGCACAGATTTGAGACTTGGCGGATTTGTTTATTTGTTAATCTTTTATAACATTACACCTGGGCAACTTCCTGGCTTCTTTCTGTCGCGGGGCCGTGTTCAATTTTAATGTTTTATGGCGTGAAAGTGAAAACCGAGAATAGTTCTACTTGTAAAACTGCATGCGTATAAGAACCAGAACAATTGTTTGCTAGGGTAGCCGCTGAGGTATCCCTTTAGAGCGAGGGTTGTCCAATACACCCGCACTGTAACGGACCGTGAGACTATGGTTTCGGTCCGTAGAGTTTTGTACGGACCGTGAAACCCATGTAAGGATTGTAGAGAAGGCTTGACGGACCGTACAGTTCGTACGGACCGTGAACTTCAAATACGGTCCGTATAGAAGAGTTGACGGTCCGTAAATAGGATATCATTAGTGGGACTTAGAACATTTCATTCCCGTTGTGAGAGGGAGATATCTTTGTTACGGACCGTACGGTTCGTACGGACCGTGAACTTCAGATACGGTCCGCATAGAAGAGTTGACGGTCCGTAAATTGCATCTCATTAGTGGGACTTAGAATATTTCATTCCCGTTGTGAGAGGGAGATATCTTTGTTACGGACCGTACAGTTCGTACGGACCGTGAACTTCAGATACGGTCCGTATAGAAGAGTTGACGGTCCGTAAATTGCATCTCATTAGTGGGACTTAGAATATTTTATCCCGTTGTGAGAGGGAGATATCTTTGTTACGGACCGTACAGTTTGTACGGACCGTGAACCTCAGATACGGTCCGTATAGAAGAGTTGACGGTCCGTAAATTGCATCTCACATCGTATGGCGCTTAAATAACGAGTCAGAATCATGGTTGCCTTCCCTTGAATAGTTTCACAAGGCTTCAATAGAAGGAGTATTTCACATAACAGTTCGCTTTTAGAACTCTCTTATCAAGAAGGAGTATTCGACATAACAGTTCGCTTTTAGAACTCTGTTATCAGTTTACGCAAAGCTTATAGAACGAGTAATAGACATATTATCTTCTTCTATTTCGTGTATCACGCTCGCTTCGCATGGCGCTTAAATAACGAGGCATAATTCACAAGGCTTCAATAGAAGGAGTAATGGACATAACAGTTCGCTTTTAAAACTCTGTTATCAGTTTACGCGATGCTTATAGAACGAGTAATAGACATATTATCTTCTTCTATTCGTGTACCTCGCTCGCGTCGTACGTATTTCTTTCGTGTATCACGCTCGCTTCGTATGGCTCTTAAATAACGTGGTATAATCATGGTTGCATTCCCTTGAACAGTTTCCGACACAAGGCTTCAATAGAAGGAGTAATGGACATAACAGTTCGCTTTTACAACTCTGTTATCAGTTTGCGTGACGCTTGTAGAACGAGTAATAGACATGTTATCGTCTGCCTTTCCCTGAACAGTTTCACAAGGCTTCAATAGAAGGAATGATCGACATAACAGTTTGCTTTTAGAACTCTGTTATTAGTTTGCGCAACGCTTATAGAACGAGTAATAGACATATTACCGTCTTCTCTTTCGACCTCTTTGGTGTATCTCGCTCGCTTCGTACGTACGCTTGTACGGACCGTCAACAGTTGGCCCTGGCGCGATAATGAGATGCACGCTCTGTATTCGGACTGTAAGTAAGAGCGACGGTCTGTGCGAAACGTACGGACCGTCAACCGCAAATAACGGTCCGTAAGTAAGAGTGACGGTCCGTGCGAAACTTACGGACCGTCAACTGCAAATAACGGTCCGTATCAGTGCGGCAGTATTGGACATGGTGTACATAGTGTTACTCTGGGGACCCTCGACAAGGAAATTATGCCATTATGAAATCGAGGTTAGTTTCGAAAAAATGGCGCCTTGAGTATGTCATGCGCAGTGAAGATTTCATGTCCGACATTTCGCCATACACATTTGATCGAAATAACGCAGTACGGGAAGTAATTTTACCGCTTTCTTTCGGATAAAATGGCTTTGAAAGAAAGCGAAATTCGCGTTCTAGCTCTCCTTGGCCTAGTTAATTTGATTCTGTGGGCATTCTTTGGGCTGTTTTGGAGTCTTCTTCTTGTGTTCACATTTCTGATCTACGCATACAACTTCGGAAGGCAACACAGCCGAAATACTCGGCATGAAATAGCGGAAAATCTATTGGCGGAAGTTGAATCAGATGTGACTTTATATCAAGAGAAATTGCACGATGGTTATCCGGAGTATCAAGATTTGCCGTTCACTGGTTTACCGAAAGGACAATTTACACTAAGGTCGCCCATGCCTTTATTGTCAGAAGTGACGAAAAGGCTGAGTTTTAATACGAGGTAAACTTGTAAATATAAGCTTACCTAATGCTTAATTAAGCCTACTGTAAAAGGTTAAAGTCAAGTTTGAATGAAAATAATGCCGTAGATCTAGGGTTTTAAGACGTAAACTTGCTTAAGATCATTAAAAAGCAAAAGATAGCTCATGTACACATTTGTACACATATACCATGGCCCATACACGAGGGGACTTCTTGCACGGACATGTTGCACCAACATATAGCAGCAGCGTTAATCGTGTGTTCTACACACTAAGGGTTAATATAGCAGGGATATCTAACAGAGAAAAAAATCACCACTTGTACACATCGATGAAAAATGTAGCAAGGAAATGTCTCATGGACATGTTCCGGTCATGTTGCAATGACATGTCTCCCCTTGTGTGGTAATACATGTCCTGCGACAGTACCCCTTAGTGTGTACAACATATTATGTCAGATGCAGCTACGCGTCACTGAGGGATGTCCCTGCAACACATCTCCTTGTGTATGGGTACCTTTATTACTGCATTAGGTAAGTAATGGGGTGTTTATTTCAAACCGGCATGACTTTCATTGTGCATTATACAAATCTTTTTTATTGCCTTTTGAGTCACTGTTTTGAGCTGTCAGTTGAAAACCCCGCTGAATTTATTCGGCAAAAATTAGCCTGTGCACATGTATTACATGTATTTGTTGATTCTAACAATGCCCATTATCAGGCAGCCAATTAGAGCATGGTCCCTGTATTCCTGAGAAACAGTGCTATGCAGGTGTCCCTATTCCAGGTATTTAGGAGCTGTCTACATGCAGGTTATATTCCATTAAAAATGATTCTTCCAGTAACTTTTTTCTGTGTGCTCTAGAATTATATTTGTGTTCATATTTTTTTTTTGTATTTTGTTTGTTTATTGTTTTACTACATAAAACTACAGCAAAAAAAAGAAATGTACAGCACAATAAAAGGAAAATACAGTTAATTACAGAAACAAAAGGTTACAATTTTCGAGTTTACAAACATACAATTTAACATGGCTAATTTAATTTACAAAGTGACAGGTTACAAAATAACAGGGTTTACAAAGGCCAACAACTTAGGTATATTACAGCAGTCTGATATGTAATTTGCAGTATAATTTAAAAAAGGTGACAACAACTAATCAAGGAGAGATAAGTGGGAGTAGAGGTTCCCACTTTTCATAATGAAAACCAATTTTATTATTTTCTCTTGCAATAGAACGTTCTATATAATATGTATTCTTAATTTTTTCTGTTAAATGCAGAATAGATAATAGAGTTTTGTTTAGTTTACAACGATACAGAAAATATTTGCTTTCCAGGATAATGTAATTTGTCAAGTTATTGTGAATTTTTAGGTCTTGGTTTCATATTAATGCAGTTTACAACTTGCATTTTCAGTACAGTGACACCTTTTCAAACAAAAAAGACATGGCATAATAACAGAGAGCTGGGCACCCAGTACCTATCCAAAGGGAGCCCTGTTGCTTCTTGGCGAAAACGAAACAACTTCAGCTTGTTGAATCCTGCACTACAGAGACCCTCCACTGTCAAGATTGCATCACCAGATGTCACCATGAATAGAACCTTTACTCTGTAAGTGTGATTTTCTGATTTTAGAGGTCACTTCAATAATTTAAAGTTATACATTATTACAATTTACCAGTAAGTTAAGAATTGGCCCCAAAAGATTTGGTTCAACAGTCTAAAAAAAACAATTTGATTTATAAAATTAACAAAAAGTTGTTAACGGCACTTAACGTAACCTGCAATCAGGCTTTATTTTCATTTAAACAAGGGGGTTAGTTTCTAAAGAAACTGTCGTGCCTATTCCCACAGGAAACTTGAAACAAAAAATGGAGTCTAGCTAAGGCACTACTTTCATAAACGACCATCTTCCTCAATCATTCGTCTTTGCGTAATCCTATTTGAATCAGTTTTCAGTCAAGAATCTTGTGGTATTAAGATTCATTTGTAAGTGTCCATCTCTTGAGAATAATCAATGACCCTCATTTCTTTCCTGTGGATGGTTGTGCAATGAACTTAACATATAGGAAAGGTGGTGAAGAAGAACACTTCTCACAGATTGAAAAAACAAGGAATCCTCAGGCTGACAAATAAGTAAAAAATAAGCAAACTTATATACCAGTAAATAAATGCACGTTAGAAAGTAAGATGAAAGACCACTGCCTACGTGTAGTTAAACTGTATTTTGGTTAGCTTGTTAACGAGATTACAGAACATTGTGAGTTCAATGCCAAGCCGGACAACCAACCAGGGTCTTTCTAAAGAGGTCATGGATCCTTGCAGTACAAAAAGAAAGTACTGTAACCTTATCACATCCATGGCCAGGGACACTAGAGTTCCTGGTGATGTACATGTGGGTTTCTGGGGATAAATAGAGGTAGCATAAAGATCCTCTATTAGGATACCTAAAATGCAATGGGTGGATTACTGTGAAGATTGTGCAGTGTCACTGATTACAATTACTGACAGATGTTTTGATGTTAAGATCAAACAGCCCTTTGAAAAGCCAAACAACCCCAGACCATGTTAATCCATGCAGCAGAGACACGGTCCTCTCTGCACTGAAGGAAAGCAGGAAAAGAAGCTTTGTTGTTGATGATGAGGAAGACCTAGAACTATTGCTGAGACCAACAAAGAGGTAAAATTTTCTTAACTACTTTTTAATTCTATATGAGAGCTATTTTCCAGAGAAATGTTATAATGTAATACATGTACATCTTGGAATCATGTTACCTGGTTAATTTACAGGAAGTTGCATTGACAATGATCTTGGCATGTTCATTTCTATGACCCTTATAAAGTGCAATGTTAATTTCCATGATGCTAATTCCTATCATTTTCTTTAGCCCAAACTTCTTAACACTGTCGTTAAATATACTGTGCATGTACATTGCCTCCCTATCTTTCAGTGCACCTTTTAAGATTATTGTCATCCTTAGAAGTGTCACACCATCAGTTGTTTTTAATATTACCATCAGGTCTTTGATATCAATCCTTAAATTTTCTTTGGTTTTTTAATACCTCAGCAACCTCAAACATTAATTTCCTTTCGAAGAAGGTATACTTGTACATGTATATATACATGACTGTAGAAATTCACATAAGGATTTTGCTTTAACTAACAAATAATTTACAGAAGAAGTTTTGCCTGTTTTTTAGGAGAAGTACTAAGCCAGTCAATGATGAGGTGGATTCAATGCATGAAAGTTCACCCCTGTTAAACAAACCTCTCTTTGGAGGCCTCAAGAGGGCAGCCCTTCATGATATTAAAGAAGCATCAGCAGACGAAAATTCCAACAAGAGAAGCAAGTTCACAGGTCACAGTCTGTCATCTGAAGCTGGGCAGGATCAAAGAAAAAAGGAGTCTGCGATGCAGAAAAGAAAGAATATTGGAGCAGAGTCAGCTCATGTAAGAGTTACATGTACATGTATGATGTTACTGTGCCTTTTAATAACCAACACGGTGCAAACTCTTAACTTCAACACCCAACAAGCAGTTATTACCATCGATTATAATTACTTTAACATTGACAGCTAAAAGACCATGAAAGACAAATCAGAGTGCACAATGAACTCAAACTCAGAAATTCCCTGGACCCTCAACTGAATTAAGTCACAGGATTAAAGGACATAATTATAATATACACCAGTCTGGTGTATTTACCTGTACATTCATTCATACAGTACTCTTAGTGGGGTGGGGGATGGTTGGGGTAAGATTATACGTTGATGGCAGCTGCCATTAGCATCTTTGCATACTCCTACATGATATTACCTTCCATTTGAACTGTATAGTACATTGATAAATGTTGAACATTTTAGTGGAATTTGGACAGTGTTAATAATAATTATTGCATTACTATTACCATTATGTACAGTTGTTCCATTTTGGAAAGTGATTCACTAAATTTTTCCTATAAAATCAACAGGATACAAGTAAAGAAGACTCTGAGGAAAGCAAATCCAAGAAAGCCAAGAATGTAGCTCCAGCAGATGACCAGGAAGATCTGAGGTGAGCTGCACTGTGCTGTACATGTTTTTTTTTTGTTGGATCTGTAAACAATAAATTAATAACGCTCGCAATCGAGTTCGGTCCGTTTGTCTGATTTATTTCTCGAGGGATCACTCAAGCGACAAGCTCATTAGTTTCTCAACTCGAAACTCGATTCTCGATTCTCGAAATTCTCGAAACTCGACTCGAGACTCGATTCTCGAAATTTTCAAGAATCAAGAATCGAGTCTCGAGACGCAAGGATCGAGACGCGAGGGACTGTCAACTTACATTTGACCGGTACTGTAACTGCTGGCCCCTAGCCCAGCCGTGGGTGGAGATGGATCAAATTTTACTAGTCAAAATAAATTTTCGCTAGTTGTAAATCTGTGCTAAAGTTACAAGCTGATTCAAAGTTTTGTTTTGTGTAAAAAAGACTAACTCATGTCCAATCAAAGCAGATAACATGAACACAATCAGCCTAAAGGCTCTCAAAACTCAACACACAATTTAATTCTTTCACAGGTCTACAACAGCTGAAGGTGAAGATGCACACATGACAGTTGATTCGTCAGCTTGTGATGAAAGTAATGATGATCAAGCTACAGACACTGGAATGAAGGACAGTCAACTCAAGAAATCTTCAACCAAGAAATCTTCATCTCCAGAAACTGAAGTTGTTGACATGGCACAGCAAAGTAGTACAGTAGTGAAATCAGGTCATCGTCAAGAAAAGGACAATGATACTCAGCCACCCATAAGAAAGGATACTAGTTCCTCAAGAGGACAGGTAAGAAATGAATTATTTAGTAAATTGAAGAGCAGCCAGGAAAAATGCCCAAAGTGATGAAATAGCCTTGAAATCCAAATTGTACCAAATACACTGTAGGCTCTGTTTTGATAATGTAGACCAGGTATTGTGTATGAAACATTCATTTTAGGTTTGTATTTGCATTGGCCTGAAGGCTTAAATGCCAATAATTACTGTAGCCTAGAACTTTTTTTTGTTTTCTTTTGTTTTGCCTCAAACAGATAATAAAAGAAATTACTCCTGCTTTTACTTGTCAGTAATGTTGCAGTTTATTGGTAATAATCTATTAGGCCTTTTGCAATAAACTGTCACATGAGTGATTAATTTCACCAAGAACAAATGAATAAATGCTGTGAAACATAGGGCTTATTTGAAGCACATCAAGTTTCCAGTCCACTCTGTCACTTTGGACATTTTCCCAGGCTGTTCTTCAATGGCTGATTTCATTCACAACAATATTGTTGTTTTGAATGATAATGGTTTGCCAAGCTAACCAAGATCAGCAGAATTTATCACCTTTCAGGATTCTAGCAGTGCCACTTGGAAACAACAGGACAGCCTATGAACAAGCTCTTAGGGGGTGGGGGTTGGGAGAGGTAAAGGGCCTCACCCCCGCCCTGAGAGCTTGTTCACAGGCTACAACAGGATAGTTTGAGTTTAAGTGTTATACTGCTTATATAAGTTTACAAACAGTGGTGGCTCATAAAAATCTGTTTTGATTACAGAAAAGATTTACAGTACCAAGATTTCTATCCAAAGAAGACTCAAGAAGAAGAGCTGTCCCAGTCTACTGTGCCTCAAATGAGGAATCGGATATGGTAAGAAACATCTGCTGTGCTAAAAATCTGCTTCAATTACTTAGTAAACATTGACAGATTACGCACCTTAAAGAAACACCCCTACATGTACAGTAATCCGTAAAAATTGTTAGGAGATCTGCGCTAAACGCAACCCTAACCCTCCAGCCTCCCACTTTCAAAAGCAGTCAGAAAGCATTTATGGAGTAAAAGAAGGAGGCCAGCACTCTGGGCTGATATCATTGTTAAAGCAACATGAATTGTAGCAAATAATAATATTCTAGCTGATTAATATTAAGCTAAGGTTGAAAAGGCTGGGAAAGACATGAAGTTTGAAATATTTGACCATTTTGCTTTTATGGGAAAATACAGCAAACGTTCAGTGGTGCCTTTTATTAAATCCGTTTTCACTCAGTTGTTATGCAGTGCACATGTACAATGACCAAAAAATAATTTTTGGAGGAAGTATTAAATTGACAAGTCAATAATACCGGATACAAGTATGTAAGATCAATGTATTCAGCTAACAATAAATATAACAGAGTGATACTGTGAACTAAAGAAGATTTAATTCCTTGTTATTTGATCATCTTTAGCCTCAAAGAAGAACTGTAACCAGGAAAATCAACCAAGAACAGATCAAGATTGACCGTAAGCTGGCTTGGGAAAGGGTCAAAAAGTTTCTTGATGATGATGAGGAGGAGGAAGAGGAGGATGAGGATGCAGGAACATCAAAGTCGGGTATGTCATGAAGCTAGGCCCCTGCAACCAGAAAATGTGGTTACCCAAACATCCATGATCGTCATCGTTTTCTACATTTCCTTATTTATGTGAACATGTAACAACAAAAAAAGAACGACAAAAACAAAAGATAAAGCAAGGTGACTTCTTTTTTCAATGTTTTGAAAACTAAGTGTGACTGGTTAAGAAGATATTCAAGAAAAAATTTAAATGATTTCTGTGCACATACATGGCTTATCTGAGCACACTTTAGAACTAGTCAGACTTTGCGGTTATTTGAGGAAATACAACAACTAGAATTTCTTTGTTATAGTCTCATCGGTCATTTTTGTTTACTGACTTATACCTCCCCTGCTTATTGTTACAAGGGACAACAGCAGTTTCATCAACAACTACAACAACTTGCACTTGTTCATCGTTATTCAAGATCCCAGCTGGTCATGCTGTGAGTAGCACAGGAACAGTAACCACGACAACCACTCAAAGCCTCATTACACCAGCTCTCGCCACAGGATTTCCACAGCAAACTGTGGGGTCCCAGGGAGGCCTGGCTACCAGTGAGGCTCCAGCTAGTAGCACATTGCAAGGCAATACTGCTGTAACACAATCCCAGGCTTCAAGAGGTTCTTTGTTGCAGTCCCAACAGACATTAGCCTCAAGGTTATTAACAAATTTGTCAAGTGTCTCTGGGGTATCAACAAATGTCACAAAAGCATTACCAACAGCTCCAACAAAACAAGATCATTTTAATACTACTACTAGTACATCAGGAATTGCCAGCTCGTCAAATCTTAGCACAACAGGATTACAATCAAATATTCCTTTGACATCAACTTTGACAGTTCCAGGGATAGGAGGATTCCAATTGCCTTCTGTCTCCTCATTTGGAAATTCAACTATCACACAGCCTGCAAAAACAAGCGGCCAATTAACTTCATTGTCAGGTCAAGTGAATAAAAATGCACCTCTAAGTGGCTTTCGTTTTGGTGCAAATGTTCCCCAGTCAGCTACAGGGTCTTCTGTATCAACTACTCAAGAATCTACACAAAAAGTTGGTTTTAGTTTTCCTACAGTTTCTTCGTCAGGTGTCTCTGGGTCTTCAACTGGTCCTACAGCATCAGTGCAGAGTGGGGTTAACTTTGCAGCCCCTGGTGGAACCCAGAATAGTTTTAGTTTTAATAAGACTGTATCACAAGGCAATCCTGGAAGTGGATCTGTAAATAACTCGACAAGTACTTTTGCTTTGGCAACAAGCACTTCTCAAAACCCAGTAGCCTTTGGAAGTAATACTTCAACAGTTGTTCAAAGTCCTTTTGGTTCACTCACCAAAACTACTCAACAAACATCATCCACAGCTGGTGCAAGCTCATCAGGTAAATTTGGACAAAGTACAAATGCAGCTCAAAGTCCATTTGGTTTGGTAAAACAGAATAAAGGTACATTTGGATCCACTCAAGGCATCTTTGGAGGCACTTCCGGTGGTGCTTTCGGAGCTGCAGTTAATAAATCAGGTTCTACACAGAGTCCATTTAGTCAAAGTACTTTTGGAGCAAAGTCCAACCAAAATGCTTCTCAGGGTGCCTTTGGAGCTAATCCTTCCCAGAATGCATTTGGAGCACAACAAAGCCAGCCGGCTTCCCAGAATACCTTTGGTTCACAGGTTACTCAAAGTAGCCCTTTCACTTTTGGATCTCAACTGAATAAAAGTGCTACCCAAAGTTCTTCAGGAACCCAAGCTACCCAGATTGCCTTTGGAGCCCAATTGAACAAACCAGCTACGCAGAGTACTTTTGGAAACCAAACTACCAAGATTGCCTTTGGAGCCCAACTGAACCAACCAGCTACCCAGGGTACGTTTGGAACCCAAGCTACTAAAATTGCCTTTGGAGCCCAACTAAACCAACCAGCTACCCAAAATTCGTCTGGAACCCAGCCTACCCAGATTGCCTTTGGAGCCCAATTGAACCAGCCAGCTACGCAGAGTACTTTTGGAAGCCAAACTACCAAGATTGCCTTTGGAACCCGACCGAACCAACCAGCTACCCAGGGTATGTTTGGAACCCAAGCTACTAAAATTGCCTTTGGAGCCCAACTAAACCAACCAGCTACCCAAAATTCGTCTGGAACCCAGCCTACTCAGATTGCATTTGGAGCTCAACTGAACCAACCAGCTACCCAGAGTGCTTTTGGGGCACCTACCTGTACAAACCAAGCATCCAAATCATCTTTCAGTTTTGCTGCTTCCCAGAGTACCTTTGGGGCAGCACCTTCCCAGAATGCTGCAGTCCCCTCTAGTGGATTCAATTTCAGTTCTCCTGCAAGTAACTCAGCGACAGGTGGTTTTAATTTTAATGCAAGTGGCAACAGTACAAGTGGCTTTCAGTTTGGTAAGTTGAGGTCTTTTAATTTTTTTTTTTTTCAACAGAGGGTTTTCAATAACTTCTAACGTTGATACAGTATGAGAGCTAGCCAGTGGAGGTAGTGCTCTCAAACAGTTCTCATAAGCATTCAAGTTAAAATCAGGTCAAAGAAGGCAGCTGCTTGAGTTCAACTAGATGCCATATGCCTTATTGCCGTATAATGAAATCACTGTAGTAATAGAATGTCTCTTTCAAACAACCTGAATTTTGGCAACACATTTGAATTGTATTTGTAATCTCGTTACACATTCACTTTCACAACTGTCTGGGCATCTGCTTTGAAATACTAATTATGCATCTAAAGTTACCTTGGATCTTTCACCATTGATCATTGATGAATAAACCAATATACCCTGTGTCGACAAAGATTCTGTTAACTGTTCGGTAGTGTTTTTGGGTACTGTATCAGAATTGGAAAATAGCAACAAGTAATGTTTGAAAGCTCACAAAATATGAACTTTATAATTAAACTGTTCACTTCATCAGTTTGGTATAGCTACTAAGTTACAAGTTTAGTGATGTGGCTAAATTAACTTTATGTACACATTCTCCTACTGAATTCTCGATAAACTAATTTCTTATGCTCATTTTAGGTACCGTGGCCGCGCCCACATCTCCAGCCCCCACTGGTGGGTTCAACTTTGCTGCTGGGTCAAGTGGTGTAGGAGGAAGTCCGTTTGCATCACCTTCTCCTGCGCCTGCATTTGGCACACCGGGCACTCCACAAGGGGCAAACACTCTGTCAACTGCAAAACTGCGGGCTCGCTTAGCAGCCAGAAGAAGAGGCAAGAAGTAATATTCACTTACAACAGTCACTGAGGCCAATGTACTTTAGTGAAATATAGTTAGCGCCAAAACTGCTTTGTTCCTTTCCCCCAGTAATGTCTGTCCAGTGCCCTACAATCTTCGTAGGCTTCAGTCATAGGTTTAGAAACTGTTTTCTATTGTTAGTGGTGAAAACAGGCTGATTCGCAGCTTTAAAACTTCGATATTCATTTGCCCATTTAAAAACAAGGCAGGGCCTGGGATGGAATTGGAAATATGGCAGAAATCAATCAACTCTGATCTTTGGAAGCCATTGTCTGATCTTCCAAATTCCAAACTTAACAGGACAACCATATTTGATGTTCTTTATCAGATGGTGGACATAATTTATAATCAGTCAGCTGATTTTAACAATCTCTTCCCAGTCTTCTTGAATTTCTTCAGTGGGCAATGTGACACTTGAAAGTCTGTGCAGCAGGTCTTTGAGAAAGAGGGCAAAGGTCGTTTGGCTTAATGGAGTAATGGCTCAATTTCTGGTCAGTGGGGTTTCTAAGTGTTATGATTACATGTAGTTCAGTATCATTGCAGCAATTTGTGTGAGAGAATGGGCTCAAATGATTTGAATAAGACTTGGAACCTTCATCTTACCTCAACTACTGTTTGGCGAAATCATTTGTCATTCTTTGAACTGTAATCACGTAAAGTCCTAATGCAGTCAAGTTTTTACATGTAGCCTCAAATTTTGTACAAAGACGCTTGCGAGGAATTTTAACAGCGACAAAAAAGGGTGGAGCCACTTGCAATTGCTGCCCAGTTGCTGTGTTAACAAAATTTTCCTGCAGGCAAAGAACTGAAGGGGGCGGGGATAGAATTACTCTGTAAATATTTAGCTTTCTTATAGATATGACTAAAGATGTTTTTATTTTAATCCATTTTATATGCTGCAGATTATAGAGTTGTAATAGTTATTCAATTTTATATCTTGATTACCAAAATAAACGATTTTGTACATAGCGTATCATTTGTTGGCCTTTGGCCTCTCTGGTTGCCCAGGTAAAACTGATTTTTAATGCGGCAACGTTCGAATCGAATTTCTTGGTCTGACGACCGTTGGGATTTGTGATAGACAGGCTGAACACCTTAGCCTCCCTATACATGTTTTCATGTAGGTTTGCTTTGTGTTTCAGTCGGCTTTAAACAACCAGCCAGATAATGGGGTAGCTAGCGGGGAGTGCGCAGTAAAAAAACAACACCAACAAAACAGCAACATCCACGAGTGGTGTCTCCCTTCATCGTTCTTTCCTTGCATTTTCGCTCGCTTTTTTTATTTATTTTTTATTTATTTATTTATTTTTTTGTTCTCGTCTTTTTTTTTTGTTTCGTTTTGCATCTTTGCGCGCTTCCAGCTATTTGAACCCCGACAACACCAACAACAGGTTAGCTATTTGTTCCTAGACGATTACCAGCACTTCGTGCTTGTTTGTAAGAGGAGAGGAGAAGAGGCCTAGGGAGTAGGTTACGACAGTCACAAGACAAAACTCGGCCAATCGAATGTTCCCACACTTATGACCAGTTGCACATGTTCACTTTCCGGGTTAACATCTGATTGGTTTTTTACGCTTTTAGCGGATGTAAAGTTCTGTTGCATGATTATTTAATTTAACTTTACAACATTGCACGTCAAACGCCATAAACACTATTTGTTTTTTCTTAAATTGTTGACTTCCTTTCCTCAGTCGTTCGCGTTATTTTTTTGTGTCTCTTCACTTTTTTCAGCGTCTTTCTCTGTTGCTGTTTCCTTGTATTTTTCTGGTTTGGGTGCATCTTCTTCGTCTTCGATCAGTTCGTAGAATTCCTCTTTGAATGCGAATAAAACTGTTAAAACAAAATCTAGTGTTAATCCAACATACGGATAGCTTTTTAAACGTTTTGCAAGTTTTCTTACGGGGTATAGACAGATTTAGAGGCCTCACAGTGCGAAGCGCAAAATTATGGCTGTTAGTCTCCAATTTATAGAATTCGAGGATGGTTCCCACAAAACCAGTTTATTTGTGTGTGGCCTTGAGCTGGTTCCTGGAAGACCATTTCCAAAATGCCGGTAGTCTCTTTTTGAAGGTGAGGTATTGTGCACAACCTTTCACACTACAAAATTTTCATTCACACGCAAATGAAACATATTCCTGAGAAAGGCTGTGCACAGCACTTGCTTTGGTAAAAAGGCTAAAGGCAATTCGTAAATGGCTTTATATTCTGGCTGGTATAGTTGATCTCGCTGTAATGATTCGTGTGTTAAGTCCAACCAAGAGCCCATTAGAAAAATATACTATCAAAGAACGTAGTCGAAGCTAACTACTGACTGATCGGTTACGCGGTAGTAAATTGTCCCCAGAAAGACTTCCGCCACCTGCAGTTAGCAAGTAACAACTAAAGGATCCTGACGCTAAAAAAGAACAGTTAATCTGCTAAGAATGGATGAGAACCGTATAGCTTGACCATAGCACTGAGAGCTCGAACAAAAATTTCATCTCTCTATCTACTTACGGATGACAAGCCTGAAAACTCTCCAAAGCCGAAGAACAATGATGAAAGCGAAGCCCTTCCATGCTTTCCTAGCGTGCATGACACTACAAACAAGAACCGCAAAACCTAGTTTTTAAATGCAAAAATGCAACTTCAACCTCATTCCCAAGGTCTTTAGTTAGTGGAATCCAAGATGGCAGTGTCTTGGATTGGATTGCACTCCCGTCAAAATATGCAACACATCTCTAATTTAAAAGCAAAAAATATAACCGTCAGTTTAGACATTTTAAGCTGCTAAAAAACTACTTGGGGTTAAAAAGCTTTTTTTTGCGTTGAGAGAACATGAATAAGTTAGTGGATATCCGCGAAAGTGATGCACGCACGGTGATACTGCAAAATGCATTGCACTCTTTTCAAAATAGGCTGTTAAAACCGAAACCTAACATTTAATTCATTTATTTTCCACTTATCATTCATCGTTTGCAAGAAATTGTCCCTTCTTTCATCGGATACGGAGTCTGCAATAGTATACGTACCTCTACACAAGTACAGGCTATGGAGGGGGGTGGGTGGGGGGAGCTTAAGGTATCAGAGTTTCAATTTAAGAATTAGTTGTATCAATAAAATTCTTCGCGAAAGAAAAGCCGATAAAAGTTGGACTGTATATGATTTAAGTTGTTTGGTGCAATTCATTTTACCTTAACATTATTTCGATTGCAAAGGCTGATATCACTACGATGGCGTCAAATATCTAAAAAAAAACAAAGAGAAAACTTATTTAACTCCAAAAAATTATTTCAGGAGTAATAGCCCTGAATTTCTCGTTTAAACGAAGCAAGAGATTCAGTGCCTCTAATCGTTACCCATCCATACATAATGACTCAACCCTCGGCGGGAGAAAGGGCGTTTGTGATACGTGATGCGGAATTTTAATGCACTCTATGTAGGGGAGGGGGAGTGGGTGAAGAGTTGAAGGGGAGGGGGGAAGCGGGTCAGGAAAAAAAAAACGAGGAAACCTGTACCTCTAATAACAGTTTACTTTAGTCGTTATCATACCTCCATCTTGTCCGTCATGAAATATTCGCATCCCATCGCATAGAATTTAAGGAAAACCTGTGCGAAAAAACATTCAACGAATGAACTACAACGACCAAATCAAGTCTTTGCATTCTCCGTTCTCTCTTCTTCTCTCAGGATCAAACTCGAATTAACATTTGTGATGCGAACTTGGGAGTGAGAGGGCGTGACGGGATGCACAAAACTGCAGAAAAATATCTGGTAAGATAGGTAAAGGCTACTAGGCCCTGAGCCATGTAGGAAATAATTGCCCTTAGTTTAGATAAATAGTGTAAAGGAAAGATCAACAAGACTGACCTCAAATACAAAGACAGCGAGGATAGCCATGCCTACAAAATGGAGAAGAATCCTTGCGACATGAGATTCATCTGGAGAAATAAAAAACATTTCATCGCGTTTTGAGTTGCGTTGAGCTGAGTGCGTAACAGGCATAAATAGCGTGCGAACGGGTAGTTCGAGCGGGAAGTGTGACTGAAGGATGCGGACACGAGGTTCCATAGTCCGAGAAAGAAATTTATTGAAAAACCAATTTTGTTCCTGTTGAAAACTGAGCACGAAAAGCCATACAGTGCAAGAGTTAAAGGTACTCTTTTTTAATTCAGTACACGATACATGCCCCAATGCCTCAATCGTTAGCATTGTTTACAAGTTATCTTTCGTCCAAGATGCGAATTGCTTTGGTACTGTTCAGACGGTTGGTGTGGGACCTTGGATATTCGTAACTGTTTAGGGGCAGGGGTTGTTAAGGGCAGTAATTTTACCTTTGATGACATGGAATGCGATCAGCATGAGAGAGAGGTTGATTAAAACTTCGATCAAAACCAGGATGACGATTCCAAACTGCCACGTGACTCCAGTCAGCATTTCAGCCAAAGAATGGCGAAGGACGCTTAGAAAGGCAAGATTTAAATCATAATTAGGTTATGATGAGTAAATTAACCCGGTTTCCTTCCCATAAAGCAACTAGGGCATTACTTCTCCACCATTGTCAAGAATGTATCTTAGGATTGTATCTTAAGAATGTATCTTAGGAATCAGAATGTATCTTAGAAATGTATCTTAGAATTTTGTATGGTTTTCTCAACAGTCCGTCGGTAGAGCATACCGTAAAATTCCGCTTATCACCCCCACCCCCGGCTTACTATCCCTTTCCAACCCACTTGTAACCAACTTTTACCCGCTTATACACGCTCTTAGATGTAAGCACACACCCCACCCAGTGGGGTACTCCTCGGAGTTTTCGATGGGGGTATGTCGCCCGGTTCTTCAAAATCTGCCCCTTGTCAGACCAACATATTTAATTTTCCAGTATCCGTTATCAGACTTAGCATCTAAAATCCATACCCATTTTCGGACCTGCGGTACGTTTCTCGAAGCCTCGGTAACTTTTCGTGTCCGGAGCTATATTTTTAACATGTTTAAATCAAATCTCTAAAATGGTCGTGAAATGTAGCTTTTAGCCTGCAAACCAGCTCGACTTGTTTCGTCAACTGCACTGCCTAGCTTCAAAAACCAACAAATTTGAATCCTTAAACGTCAATATTGTATAGGTCAATATCGCGCACATAAAATAGCTTTCCGTGTCCGAAAAGTTATCAGGACCCTCGAGAAACGGGCCCCTGGTTTGTAATATCCAAACCCATTTCCAGACTTTCAGCCGTAAAATAACGGTTCAATATCACAATATTTTGCCTTTGACAACCGAGAGACACTTACAATATAAAATTCTACTTTATAAGCCCTGGGCCTTGAATTTCATGTGCGGTGTTAAATTAGTTTATATTGTCTGAAAATCAGGGATGATCTAACTGGTCAACATTCCAAAATACCATCAGTTCACTTAATCACGTTTAGTAGCCCTTAAATTGAAAATGTTATCAAAAAGGAGAGAGTTTCGTGAAAGAAATTGGAAATGTTTAGTATTGCATGATAACCTAAACACTGTGAAAGAAATAAAACATTGAAATTGTTTCTTGTCTAATTAACATCAAAATTTAGAAAAACATTTTGAATCATGCACGCTATTTTCTTCTTTACCTGCAACACTCCTTAAAGCTGCCCGCCTCGTATGTTTCAGTCAGTCGTCTCCGCCATATTTGCATGTACGTTTTCCTTCCATCGGTGTCCTCTTTCGTTAGTTCGGAGCTAATGCAATAAAAGAACAAAGCAGTGCACCATCGAGTATATTCTACACAAGTGTATAACTTCACTGATATTTTCCAAACTCAGAGAATGAGCAGATAGAATTTGATTTGCGGTGCGGGCGGCATCATTGCCTTCCCGAAACATGAATTACAAGACAAGGAGTATTTTGTGTGTATTTTGTTCCCATAAACATTTGCTCCTTCAGTTTTAAAAAATATCAATTCGCGGCCTTTATACTTTTTTAGAAACAATCCTACATAAACTGAACAAAATAAATGACATTGTTGTATGAAAGAGGAATCAAACTGAGACTGGCTGACAGCACAGGTAAGACCAACTGTCTAACCTGCTTTTCTGAGTTAACCCAACTTGTATTAAGTTGTCGGCTTACGACAAAACCAAATGTCAGAAAATTTTCATTATTGCTACAAATTTTCTGATTTATATTGCAATTCACATTAATGGACAAAACTGCTATTTCTGTTCTCTGAAAACGACGAAAAGGCGAGTGCGATCGACCATACGGACATTTGCTATAAAAGACTCGACGATTCCCGTTTACTTTCAAATCGTTTTGAACCTGGCTTTGAATATTAAACAACTTACATCAAAATGCCTAAACTAGTTTTTCCTTGAACGTAACTCGGTACGCCTCACTGAAAAATTGCAAAGAACAGCAAAAAGCAAGAAGAAACATTTTCAGTCAAAGTATAAGCAAAAAGCACATCTTGGGTTTTGTTTTTGAAGCTGTACTTCTTAAGTTAAATCCACTGAATGCAAATTAGAAAAGCCTTCTGTTTTACCTTTCATCCATTTCGCCGCTCAGCTGTTTTCTACAGAACTAAAAACAGCTTTCTTCATTCACAAAGAAAACGTAGAATTTCAAGACTTGTCTGTTTTCGAGGATATCACACCATAGCCAGGCACGAGCAGAAATTTCCTTGACTCAAATATGAGCGTAAGCCACTAAAAACAAGAAAAACATCGACGGAAAGCCTCAAAAACAACCAACTTGAAAAAGAAAATTAATTCATGCTTCAAAACGTCTGCGAAACTAAGAGAAGAGAAAATTAGCATACGTAAATGAAGTATATAAGATATGACGAAAGCGTTTCCTGTCTGAAGCATGTGTTCTACAAATGGCATTATAGCTTTAGAATAAATTCAATTTCAGTACAAGCTGCGAAATAGCTTCTAGTTGTGATAATTCCACCCATGGCATAACCCGTGGTTAATATTACTTATTGGCTAATCACTTGGCATGCTGGATCAGGAAAATATAGCTATAAAAAAATTCAAAACATCCTTCTTCATCCTCGCTGAAAATTATATTGGATAAAATTGTAGTTTCATTTTTAGTGAAAGGAAATACTGTTTATCGTTTATTGCTAATTACTGCCGATTATGTTTAGAGTTGGAGGTATCCAATGATCTTCAGTTTATTGGTTTTATTTGTCCTCTACACAGGTACAATCAAGTCAACATTTCGTTACGGGGTTAGCAAGTTCCCTAATGTTCTCGTTAAGTTCGCCTGTTTTTGATCTGTCGTTTTATGTTCTCCCGTGCGTTTGTCTTGGTTCATAATTAAAGTACAGTACAACGCTAAATTTTGGCGTGCTCCCATTGGTCGAAATCGATCACGTGACGCGATAGTGTCTTTCCTCAGTGGCCGCCTATCAGCGAATAGTGCCCGTTTTGGCAATTTTCGCTCAAAATTTAGCGTTGCATAATGAAAACAATAGAGTTCTTCTGTCTCAGGCCCTATGTGTGATAGGTTCCCTCGGTAATTTGACGTTCGAACTTCATATATATTTGTTGTAAACATAAAATTCCCTCGAGCATGTCGAACAACTTACCACACGATATAGTGCCTTCGACAGAAGAACTATATTGTTTCCAAATAATGCAGCTGACGCTTTTGTTCCGTTACTTTTCTTGACGCATAATGCGCCTCAGGCAAATTATTCACCATCCTGAACGCGCACAAGCCAAACCCACTGGTTTTAATTTTGTCGTCTGATCGACTATTTGAAAAAAGAACACAAACAAAACAAAAACAGGGGGACATCCAAAGAATCAAGTTTAGTAAAATAACTATCTGGAAGGCCACCAGATGAATTTCTACTACGTAAAAGGTGAAACAACGCTTAATTTTACGTTCACGCCCTTAAAGCTAGTTAAATTCGCGTCCGCCCGTACACGTATTTTACGTGACAGCATCAATCCACCGCCACTGGCCCAGGCCAAACAAGCACAAGAGTTGATTGAAGTTCAAAATCTCGTTCGCGTTTGCCCGCTAGGAGATTCCCCTGAGCTCCAGAAGAATGCTCAATTGTTTATTGGCAACAAGGTCAAAATTCTAGCTCTCGTTTGGCCAGAAACTCTCACTCGCGAGATTGCATCTGCGCAAAAGTTTATTAGCATAGGTGGAAGTTATTTATTATTTATTTATTTACAGTGTAAGTCCGAATTCAATGCTGAATATAAAGGACTGCGCTAAATAAAAAAAAAAGAAGTAATAACTGGGGAAAAATAATAAACATACAAAATGTGAACTAATAAATCACAGAGATAGCTTCCTCGAAAGACTCAAGCGATTTAGACAATGCTACTTGTCTGGGCAGTCTGTTCCTCTCCTGTAAGGATCTTGGAAAGAAGGAAAATTTATAAAAATCACACTTAATAATGGGTAACTTAAAAGCATGCCCAGATGAGCGTGTAGAAGAATATGCAACTGGGCGAAGTTAAGCATTATCTACATATGCTAAGTTATTTCTAAACTTGTAAAGCAAACACAAGCGGGTAATTGTTCTGCGAGATTGCAAAGTCTTCCAGCCCAGGCAATTCAGCATATCAGACACACACCTTCCGGACGATTGTAACGTGAAAGGACCCATCAAGCTGCTCTCCTCTGAACCATTTCAACTTGCACGATGTTCTTGGCTGTATAACAGTCCCATACTGATGAACAGTATTCAACTGTAGGCCGGACAAGAGCTTTATATGCCTTCTCTTTTGTGGTTATTGAGCAGTGTTTTAGATTTCGTTTGAGGAATCCCAGTGTCTTATTCGCTTTGTTTGTGATATGCCTCACATGATCGTTCCACCTAAGATCTTTGGAAAGATATACTTCAAGATACTTGGTAGTGTCTCTGATTGCCTCAAGGCAGCAGCCATGTAGTGTATAGTTGAAGATAATGGGCTCAAGTCGTCTTGTGAATCTTAGGACATTACATTTGGCAATATTAAATTCCAGTTTCCAGTCTTTCTCCCATCTTTCCAAACTCTGTAGATCTTCCTGCAGTTATACACAGTCATCCAATGATTTTATGACAAGATAAATAACCGTATCATCAGCAAAGAGACGAACTTTAGACTTTATGCAGTTTGGTAAGTCATTTATAAATGCCAAGAATAAAACTGGCCCCAGGACAGATCCCTGTGGGATCCCCTGATGTGACATTAATAAAACCGGATTTCTCTCCCTCCAAGACGACACACTGCTGCCTGTTGTTGAGGAAATCTTGTATCCATCCCAGGGTGAACTTGTCAATACTGTAATTTGACAATTTAAGCAAAAGTTACTTATGCGGAACCTTGTCGAAGGCCTTCGAGAAATCCATGACAATCACATCAGTCTGCCCACCATTCTGCACATCCTTTGCAACATCATTTATGAAACCAATCAGCCGAGTCTCACAAGAATGGAATTGTCGGAAACCATGCTGAAAATCGTTTAGTATATGATGATGACTCTTAAGGTAGCGAGCAATATTTGAAACTAAAATATGTTCCAAGATCTTGCCGCAGATGCATGTGAGGGTGACTGGCCTGTAGTTTTCAGGCAATTGCTTAGATCCCTTCTTGTCGATAGGTGTCACGTAAGTCTGCTTCCAATCCAACGGCAATACACCAAACTGTAGAGAAGCTCTGAAGATGCCACACAAAACTGGAGCAATCACTGAGCTTAACTCTTTTAGCATACGTGGATGAAGACCGTCTGGGCCAACGGCCTTATAAGGATTTAGACTGGACAGTAGTTTCCTAACCCCTTCCACTGTGATGTCAGTTGGAGCCATAACCCGACCTTCATTGTACCAGTTGGGAGAAAACACTCTTGAATTGTTTATTTAACAGTTCTGCTTTAGCGGACGGGTCTGTCAGTACTAAATCTCCTGATTGCAGAGAGCAATACCAGTTTTGTCAGTATGTGCATGTTTAATAAAGGACCAGAAGCGTTTACTGCAAATAGGAATTTGCTGTTGCTGTAGATTACCCTCACCATCTGATTCCTCAAACATGTTGTTGACATAATCCCATTAAGTTTGTCGAATTCTCTTTCGAACTTCTCTTTTCAAGGATTTATGATGTTTAATGTCTCTGGGGTTGTGCGTTGTGTTCTTAATTTTAAAGTGCTTATCTCTCTTTCGGATCAAACGTTTGTGATCGGCATTTATCCAGGGCAGATTATTTCTGTTCCTTGCGGTCTTGAATGGAATAAATTTTCCTAATCCCTTTTTCAGGTGGCAAGTAAAAGATTGCCAAGCACATTCAACATCTTCCACCCCTTCTGGGTACTGGAAATGGAAATTCTGCATGTATGCCCTGAATCCATCCCAGTCTGCTTTATTAAACAATGGTATCCTTCTAGGCTTTTGCATGTTGGTAGTAGGAGGTAGATCCACTTCTACAACCACTGCTTCATGATCTGCCAGGCCTGGAATTACTTGAGTGGATTGAATAAGTGACGGATTGTTGGAAACAAACACGTCTAAAGTATTGTTATGTCTTGTAGGTTTATCAATAATTTGTGTAAGACCATTGTCAACCAGGATACCTAAGAACTGTTCATGAGGTGAAGAAATTGGCAATTAATTTAGTTACCACTTTCCAGCCAATCAAACCCTGGGAGGTTGAAATCACCAGCTAGCCAAATATGACAGTTTTTATTGCAGATCTTATTCAAAGAAGTTCCCCGAATGTCCACACTCTCGTCACTCTCGGCATCACTCACATTTGGTTTGTAATATGAGCACACCTGACTAGTCCCCAGTCGTCTTCATGTTGCGCGACGCGCGCAGCACGGGAGCGCGAGGTGTGATGGGTAGTGAGAAAGCGAGCACCCCTTGCTATCACACCTTGCGCTCCCGTGCTGCGTGCGTCGCGCAACATGAAGACAACTGGGGACGAGTCAGTGAGCACACGTAGAGATCTTTAGAACCAACGATGCTTGATCCAAAGCATTTCAGCCGTATCTGATTCCAAATCCTCAATACGTTCTGGTCAGGAGCATATCATAGGCTTCTGGTTCTGGTAGAAAATTATTAGAAAAAGCAGCAAAACTCCCCCACCAGTGGACGATATTCTGTCTTTGCGATACACAATAAAATTAGGAGGAAAGATTTCACTGTCTAGTACATCAGGTTTCAACCAGGATTCCGTTTCTATAAGAATGTCAGGTTTAACACTATCCAGTAGGCATGCAGATGCTCCTTCTTGTTAACGACAGACTGACAGTTTACATTAAGTAAACGCAGCTTTATATGTTTGATCTTTGTCTAGAGTTTCGAGGTTTAATTGGCGTAGACTGACGAGGGCCATCAGAGGACTGCGTAAAACAAGGTGAAGACTGGTGCCTCGAAGAACAACAATTTTCAGCTTGCCTCAGGCTTGAGAATGAGTTTGGATGTTCTACGGACGAGTCGGAATCAAATAAAGAGGAAGGAAAGTTCGGTGTACCACAGCTCGTACATATCCAGACAGCGGAGGAATTAGCCAAGCCATTGTATGTTTCGGAGCACATGTGTAGGCAACGAGTATGGAACCAGATGTTTGACCAGATGTCACACATGTCACACTGGATCCCTTTCTGATTTACCCTCTCAGGCTTAGCGCACAAGCCACAAGGAAACTTGTCATTGGGGCCTGGTTTTAGCCCCTATTTTGACTCTTATTGCTCTCGTGAACTCAGTCGTCGACTCTAGTGCGTTTTCGAAGAGTTTGACTCTCGTTCTAAATCACACAACCAAAAAACACAGAGCTGGGACTAAGACAGCCTTTATTTACAACTGCAAAACTTAACCAAATATAACATATTAAAATAAAGTAAAAGACTAGATTACACTCCAAGCATAACAACCAAAAACACTACGACCTGACCATCTCTTCAAAGAATTAACGAATAGATATACACACGGCTGTCATGCAAACAAAATATAAACAAAATTTGGGCGGGTAGGGAGGGAGAGATTGCTAAATTTGTACTAGCTCCTAGCTCGATGTTCTCGCTTTGAGAGCACATGAAAAGTAACCCGCCGCTATAGCAAACTAGTCTATATTCATTAACGTAGTACTTTTACAATCATGCTGTATATTTACTTATCACTAGCCTCGAGTAAAATACCGGTAACTAGATATGTGGTTGTGAAACTGCGCTCGACCTTTGCACTACAAACTCACTATATGCAAGCCTGCCTGAGCCCCATAACCCTGGTTTATGATTTAGACAAGCATCACCTGAAAGCTGATGCTTCCCAAAGAAACAGTTCTGCGAGAGCGCCATTGAAAAAAGTGATACATTCCTTTTTGCTGCGCTTGCGTCTGTGTTTGCGAAAAAGACACGAAAACAAAAATAATTGAAGTCAATGAATTATAGGGAACTTGTTAGGCTCGCATTGAAAAAATATTGGGCTTATCGCAGTTTGCTTATCTCCAGCTTTGATTTTGGGCCTGCAATAATAACTGAACGCGGAAAGCAAATGACTCGGCCCATGCCACTAGGCTAATGACGTTCCAAAATGGCGGCGGATTGTTGCAAGTTGGATGGTACATGATGGATGAAATTGTAATCCGCCGCTTAGGATATCTTGACTTGTTTGTTGCATCTGTGTTCACCGGAGTATGCCTCTTTCTTGTCGTACTGATGTACCAGCTAGTCAAGGAACACCCATTGAATAACGAGTTGAGGAAAGCCCGCAAAATTGATGAATTCATCTACAAACAACTAGCCCGCAATCTGTACCGAGAAGATTTAGATTCATTGCCGCCTGTGATAGGAGAAGGTAATGATGTCTACACAGTGGAGAAATGTGGCAGTGTAATTTGAAGGTTACGGATTCTTTTCAGATGAGATAACAGGAACTGAACAAGACATTGACGTGATGGTTTCACCAAAGCTGCTGAATGTACAAGAAATGGACATAGATGATAGACACGCCCCGGTGGGATTTGTGTGGGTAAAATTGCATAACGTGCTCTCGCGGGTGGAAACCTTAAAATCAGCATTGTTTGAAGTTCTGAAGAAAGGTAATGAACAGTTTGTAAGTGCGAATGCAATTTATCACCATTTTCTTACAACTGCACAATCAAGTAGTGATGAAGACTTCAACGTTGTGCAGAATGAGCCAGCAATCACATTAAAAGCTAAAGACAAACAAAAGTATGGCTACATGGGAGTCATTGATCTCGCTGTGTCTCTGCGCTTTTCAAAGTGGCCAACAGTAGCAGAGGAATGGTTGAATCGTGGGAGCAGAGATTCTCTGCTTCTCTCTGTTGGCACCATTCAGAAAATTGCAAGAGCTGGATGTCATTTGGTTTACAAGCCATCAGGCCTTTCTGATGATCCTGAGTTGGACTGGAGATTTTCATTCTCCAAAGCTGAAAAAACCCTCCTTTAATATCACAACGACAAGCATGCACTTAAACTTTGTTATATCATGCTACGGTATGTGTACAAGAAGTACTTTAAACCAAGGCTCATTAACAAAAAGGTTTTAGCCTCTTATTATCTGAAAACTACATTTTTGTGGCTTGCAGAGACAGACAGTGGATTTCATTACTATAATGTGGATGATCGTAGACTGGGATCCCTGTTTTTGTTCATGACAAAGAGCCTCACGGATGCTTACAAGAAACGTGTACTGTCTCATTATTTTATACACCACTGGAATCTACTGTGGGGCTTCTCAAAAGAAGAAGTGCAACAAGTAACAGATTTATTGGAAGAACTTTCCCAAAGTCCTAAAGATTACATCACCTATATTCATGATACAAAGAAGTATGTTGCACCTTTGGCTACACAAAATGGTGGGACATATAAAGAACTTCTCACAATAATTGATGAATCATACACAAGACACTTTCTTGCTCAGGTTCTTGTCATTGCCAGTTCCATGTTTGCCACACTAGTTTTTGTCAAGTGTGTGCTAAATGTACTGTCTTTAGACATTGCAGTCTGTTCATTTTCATAAATGTTAACTGTCAACACATTTTAAAACCTTTAACTTGCCAAGAGGGCTACTGGAAAAGTAAACAATTTGAATGGTACCTTAATAAAGTACTTTTCAACATCTTTTATTTGAATATTTATGTCACACTTAAGTATTTCTTCCACAGACCTAGAAGCTAGAACAGGTAAATTTGTGTGACAACATAATGCTAAGGCTCTTTAAGTGCAAAACATCTAGCAGTTTGCTGACAAAAACAAGAAATTCTGGTACATAGGTCACATAATTTTTTTTTGTTTATCATCAGCAGCAGATCATTGAAAGGGACCCAGGTGTACACTCACTTATTTGGGCTTAACAGGAACATGCTGCTGAAAAGGGAGTGATTTCAGGATCTTCTGTCTTAAACAAGGCATGCATTTTCACTTTAGGACAGAGTTATTCACAAGGGAATGTCTTAGATAGCCAGCCTCTTCCAAAACAATTTATTATAGTGATCAGCGGCTTCAGAACTGGTGCAAAGAAAATTCAAGAAAAAACACTAACTCAATGATTGTCATGCACATTGTCATACTGTGGCTGTCTTAAACAGGGTCAGGGTTTGTGAATCCAGCAGCACCTACCCACCCGAATTTCTGGCACTTCCCGCTTGGCTGGAGTCCGTACTCACTTTTTTTTAAGGGTAAGTAATACGGGCAACAGTTTTGTTCACTTTGTCACTCAGTGATGTTGTATTTCACATTGAGACTGTTTGTTGTACATATTACCACCTCCACATTTAAAAGTAGAAACAACATCTACTTACCTTAGGCACCAGAGGTTACTGTTGCCCTCTTTCATGGAGCAGTCACCATCGTGCATGCTCAAGCACACAAGAAAAGCCTCTGGCACCCAAGGTAACAGTTTTGCAACTTAAAATTGTGCATGAGGCACCCAATGAAAAAATTTTAGCAAACAATCAAAATACCATTTTCTACTTTCTTAGATTGTTTCAGAGCTTTCCTGCCCTGGGCAATCGTTAATCAATAACATTCGATAACAATCGATAAAATTAGTTGATTGTATTGGAAATCGATAAAAATTAATAAATGGATTTGTTGTGAGAAATCGATGTTTATCGATTTTTCAATTACTTTTATCGGTTTTAACAAAAAGTCGATTTTATCGGTAACGTTTGTTGTGACGAAATATGCGAGCTTTAAGGTGGCTCATCTGGATTTTTCAGAGGCACACCATCCCAACTTTAAATGGCTAATACTTTACTGTCTGAGCTTGGTGGGGCAAGGTGATTCATAGATTCACTAGACACTGAATGAAGTTGTCAAAAAAGTAGGTTTGATTGACATCGGTGTTACCATAGCAACGAAACAATGACGTCATGATTTTTGTATATCGGCAATTTTCTCCACATCTAGTCCTAAACTTTGAAAACGACCTATTGTCTCTTATAGTCTAGGCGTAGATCTTCAAGACTGAAGATCTATGCCCATTCATTCCAAGAGATTGGATACAAGTCTTTACCTCGTTTATAAAATGGTTTACAGATAATGTGCATAAATAATTTACCACTTGTTATTGAAATGTCTGTGGGTAATATATTATGTGAAATCATCAGAAAGAATTTATTATTTCTCTTCTTTTTCTGTTTGATTTAGCTTTAACGCTTAGCCGTTAATGAGATAAAACACTCTTTTGTATTCAGTTACAAAAAAAATCACTATACATTACAAATACCTACCGCAAGTTGCACTTTCAAATTTGAGATACCGCAGTCATCTGATCATAAAGAACTCAAGCTCTGGAAATGAATGTGCATGCCAAGTATTTATTTCATCGCCAAGGTAGTGTACTAGTTATAAATGAGCCGAGAAAACGTAAGTAACGAGGCTGCAATACTCCCTTCGAGTGCAGTACAACAGCCGACATACACAAGCGCAAAAAGTTTGGATTTTGAACACTCAAAATATCCCGTTATATTAAAGTGGGCGATCACGTGTACAGTATCGAAAGGGATCGATAACAGCCGATATTTCTCGCAAGTATATTTTTCAAGGAAACCCCAGTATCGATGATATCGAAGAGTTGGTATCGGATATCGGCCCAACCTAACTAATAATTATTAATCGTATAGTAAAATATGAATTTGGAAGGTGCACCGTAGCTAGCAAACTCGGATATTAAAAATTGTCTTCAAAGAAAACCCCACTTTTTTTAAGTACTAAAGAGGTTTAATTGGTATCATAAGGGAATTGAGCCCTTGAGTTTTGGAAGGATAAAAAATGCTGGTCAGTTTCGGGAAGCGACAGGGCTCAAACCTCCAGGTCGGAAATTTGCAGATAATTAAACTGAATAAGATTCAATTCCCAAACTCTTTCTGTCACTTTTATAATGTAATAGTCGTATAGAGAATGGTTATATACATTAAACCTAACCAACTGTTTTTTCGCTTTTGAAAGAACTACGTTGGTTGGGTGATGGGAAAACGAAACAGTTTATGGGATTGGCCTAAGCCGACCGACCCTGTTTCTTTACCACTGAAATCATAACACTAACATCATTACATTTATCAACATGAACAACGCCGTGTACCTTCGCTACCTTCATTCAAAGTTTTTAACTAGAATACCGAACTACATAAAAAACTCCCTGACAATCTTGACAAAAATTATCCAAGCTGAATCGAGGACCAGTAAAACTGGATTGAGGACTGATTATCTAACTCAGTAGAGTGCACAAGAGTTTTTGGAATCACCATGCAAGAAAAACAGGCGCAAAATCTGGCGCGAGTTCACAAAATCTTTTCACTTTTGAAACGACGACAAAAACATTTGTTTCATTATTTTCAGTGGACGCAGGCTGGAATTAATTATACTGATAGCAATTCAGAGCACTACAAAGGCCAAAAGTGGTAATGCATAATAATAAAAGAAGTGAGAAAATCTGTGACCTTAATAAAGAAGTGTCTCAAGTACTTAGAAACCTTTTTAGAAACAATATTTTTTGACTGCATAAATCTATGAAAACATCCAATCACTCAGTTGTGTTGAGAGGGAATTTGAACTTCCTTAAAATTCCCTTCTCTTCACGCACAGTTTGTAGGGGCTTGGTAACAAGAGTCCACGTGCGATGGGTTCTACCGGTGGCTCAAAATCTGGCGGGGAAGAACCTGGTGGCAACTCTAAACTAAACTGCTGAAGAACACGGGTAAGAAACAAAACAATCTCAATTTTAGCCAGTGTCTGCCCCAAGCAGCCTCGTGGGCCACCCCCAAACGGAAGGAAACTAAATGTAGCTGGGCAGATGAAGCTTCCATCTTCGTCGAGGAATCGGGTCGGATCGAAGGAGTCAGGGTCTTGCCAATGGTTTGGATCATGATGAATGGCTCTGAGATCAATAATCACTTCAGAATTTTCAGGAACGTCGTACCCTCCGAGCGTGGTGTCGTTTCGCACTCGATGAGGAAGGGTTGCGTTCACGAACGAACAGTGACGCATGATCTCTATAATGGTGGCTTCCAAATAAGGTAAACTGCTCCTATCCTTAAAACGTGGTTGGCGGTCCCGACCGATGACGTCATCAAGCTCCCTATGAATCTTTGCTTGGACTTCTGGGAATGCTGCCAAATAAAGAAAGGACCACGTCAAATAAGACGCAGTCGTATCTGAACCTGCAGCCGTGAGATCTATCAATGTATTCCTCAAATAAGTGCCATTCAAAATTCCTTTCATTTTAGAATCTTCAGTCTCGGCGTCATTAAGCGCCTTAATAAGGGCATCGGTTATGTCCCGGATGGTACCTTCTTTATAAGTTTTCATCCTTTCTTGAAATTTCGAAGAAAACAGTTTTTCTCTGAGGTTGATGTTATGCTTTATTCGCTTGTGAATACCAAGGGGAAGGAACTTCATAAAAGGGACCATTTCCAGCAATACACCGCTTCCGGCCAAGTAAATTGACTCATCAATCATTTCGGACATTTCTTTCAAGTATGCGTCTCCTTCGGCGAAACGAGCCTCGAACAAGCATGCGCAGATCACATTCATGACTCCCAAGCTGATTGCGCTCTTTGGATTAATAGCCACACCACGTGACTCGCTGAGTCGATGACACAACTCCTCAACCTCGCGCTGAACTTTTTGTTCCAGGTTTTCAATACCACTTCCAAACATTCGAAGAGCTGAGTGCGCCACCTTTCGTAACAGCTTCCATCATGCTGTGTAGTCACCAAATATGATGGCTTGTTGCCCTTGGTACAACGCATGCCCGACATAGGAATCTGACCTTCCAGCAAACACGTTTCCTTTGCGAACCAAAGCTTCCCATGCCAAATCAATATTGGTGACAACAAAGACATCGTGACCCATTATATTCAACGTGTATATGGCACCATACTGCTTGGCCAAAGCTTTCATGGTCACGTGATTGAATGTTCGCATGTCTAGCAAGTTGCCGATGAAAGGCAGTTGGCGAGGGCCTGGGGGAAAGTTCTTTGCTCGTGGCCGGTGTCTTGACACGAGGAAGCACAGAAGACAGAAAAGGAAGATGAGAACTACTGCTTCCCAAATCATGGTGGATCAAGCCTTTTGATTCTGAAAAAGACAGATTACAAAATTGATCTGTAAACGCCAAGGAGAAAGAGCATCTTGTTTGCTTTTATCTGCGATGACAACACTCAGCGGACTTTCACCTGACGATGCGCTATAGTATTGCCAGCGCTTTGACCCTCCATGGAAGAAAAACCCTCAGAGCGGTGCCTTCGGGCTTGATTTTTTATGTTTGAAGTTTTGATCATATTCTGCTTCACATTCAATCAAGTACTAAAAGCCAGTTAAGTATGATAAAGTGATTAGTTCCTTGAAACTGTGGCGTTGGGTCTGTGGGAGGAGGGGAATGAGACACTCCAATTTACCTAATTCAGTATATCAACTCATCTGGTGTAAACTTGAACAGTTCAGTATGAGACAAGCTATTTCAGTACAACGTATGAACATAATCAATCTGTTAGCCTGCGTGAAGACGCCTCCTATTTCCCTTGTGTGAAGCGAAGGAAATAGGAGACGTCTGCACGCGGCCTATCGATCTCTGAGAGGTTTATTACCACTGTACAATATTTTGAGATAGCAAACAAAGTGGGCTTGATCAAAGACCACCCATTGGGTCCCTGAACTCTAGAACCACCTTGTAGAGCGTAATAAAGCTAATAAACAGCTCCACAGGAAACTGGTGGCAGCACTTAGGATTTCGTTCATTCACAAGCTCAGAAGTGATCTCAAGTTAGAAGCATAGTGTACAGCGTGATAGTACCAAGGGAAAGCATTGCTCAACTTGATAGTCAGGTTCAAAAATGAAACCTCCTTGTTTCAAAGTTTTTAAATTCAAACTAGTAATAGATATTTCTCTAGGGTTGTCCACATTATGCCGGCATAGTTTTGAGCACAATAGTGAGGCAAAAGAATCGAGCATTATGCCGGAATAATAGTGCAAAGTTTCTTGGACTTTTTGTGCTTTATAATAACTTTGCCAGAACCATGGGATTCCCATACAAGACACCGGTCCAGGTACCACATTTTAAGACCAGGCCTGGTTAAAAATTAGCAAAAACGAGGTTTCCAGCAGTTCCAGTTCTACAACATTGTCAGCTGCCTCCTCGGACTGTTTCCATTTACACTTGTAATCAACATAAACCTATTAGTCTAGCAGATAGGTGAAATTTATTCTGCACTTTATGATAAAAGCATGAAACTTGGCACACTAGTAGTAGGTATCGTAGGGAACGTTTTAAAGATTAGAGGCAATCTGGATAGGGTCTGACTGGCAGCTGGGAAGGGAGGGATTTTTCAATATGGCCGCCATTCAGGCTATTAAGACTATTATTGGGAAAATGAAGCCAATTTACCTTTTTACAGTGTTGAATTGCCATTTTAGTTATGTCTGCTTGTTGAATTTCCCATCAAAACAAATCATTAACAGTTTTCGGGGTGATTTAACTGAATTCAGGGGATCGTTTTATTTTCGGTCAAAATAATGCAAATTAGATATCTAATTAATTCAATTACACTGGTCGAATCATAACCACAATTTCGAGTCGACCAGCACCTCATTGAACATCTCACATGATTGGCCATAAGAACAATAAGATAAGGGCACAAACAATGCCCCTATCCCTGAAGACAATGAGCAATATTGTTTTAGAATGCCTCTGAAATTAGAGGTTCACAAGAGGTACTGGACTACTCACAATTTCCCTTTCTCTTTAATTATTTCGGTGGCCACTTTCAAGCTTACCTGTTTAACTGTTTTACGGCAGAACTATGATGCAGTTAAGGATCGTAGAAACACTTTATTACACACGCGATTTATTCAGTTATTTGTTCTTTTATTTTCCATTCTCATCAGTTTACGTCACCTTCAGTAACGACACAAGCTCAGTAACTTCCGAAACAGATTTTCATTGGAAAATTTAATCCCTCTTCTATAGCCTTTAAAGCTCACGATTAACGTATTTCGTTCTGTTAAATACAACCGCATTTTGTTGGACTGGGCAGTTTCGCACTAAAAGATCACCAGAGCACCAGGCCAACAAATAGTCAGATTGGAATCCCGTGTCAGTGTCTAAATGAGGGGTTACAGAGGAGACCTCTGTGCAGATGAAGTAGTATTTTTTTCCAAAATCTTCTCTGAAAAATGTTTTTCTTGCATTATTCACATCGTAATCAGATATTGGAAGCAGTGATGGGCTCTAATTTTTAAGCTTGGAAGAATTTAGTCTGTAAGTGCTGCTGAGAATTGTTAGCCGATATCGACTTCAAACATCGTCTGGAACCAGTAACTCTCTGTGGTACGAGGTAGAATAATCCATTAAGAGTACAACTCTCTCGATAGTTTGTCAATTTTACGTATTATTATCTCATCAAGGTGCAAACCAAGAACACGTGCCTCGTCGCCATTCTAGGATGTAAAATAGCATTTTTTGCTTCTTAAGCCTTCCAACGTAACAGTGTGTCGTTTAAGGATGGATTGATGTAGCTATCCCTGGCCAGGAAGCGAACTCCTTCCGTCTGTCAGAAATGTTATTGCAATCGTTATGGAGGCCCTTAGTATTTGCACAACTCAGTACAGCTCGGTTTCGCGCTTCAAGAATTTTGTACCTTAGATGCGATGCCGTTTTAACTAACACATAGAGTACGAGTGTGCTAACCTGGTGTGCGTGGAAAGTTTCCTTGGCATTTAATGCTTTGCAGTAGGTATCTATGACTGTTTAGTTACTCTTGTGGTTGGTATAGTGGAAAAACAATAAATAATCATCCCAAAATATTAATAGGACAATCAGTAACACTTCCATTTTTTAACTGCATAAATCAAGACGGTTCACTAACCTAATTCAAGCCAACCTTTTTTTTTTCATTTCTGGCCATTTATCAGCCCCCAGGAAAAGTAATACAGTGTCATGCATTCTTTTATCAGCTAGAACAAACAATTCATGGCCGTTTCGTATAAAGTTTGAGACGATAGTAACGAAAAAGTAAGCTACAACTATGCAATAAAATTTCTAATTTGCATATTTATAGCCTCAGAATTGTCTTTTCAATTTTCCAATCTCACAAACATTCTATGCCAATTTTGATAGCATGATTGTAATCTTTAAACTGAGTTAAATAGATCATTACGATCAGACATTGTTTTAAACAATAATGCTATATGTTTAGACACCGAAAAAGTACCGCTGGCGGCGGCCATTTTGAATAATTACCCCCAATACTTCTACCACCCTCTTCTGACTGACACAGAGCATATTCCGATTGCCTCCAATCTCGCAAATGTTCCCCATGATTTCTAGCATTAACGTGCAGAGTTTGATGCTTTTATCATAAAGTGCAGTACTCACTCCCGATTTGACACTTATCTGCCGGACTATATTCTCTGTGGTTTTTTATGTTAATTATAATGGAACATAATAGTTGTGCTATTTGAGCATAATAGTGGCATTTGTTGAGCATAAAGAATTAGCGTAATAGTGTGAAACATTGAGCATAATGTGGACAACCCTATATTTCTCGCCATATCCTACCTCCGTCTCCCTAAGTAATCTGATCAGCAAACTCAGATACAATGGCAAGGTCCTTGAGTAAGAGAGAAGCTGATCTATCGTTTCGCCCGTTACACAGTCATGTCAGTCATTCATCTACAGTTTACGTTATCGTTAATATATGCGATTTCGTCGTGTATAGTGTCTCGCATACTCCTTCGAAGTTCGAGCGAAAGGAAATATGCCTTAGCCTATTTGAACCGCAAATGATTAGACTACTACTGCTACTACTTCGCACAGATGTCTCCTATTTCGTTGACATACCTTTGATTTAGTTCGAGCTAATCTTCCCTTAGTTGCGGTCCGATTTATTGCACGGAAATCTAGGACTCACTGCACCGCAGCTGTTTCGACTCCAAGTGTTAAACAATAAAAATACGGAATTTTTCAGAGTACAGTGTTGTAAATTCTGAATATTCATATTTTATTCATCAGTTTTGACAATACAAAGGTATTACAACAATTCTGTTGTCGTATCTATTGTAGTTTTCATCAATATTTGTGCCGTGTGATGCTTGATTCTTTAGAATACTGATTGTGTAAGTTTTAAGTAAAATATTGAAGGTTTTTTAGAGATCGTAACGTTTTCAATAGTTCGTTTTTGGTTGTGCTTTGATTGAGTTTTTGATATTTACTCCTTGGTACGAAATTGGCGCGAAACGGATGTTTTGTACGATGTTTGTACGTTGCTAGGAAGTTAATCCTTATTTAATGAAACGCTCAATTGTTTTTGTACAGTGCATCAATTTGCTTGTTTTGGTTTTGACCTTAAGATTTGACATTCGTGATTGTTTAGTTTTCCTGGAAATAACTCAATCTTACTTTAACATTTTAAGCGCAGTTTCTTCGTGTTACCTGCCGAATTAATTCGTACCATCTAATATTCCTTGTAGTAATTGCTTTTTAGTCGGTTTGTTTTTAAAGGAAAACTTTAATTCACAAGTGTTGTACAAGACAAATCGTCTATTGTTAGTGGTGCTTATTTATGTCAAGTTCCGTTTTGAATGTTAATTTTTGCTCTCCAGAATTGTTGGTCACGTCCATTTTTAATTTATTGAAAAAGGCGGACCTTAGATTTGAAGAAGAAGCTTGTGCTAAATTCAGTTAACTTACTGTTGTAGATTACTGTTATGTAACAATATTCAACTTGCGATTTCACTGGTATTTAAGTAGAGTGTTTTGATCGAATTTTAATCGATAGAATTGTTCTTTGTAATTTTTATATTGCTCTTTTTACTTTATTTTGACCAGATGCCTTGACAACTATCAGCTGAAAATTTAGGAAGAACTAGACTTTGTAACTGCTTTACCTAACTGACATGAGATTGACAGTTCTCGCCTGGTCAAGATGAAACAGTGAAAACGAAAATTCTTGTGCGATTCGAAGCTAGCCTCAGTACTGTAAAGTTCAGCAGTTTGAATTTTAAAAATAGTCAAGCCTTAGGAAAAGAAAACAACTCATTTTAGTTTGCTGTTGGTCTACGATAGCTAATCCCCCAAACAGACCACTTCAACATAGTCTTCTTTTGACTCTCTAGAACTCTCTCGGATCTTAGGACCTGGTTAACGGTTTCAATATTCCTCCGTGAATACTGATTCCCTTAGACATAATAAAAATCGTTGATGGAACAGTGTTGAGTCAGAGACTACTTTAGCAGGTCTTCCCACACTGCTGAATTGTATGAAAATGTTGAGACAAAATTTAATCCACTCGAATTTGTTTCAACACACTTTTAGCAAGCTTTCGACGCTTTCAATTGAAGACCTGTGCAAACTGATGGTCTAAAATTTTGGTTCATTAATGTTGAGCGGATGTTGGAGCCCAATGTTGAAAACTATTTATCTTCAGAATACGTTTCTAGAACAAACCAAGATCATGTATTTGGAATAACGCAGGAGGTCAGGGGAATTTGTCAATATTTGAAATGAGGTTAGTAACAAATCCCCACCTTGTCCCGTGGTGGGTGGGCGTTTACGTGTGCGACCTCGCATGCCTCATGGAGTCAATTTGGCGGCTCGTCTTTACATTTTGAGCTCTTTGACTCAAAAAGTGTCAAATTTCTACATAGCGTAAATGTAAAACAAACCCGGGGGGTGTACTTCCTAGTAATAGGCTAATGGGGATGTGCCGCTGGATGGGGTCGCATTTTCACGACTGGATTGACTATAATGGGGTTGCATTTTCATTAGGAACTAATAGAGTTACTAGAATGGGGTCGCACATTTGCGGGATTTCAGGGGTAAGTAAATCCCGGCAAGTAGGGATTTGGGGTATATTTGCCCAAAAGTGACTAACATGGGGTCTATAATTGGCTACAGAATAGACTATAATGGGGTAGGGGTCTGGAGAGGCCAGCGGCACATACCCAGCAAAAATTGACCCAAGTACCCCCCCCGGGAAAACAAACCGCCTCTCATGAAAGAGGCTTTCATTTGAAAGACTATACGTTCGTTCACAGGCTCAAAAGTTAGAACCCCAGGCCCATTTTAACATAATAACAGGAAAGTATTGCACAAAAGCTTGCTTTCATTTTAACTCGCACTCTTGACTATTTCAGATTCTAAAAGTAATAGAACCACTTTGTTGAACATAATAAACAGCTCCGCAGGAAAGTAATGCACAACAGCTTTCATTTGAATAGTCACACTTTAGGGTTCCGTTCATTCTTGATCACAGAGTTGACTCTACAGTGATCTAAAATTAGAACCAGGTACAGGATAACACCAGGCACACGTCATGACACGTGGTCTCGGCCATGAATATGGTTAGTAAATAACATTGTTTTGTCAACAGAAAATTTCTACAAGGTTGATAAATTAATTTGCATTGTCAGTAAGTTAACAAATTTGTTTGCGAACCTTCGAGCGAAGGAGTCTCTCCTTCGCTAGAAAAAAAGAAGCTATCTTTCGCCCGTTACGCATCCATTCAACTACAGTTCACTTAAGCGTTCATATACGCGATTTCAGGAATCGGTCGCGGTTGTTTTAGCCTGTGCTGCAGACGAAATTTAACCCTCGTAAATAATATACCAGCGTTATATTGCGTCTGCGACGCAGGCTACGGTTGTTTCTACTCCCACTTGTCAGATTGCGTAGGTTCAAACGGTTCGTTGGTCGGTGGGGGAGGGTGTGTGGGTGGGTATGAAGGTGGTGGTGGGGGGTTGGGGGTGGGTGAACGAATGCATAGATGATGAAAGAACAAAGTATGAATGATTGAGTTGATGAAAGCTTTATTTCGCGATTTGGTCCGCAATACATCGATATTTAAGTTAAAACATGGACAACTGGGAGAAGGAAAAGAAACCTCAATTAACATGAGTAATTTTTTTGTCACCGTCTAAAGTGAAAATAATAGTGATGATTAAAAATAGTGCATCTTACATCAGTTAAAGAAACACACAGAAGACGAAATACATAAAGTAAAAAATGTATGCAACAAGAAAATGTTCAAATAAGTGTAAAGAATTCCTCGCAGTTATTAACGCAACTTATGCAGTTGCGAAAAGAAAGCCTGAAAAAAATCAGGCTTGCCGGGATTGGAACCCTGAGTCCTCTGCGATACCGGTGCAGCGCTCTAACCAATTGAGCTAACAAGCCAACTGGAAGCTGGTCATTACATTGGTTCGTAATATACCCGGGAAAGATGAAGATGAAATATGAATATATGAAACTCATATATTTGAACTGTGGAATGAAGAAATAAGTGTAAAGAAGATCCTCACAGTTATTAACGCAACTTATGCAGTTGCGAAAAGAAAGCCTGGAAAAATCAGGCATGTTCAAATGTTTTATTGATCCAGGTTTCCTTAAGATCGGACAACCCTCAACGTCTTGTCGCCGTGGTCCTGCCAGTTTATAAACTTTGCATCTTACATGTTTCCTGACGTTATCTGTCCTCTTTCTCACGGAAAATAACTGTTTCATTTAATTATTAAAGGGCCGTTTTCCCAAGGTTTGACTTCGGGCGGGCGTGCGCGCAGCTTTTCAATTTTTCGTGCTAAGCCAGACGTTTCTTGTGATGGAAAATTTTGGGCTAAACAAAATTTTCAACAAAACGTAGCAGTCCTTAGGAAGGCCATACTGTTCTTCTACTTTGTCAGGGAAAATTCCTTGTTTTTTGCTGTGTAACCCTAGTACGTATAGTACCATTTTTTGGAACGTCGCGCAACGCTCCTTAACGAGCCAAAAAACAGCTGCGCACGAGACTGGTGACCCTGGCGCCCGTTTCTCGAAAGTCCCGATGACTTTTCGGGCCCGGAAAGCTTTTTTATGAGCGCGAGGTTTACCTTAAAAATTCAAATTTTGTTGGTTTTTAAAGCTAAGCCGTAAAATTGTAAGTTTGCGAAACAATTCGAGCTGATTTTGAGTTTAAAAGCTACACTACCATTCTATAGACTATGATGTTAAAATATAGCTTCGGGCCCGAAAAGTTACCGGGACTTTTGCGAAACGGCCCCTAGCCACATTCATCCTGTTACAGGACAGACAACAGCTGAGTGCAGGTTTAGTTTAATGTTTCCTTCTCGAAGCAGGATTTTACAAGTCAAGTTGTGCAGTATGTACGAGTGTATGGAATGAAGTTTACTAATGTCAGACCTGTATTTATCGCATAATCTCGTTAGAGATCTAGGCACGAGATTATTTATCGCGCTGATTTTCAAGTCACCTGAAACCATTTCAAATTTCCTTAGCTCTTCTACGGATAATATAGATTATTTATTATTCGCAGAATCATCTGCTAAAATATATTTAGAGTATACATTTTCCAGCCACTGCCAAAAAGGAAACAAGAATTATACAGTTAGTCGCAACGATTTTTTATCGCTTATTTGCAGCTATCAGTCGAAAGTTGTATTTTAAGGAGCCGCTCTAGTTTTAGCTTGCGAGACCGAACGTCTTTTCCCGGTTTGTTTTTGACAGGGGGGGGGGGAGGGAGGGGTTTGCGCGGGTGAAAAAGGCGTCTGCTCTCGCAGGCTACTATGATTATTGCGAATTTCCCTTTTTGTCTTTGTCTCTATTTCTTTAAGCAGACCTCAGTTAACTATGAATAGATATATATTTTTTATAGCTAAATGCGTTAATGCAAAGAAGTAAATGTGTGAAACTCTACTAAAGGAAAAGGATGTCAATAAAGCCGCAAGTGCTCTCTCATCTTTTTATGTTGACGATTGCAGTGTTGCCCAATTAGTTTTAGCACTCGACCATCCCTTCTTTAGTAGATTTTGCTCATTATTTTATTTAAAAAGTTACAAAAAATTGGATAGGTGAAAATTGAAATGTATGGCTTAAGAAATCCTTCTACAATCTGATCGTTCTCATTTAGATATATGATTTCCGGTATCTGATCCCATTGCATCGTCTGATCAGTTATCAAAAACAACCTTTGGTTGTTAAAAGCGATGATGTCACAAAACAAAACGTTTCGGCCCCGAAAAGCCATTTGTTACAACATGAACCACTCATTCTACAAAGCCGTTATTTTAACATGTCTTTAAGTTAACAAATGCTTAACGTATAGCAAAGTTTTATGCTTAGGAACTTCTTTGTTTACACTAGACATAGTGTGAATTATCGTACCCAAAATCGGTCCGAAAAGTTTCGGGGCTTTCAAGAAACGCACGCCTGGTCCCTTATAGGCGGTTGTCGGGACACGGGAGAGAATGGTAAGAGTCAACCAAGAATGTCAACCCTCAATATTTACTTTCCAGGGCAAATAATACGTGTCCATGTATAAGATTTGCTTTTTAACATGCAAGCACAGACATACGTATAAGCGTACCACAAAAGAGGACGAACAGAATGGTTACTCTCCTTATGGTGTCCTCAACAAGAACTAACACAACACCATCGCTCTTATGACATGATCAGTATAGGCAAAGTGTAGTCAGTATTGTATGTAAGAGAAGAAAAAAATAAGCACAAAAAACGAACAAGTTTGTTTTCGTTGTGCTAATGAAAATACTGCGTTTATTCTTGGGGTGTGTTCCTTTGGGACGATCCAGATCAGGATCAGTGATCCAAGATCACTCAGATCATAGTGCATCAAAAGAACCGAAGGATCCTTGTCCAGAGTGGATTCATCGGTCCTTTGATGTAACATGATCCGAGTGATCTTGGATCACTGATCCTGATCTGGATCATCCCAAAGGAATGCACCCTTAGAAATCACAATATCAGATCCTTTTTTTCTTGTGCTTCTCCTTATGCGAGTACGACGTACATAAGTACGACAAGTTTTCATTTTTGCACTTACTTTCATATAATCCAATGTGCAATCAAATTCCGGAATAACTTTCAGAAAACCAGCAAAGGCATCAACCGAACTTGAGCGGGTTTCAAGGAAGTTATCCTGGAATTCAGATTGGGACATGTGTTCTCTGAAGATTGCTTGAAATGCGGGTCATGCTTTTGGATGCTGCACTGTAAAACCACTGGGAACAGCAACCTACGACTTTGCGTGACAATCGTGATTGAAATTCTAATTTTGTACTCAAAACCAAAGAAATTATCCTTCTATATTCATCTTAACTTTATGAGAAGCATTTTCCCTTCTTTTCTCTCTATCATGATTACAGATCAGTTACTAGGGTAGTGCAGCTTACGACGTCCAAAAAAGATATTAAATTCTGTTCTTGATGCTTATTTCAAACGACTCAGGAACTAAAACTACTCCCACCTCTCCTGTCAAATCGGGCAGCGGTTTTCCCGGGGCCTTTTCAAATGTCAACTGATGAAGGAGTCTGGCAGAAACTAAAAACAGCTCCGACTTGGCCATCGACTCGCCCAGGCACACTCGGCGACCGGCACTGAACGGTAGATAGCTCCGAAAGCCGGTGGGTCCCGAAGCTGAGAACTTTCCTTCGTCGTCAAGAAAGCGTTCTGGTTTGAGCACATCTGGCACCTCCCATTCATCCGGGTCATGATGGATCGCCCATAAATTTGTCATCATCATTGTATCTTTCGGTATGTCATATCCCCCCAGAGTGCTCTGTCGTGTTGACTTGTGGGGGATGGACAGTGGCGTGGTTGTCGCGATGCGCAACACTTCAGCAACTGTAGATTCCAAATAAGGAAGGTTACCTCGGTCTTCAAGACACGGATGGCGATCACGACCAACAACGCCATCTATTTCAGCATGAACGCGCGCTTGGACGTCTGGGTAATTGACAAGGTATGCTAGTAACCAAAGCAACGTTGCTATCGTGGACTGAACACCAGCATTGAACACGTCATTCATAATCATTACCAAGTGATCTTCACTCAGCAATTGTGAAACTTTGCTATCCTCTTCTTTTGACTCATAAAACGCTTTCAAAAGTGCGTCAGTCAAGTCGTTTATCTTAATTTCATTTTGGTCTTCGCTGTCAAATTTCTTCTTGTGCTCGCGGTACTTCGCATCCAGGACGGCGTCCCTTAGTTCTTTCGCCTCGCGAAGGATTCGTGCCTCTTCGATCGGAAAGTGTCGCAACCAAGGGAGCATCTCTAGAATGTTGAAGCCTTTAAAGAGTCGAACAAAGTGGTCGTTGTACTTAATGATTCGCTGAAATTCTTCGTCTTCAAGTTCGTATCGTTGTCCATAAACAACAGCACAAATTACATTTAAGACCATGAGACTAATGTCCTGTTTAGGATCGAACGCGTTTCCCTGGTGGGCAGAGAATCTCTTCACCAGCTGTTCAACTTCATCGCTTACCTTCTTTTCCAGGCCCTTCAGTCCACTTCCGTACATGCGCAGAGCCGAATGGACGAGTTTACGCTGCAAGATCATGGTTGGTGACAAATCTGCAAAGAAGATGTCCTTGGCTTCCCGTGTCAAGTAATCACCGATAAAAGCACGTGGGCGCCCTGCAAAATCATCCTTCTTTGTAAGCAAAGCCTCGCGAGCCAGACCAATGGAGTTGATTAAGATACACCGCTGACCACCTGGCAAATACAAGGTGTAGATCTTCCCATACTCCTTTGCGAGGTCAGTCACGGCCAAGTGAATCGGCTTTCCTACCAACCGCGTCAAGTTACCGATGAGAGGATACGGGCGGGGACCCGGAGGGAGGTTTTTCGGTGAAGAGACAAAAAACACTCGCCAGCCCAGGAAGAGCAGTATGATCAAGATGGATGCCTCTAAAATCATTTTACCACGGATCTGTCACGATTAACCTGCAAGTTGAAAAATAATCAGCTAAAAGTTTAAACTGACGTGTTTGTTAAGAGCATAATAACATATAGGCTGCGAGTTAAGGAATTTGTTCGTATCTCTTAAGCTGCGGCTACACGAGCGATTTTTTGCTTGTGATGGTGGGGCGATTTTTTGGAAAATTGTCGCGTCGCCAGCGCGCGGTGAAAGTCGCATATGTAGCCACCCTCGCACAGGTGATGGGACAGATGAAAAAATCGCAGAAAAAAATCGCGAGAAATTCCATGAGTTGAATTTTTTGCGACAAAATCACGGTCTTTGTAAGAGGGTGGCTACACTTGCGATTTTCGCCACGTGCTGGCGACGCGACAATTTCAAAAAATCGCATCACCATCGCAAGCAAAAAAGTGCTTCTGTAGCCGCGGCTTTAGAGACAATTTTATACTGTCGTATGCTTTCCAATCACCACCCCCCCCCCCTTCCCACTCCCAATGAGATAAACAATGCTAATATTACTGCCTCCTCCACAGGCTTTTCCAAGGCCAAGCGAGCGCGGATTTTGAAGCGAGAGGAGGGATCACGTGCGAGCGCGGAGCGCGAGCGGGGGGACTGGAAGCGAGCGCGGAGCGCGAGCGGTGGGTAATTAACTAAAATATCCCCGAGATGAGCAATCGCGAGCGACTGGGGACGAGGCAGCTAATATTAAGTTAAGGTAGAAAACCACTGCAAAAAACCGTGTGCGATCAACCTGGCTCAACGTTGGATCAGAAAGATCGTGATCAGTCAAGAATAATAAAAATATAAATGATTGTCAAAATGACTACTGCAGGGACTGATCAAACAACGTGAAAAGACGTATGTTACAATACTTCGACTGGCCAATACCAGTCTTCATCAGGTTTATTATCTGATGAGGTTTATTTTCGTCGTCCGAAAACTCCGCCATTCTCGATATCTAAACAATTTCTACATTTTCGATCAGATTCGCAGACCTATTTTTCCTTCCCATCACCCACCGCTCGCGCTCCGCGCTCGCTTCCAGTCCCCCCGCTCGCGCTCCGCGCTCGCACGTGATCCCTCCTCTCGCATCAAAATCCGCGCTCGCTTGGCCTTGGAAAAGCCTGTGGAGGAGGCAGGTTTATTATGGCAAATCACGAATTTACAGAAATATATATGGAGTAGAAAAATGAGCGGAAGTTACATATATGACGTGGTATGGTGTGGCCTAGAAATGATAGAAAATAAACAAAAACAATTTTAAGTTACAAATTACAGTTCATCACGTTTATGCTAATATTATTATTCGTGTTCCGATCTACTGAATCTACGTATACCTTGCCATCGCTTTGTTCTCGTCACAAAAACTTTTGCCGCTTAGATCGGTTCCACTCCTGTGATCATCTAGAAGAGCTTAAATTCTCCAGCTTACCAAGCTATCTGGTGACTTCTTGACGATAAGAAACTAATGCACCGCCGCTTGTTTAAAACAATGTTAACAGTGAAATTAAAAGCTCCTTGTGTTTGCTTGAATTGAACAAATTTTTATGTTGACAGAAGAGGTCACATTTCGTGTTGTTCTGACTCTGCCAAGCCGTCACAAACACAGACATGACAATAGAAGCACAGCCAAACACGGCCTTTTGTACATAGCTTATAGAAATGGCACCAGCTCCAACAATGTCTTTAGAGAACATAGTAGAAAACTGTTGAATGGAACAATTTGGCGGATTTCTCGGTTGCTGGGTGAATTTATTTGGGTTTAAACCTTTCGATTCTGGCTTACCTAAAAGCCTGCATAAAACTGCCCGCTCCCCTCAAAAAAATAGGAGACGTACTCCTCTGTGATCAATCTTAACAAGAACGGGCGGCCGTAAATAGACCACATATGGTTTATAGAAAGGCAAACTTCTGGCTGATTACGTAATAAGAACTACTAACTAACACATATTTAATTTATACACCTGAGTGAATGAACTGATAAACTTAACAAGCTAAGCAGTATCAATTCTCAGTCCACAGTGTGTAATTTGTGATTGCCTGCTCAGTGCTTACTCGATTCCACGCTCATATTACAGGGGCACCCAACGAGAAAATTTTAGTAGAATAATTGAAGTATCATTTTCTTGCGTTCTCAGATTGTTTTAGAGATTTCTAAAGGCATATTTGTGTAAGCTGTTGTGTTACAGGTTGATCTGTTCGGCGTTTTTAGCTGAAAATTTAGGCCGCCGAAATTTTAGGAAACTGAATGCTACCTACCGAATTTCCGAGCTGCTGATGGCTCCCCGAAAATGCTAGCTGACCTTATTTTACACTCTAAACGAGATATATATTTGTCCCTTCGTAAACAATAGGAACTGATAAGTCCCGTTGTTGCGTAAGTCTGAGGTACTGGCTCAAGCAACTGCTGGCTACTGCTGTATATGTACAACTCCTAATCACTCTGAAGTATGACCTGTGTAACCTTACGTTTCTCCACTAAATGCATTTAAAACTTGTAATTACATACCTTCGGTCTTTTCAACTCGATGTTTGCACTGCAAACCGCTTCTGACTCTGCTCTGCAAGAGGTCAATATTCCAGTGTCATAAAAGGGCCGGTCACGAAATCACTCAAGCCTTTCTTGTGAGTGGGCCCTGGACCCAAGTCAGTTTGAACCAGATTCCGGATAATGATAACCTTTGGTTGCATGCAGAGGTCCACACGACGCGTAAGTAAGCCTCACTAGAACTCGCACTGGTTGGGTATTGCCGGATCTCTGGTGTAGAGATGCTGGAGCCAGACGTCACTCGAAGTGTAATAGAACAAAACTGAAAGCAAGGCTGGCAGGCACTAAAAAATCAGCCGTTTGCCGTAGTGCCAACCTTGCATTCAGTTTTGCTGTATTACACGTTTAAAGATAGTTAGAGAGCGCTTTTCGTTTGCATCAGAAGCTTATCACCTCGCTAGGATTTGCATGGAAAAATCAGTGAGAATTTTTCCACAAACAAACCGTGTATTTCGAATTCATCAAGAAGGATGTACCCTGGTCCTAGAAGTTTTACTTTTCATTTTCGGTCTCGCCACTTCGCAGTCAATTTTGTTTGAGAAAAATAAAGAATACAAAGAAAAACCTCTGGGATCAGGGTAGGAAGGGTGGTTGTTAGTGTGATGAAGCAAATGGTACGGTGGTATTCCGATAATTCAGGTAAGAACAAGAACAAGGAATACGTCTGAAGAGGTCCCTTTTTCCGGGGGAGGGGATACTCCCTTATATGGCCTATACGAGGACATGCCGCTAGACAGGTTATATAGAAGCATATCGGCGGCACGAAGACATGAATTTTATTTTCGAGTGGTAAAAATCATAGTTTGCTCGTTTGTAAAATATCGTTTTTTAACACGGGAAAATGAAATTCATACCTTCAAGCCCCTGTGTAATTTTCTTTTTATCATATAGACATGAGTATTTTTGCACAAACAACAATGTAAAAGCGGGAGATGAGGTCACCGATATCCTCACTAGTAAGGATACGGAAAATACGCCACTCGAGACCTTGACGTAGTTTCGTATGAACTTTACGAGTGGTCTGTTTTCCACTATGACACTCCTGTCTATATAATACTAGTTTTACGCGAATCTGTCCTAAACAGGATCTCAACTTGTCCTAAACAGTGAGGGTATGGTCAGTACGATTGTCGTTGTAAATGTGGCTTAAACAGTATTTAGCAATCCTAGATTGGGGACGTTTGCTGGTCTTTGAAGTGATTGTCAAAACTACTACTGCGGGAACTAAGCAAACAATGTGAAAAGACTTGAGTTACAATATTTCGATTGGCCAATACCAGTTGTTCAGTGATCAGTCCCTGCAGTAGTCATTTCCACAATCATTCATATATTTTTATCAATTTTGACTGATCACGATCTTTCTGATCCGACATTAAGCAAGGTTAATCGTACATGGTTTTTGCAGTCGTTTTATACCTTATCTTCGTATTAACTTAAAAATTGTGTAAAACAAGGGAGTGTGTATTTTGACATTTGTCCTAAACGTAAACAGGGACAGGGACCTAAAATGGAGGGGTTGTCTTACACAGGGTTGGTATTTGAGGGCTTTTCTTGTCTAACTAAACAGGGTCAGGGTTTCAAACCCTTAGCGCACGGCATCTATACGCAAACATGGGGTAAACATGGGTCTAGTGCCCCTCTCCCCCCCCCCTCCCTTGCGGCCCTTTTAGTGGAAAAATTTCTAGTGAAAAGGATCGTTCTATTTGATTTCCCACCGGAAGAATCGGCTTTTCCATACACTGATTGAAATCGTTTACGAGCGTAGATCTAATTCTCGCGAATTAAACCATCTGAAGGCAATGGTCACACAACACCACTCTGCGGTATGGGCAGTACCTTACCCATGCGCTCAGGCATATTACCCGGGCAGTGGCAGCCATGGACAGCTGTTTCGTTCTTGTTAGGACTCATCAACATGGCATAGCCCCAGGCAGAGAGCCGAACAAAGTTTAGTGTATCATCTGTCCTTTACTGCCGAGGCGAGTACAAAGCACTCCTTAAACAGACAGAATGAATGAATGAATGAATGAACGAACGAACGAACGAACGAACGAACGAATGAATGAATGAATGAATGAATGAATGAATGAATGAATGAATGAATGAATGAATGAATGAATGAATGAATGAATGAATGAATGAATGAATGGGAATTTGCAGTGGAATACCTACAGAGCGGCTCTTTATCTGCTGACAAACAGGCTGACAAGGAAGATTGGTTTTTGTAAATTGTATACGCTGAATGTATGCAATTATACTGAGTGCGTTTCTCGTTTCTTGTTTTGCCAGTTTGTTGGTGAATTTCTTATTCAGTTCAAGCACATCTGAAGTGTAGCAAAAAACATATTTATTGACTCGATGGTTGAAAAAAGTGAATGCTCGAAAATGGCTCGGACTAGCTTTGATTAGTGAAGATGAGTGGCTCAATAGCCTTTCCCAGGCGTCAAGATACCGATAGTAGAGACATACAGAAAGCTTACGCCGAACTAAAAGTAACACGCATGGGGACTGGGTTGAGATAGGCCCCTTTCCCGTTCAGTCTTTATGCGTACGCTTACATGAAAGCTGTAAAAGCGGCCAGTGGCTCAAGTACTAATCTCTGCCAGTTCTTGTCTCTTCCCAAGTGTTTGGCGAACCATATGCATTAAGGAAACCCAACAGGATACTGAATGCGACTTTACCTTCTACGTACACCTATACGTAACCAATCGCTCTATCCTGGGAAACAATAGCCTGTTCCAGGCGTTCAGATAGTGGAGCGCGAGCGAAAAATATGCAAGCGAGAGAGCGGGAAAAACGAGGGGAGACTGGGGAAGAGGGCCTAGTCTCCTCTCGTTTTTTCCCGCTCCTTCGCTGGCTATATATATTTTTCGCTCGCGATCCACTATCTGAACGCCTGGAACAGGCTAGGAAAACAAACAAGTCAGTATAAAAGGAAATCGTAACCAATAAAGTGGTTAGACAGTTAAATTCCGGCAAGTAGGGATTTAGGGTATATTTGTCTAAAAGTGACTAACATGGGGTCTATAATTGGCTACAGAATAGGCTATAATGGAATGGGGGTTCGGAGAGGCCAGCGGCACATACCTAGCAAAAATTGACCCGAGTCCCCCCCCCCCCCCGGGAGTTTACGTTTATTCCAATTGGGTCAGATGCGGTTTGCAGAAAGTGTAGTCTTTTCACGTCATAGATGGATGGAATAATCATTGAATAAATATTCCACGAATAATTATTTCCTTTTTCCTTTCCCGCGTCCTTCGGCAGTAGTCATGTTTCGGTATGTTCATGTTATTTTATGGGGCCGGTTTGTCTTTCCAATTTCCTTTTTTACCGGAGTTGTGAGTCATTTTATTGTTATAACTGGGATGTTAGGTATCTCTCCTGAGCCTTTTTCAGCTCTAGGATATCGTCTAAATTTAAAACTACAAAACTATTTCATATCATCACGATTTCACTTGAAAAGAAATAAGATACTAACCTAACACGGACGTCTACGTGGTCAATGTAAAAAAAAAAAACAAACTTAGTCATAAACAAACTTATTTTGTTTCAGCCGTAAATACTACCGTCACAAGTCACGTATAGAATTGTTAAGATGTTTCAAATGGTCACACGATTAAAATACCACCAGATCAATTAAGGTACCGGACGCGTCGTTATTTGAAATTAATTGTCTGCAGTCTCGGAATTGTAGCACATACATTTCAAAAATGCTTCTGGAAGCGATTACAAAGAACCTTGTGTACATGGAAAAACTGGATTCCAAACAACTTGAATAACGTGAATAAATAGCCCAACACGTAGCCTGTCCCAGGCTCTCAGATAGGATCTGCCTACTCTAAAGACCGTGATTCGTGAATCTAGTCCCGGGAATCTAGTGAAAACTTACGTGATTTTCAACAGAGAATCAACTAGTCACACATAAATTTTAAAAAAATCAAATGGTCACGGCGCTTACATACAGAGGATAGGCTCCTGTGACCTATAGGTCAACCGCATTCTTTAATATTTCCACGTCCAGCTGGTTTTAACTCTATACGTGTTTTGAAAACTTATTGAACTTGGCGAGTGCAATGGCAGCGATCATAAATGCGAGCTGTGAAAATTGTGCAAAAAGGATTAAAGTTCAATTTCTTTTTACGTAGCGACAGAGTCTAGCCTTGTCGCGTGTTCCAAGGCACACAAATTGTGCAGTGAAAAACTGCCGCTTGAATGTGATTTCTTGCTCCGAAATACGCCATACCGCACTCCTAATGGAAATTACCTCAGTACTAGGCTACTGAAACTAAATTTCATGCGAATCAACAAAGCTGTGACGCTGGTTTCCTTCTCTGCGCCAAAAGCCCTAAAATAAATACGTGTTCCCGGTAATTTAAAGAAAAAATAGGCTCATGCGTCTTGATTAAGACCCCCTTGACCATCCTGTTATAAGTGTTTGCAGTTGACCTCTTGGTTCTCCGCTTTCCCGTACACAACAACCTTTCCCTCCCAGTTAAGGAAGCGGGGAATGCTGCAAGAATTAAACGTTGAAACCCCCTCCCGGATAGTTTGAGCAGGCATGAAGCGGATGATGGCAGTGGGGTTCTACCTTAACAGTCCGTGGATGATATCCTAAGTATGACCACGTATTTGCAAGCTACTGAGCAGTACTTTCCTATGGCACTGTTTATTACGCTGTACAAGGTGGTTCTAACTTTTGAGTCTGGGGATGAAATCCTAAAGGGTGACCATTCAAATGAAAGCTACTGAGCAATACTTTCCTGTTTATTACGCGGTACAAATTGGTTCTAACATCACTGAAAAGTAGCCTGTGTATCAAGCGTTTCCGTAGGTTTTTCGGCACGTTCGCTGAAGAACTTTTCGAGTTTTGGCCACGCGAATATTGGACCAATTTTCGCGCGGGCAAAAGCGAAAAAAAGCTTCAAAAGTGCCGAAAGGCCTACGGAAAAGCTTGGCAGGCCGCTGATGAAGTTTGCTTCTAATTTCTATCAAGTAAAAATAAACTGAAATTATATTGAAGCACTCAAATAAAAGGAAGTCAAATCTAAACTTGTGACTACGTGATGGCAGTCTTTTCTGATGAAATACTAGTACTACGTGCAGTACCCAGAAAAACAATCACCGTTGAGTCAAGTACTATCAGTTTTTATTTTTAAAAGTCCTTTCAAGTACCAAGTAATAGAAACAGGAAAAAATACAGACATCCCTTTTGTAAATATTGTAGATATTGAGATAAAGACGGCGTTGTAGGATGGTTCTAGTGAAAAGCTTTCATGTGAAGGGTCACGCCTTAAGGATTTCGTCACACTGGAAAGAGCTGCTCTGTTTTTCAATAGCTTTCACTCAAACAGTCACACTTGAAGTTTTTAAGGCTCGAATGGAACTCAGGAAAGTCTTTCTCGTAGCTTTCATTTGAATGGTCACACTTTGGGATTTCAACCACAGACGTAAGGTTAAAACTCATGCCGCAAAATAGACAGCCGTACAGGAAGGTCCTGCCCAGCAGTTTTCATTTGAATGGTGACAAAGAGTTCATCCACAGACGCAAAATTTTAAAACTGCGAAATAATATAACAGCATTTTAATCGTCCACACAGAAGACTGAAAGACTTGTGCCCACAACCATGCATGCAGACAACCAAATAAACTTTATAAGAAGGCGGAAATGATAATCTGATGAATAAATATTACCCTTGCGTGATTTTTGAAGATCTGATAACTACTGCAGTCTGTTCTGACACCTTTGCGCTTACGCGCATTAAAAACCCTCACGCTATTTTGGTCTCGCGCTTGATCTTAAATAGGAGGTCTGTAAACACAGACGTGTCACTATGTTAAAGCGTCTATAATTATAGGTCGCGACATTAAGAGTTTCCACAAAAATTTAAGACCTAATTTTACGTCACAAGGAAATACTAAAAGCCCAGAAGAAAATAGCTAAATCCGGTTTTCGAGAGTCACACTCGAGGTGCAAACAACACGATGACGCAACAACATGCAAGTGGTGGCAAAGCGCGGGAAAAGGGGTGCGAGCAACTCACGTTTGGTTTTGGTTTTAAAGTGGCACGAGTTTTTGAATTAAACAAAGCGCACGCCGGACGCGTAGTAAAGCAAAACCAAAGCTGAACGGGAATTACTTTCGATATTCAATTGAAAACTGCTGTATTAGTTTATTCCAATTCTAATCAGGGGTACCCAACGAGAAAATTTTAGCAAAATGCTTGAAATATCAGTTTCTGCTATCTTAGATTTTTTCAGAGATTTTTAAAGGCATATTTGCGTAAGCTAATACAAATTGATCTGCTCGGCGTTTTTAGTCGACAATTTAGGCCGCCGAAAACTTTAATAAACAGAATCCTCTCCGCCGAATTTTCCAGCTGCTGATGGCTCTCCGAAAATGTCAGCTGACCTTATTTTACACTCCGAACGACATATTTTCCCTCCGAAAACAATAGGAACTAATAAGTCATCTTGTTACGAAAGTCCGAGGTGATGTTTCGCCACAGAAATCTCTACCTCTCACTGCAATTAAATCCGAATATTCAAGGCATTTTAGGTCTTCCGAACAAATATTCCCCGAAACGAACCGTTGGGTGCTCCTAACTGTAAATAAAAGAATACACTGTAAATAAAATAAGGTGGTGTATTTTCTATGTCAGTTGCATTCGTATGGACTAAGGGTCTTTAGAATGTGTTTTCTGGACTCGGCCAGTTTCAAGATTGGCCAAGCAGTTTCTAAAAAAAACTGTTTTCTGTTTGAGGAACATGCTTCTGCTGAGACAAGAGAAGAAGAAGCTCGGTATACTTATGAACAAGGCAGGCAGACAGTATTGTATTGGTGCAGATCTATATTATGTCCAACGCATTCCCTTGTCGATATATGTGCTTTTAAAATCAAGAGTAGAATGAGAAAAAAATTGCTCGAGGGATCAAACACAATGTGTGTGACAAAGGATTAAGCGATGCCTAAGATCGTTTTGATCAGTAACCTGAAAAGAGATTTTTCACTGAAGATGTAGGTTTCGCTGAAGTAGGCAAGAGGGAGGGAACTCCGAACTTTGTCGGGAACTCGAATATGTGACTAACCCTCCTCCTTCTACCCTCAATCTCGGCACTAATCCACTTTTTGTCCCAGTTGATATCTCCTTAGCACCAAAGAAAAGTCAACCTCGTTCCCAGGACTTTATTTGGGGAGGAAAAAAGGGAAATAGTCCTAGGAACGAGGTTGAAGAAAAGTATAGTTTTTTAAATATGTATATTTTTATTTCGGTAGTCGCCCTTTGCATAGTTCAGGAAAAGACATCTTGTGTCTTGCCATCACAAAGCAATAAACAGAACCAAAGCATAGTTCTTCTAATCTTAATAGCTGTATTTCAACGGGCATTTTTACAGCTGCGGTAATACATCGACAACAAGATAGACGATACAACAAAATTCTACAGACGGACAAGTTTTCTTAAAAGAGGTATATAGTATATGTTGATCGTGTTGATCACCAAATACTCAAATCCCCACACAGTAAACGAAACAATAGGAATCAGTGTGGATAAATGATTTTTTTCGAGTTTGACTCTGGATCATTCAAAGGGTGAATGAACTTGCCGTAAAATGTAGTCAAAAGACAACTTTTAGGTGTCCATAAATTAAAAATACAATAAAAATGGTAATTACAAAGCAACAAGTTTTCGTTTTAATATGTATTGCACATGATGATTTTAGCCCTAACTGGCGACTTCTGTGTAATATTAAGTTCAGCTTCAACAGGTCGCGTCACACATAAAGTACTTCCACAGTTCCAGAATGTTTCAAAAACTGTTTTTGCAGTTGCATGATCAAGATGTGTTGAGAGACACGCACGAATTCATCGACGCAAAAGATTTAAAGCATCTTAAGAATTTTGTTTTTCACTCTTGGGAAATTTAGCAGCACCCTACGGCAATTTGTTATCTTGAAAACGTGCAACCAACATGCACGAATTGTTTCGTTTTTGTCCTTAGGAATGAATTTATCACAGACATTCGAGGTGAACAAATTGTTTTTGTGTTGTTTTGTTGTTGATACTTTCCACAATGATGTTCAACTCTTGATGGCCAGTTTTTTCATCTTAAGGACTAAATTTATCACGAATTGTACAATGATTGTAGTAACAAAGTTAAATCTTTTTTTTTTCATTGTCTGGTAAACATGCAAACTGGCAACGTATTAATATTCGCTTCTTAGACGCTTTCATGATCATGCAAACTTGCCCGATACTAGCTGTAACAGGTTTTACGGGTGCCGGTTTTACCTTGTTTTACCGAGAAAACAATATATATTGATCCTAAAACTGAATTTTAGCTATGACTAGCAAACGACGCTTTTTTTTAGCCTGTCTCAAAACGGTGCAGCAGTAAAAATTCATTTTTTATATTAATAAATCAGTTTCAGAAATAATGAGCAAGCGAATAACATATTAATAACGGAGCAATGATATTTGTCACTAACAACCAGTATATGTCATGAAGGTGAATAAACTGCAGCTCATTTATGCGTCTTCCATATGTTCCTTACTTTATCCATTCCATGTACGGGATATTAGAACCCAGACGTGACCTGTTCGACAAACATATCAAGGTTTTATAGCTCAGTTGGTAAAGTAACGCATCGGTCTCGCGTGGTGGTCATGGGTTCGATTCTCTTTGCAGCCTTGAAACCTTTTTTCAGGCAAAAAAGGAGTTTCTTAAATTGCTTACACTTTGTAACTATTTTATGTTTAAACCGTATTCTATATCAATGTCTTTTAAATATTCATTACGTCAAACCTAGTAAATCCGTAGACTTTCTAATTTGAATTCGTGAAACGTGCTACACTTCAAGTAACAGATTTTCAATATAGGTTTAGAAACTTTTCCCCAAACATCATTGTCTATAAAAAGTTTTAAAACTCTCAAGGCAGTTTTGAATCTCTTAAACTAAGTGCGAACTCGAGCAAACACTTACATTGACTTTAAGAACACTCAGCAGAATATGACTGCTCGAAGCTGTGGCGTCACTTAGTCCGCTGCGATGATCCTTAATTTTTTTATTGGCCCTTTGAGTCCAATTCCATAAATTGCGAAAAAATTCTCAAGTTTAGGCGCAATACAGTTGTTCTGTGAGATGATGTTGCAGGCTGGCAGAACCTATTGTTAAATATTCGCTTTACAAATTTAGATTTTACATTCAAGTTTTCTCTCCAGGGAACGCTTATCTATTTCAAATGTAATATTTAAAATGTAAAACTGATTAAGTGACGCTGGCGTATTTTTAGCCTCGTTTTCCATCTGCAAAGACAACTTCGATTCGTGCAATATGGTAAGTTCCCAATAGCACTGATATTGTGAGTTAATTTTGAAGAAATCCTAAAGTACATTATTAAACCACTGAACCCTGGTTTTCATTTCTCAGTGTTTGTATGGTTTCTTCTGCCTCAAGAAAACAACGCGCTATCTTACCTTCGACAGTAGAAACCCAGGCTTTACGGTGAAAGATACTGTTTCAGTAGTACTTGAGTGTCGAAGTTTCATTTAATACACCGTACATAACACTGTGTATGATAGTCTTGGCTGTGACTATTCACATAAAGTTCAGCGAAGTACTTTTCTGTGGTACTCGGCCGGTTTAAATATTGTGAAAGAGTGTTCCAATAAACTTGTGAGTGAAACGTGGCTTGAATAGTGTTTTTCTGGTTCTGGCTTTTGAGTCTGTTGACGAAATCCTGAAGTGTGACCACTCAAGTGAAAGCTACTGAGCAGTACTTTCCTGTGGTGCTATTTATTATGCTGTACAAGGTAGTTCTAACTTTTGAGTCTGTGAATGAAAACCTAATGTGTGACCATTCATGCAAATGAAAGCTACTGAGCAGTACTTTCCCGTGATGCTGGTTATTACGCTGTACAAGATGGTTCTAGCTTTTGAGTCTGTTGATAGAGTCTTTAATTAAGTGTAACCATTGAAATGAAACCTGCTTAGCAGTTCCTTCCTGTGTTGCTGTTTACATGTAGACATGTATGCTTTTGACGTATTGAAAGCCATCGAGAACCCAAGCAGTACGCCCACTAAAATAGCATCAGTGAATATTTACGCACGATTGAGCGCTTCACTGCGCAAACATGGTATGTCACTATGGAAACGAATCGCTGCAATACCTAGCGCGGAAATATTTTTTTAAGCCACTGTACAGTCGCGCTGACGTGACGAGCGCAGTTCTTTTATCTCGCCAACCGCGACTTTGCGTGCAATATATTGAACGATGTCGTATTTGCCGTGCTTGTACGTGCCTAGCTCGAGAGAACGTTTCAGCGAAATTGTGAATTAAACCGTATGTTTGTTACCGCGCGCGAATACCACATCCGTACCGTAACTTCTGCACTGACTTACGCAACTTCTGTTTCTCTTTTTGCACCCTGTTTTACGGGAGTCAATCAGAAAACAACAATACCTTTAAAAACTGCCGAGTTTCCTTTGTTGATTTAATCGTCTTTTTTTACTTGTATTTCTCACAATTATTTCTCCACACAAAGTTATAGATAATTTCGCTGCTAGCAGAGGTCTCTTACGGCAAGAGAGACCTTAGCTAGCAGGGAAATAGATGATCAATGGTAGTTAAAGTGGATTGTCCCAGTACAATCTGTTCATTCACCCGAGCAAGCACATAGTGGATTCTTGGAAGTTTAAAACTTATTGTGTTCTACCCACACGAGGAAGGGATACTTATAACCGGAAGTAAAACAATTCAGAACCGCAACGAAATTTCTGTGCATACAGCTGTGGGTTTCATGAGGGCAGGGACTGAGCCCTACAAACCTATAAAAACGAGAGGTTTGCTACACAGAGCCCCAGTTGCAGTTTTATTGCATAGGTATCCCAAAGAAGCTGACAGACTGATTTATCAGTCGTTGTGGAGGAACTTACATCCAGTTTTAAATCCAGAAAAAAGATGTATTTTCAGATAGCATTTAGGTCGTAGTTTAAATAACTGGCTTTTTGCTTCGCATAAAGTAGTTACAAAAATGGTTCAAATCTTGGTTTAACTCTCACTTAAAACGTGAATGGTCGACAGATGGAAAGAAAAAAAGATACCGGTCGAGATCTGACAAACTAAAGGTACTTTCTTATTTCACGAAAGTGCACAATCTTAATTATTTTTTGTTATTTAATAGCAGTTTTCAACAGTGTAACAGCCGGTAAAGATTGTAAATTCCTATCTTTTTTTTTGGGACCTCACTTTGTTTTTTATTCCACCATTAGCTCCTATAATATCACTGTAGCTCTGAAATTCTTAAATGTATCAATTCAAACGAGAACTGTTTTAAAGCAATGCTGTCCTGTGGTCGTCATCATCATAAGCTTATTTCACCTCGGATTTCGGAGTAATGCAAAACAGCTAATAGCTGCAAGAGTAATATAAAAAAATTAGCATAAATAAGATTTAGTCAAATGAAGTATATAAAATGATAGCCATTCAGAGAGCCTACAGACATCAATATACTGCTTATCGAATGATTCTAACTTCAGGTCAATATAAGATCTTAAAGATTGACCATTTGTAAGAACACTTCTAATCAACATACTTTAGTTGGCTTTTTTTTACATATGCACTGCAAGATAAGATCCTAAAGCGTTGCACTCTATTTCAAATAAAAACCACTAAGCAGTAATTTATTGTGTAGTTCTATTTATATCCTGTACAAGCGGGTTCTAACGTTTGAGTTTGTGGATAAAATCCTAAATTGCGACCATCCGCATTCGAATGAAAGCAGCTGATGTGTACTCGGTTATAGTCACTCTTTGCTCGTACAAGATTTCAAAGTCTGTAAATCAAACTCTAAAGTGTGACCATTTGAATGAGAGCTACTGAGCAGTGCTTTCTTGTAGTGCTGTTTAATATGCTGGAAAACTGGTTCTAAATCCAGAGTCTATGGATGAAATCACAGAGTGTGACCATACAAATGATCAGTCCCTGCAGTAGTCATTTTGACAATCATTCATACATTTTTACCAATTTTGACTGATCACGATCTTTCTGATCCGACATTGAGCAAGGTTAATCGCACATGGTTTTTGCAGTCGTTTTATACCTTATCTTCGTATTAACTTAAAAGTTGTGTAAAACAAGGGAGTGTGTATTTTGACATTTGTCCTGAACGTAAACAGGGACAGGGACCTAAAATGGAGGGGTTGTCTTACACAGGGTTGGTACTTCAGGGCTTTTCTTGTCTAACTAAACAGGGTCAGGGTTTCAAACCCTCAGCGGCACCAATACGCAAACATGGGGTAAACATGAGTCTAGTGCCCCTCTCCCCCCCTCCCCCCCCCCCCTTGCGGCCCTTTTACTGGAAAATTTCCAGTGAAAAGGATCGTTCTACTTGATTTCCCACCGGAAGAATTGGCTTTTCCATACAATTGAAATCGTTTACGAGCGTAGATCTAATTCTCGCGAAATAAACCATCTGAAGGCAATGGTCACAGAACACTACTCTGCGGTATGGGCAGTACCTTACCCATGCGCTTAGGCATATTACCCGGACAGAATGAATGAATGAATGAATGAATGAATGAATGAATGAATGAATGAATGAATGAATGAATGAATGAATGAATGAATGAATGAATGAATGAATGAATGAATGAATGAATGAATGAATGTATGAATGAATGAATGAATGAATGAATGAATGAATGAATGAATGAATGAATGAATGAATGAATGAATGGGAATTTGCAGTGGCATACCTACAGAGCGGCTCTTTATCTGCTGACAAACAGGCTGACAAGGAAGATTGGTTTTTGTAAATTGTATACGCTGAATGTATGCAGTTATACTGAGTGCGTTTCTCGTTTCTTGTTATCGTTTATTTGTTCGTCTGTTTTGCCAGTTTGTTGGTGAAGTTCTTATTCAGTTCAAGCACATTTGAAGTGTAACAAAAAACATATTTATTGACTCGATGTTTGAAAAAAGTGAATGCTCGAAAATGGCTTGGACTAGCTTTGATTAGTGAAGATCAGTGGCTCAATAGCCTTTCCCAGGCTTCAAGATACCGGTAGTAGAGACATACAGAAAGCTTACGCCGAACTAAAAGTAACACGCGTGGGGGCTGGGTTGAGATAGGGCCCCTTTCCCGTTCAGTCTTTATGCGTACGCTTACATGAGAGCTTAAAACAAGCCAGTGGCTCAAGTACTAATCTCTGCCATAAAGACTTTTGTTCCTGGGCCATTGACGTTTCGTATGCTAGTCAACATACATTTTCAAAAGTGACCGTTACAATTTTGACAAACCTTTTATACAATAGTGATAAGGGGTCTGGAACCAAGATTAAGAAAACAATCTTAACAGTGAATCTATAAAAAGCTACAGCTAATTAATAAGGTATCAGCTTCTCACTGCTGACGTTGGCATTAAAAGCTCGCTTCAGTTCTTGAATCAACAATGTTTCTTTGATTTTGCAGTGGTAATCAGTTTTGCCCGATGCTAAAATGTCAAAATGATCCCACTTGATGTTGTGTCCGGTGGTTTTGACATGGTCTGCAATGGCAGACGTGTGGTTATTTTTAACGAGGGCCTTGAAGTGTTCAGTTTTTCTATCATGAAGTCGTCGTTTTGTTTTACCGATGTAGAAGTCATTGCAGTCCCAGCAACTGGCTTTGTAAATTACTTTAGATTTTTGAGAACGATTGTAACGGTCACTTTTGAAAATGTATGTTGACTAGCATACGAAACGTCAAGTTTATATAAAAATGCGTAAGTTTATAATGTTTATTACCGCTGTTCAATGTGTTTTATTTTTAATCTCTGCCAGTTCTTGTCTCTTCCCAAGTGTTTGGCGAACCATATGCATTAAGGAAACCCAACAGGATACTGAATGCGACTTTACCTTCTACGTACACCTATACGTAACCAATCGCTCTATCCTGGGAAACAATAGCCTGTTCCAGGCGTTCAGATAGTGGAGCGCAAGCGAAAAATATGGGAGCGAGAGAGCGGGAAAAACGAGGGGAGACTGGGAAAGAGGGCCTAGTCTCCTCTCGTTTTTTCCCGCTCCTTCGCTAGCTATATTTTTCGCTCGCGATCCACTATCTGAACGCCTGGAACAGGCTAGGGAAACAAACAAGTCAGTACAAAAGGAAATCGTGACCAATAAAGTGGTTAGACAGAGTTTATGCAGCGATTTTTTTTAATGCGTTACCTTGAGTGCCAGTCAGGGATAAAACCAAACCCATGCCGATGCATGCTTTCCAGCTCTTGGTAAGGGTTACGTAAGTTGGCTTCGTTGTTCATTAAAGAACTTCAGAGGCAAGGCTGATCGAACAGCTAGTACTTTAGTTGTTTTATCTGGTTCATTGCAAATCAGTCCTGGTCTGGACTAGGCTCCAGCTATAAATTGCTTCTGTTTGTACAAATGGTCCTTGTTTAGTCAGCCCAGTTTACAGCCGAGTTCGTTGTTCATTGCTTAGTTTACGCCCAGGGGGGGGGGGGGATACTTCTTAGTAATAGACTAATGGGGATGTGCCGTTGGATAGGGTCGTATTTTCACGACTGGACTGACTATAATGGAGTTGCATTTTCAATAGGAGCTGATAGAGCTTCTAGAATGGGGTCGCACATTTGCAGGATTTCAGGGGTAACCAAATTCCGGCAAGTAGGGATTTAGAGTATATTTGTCCAAAAGTGACTAACATGGGGTCTATAATTGGCTACAGAATAGACTATAATGGAATGGGGATTCGGAGAGGCCAGCGGCACATACCTAGCAAAAATTGATCCGGGTCCCCCCCCCCCCCACCCCGGGAGTTAACGTTTATTCCAATTGGGTCAGATGTGGTTTGCAGAAAGTGTAGTCTTTTCACGTCATAGATGGATGGAATAATCATTGAATAAATATTCCACGAATAATTATTTCCTTTTTCCTTTCTCGCGTCCTTCGGCAGTAGTCACGTTTCGGTATGTTCATGGTATTTTATGGGGCCGGTTTGTCTTTCCTCTTTCCTCTTTTACCGGAGTTGTGAGTCATGTTGTTGTTGTAACTGGGATGTTACGTATCTCTCCTGAGCCTTTTTCAGCTCTAGGATATCGTCTAAATTTAAAACTACAAAACTATTTCCTATCATCACGATTTCACTTGAAAAGAAATAATAAAGTAACATAACACGGACGTCTACGTGGTCAATGTAAAAAAAACAAAATTAGTCATAAACAAAATTATTTTGTTTCAGCCGTAAATACTACCGTGACAAGTCACGTACAGAATTGTTAAGATGTTTCAAATGGTCACACGATTAAAATACCACCAGATCAAGGTACCAGACACGTCGTTATTCGAATTAATTGTCTGCAGTCTTGGAATTGCAGCACATACATTTCAAAAATGCTTCTGGAAGCGATTACAAAGAACCTTGTGTACATGGAAAAACTGGATTCCAAACAACTTGTTCGGGAGATTTGAAGGTGCTATTTGGCGTGATCCGTGAATAAATAGCCCAACACGTAGCCTGATCCAGGCTCTCAGATAGTGGGGTCCAACACGACGCAGGATCTGCCTCAGTCTAAAGATCGCGATTCGTGAATCTAGTCCCGGGAATCTAGTGAAAACTTACGTGATTTTCAACAGAGAATCAACTAGCCACAAAAAAAAAATCAAATGGACCTATAGGTCAACCGCATTATTTAATATTTCCACATCCAGCTGGTCGTTTAACTCTATACGTGTTTTGAGAACTTATTGAACTTTGCGAATGCAATGGCAGCGATCATAAATGCGAGCTGCGAAAATTGTGCAAAACGGATTAAAGTTCAATTTCTTTTTTCCTAGCGACAGAGTCTAGCCTTGTCGCGTGTTCCAAGGCACACAAATTGTGCAGTGAAAAACTGCCGTTTGAATGTGATTTCTTGCTCCGAAATAGGTTCATGCGTCTTGATTAAGACCCCCTTGACCATCCTGTTTTTAGTGTTTGCAGTTGACCTCTTGGTTTTCCGCTTTCGTGTACACAACAACTTTTCCCTCCCAGTTAAGGAAGCGGGGAATGCGGCAAGAATTAAACGTTGAAACCCCCCTCCCGGACAGTTTGAACAGGCATGAAGCGGATGATGGCAGTGGGGTTCTACCTTAACAGTCCGTGGATGATATCCTAAGTATGACACACGTATTTGCAAGCTACTGAGCAGTACTTTCCTATGGCACTGTTTATTACGCTGTACAAAGTGGTTCCAACTTTTGAGTCTGGGGATGAAATCCTAAAGTGTGACTATTCAAATGAAAGCTACTGAGCAATACTTTCCTGTTTACTACGCGGTGCAAATTAGTTCTAACATCACTGAAAAGTAGCCTGTGTATCAAGCGTTTCCGTAGGTTTTTCGGCATGTTCGATGAAGAACTTTTCGAGTTTTGGCCACGCGAACATTGGACCAATTTTCACGAGGGCAAAAGCGAGAAAAAAGCTTCAAAAGTGCCGAAAGGTCTACGGAAAAGCTTGGCAGGCCGCTGATGAAGTTTGTTTCGAATTTCTACCAAGTAAAAATAAACTGAAATTATATTGAAGCACTCAAATGAAAGGAAGTCAAATCTAAACTTGTGACTACGTGATGGCAGTCTTTTCTGATGAAATACTAGTACTACGTGCAGTACCCAGAAAAACAATCACCGCTGTGACCTGTACTTGAAAGCCCTTTCAAGTACCAAGTAATAGAATCAGGAAAAAATACAAACTTTCCTTTTGTAAATATTGTAGATATTGAGATAAAGACGGCGTTATAGGATGGTTGTAGTGAAAAGCTTTCCTGTGAAGGGTCACGCCTTAAGGATTTCGTCACACTGGACAGAGCTGCTCTGTTTTTCAATAGCTTTCACTCAAACAGTCACACTTGAAGATTTTAAGGCTCGAATGGAACTCAGGAAAGTCTTTCTCGTAGCTTTCATTTGAATGGTCACACTTTGGGATTTCAACCACTGACGTAACGTTAAAACCGCAAAATAAACAGCCGCACAGGAACGGTCCTGCCCAGCAGTTTTCATTTGAATGGTGACAAAGAGTTCATCCACAGATGCAAAATTTTAAACAGCGAAATAATATAACAGCATTTTAATCGTCCACACAGAAGACTGAAAGACTTGTGCCCACAACCATGCATGCAGACAACCAAATAAACTTTATAAGAAGGCGGAAATGATAATCTGGTGAATAAATATTACCCTTGCGTGATTTATAACTACCGCAGTCTGTTCTGACACCTTTGCGCTTACGAGTGTTAAAAACCCTCACGCTATTTTGGTCTCGCGCTTGATCTTAATAGAAGGTCTGTAAACACAGACGTGTCACTATGTTAAAGCGGCTATAAATTATAGGTCGCGACATTAAGAGTTTCCACAAAAATTTAAGACCTAATTTTACGTCTCAAGGAAATATTAAAAGCCCAGAAGAAAATAGCTAAATCCGGTTTTCGAGAGTCACACTCGAGGTGCAAACAACACGATGCAACAACATGCAAGCGGCGGCAAAGCGCGGGAAAAGGCGAGCGAGTAGATCACGTTTGGTTTTGGTTTTAAAGTGGCACGAGTTTTTTAAGTAAACAAAGCGCACGCCGTAGTAAAGCAAAACCAAAGCTGAACGAGAATTACTTTCGATATTCAATTGAAAACTGCTTTATTAGTTTATTCCAATTCTAATCAGGGGCACCCAACGAGAAATTTTAGCAAAATACTTGAAATATCAATTTTTGCTTTCTTAGACTTTTTCAGAGATTTTGAAAGGCATATTTGCGTAAGCTAATACAGATGGATCTGCTCGGTGTTTTTAGTCGAAATTTTAGGCCGCCGAAAATTTTATAAACAGAATCCTCTCCGCCGAATTTTCCAGCTGCTGATGGCTCTCCGAAAATGTCAGCTGACCGTATTTTACACTCCGAACGACATATTGTCCCTCCGAAAACAATAGGAACTAATAAGTCATCTTGTTACGAATGTTTCGCCACAGAAATCTCTACTTCTCACTGCAATTAAATCCGAATATTCAAGGCATTTTAGGTCTTCCGAACAAATATTCCCCGAAACGAACCGTTGGGTGCTCCTTACTGTAAATAAAATAATACACTGTGAATAAAACAAGGTGGTGTATTTTCTATGTCAGTTGCATTCGTATGGACTAAGGGTCTTTCGAATGAGTTTTCTGGACTCGGCCAATTTCAAGATTGGCCAAGCAGTTTCTAAAAAAACTGTTTTCTTTTTGAGGAACATGCCTCTGCTGAGACAAGAGAATAAGAAGCTCGGTATACTTATGAACAAGGCAGGCAGACAGTATTGTATTGGTGCAGATCTATATTATGTCCCACGCATTCCCTTGTGGATATATGTGCTTCTAAAATCAAGAGTAGAATGAGAAAAAAATTGCTCGAGGGATCAAACACAATGTGTGTGACAAAGGATTAAGCAATGCCTGAGATCGTTTTGATCAGTAACCTGAAAAGAGATTTTTCACTGAAGATGTAGGTTTCGTTGAAGTAGGCAAGAGGGAGAGAACTCCGAACTTTGTCGGGAACTCGAATATGTGACTAACCCCCCTCCTTCTACTCTCAATCTCGGCCCTCATCCACTTTTTGTCCCAGTTAATATCTCCTTAGGTCAATGCATGACTACCAAAGAAAAGTCAACCTCGTTCCCAGGACTTTATTCGGGGAGGAAAAAATGGAAAAAGTCCTGGGAACGAGGTTAAAGAAAAGTATAGTTTTTTAAATTTGTATATTTTTATTTCAGTAGTCGCCCTTTGCATAGTTCATTAAAAGACATCTTGTGTCTTGCCATCACAAAGCAATAAACAGAACCAAAGCATAGTTCTTCTAATCTTAATAGCTGTATTTCAACGGGCATTTTTACAACGACAACAAGATAGACGATACAACAAAATTCTCAAGAAGGATAAGTTTTCTTAAAAGAGGTATATAGTATATGCATATGTTGATCGTGTTGATCACCAAATACTCAAATCCCCACACAGTAAACGAAACAATAGGAATCAGTGTGGATAAATGATTTTTTTCGAGTTTGACTCTGGATTAGTCAAAGGGTGAATGAACTTGCCGTAAAATGTAGTCAAAAGACAGCTTTTAGGTGTCCATAAATTAAAAATACAATAAAAATAGTAATTACAAAGCAACAAGTTTTCGTTTTAATATGTATTGCACATGATGATTTTAGCCCTAACTGGCGACTTCTGTGTAATATTAAGTTCAGCTTCAACAGGTCACGTCACACATAAAGTACTTCCACAGTTCCAGAATGTTTCAGAAACTGTTTTTGCACTTGCATGATCAAGATGTGTTGAGAGACACGCACGAATTCGTCGACGCTTAAGATTTAAAGCATCTTAAGAATTTTGTTTTTCACTCTTGGGAAATTTAGCAGCACCCTACGGCAATTTGTTATCTTGAAAACGTGCAACCAACATGCACGAATTGTTTCGGTTTTGTCCTTAGGAATGAATTTATCACAGACATTCGAGGTGAACAAATTGTTTTTGTGTTGTTTTGTAGTTGATACTTTCCACAATGTTGTTCAACTCTTGATGGCCAGTTTTTTCATCTTAAGGACTAAATTTATCACGAATTGTACAATGATTGTGGTAACAAAGTTAAATCTTTTTTTTTTCATTGTCTGGTAAACGTGCTAACTGGCAACATATTAATATTCGCTTTTTAGACGCTTTCATGATCATGCAAACTTGCCCGATACTAGCTGTAACAGGTTTTACCTTGTTTTACCGAGATAAGTATTGATATTACTACGAAACAATATATATTGATCCTAAAACTGAATTTTAGCTATGACTAGCAAACGACGCTTTTTTTAGCCTGTCTCAAAACGGTGCAGCAGTAAAAATTCATTTTTTATATTAATAAATCAGTTTCAGAAATAATGAGCAAGCGAATAATATATTAATAACGGAGCAATGATATTTGTCACTAACAACCAATATATGTCATGAATGTGAATAAACTGCAGCTCATTTATGCGTCTTCCATATGTTCCTTACTTTATCCATTCCATGTACGGGATATTAGCACCCAGACGTGACCTGTCTGTCGACAAACATATCAAGGTTTTGTAGCTCAGTTGGTAAAGTAACGCATCGGTCTCGTATGGTGGTCATGGGTTCGATTCTCTTTGCAGCCTTGTAACCTTTTTTCAGACAAAAAAGGAGTTTCTTAAATTGCTTACACTTTGTAACTGTTTTACGTTTAAACCGCATTCTATATCAATGTCTTTCAAATATTCATTACGTCAAGCCTAGTAAATCCGTAGCCTTTCTAATTTGAATTCGTGAAACGTGCTACACTTCAAGTAACAGATTTTCAATATAGGTTTAGAAACTTTTCCCCAAACATCATTGTCTATAAAAAGTTTTAAAACTCTCAAGGCAGTTTTGAATCTCTTAAACTAAGTGCGAACTCGAGCAAACACTTGGATTGACTTTAAGAACACTCAGCAGAATATGACTGCTCGAAGCTGTGGCGACATTTAGTCCGCTGCGATGATCCTTAATTTTTTTATTGGCCCTTTGAGTCCAATTCCATAAATTGCGAAAAAATTCTCAAGTTTAGGCACAATACAGTTGTTCTGTGAGATGATGTTGTAGGCTGGCAGAAGCTATTGTTAAATATTCGCTTTACAAATTTAGATTTTACATTCAAGTTTTCTCTCCAGGGAACGCTTACCTATTTGTATAGGTAATCATACGGTTTCGAGTTCAATTTGGAATTAATTTGCACGAGTGAGTTTTTCAAAAAGCTGAAAAGCTAACACCTTTTAATCGATTTTGCAATCTGCCTGCCTAGTTTTTACGCGGACCACTACTTAATTTTGAAGAAATCCTAAAGTACATTATTAAACCACTGAACCCTGGTTTTCATTTCTCAGTGTTTGTACGGTTTCTTCTGCCTCAAGAAAACAACGCGCTATCTTACCTTCGAGAAACTGCGTCGACAGTAGAAACCCAGGCTTTACGGTGAAAGATACTGTTTCAGTAGTACTTGAGTGTCGAAGTTTCATTTAATACACCGTACATAACACTGTGTATGATAGTCTTGACTGTGACAATTCACATAAAGTTCAGCGAAGTACTTTTCTGTGGTACTCGGCCGGTTTAAATATTGTGAAAGAGTGTTCCAATAAACTTGTGAGTGAAACGTGGCTTGAATAGTGTATTTTTCTGGTTCTGGCTTTTGAGTCTGTTGACGAAATCCTAATGTGTGACCACTCAAGTGAAAGCTACTGAGCAGTACTTTCCTGTGGTGCTGTTTATTATGCTGTACAAGGTAGTTCTAACTTTTGAGTCTATGAATGAAAACCTAATGTTTGACCATTCATGTAAATGAAAGCTACTGAGCAGTACTTTTCCGTGATGCTGTTTATTACCCTTTACAAGATGGTTCTAGCTTTTGAGTCTGTTAATAGAGTCTTTTAGTGTAACCATTGAAATGAAACCTGCTTAGCAGTTCCTTCCTGTGTTGCATGCTGTTTACATGTAGACATGTATGCTTTTGACGTATTGAAAGCCATCGAGAACCCAAGCAGTACGCCCACTAAAATAGCATCAGTGAATATTTACGCACGATTGAGTGCTTCACTGCGCAAACATGGTATGTCACTATGGAAACGAATCGCAGCAATACCTAGCGCGGAAATATTTTTTTAAACCACTGTACAGTTGTGCTGACGTGAGGAGCGTAGTTCTTTTATCTCGCCATCCGCGACTTTGCGTACAATATATTAAACGATGACGTATTTGCCGTGCTTGTACGTGCCTAGCTCGAGAGAACGTTTCAGCGAAATTGTGAATTAAACCGTATGTTTGTTACCGCGCGCGAATACCACATCCGTAACGTAACTTCTGCACTGCCTTAAGCAACTTCTGTTTCTATTTTTGCACCCTCTTTTACGGGAGTCAATCAGAAAACAACAATACCTTGAAAAAACTGCCGAGTTTCTTTTGTTGATATAATCGTCTTTTTTACTTGTATTTCTCACAATTATTTCTCCACACAAAGTTATAGATAATTTCGCTGCTAGCACAGGTCTCTTACGGCAAGAGAGACCTTAGCTAGCAGGGAAATAGATGATCAATGGTAGTTAAAATGGATTGTCCCAGTACAATCTGTTCATTCACCCGAGCAAGCACATAGTGGATTCTTGGAAGTTTAAAACTCATTGTGTTCTGCCCACACGAGGAAGGGATACTTATAACCGGTAGTAAAACAATTCAGAACCGCAACGAAATTTCTGTGCATACAGCTGTGGGTTTCACGAGGGCAGGGACTGAGCCCTATAAGCCTATAAAAACGAGGGGTTTGCTACACAGAGCCCCAGTTGCAGTTTTATTGCATAGGTATCCCAAAGAAGCTGACAGACTGATTTATCAGTCGTTGTGGAGGAACTTACATCCAGTTTTAAATCCAGAAAAAAGATGTATGTTCAGATAGCATTTAGGTCGTAGTTTAAATAACTGGCTTTTTGCTTCGCATAAAGTAGTTACAAAAATGGTTCACTAGGGGAGCTTGAATTAAATTTTTGTGGGCGATTACCTGAAATCCTAGTGTGTTCGGCCAACATCTCAAGAGACCGAGAGGTGTCAAACCTTGGCTTTAAATTACGTATGCAAATTAGCTGGCTGCACATTCAGTGTGCAGCCAGCTAATTTGCATAACATTTTTTCTCGCCTCAAAGCTCATCATGAGTCTTGGTTTAACTCTCACGTAAAACGTTAATGGTCGACAGAGGGAAAGAAAAAAAAGATACCGGTCGAGACCTGACAAACTAAAGGTACTTTCTTATTTCACGAAAGTGTGCAATCTTAATTATTTTTTGTTATTTAATAGCAGTTTTCAGCAGTGTAACAGCCGGTAAAGATTGTAAATTCCTATCTTTCTTTTTGGAACCTCACTTTGTTTTGTATTCCACCATTAGGTCCTATAATATCACTGTAGCTAAATTCTTAAATGTACCAATTCAAACGAGAACTGTTTTAAAGCAATGCTGTCCTGTGGTCGTCATCAGCATAAACCAGGAGCCCATTAACTTATTTCACCTCGGATTTCGGAGTAATGCAAAACAGCTAATAGCTTCAAGAGTAATATAAAAACTGATTAGCATAAATAAGATTTAGTCAAATGAAGTATATAAAATGATAGTCATTCAGAGAGCTTACAGACATCAATATACTGCTTATCGAATGATTCTAACTTCAGGTCAATATAAGATCTTAAAGATTGACCATTTGTAAGAACACTTCTAATCAACATACTTTAGTTGGTTTTTTTTTTTACATATGCACTGCAAGATAAGATCCTAAAGTGTTGCACTTTATTTCAAATAAAAACCACTAAGCAGTAATTTATTGTGTAGTACTATTTATATCCTGTACAAGGGGGTTCTAACGTTTGAGTTTGTGGATAAAATCCTAAATTGCGACCATCCGCATTCGAATGAAAGCAGCTGATGTGTACTCGGTTATAGTCACTCCTTGCTTGTGCAAGATTTCAAAGTCTGTAAATCAAACTCTAAAGTGTGACCATTTGAATGAAAGCTACTGAGCAGTGCTTTCTTGTAGTGCTGTTTAATATGCTGGAAAAGTGGTTCTAAATCCAGAGACTATGGATGAAATCACAGAGTGTGACCATACAAATAAAACTGCCCCCCCCCCCCCTGCACGGCTCCCAAGGACTCTAAGAATTAACTAGATGTGGTACTGCTTATTTTTCGGCATTTGTCAGTTTTCTTGGAAGCAGTGAAATACGTACTACGTGATACGTAAATGACAATCTTTGTTGGTAAATTAAACACTCTAAAACTGACAACAACTAACACCAATTATGCTGAACACGTACACCCACGAAAATGAACAACAGTAATTACTGTAATTACTAATTACTGTGCGGTAGCTAGGCAACACTAACCAACACTCGAGAGCTTAGCGACAACAAACAAAAACAAAATGGATGTGAATATTGCCAAGAAAGGATGTTTGAGAAAACTAAAATTCGTTTTAAAACGAGTTTGCTTATGTCCCTCATGACTTGCGTGGGACTGTTAGACCATGGATTTTGCACGCATTGCACGCCTACGAGGTCTCAACTTTTACGCCCTGATAACTGTACATGTCATTAGGCTGGTGTGAGCGGTGGCTGTCTATAAAATAAGAACTACAAACGGCGACTCCATTTTGTTTCAAGTATGGAAGGGCGTGGGAATGTCCTCCATAAATTAGTCGCAATTATACGCTTTTAATATGTTTAGAGTAGAGTTAAACGCTGCTAAAAATGTGTAACGAAAAAGACCCCCCAGTGAGCATTCATCGACCTCTCCTGACACTGAAGCTGTACATGGATTTAAAGGTTTTGTAACAGCTGAGTCCGAAGCAGCAAATAAAATGTTAAGAATAGAGAATTGTCAGGTGAGACAGCCAACATTCTTTCATGATAAACATTACAACAATTTCATTATTAAGTAGGAAAAATTTTGTATTAATATTTTGTGAGCAGTTCCTGTATCTTCGCAATCTTGCGAATAAAAGTCAAATTAAACCACGCGTAGAAACCACGCGTAGAAACCTACGCGAAGGCTAAGTTAGACTTCGGAAGGTTTCACACGTGCTTAATGGGTTTTAAATTGATCGTCGAGTAATGGTATCATAAGGTCTTGAGCGAGTTTTGTAAAGTGATAATTGAAAAATCTAAAGAATGATCCGCTAAGATCTACTAAAGCCAATTCTGACGAACTATCACCTAAGATCAAATCATCTTGGTAATTGTGTCAATTGATACCTGAAAATGACCTATTTTAGTTAAGAATAGAAGAACATGCACCCCTTTGGCATAGGATTATTCACAACACATGAGTCGGTGGATTCGTCTAATAGAACGTGACCTCAGGGCTCAATTTAAAGCATGTTAACTATTCTTTTACTGACTAGAATTCCACTCATGATGAGCTGTTATCTTTTTTTTCTTATACTGCATGCTACGTTCAAATATTAAAATGGTTGAAATAAAATATTAAAAATGGATTTAAATTAACAGAAGACGGGATACAAAATAGTAGGTTCTGCTGTGTATTATCTCACGTGATCTCTCATTCTCTTGTTCTTAAACACGCGAGACGCCACGCGAATAAAATACATTAAATGCGGGACTCGACCGCACGCTACTTCACAATAGGACAAATTATTCCATGGTAAACAACCACTGCAGCTTCGTGACTTTTGAACGACTGAGTGCTTTTTAGTAGATTTTGTCCTTAATCAACTCCCAAACCGAGTAAATGCTACAGCCTTGACCTCACTTCAAAACTAGAAGTGAAAAAGCAGACGCCACTTCATGACGTGAACTAAAAATATGAAATGCGGGACTCGACTGCACGCTACTTCATAAAAGGACAAATTATTCCATGGTAAACAACCACTGTAGCTTCGTGGCTTTTGAACGAATAAGTACTTTTTTGTAAATTTTATCCTTAATCAACTTTCAGACCGTGGAAATGCTGCAACCTTGACCTCACTTCAAAACTAGACGTGAAATATTTAAAAAATATCACGGCAGCCCCCATACCATTCAGCCTACAATAGACCTGTTTTTAATAAATTGCTTAGAAGGGAAAAACTTAAAGAAAATAAATTGAACTTTCAGTTTTCATGTGCAAACTATAAAGCTGTCGTTTAGGATATTGCACACTTTTCCTGCATGTATAATAAAGTTCATCGAACTTTATTTTTGGCTAATCTCGGTATCTTTTGAAGTAACAATTTTCAGAGAGGTTATCTGAGTTGATTTCCAAATTTAGAGGTTGCCAGTGCTTGGAAACTGTTTAATTTGAACTTTTTAAGTATCCTATTTTAAGTCTAAACTTAAGATAATTTCAAGAGTGTTGTTTTGTCTGGAAATTTCATTTCGCCGACTTTAACTTAACTGGTTGAATTTACGCATAAGATTACATGTTAAACAACTCTTTCATCCTGAAGTCCAAGAATCGTGAATTGAGAGTTGCGTATTACAATCCCATCGTTCAGTCTGCACCCAGAAAAGGCAATTTTTTGAGGGCGAGGGAGCTGGAAATTGGCTCCTAGGAATTAATGGGATTTTTGCAGAACTACTGAGTTTGAAAACCTAGGATTTATATCGTTCAGGCTTCATCTAATCTTTTTCAGAACCTCTAGGCCTACGTAACTTGTCTGGGTGATAAGGTCAAATTTGTGGGACTGTGGCCAATGAAATCCTCAGAGACCATTTATGCCGATCAAAGGTGGCTTCCCTGTTATAAGCGTTTCTTTTGCTCCAACCGCAATCCAGACTGCATGTGACGATGACGTGTTCTAGAATCGTCAACAACTGGACTGTGCAACCGATGGGACAACTGTTATTTTGAACAATCGGTAAAGGAACTCAAAAAACTGAAACAAACTGAAGTGCCACACTGTTTTTTCAACCTTTTATAGCATCTCGTTCTTCCGCCCCAATGTCATTAAAACCGTTCATTTTTTTATCGATCGGGTTAGTACTAACGAAACTGTTTTAAAATTTTCTGGTACATATTTATAATCGGGCGAAAAAGCAACGTCCTGATGACTACAGATGAAATTTTGGACGCTTTTCGCCCTGATCCTTTGTCCGCTATGCTGTTCCAAGCAAAACGGCGGATCCTTGGGCATATATCTCAGCAATAAATTTACCAGAAATTTACTTGTTTGCCACTTTTCTTAGTTGGGGATCAACATTATTTCATTGTGTTATGTGTTGTGAACTTATCTGGGGCTGCCACAAACTTACCGCTAAAGAAAATACCATTTGAAAAATGAATTCGCGTTCTTTTGAGACAACCTGCACGGAAAGGACTGATGTAAAAGCCATAACCTGCTTGCGGATACTGAGCTCAAAATAATGTAACGGATGATGACTGTAGTGATCACAGCCGATAAAGATTTGTTTTTGCTTTTTCCATTGCGCTTGTCCTTTTGGGACTAGAGGTTTTGTTTTGCCTCCTTGTTAGTACGCAGCTCATCGCCTACCAGGAACACCGAGAATTTTACCAACCAATTTTGCACGGTTTTCGCGAATTCATCAGATTAAAAGTTAGAGAAGCTCAATAGCGTGATGAACATTCAAATGGACGGTCACACTCTAATGATAATTAAGTTCGCAACCCCAAAAAAGGGATGACATAACCGGGGTGAAATTGGGAATATCCCTGTAAGTCCAATGCAAATCTGTTGGAAGGCTCCGGCTTGTTCTTAGCTACAACGGCTTCGCTCGCCGCCGCTCGCAGCCACTCGCAGCCGGGCTAAGGGACCCTTTTCCGAGTTTCAATTGCATTTCCTTCCCGTAGTTATTTCATCACACTTGTTATTTTCTTATACCCTCGATGACTGCCTTGTCCCATTTCCGTCACAATTGTTACACGTGGCTATTCGTGGAAGGCTTGAACGTCTCTTTTTGTTTTCCGTTCGGGAAAGTTATGTTCAGAATAACTTTCTTTTCATCGACTTTTTTGAGTGGAGAGCATAAGAAATAAAACAGTTTCAAGAACTTTCTGATCAGTAGCTTGCTTTGAATTGGTCACACTTAACTTCAGGATAATAATTAGGTTCACAACCAAAAAAAGGGGGGATTACGTACCGGGTGTGAAATTGTGAATATCCCTTGTAAGTCCAATGCAATCTGTTGGAACAGATTTTATTACACATGAATAATAAAAAAGCACGTACGCCACTTAACCCAGGCTTAATAGTGCGTGCTTCTTAAATACCTCAGTAACGTTTTTCGTCTAGACTAAAATTTTTCTGAAAACAGCTCATCCAGTACGTGCTCACGTCTAATTTAGCGAACGGCCCGTGACAATATCTACACGTAGCGAATAAAGAATATTTGGTTCCAGAGTCAAAAGTATTCAAGATTGAATGTCTGTTAACTGAAATAAAATACTCAGTCATTTTTCCATACTCCATCTACTTCTAAATGGAATATCTGTAGAATAAACAGCTGACACACGTATTTTTACAGGCTGCTCTCCTGTGAAGTGTATTGAATTGTTTATTTTCGTTGTACTGGAACTAAAATTGTTTGCAGGCAAGCACGTTTTAGTGGGCACGTTTTTTCTGGATTGCCACCCATAGTGAAATACTATTCAATATGTTATCATAGCTGGATTGATATAAGGATGAGACGTCGCTTTTTAACGAAATCCAGCATTATTCTTTACAGTGTGAATTACCGCGGTCACCAAATGAGAATACCATAACACCTGTTTATTCCAGAATCACGGATCTTTTTTTGTTTTAGAGCAAGGTGTTGTACGTGCTGTCTCCGTATAATTTGCAGACATCCTTAAGTTGTTTTTCCCGTTTGTCCGCTGACGAGGGTCTATCTTTTATGCTAATGAGTTATCTTGTCTCGTGTTTACGTTGGGATAGCGTGACCACATGACCTCTGTCGTGATTTTGCCATTTTAATCACCTCACGGAAAATGTTTAAGTTGTTCGCACTAACAAAAGAGCAGTTTAAATTTCTGACGTACAACGTTCTGTGGGTTTTGAGGTGTAATATCCACTGATGATTAGGAATGACAACTAAAGCATTGCGAAAGACCTTCTTGTGTCAACTTGTACCCATGGAAGTTTTTATGCCATCGTCTGTTGTTGACTGAAGAAATAAAGTTCACTAAAAGTTGGAGGTCATTTGACGAAATCTCCTCTCGTTTCTCGTGGCAACAGAACTTCAGACGCAATACACGAAAGAAGAGCAAATATTAGCTTCAAGAGATTTCCATGGAGGCAAACAAACAAAGACAAAATAAACCCGTGTGAATATCTTGGGGGCATTAATGGCAAATTCAATCGACCATGAGGTCCCTCGAGTGGAAAGGAAAAAACGTGACTTGCCATCGAATTTATATTTATAAACATTCGGATTACATTTGCTGTTCTGGTTTATAGGTACGTGAGGGAAGTTAATACAATGTTATGCAATCTTCAAAAGTATGAATCTGCAGATTTAAGACCTGATATTTTCTGAATACGAGTTGTTTTCAAGGGCAATTTTGTAACCCTATTTTCTATTTTTTCCTTACGCGTGGGCGATGGGACAAAAGAGTCATTTATAACAACGCGGCGACAGGCGATCGTTCCTGGTGCATTTTTTTAATTTCACTGCACGCCGCCGCTCTAATTTTAACCACGAATTATAATAAGTGATACACGTGTAAACATTCAATGAACGCCGCTTTCAATCACGTGTGACGGCTGGCACTGATATATAAGTTACCCCAAAAATGCTCCACCGTTCGTAGGCAGCCTCTCTCGCGGAGTGGACAGGTTAGAGCTACCAACTGGTTGAAGAGAAGAAAACAAGAAAAAAACATCTTGCAAGTGAGGTGCGATTCAGCTAAGTTATGCCTTGGTTACCAAATTGTTATGAAGTTTAGTATTACTTTTCGAGTTTTTTTCAAGTTTTGTTCACATCTGGACTCCTGCAGTCGTTAGACTTTGTACCCTGTATTTAACGTTATTTTCTTCGCCAATTCTTTTCTTGTACATGGTAGCGATCTTCGACAATATTAAAATTCTCCTGTTTCGATTCTATCCGCTGCAAACTGAAAACCGAAAAAGGTCAAAAACGGCATGTAATTTTTGCGGAAATTTCCCATTCACTGTTGCACACAAATTGTATACTCTGTCTGAGTAAACGCCCATTGTAGAACAGAAATGGAATTTTTGCATTTGACGAGAGGTAAACTTCAGTTCAATTTAGCCGATATATCAGATTTCGTGGATCTTTTTTGAGTTTTCGACTACTTTTTCAATATTTTAATTTATATACAATATACATTCTTTATAGGATGTGAAATTTTGATCAAAGAGCGCTTTGCCTAGGCCTCTTTCTGTTTACACACAAGAATTTGTTTTATTTACATCGTTCTGGATAACCTAATTTGGCGATGCTTTTCTTTTCGGCCATTTCGTGTCGTGGTACATGCTGCTACATTATCACAAATGCTAGTGTCATTTGGGCAATATCTCATATTTGGGAGTTAGTCTCTTCATATTAGGAAAGAGCGAATACAGCGTTTAAAGCTTTTTTTGTTTACGCTTTTCAGGGTTCTGAAGAGTTATTTAAATCAACAGCCATTTAGCCTACTTCTAATGCGTTTCTTTACAGGTCTTTTAAAGGGCTTCCTTTCTCTCTCTATATATACGTATATACATGTACATAGCATTTGAATTCTTCTAACGTGTCAAATAAAATTCTTCTATTTGACACGTAAATAAAGTTTCTTACTTACTTCCTTACTTACTTTATAAACTTTCATTTTGTTACTACCGGCAACAAGTGTCCTTCGTGGTATTCGGTGTTTTTGACTTCTTTTCAGCACGAGTGTTTGCTACTCGTAAATTTATGGTGTAAAACTTTGATATGAGTTAATAAATTGGGGGGATGTAATTGACCCCTTGATCTGTAGAATTAAAGATAAACAAATAGGTAACATGGCATCTAAGTCCTTTTTAACAATCTACCGTGTGACAGGAGGTTCCAGCTTGTAGGATGAACCCTATTTAACACTGATTTCCCTACAATTGCGCTTTGGCGTGCCGAATTACGAACAATATTGAACCTAAGCCTCTTGAACTGTCTGTATACGCGTGACTCTTAGATCTCTTAGGGCGATTATCAATTGTTTTTTGTTACAAGCAAGCTACTCTAAAGGAAGGCATTTGCAAGAGATTTCAAATGCAGTTATCATTTGATATTGTGCATTTCAATTTTGCGCGTTTTCGCATCCACCGACAGAACTGAATTGCGTGTGGGGCTGGCGTGTTGATGTTCTTCCATGTTGTTAAGCACGCGAACAAATCGCCTTAGTCTGAAGGCTGATAAACACATTGATGCGGAAATGGATTAAGAGATAACATGTGCTTTAGGCTGTTTTATAAATAAAGTTGCGCAATCACACCAGGGAAAATAAGGGATTACAAGGGTAAACCCTTGCTAAGATACTTTAGCCATCACCCTTTAGTAACAAAGATTATCCTGGTTATTAACACAAACAGCGAAAGAAACACAATGTTAATCGTCTTTTAGTGGAAATAACAATGTTAGTTTTAACAGTTTTTAAGTCGAGACTAAAACAAAACAAAGTTCAACTTCGCGTAAGACAGCAGAGAATCTGAGTTAATCTGATATCAAATAAGTACTAGTGTAAGGACCTTGCCGAATGCATAGAAAAAATTTCTGGAGGTCAAGTTGCTTTGATTTAGGTTACTTCTGATAAAACTATGTCTAAATATAACTCAGACCTACCGCTTTTGACAAATATTTTGCTTTCCGGTTTTGATACCCTAGGCCTGGGTGATAAAGACATCAAACGCGACCTGTAAACTGAGAAAAGAATAGTTTATTGAATGAAACGTGGCCTAAACTTTTCAACAAATTATTGCAGTAAACTTAGAAGTATTAAAAATGACTAAAAACAACAAAAACAAGGCAAACATTTCAATGAACCAATTCAAACAAACAAAAAGAAAGCGCAAAGCGCGAGGAAACACGATAAGGTCAAATCACAATTGGCTTTTGTTCCGCTCCTGAATGCGATAGGTTAATTGGTAACAACAAACAAATAGTTTGCACTATTCTTTAGAGCACGCTGGCGTAACCTGGTTATATGAGATTTTCCGTGGTGGCAATGCCTAGGCAAGAGAATATATTTTCCTGCACAAGATAACTTTAAACTGTGAAAATTATTGAGGGGGTAAAAGGAAATAACCATTTTCGTCCTTCTTTTCCAGGATTCTTTAAAGATGATTCTGGAAGCAGCTCTTGTACTCATCTGCGCCTTCATCTGCGACATATTACTTGGGTTGATCCAACGTGCACGGGCGCCACCTAAACATCTCGCACCAGGCCCCAATCCCTATCCACTGATCGGGAACTTGCCTCAGTTAGCAGGAAAACCCGGGCACGTGGCCATGACTGAGCTCGCAGAGGAGTATGGGAAGATCTACACGCTCTACCTTCCCGGTGGCCAGCGGTGCGTGGTGGTGAATACAATTGACCTGGCGAGAGAGGCTCTGCTTACCAAGAAGGATGACTTTTCGGGGAGGCCCAGCACCTACATTGCCGATTACCTGTCACGTGGCCTCAAAGACATCATCTGCGGAGACTTTACGCAGACCATGCTCCTCCAGCGCAAGATTGCACACTCTGCACTGCGCATGTACGGAAGTGGATTAAAACGCTTGGAAGGACTGATCTGTAGTGAAGTGGAACATCTCGCCAAAAGAATCTCCGCACTCCAAGGAAAACCGTTCGACCCCAAGGTAGACCTCCAACTTGCAATATTGAATGTAATCTGTGCTATCGTTTACGGCGAAAGCTACGACGTTGAAGACGAAGAATTTCTGCGGATAGTCAAGTACAACGATGAGTTCATCAAGTTGTTTGGAAGCTACAACATTCTGGACTTGCTGCCCTGTCTTCGCTTTCTCCCTCTGAAAGACGTGAAAAGACTTCGCGACTCGCGTCAAATCAGAGATGACATTTTGGACACCAAATACCGCGAACACAAGCAGAGATTTGAAGAGGACAACGCCAACAACAACTTCGAGATCGAGGACTTGACGGATGCGCTGCTGAAAGCCTACTACGAAGCTGAACAGGAAGATGGCAAAGTCACGCAGCTGTTATCAGAAGACCACATAGTGATGACAATGAACGACGTTTTCAACGCGGGCCTGGAGACCACAGCAACAACTCTGCGATGGCTGGTGGCCTACATGGCGTCCTACCCAGACGTCCAAGCACGCGTCCATGCAGAGTTGGACGACGTCATCGGCAGTGGCCGCATGCCGTGCATGAATGATCGCGGGAACCTTCCATATTTGGAATCCACTATTGCTGAAGTACTCCGCATCCGTGCAATCGTGCCTTTGTCCCTCCCCCACAAGTCCACATGTGATACGTCCCTTGGTGGCTACGATGTACCAAAAGACACCATGTTGATCACAAACATTTGGGCCATCCACCATGACCAAGATGAATGGGAGAAGCCGGATGTATTCAACCCTGAACGATTTCTGGACTCAGAAGGCAAGTTTTCTGCCGCTGGGGTTCGCAGCTACCTGCCTTTCAGCGCTGGAAGGCGCCATTGCTTGGGCGAGTCCCTTGCCAAAACCGAGCTGTTTTTGGTCGCTTCAAGGCTTCTACACCAGTTCAAAGTTGAAAATCCACCTGAAAAACCTCTTCCAGATTTGAGCGGCGAAGTGGGCGTAGTTCTAATGCCTGGAGCTTTTGAAGTTTGCATCACAGAGAGACAATAAACAGAGACAGTAAGCATACACAACTGAAAGTGGATTAGATAACTTTCTCGAAAACTAGTCTATTTTAATTTGTTTTCACCTAATTTTTTCACAATGGAGAACAGTTTTATTTTTCTGAATGAACTGGCCAATTTACATGGACAACTATCTTAAATTTATTGACATTTCACATCATTCAAGCGAACCGTACTATTTATCTGAAGCTTATATTAGGTATATTTTCAATCTTTTTCAATTTTTACAAAAGTGGACAAAATTTTAAATCTAATTTGAGATACGTACTGAGCTCGTCTAGCCGTGCACTGTAGGACCATTATTTCCTTCAACTTTTAACCCTTTCTAGGTGAAGAGACAACTCAATGGAAATTGGAATATGTCTCTACGAATTAGTTTTTTCATATTTTCAAGACTTTAGGTGAGAAAAATATAACCTAAACAGCAGGAGCCCATAACTGCTAAAGAGTTTTAACAAGGTACCGTCATTAAGGAATTCGCGCGAGAAATTGCTGACTCCAATGGATTGCATTAGAGCATTTTGGCGTCCTTAGCAACAGCCTTGTAGTTAAGGTTGTCTGGTCTGGTGCATGGTCTAAGGCAAATGGAAATACGATCTCATGTACTCGTACAATAATGCTACAAAGCAGAAGGAAAAAGTTTTAAGCGGTCCTCTGTGAGGAGTAAATAGTAATCACTTTCAGTGAGTCACTGCCTTTTCGCATTTTTTTAAAATTGCATATCTGTTTAAAATATTTTTAACAAACATATTTGCCAGGAGCACATTAATGTGACATGCACATTTATTTAGCCAGCGTAGCTTATACATTGGCCTCAGGAGACGTATTTTTGTTCCTCTAATTTGCCAATTCCCTATCAGTGTATGTAGAAAAAAGAGACTCGTATTAACTGTAGTTTAAAAAGAAATCGCACCCTATGTGTTTATACCATGAAAAGGAGTTTATAAATATGTATCATAATATTTCGTAAATAGCGTAAAAAAAAAACGTTGAAGCTGAAAATAAATTTTAAAATTTATTGCATTTTATCGCGTTTGTTTTCTTTTCGTGTAGTTCAGCTTAGAGTTCGGCCGGTACCGTATATCGAGCAATTTTTTTCTCAACAACGAAAAAGGGGCACTTACCTGTTACAATAGCAAAAATAAACTCCTTCAAGTTTTCACTACAAAAAAGTTAGCCTTTTTCCTGAGGGGAGGGGGTGGCTGTTCACAGGCTACAAAAAAGTGCAAGCAGCCTGCGAGGCATATCAATGGGAAGCGCAAAAAAGGGTAGACAGGAAGGGATGGGATGGGTTCAGGGGCACCCAACGGTTCGTTGCGGGAAATATCTCTTCGGAAGGCCTAAAATCGCCTGAGATTTTAGGATTAATTGCAGTGAAAGCTAGAGATTTATTCGGCGAAACATCACGTTGGACTTTCGTGAAAGAGGACCTATCCAAGCTTCTATTGTTTTCGGAGGTACAAATATGTCGTTGAGAGTGCAAAATAAGGTCAGCTAGCATTTTCCGAGAACCAGCTCGGAAATTCGGCGGATAGGATTCTGTTTCCCAACATTTCTGCAACCTAAGTTTTCAGCTCAAAATCGGAACAAGTCAATCTGTATTAGCCTACACAAACACGCCTTTAAAAAGCTCTGAAACAACCTAAGAAAGCAGAAAATGATATTTTAAGTATTTTGCTAAAACTTTTTTCGTTGGATGCTCCTGTGGGTTGGATTGAAAGGCTAACTAGAGCGCATGAATTGTGAAGTTTTGGGCTCAACCCCCTTCCCCGCCCCCCTCTCTGTACCTGTTCCCGTTTCCTCCACTGACCCTTTTGACGCCTGCCTTGCCAAGTCACTTCTTGCAAGTGACCCTCGAATTACTAAAATACAGTGCACACAGGACGAACGCTCAGACCATTGTATTAACAACGTCCGACAAAATCACCTTTGGCCACTTGTGCATTTTCGTGCTTGGGAAGTCAATCTTTAAGGCCCCTCCCACGTTATTAATGCTGGTTCTCCGGGTACAGTTGCGTTTCTTTTTCACATTTTTTGGGGGAAGAGGGAAGGAAGAAGAGGGAAGGAAACATCATTCCTGCTAAAGATGAGGTCAAACTGTGAAATAGGCAACGTTTATTAAGGTGTCCCTGCAAGGACTTAAGGGCTTCTTCATATGAGCCCGGTAACCGAGCTGGGGCCCTTTTCTCGAAAGTCCCGATAACTGTTCGGGCCCGGAAAGCTATTTTATGGGCGCAATGTTTACATTTAAGACTCCAATTTTGCCGGTTAGTTTTGAAAGCTAAGTTATAAAATTCTAAGTTATTAAAACAAATCAGGCTGATATGGGGGCTAAACACTACGCCAAAGTTCTATAGAATTTGATCTTAAAATATAGCTGCACGCTCGAAAAGTTATCAGGACTTTCGAGAAACGGGCCCCTGGCCTGGTTAGCGGCCTGGGACGAATTTTGTCTTCTGTTCATATGGGAAATTTCAGCCCGGTTACCGAGATGAAAAAGGCGCAGAAGGTGGACTTTTCAACCCAAAGACAGTGGGAACGAGTTCGGCTTCTATGGGCCATTTTGACTTTTGTTCAAGTAAACAGTTGAACAACTTGCTTACCATCTCTCGAAGAAGTTTGCGCAATGGGCGCTACGTTTGAGCATTTTGTCAGAGGCCACGTTCCGTTGAGTCAGCGACCTTGCAAAGCATTCGTAGTTGAAAATTAAGATTCGTCCCGGTAACCGGGCTGGAGTGTTCCTGGTATGGAGAAGATTTTCAGCCCGGTTACCGATACCCCGGTTGAAAAACCGAGATCTCGGTAAGGGCCAGCCCGCCTTCTCCGGCATATGAAGACGTCGAAATTTTGGCAACGGAATAGTGGTGTGGGGAGAGACAGTTCGGTCAACTGGGCTCGTGTGACTGAAGAGGCCCTAAACCTCGGCTGCCTTTGAAGTGGTTTGTAAAATGCAATACTAGGAGGCGTGGATATTACTAGCATGTACTAGTAGCCGGTTGCATAAAAAAAAATAGAAGAGACCTTTCTACGATGCAAGGGCCACTTCAACAGCAAGCAGATTTGTAGCTGGACCTTTTGGAACAGGATCAGCAATTAACTTAATTAATTTTACTCAGCCAAATTTAAAAACAATGTGAAGGCTGATCAAACAGCTACATATATCACAGTGAGGCAGAACCATGGTTAGCTGTCTCAGATCAAGCCTTGAACTTCTTTTAAAATTTAGTATGTCAAGCCTACGTACCTGCCTGGCTTTATATTTAAATAGACTATATTCGTGACGAGCATGAATTACATAATTCTTATTCACACACTTCTTATAAACAGTGATGAAAGGCCGGAGAAAAGCTGAGTGGTTGTAGTAGCGACCGAGTTGGCATTGTCAGTAAAAGGTTTGACACTGACTTGTTTTAAGATGTTATTACCTAAAGACGTTTCTACTTATGCTTAAGCCGTCATTTGTTTCAAAGATGACTGTTATTTCTTGTGATTTAAATTCCCGCACGTTCATGCACGTACTAAGAGGTTGTAAAATTGTTACACGTAATGTTTCAATCACGGGACTCATGCCCCGGAGATTTGTAGACCTCTGGAATGTTTATATGATCGTTACCAGATCAGTCTAACACATGTGCAACACTTGCACAATTTACAATTTGTATACTACGGTCAAACAGAAAGACCACCGACGTCGTGAATTTAAAGAACACTTAAGGGCTGTCTCTGTGTTTGACCACAACTCTAAGGTTACATGCCTTGTCCACGAAAGCATCCACCAGATGGACTTTGGTAACAGTTGTTGGACATGAGGCAAATTTCACGAGCGACTTTTTCTGGAAGCCACGGTATCGACTAAAGACCTAAACGCTGGTAACGATCATATCGCCATTCCAGAGGTCTACAAATCTCTGGCGCACGTTAAGTCCCGCGATTGAAACACTGATTAAACAATTTTGGCAACCGCAATTTTAGCAAAACCTCGCGTAACAATCTTAGCAACCTCTTAACACGGGCCCGTACGTGCTGTAATCTAAATCAGGCACAATAAACCATCTTTCATAACGATGAAAGCTTAAGCATTAGCCGAAACGTCTTTAGCTAATAACATCTAAGACGGCAAAACAAGTTAGTGTCAAAGTTCGCCGAAAGTGGTGACCAGTGGTCATCGAAAGTGAAAATTCAAAATCAAAAGTCCATTAAACCAGCGACCGATTAAAGGGTCGATTTCAAATTTCAAAGTCACAAAGTCCAAATCGAAAGTTCAAAATCAAAATAGAAAGTCAAATCGGTTAACTTCAGTGATACTATTTGACTTTCTATCTTTCGATTTGGATTTTTGACTTTGAAATTTGTTAAATCGCTTGTTGATAGGGACTTTTCACTTTTGATGGCCACTCTCGGCCACCGTTGCGACAAAAGCCAGAGAAGCTTGTTTAAGATAGAATGCGCATGCGTAATTGTTGACAAATGGTTTTGCCTTAAACTTTTTTGTCTCCCACAATGATTCCAATTTTGTTAATGAATGTAATATATAATGATTAGATCGCCTATTAGTAGCTGTCTAGTGATGACAGGCTTAGAGCGATTTCGTCGTCGCGCTGTTCACGCTACTTCGTGAGTTTCTGCCCGTCTGAAGCTTTTGTCTTCTGTAAGGACAGACGACAATGTTCCCTCTCTCTCTCTCCCTTTTTTTTTCAAAGAGAGTATAGAAAGAGGTCATTATTTTCAGGCTCTAATAGTCGACCAAAGGAGTTCAAATAGCGACACAACCCGGAACCCGCACAAGTCGTTTGCCGCGCTGAAATTCAAAGCGCTTGACTCAGCTTGCGCGCTCGGTTAGATTAGGCTTGGATAAATTCTGGAGACAGAATTTCCAGGAGAATTCACTACCTAGGGCAGTGAGTATTGTGCCGACAGCATCGTCGGGCACAAGTCGTTTCAGTGTATTCACTTGGTGGACACATTAGTATTTGATTAGAAGTGAAATGAAATGGGACCATCAGCACGACTTCATCTTTGACTTCAAGTCTACACGCCTCGGCTGCGATGTTAGGCATAGTTGGGGCGAAGGAGAGGGTACTGAATCGGGAAGAAAAAGGGGAGGTGGGCTCACTTCCACCTTGACACTTACGAACACGTTTCGCGAGGTTAATTCGTGCGCGGGCATGGGATGACGAAGTCTCAGGTTTCATAACATCTACCTAGCGAAGCAAGCTGTTATAAATTCTAGAACGGTTTTAAAGTAAAGATTTGATATGGAATATGTGTGAACAAACTTCATTTCTCGTCTTGCCGATTTATAACGTATATTAAGCGATTTCCGCTTTCGGTTCGGCTGGTTTATCGTTTAATTGACTTCCTCTTCCGCTGCATTAGTTCTGCACGAGTAATCCCCTTTGTTCGGAACCATAGCAACATTTTCCCGCCATTGTCTCTTTCGGCACCAACGTTTGTTTATCCAACAAAAGACGCCATGTTTCACGCTGAGATGGACACATTGTCTTCAACAATAATAGTCTTTTCAGCCTTTATTGAACTCCGCAGCAAGAAGGCAGCTGTTTTGAATGGCGTAATGAATTGGATTTACTTTTGAACAAGTATTTTATAGCGGATCAACGAGCCAGAACTTCGCATTTGTAGACACGCGGCAAGCTTTCAATTTGCGCCAAAATATTGGTTCGAGGAATACCACTTCTTGTCGATTGCTGTAAACAACAATGTGATGGAGGAAGACATGCCCTCAAGCTAGAAACTGTCTTTCAATGGAAAAGACCTCTACCGGACATCGAAGGAAACGAGAGAAAAGACAGGTATCCGAGGTTAGTCGAGTTACCGGCCGCTACCAAAATTTGTAGGTAGTAATTTCGGTTGTATGGTGGCTGTCTGGGAGGAGTGTAAGCTTGTGTACGTAAGCAAGCTTTCTCAACAAATGGACCATACATTTTGTAATTCTGTCGGGTTAAATGCGGTTTAATGGTATGAATCATTAATGTTTTGTTACCCCTAACCAAGAAGCTAAATCTGAAAGGGTAAACGGTTTTAAATTGTTTATAAACTTACAAAATTCTACAAGTAACTTGAATTAAGCTTATGGTCTTTTCTCAATTTTAAAGCTTGTCGTTTTACAGTAGCTCTGTTCTTGCTCATTCATCTCTCGATCGACCGTAGCGTAATATTGTCCACCTCGTCAATACTTTTCCAAGTTTGAATTACTGTTTTTCGAATACTGTTGAAGCAGAGTTCTGTATATAAAGATTTTTGGCCGCCATGTATTTCTGTGTGTATATGCAACCAGAATATTATGCGCAAGGGATCGTTGCAAGCTTATAATCAGTTATAATACAACTGCGACATGTCACGCCGAAAATGGTTAGTTATTCATCTATCTCGATTTCTTGCAGGTATGAAACCTATTTGTTGAGGATATTTATTTTCCTTGGTTTTCAATAATGTTTTGTACTAATCGGTCGAAAGGGGAAACCGTCACTTTGAAAAAAATTCAAAGTAGTTAATTGAATTAAGAATATTGCATTTCTGATATCAAAATTATTTCTGTGAAATTATGCATTTTAATACGGTAAATCATTTTAGATAAAATGGTCTATTAACCATATTACTTAATTTTCATAATTGTTATCATAAGTAAATTATTGATATTGAGGTGGATAATATTATCATGAACGATATTGATCAGGAACAAGAGAAATTTTCTTAATTATTTATATTAACATGCATTCATAAAAAACTGTTTTTAATTATGAGATATGTGGCTTGTTACAAATGTGTCATAATTATATACTCTGTAGGAATATTGCCAAAACAAGGTTAGGTTACACTCGGGTCACAGGCTGTCTGTATGGCTGGAGCTCAACCTGATTTTAGGTCAGCACACAGGAAGGGATTAGTCGCAGGGACTTGTTGCAGTGATTAGTTCCCTGCAGTGTTTACATGATGGGACTAGTTGTAGGGGCAAGTCCCTTGAAGGGTTTTTCATCTGGGGACCTGCTAACAGCAAAATACAGGGCTCGTGACTAACTTTTCAGCTTAGTAGCCTAGTGGCTAGTGAGAGGTTTGATTTCACTAGACAAAATAAATTTTGACTAGCCAGACTTTTTTTGCATAATCTCATACTGTGTTCAATATGTCTGATTTTTAGCCGAGTTAAGTACCATAAACATGCCTCTCTGTAGTCTTAAGAGTGAAGAACTGGAATGTTGACTATTCTTTCCATCGGTTAAAGATCCTCACACGAATACAATTAAAGTATTTTATGTGCCTTCAGGGCAAATTCGCAGACACGATGTAGTTCACGCCTCTCTTGTTCGTTTCAGTCAGATCATGATGAATATCTGGAACACTTGACCTTATACCAGCGTGTCATCATACGAACTCAACTCACATACGGAAAAACGTCTACAAGAGAAGACTAGTAAAAATAGTAAAAAGATTGTTGTCGCTGACTAAAATTTGAAAGCGGATGTTTTGGTTAAAAATTACTATAACCTGCTTCAGCGTAAGTTCAAATGGTGTCCAGATGTAAATTAGATGTTTTTTAGAAAGGCGAGAATCCACTAGGGATTGGCCAGGATTTTGTACATCTCAGGAATGTGCACGTGTTCATTGATCGAGTTCGGTTCACGGATGGAATGCCATGCTTCTAAAAACAGCCTGCGTGACCACTGAGAACAGCGGTCCACAATCTCGACATCGTCGAAATTAAAATCGTGATTAGTTTGCGTGCAATGTTGTGCCAACAGGGAGTTCTTGTCAACTGTGAAAACAGCTCTTTTATGTTCTCTTGTTCTGGACTGTAGTGCAAGTGATGTTTGTCCGATATAATTAACCTTTCTCACAGTCTTTGCAGCTGATTTTATAAACAACTCCTGTCGATAGATCTTGATCAAACTTGTCTTTAGGCTTTTTTTAGGATTAAGGCGACAGTCTTTACGGGTTTATGAGCAGTATTTACGTTGAAACGATTGAAACGTTGAAACGTTCTTGACACCTGTGAAAACAGGTGACAAGAACTCCCTGTTGGCACAACATTGGGCGCAAACTAATTGCGATTTTAATTTCGACGATGTGGAGATTGTGGACCGCTGTTCTCAGTGGTCATGCAGACTGTTTTTAGAAGTATGGCATTCCATCCGTGACCCGAGTGTAACCTAACCTTGTTTTGGCAATATTCCTACAGAGTATATAATTATGACGCCATTTGAACTTACGCTGAAGAAGGTTATAGTAATTTTTAACCGAAACGTCCGCTTTCAAATTTTATTCAGTGACAACAATCTTTTTACTATTTTTAAATCATGCCTGACTACGATTATGGTATTTTTAAGACTAGTAAAGTATAAGTGTATTTAACTGCAGAGAAATGTTGAGCAGTCAAAACTAATAAGGTTCGAACTTACTAAGGTACAGAGAAACGTTGAGAAGTCATATCAAACACGTTCGTTGCAAATGCACTACAGTAGGGAGAAACACTGCCAACGTACCAAGACACCGAGAGTAATAAAATACGCATCTACTAACTTACGGAGAAACGTTATTAGACAAAACTAATTCTGTAAGAACGCCTAACAGACAAACTGAACTATTACAGTGGGACAATAAATTACGGAGAGACGTAAATGAGACAACTAAAATCGCACTAACATGCTGAAAAACATTGAGAAGACAAGACTAATACCACATGAGTAATACCACATGAACATACATGTAGTAACAGAGAAACGCTTAGCAGTGTAGACTTATCGCACGAATGTACTAACACACTGAAAACCTTAGGAAGACCAGAACAATGTCGTGCGAACGTTCTAACGTGCCAAGAAACGTTGAGAAGGCTAGACTAATAAATCAACGAACCTTAACAGGGCTTGACAAAAGTCCCGTCCGGTCGTCCGGGACAAGTAGATTTTGAGGTCGGGCAAGTTACTTTTCAGGGTCACTTGCCTGACGGGCAAGCGCTCAGGCAAACCCTCAAAGCTGCGAAAACTGTTAAAGTGCACCTAACCCCAAAATATTTTTTACGCTAATATAAATCTTTGCACCTATTTTAAAAACATTTCGCCATTATTTGCAGTTTTTGACTTTTTTATGGGCTTCAAAACTTGCGACAAACTAAGCACCATTTGTCGCACGACCGAGTTAGAAGGGGCATGGGTATATTCTTGATTTGATGTCACAAACTGCTTTGCATGCATGTTTACAAAGACTTAAGGAGATGCAAATCAGTTTGTGATGTCAAATCCAGAATGGACCCATGCCCTCACTAGCTCGGTCGTGTACCAGATGATGGCTAGATTTCGTACCTTTTACAGCCTATAAAAAGTCAAGACTGAAGGGGATTTCATAAAAAAAGGCGTAATGCTTTTCGAACAGGTGCAAAGAGTTATTTTAGCGAAAAAAATATTTTGGGGTTAGGTGCACTTTAAGTTAAATATCAGTCTGGTCTGACGTTTTTATCAGTTGATTTTTCAGTCACGCAATCGCTTAAATGACTTTTTCTAAAACATTTGGTAAGATGTTTAGTTTTAAAGTGCGTTGAAGCACTTAAACGTTAATCGGTTTTGGTAACAGTAATCAATCAATTGTTGAAATCCCTACCTGACCTGTGAATTGGTAAACAAAGTTCAGAGAACATGCAATAAAAACACTGCTGTAGCTAAAATGGCCTTAATTAGTTTCAATTTCTAGGCAATAATCTACTAGCTGTTAGCAGATCCTTTATGCATTAGTCTTACAAAGGTTTCTTTCCTCGTATTTCTAGTATATTTTTTGTGCTGCGTACCATACACCATATGCAGACGGAGTTGAAGCGAGAAAGTGGAACATATAAGCTTGAGCTTGCGTTTTATATAAAATTTTGAATGTGTGGTAAATTGCTTCTCAATCTGTGGTAACTGTAAGTATATATCAGACAATCGAAGGCCAATTCAGGGTTGTAAACGCAAGCATATTTTCTGGCTTTTTATGCTCTGAGGTCTGGAAAGATTACGAGCTGAGAACTACACTGGTTGGTTAAATACGCGATCAAAATCTGCCTGCATCAAAATTAATTTCTTTTCACAACAAATGACTCAGGGCTCGAGACTAACTTTTCAACTTAGTAAAAAAATAGGTTTCACTAGCCAGGTGTTTTTGCATAATTATGTTCATTATGTGTAATTATTAGCCAAGTTAAGTACTGTAAACATGCCAGACATGCCTCTTTGTAATCTCATGAGTGAAGAACTTGAATGTTGACTATTTGTTCTAATGGCTTAAGATCCTCACATGCAGAATACAAAGTACTATGTGCCTTCAGGGCAAATTCCCAGGCGGCGCGATGTAGTTCACGCCTCACTTTTCCGTTTTGGTCAAATCATGACGAATAACTCGAACAGTAAACCTTATATGAGCATGTCATCATACGGGGAAACGTTGAGAAGACAAGACTAACATTGTACGAACTTTGTAAGGTATGGAGAAACGTCAAAAAGACAAGACTGATACAGCACTCAACTCATGTACGGAAAAACGTCTACAAGAGAAGATTAGTAAATTATAAGCATATTATAAGGTTTGAACTTACTTAATTATAAGGTACGGAGAAACGTTGAGAAGTCATATCAAACACGTTGGTTGCAAATGCACTACAGTAGGGAGAAACACTGCCAATGTACCAAGATACAGACACTAATAAAATAGTCGCAACTGCTAACTCACGGAAAAACGTTTTTAGGCTAAACTAATTCCGTAAGAACGTGTGTGACATATGGAAGAACGCCGAACGGACAAACTGAACTATTAGAGTGGGACAACAAATTTTGGAGAAACGTCTATGAGACAACTAAAATTGCACTAACGTACAGATAAACATTGAGAAGACAAGACTAATGCCGTTTGAATATACTTACATACAGAGAAACGCTAAGTAGTGTCGACTTATCGTACAAATGTACTAACACACTGAAAACCTTAGGAAGGCTAGACTAATAAATTGACGAACCTACTTACGTACGGAGAAACGTTGTGAAGACGTTATGCCAAGACAAACGCTGGGAAGAGAAACTATTGTACGAACATAGCAATTAATGGGAAAAAGTTGATAACAGAAGACTAAAGAACTGTGTGAACCTACTAATGTGCAGACAAATATTATATGAATGCACTAATGGACCTTTCAAGGAAAAGTATGGTGAAACGTTCTGAAGACAGCTAATTTCGTTCGAACGTAGAAATGACGGAGAAAACGTAGCGATCTGAGACAAGAATTAGTAGAGAAAAACGTTTAGAGGACAAACCAAGTATCATACGAACATTATGATATACTTCTACGGAATAAGTTTTAGTTTCTGCTCACTCAATTTGCTTTTGGGATCCGATCATCAGAAGCAATACCTCTTTTTATTTTATAAGAATGTTGGGGCTGAGATTTGCCCCCAAATTTAAGAAAATGTATGGGCTATAATTAGATTATCCTCAGGCTTAGCCAAATTGTATGCGTTCTTGAACGTGGTCTGTTCTACATTTATTAGACGAATGTTTTATTTAACCGCCAACGTCTTCCAAATTTCCTCAAGGGTTTTTCTAATTCACTTAATCCTAAATTAATATGTACTTATTACTTAAACTCTGATCCACGCTAACTTAGTGCATTCATAACATAACATCACATAACAATAACCTTTATTTGCATGACTATAATTATTCACAGTATTGCAAAAGGTACGTTAATTCAGTCAGTAAACATAGATGTTAAGTAATAGAACAGTATCATGAAATCGACAGGAGGATAGTAAATGTGAACGATCTCCCAAAATGTTCAACAGAAGGAGAGCGATCACTCATGAAACACTTTGTGAGATCTTTGTCCATGCCTCATGAATTATTAATGAGCATAAACACGGGCAAGGGAAAATTGGCTCGGGCAAGCAAATCACATTTGCTTGCCCGAAGGGCTAGCTGGAATTCAAGGTTTTTTCGAGCCCTGACCTACTTAAAAAGGAGAAATGTTGTGAAGACGTTACGTAGAGAGAAACGTTGGGAAGAGAGACTGTTTTCTACTTCCGTAGAGTAGTAGTATCGATACGTAGCAATTAATGGGAAAAAGTCGATAAGAGAAGACTGAAGAACTGTGTGAACGTACTAACGTGTAGACAAATATATGAATGCAATAATGGACCTTTCAAGGAAATGTAGGGTGAAACGTTCTGAAGACGGCTAATTTCTTTTGATTGTAGTAATGACTGAGAAAACGTTGCCAACTGAGACAAGAAGTAGTAGGGAAAAACATTGAGAGGACAAAACAAGTATCATACGAACATTATAAATTTATTATATCCTTTTACGGAATAAGTTTTAGTTTCTGCTCACTCAGTTTGCTGTTGGGATCCGATCATCAGAAGCAATATTTGGTTTCCATCCGGTGCTTTAGTGCTTTGAAATTTCACTAGCCAAAATGGCTATTGAAAGTGCAAAACCTACTAGCCAAAACTGAATTTCTACGAGTCTGTGACTAGTTGGCTACCGTTAGTCTTGAGCCCTGAAAATAGCAAAAATTAGGGCGCTTTTACTGGTATTTGCTAAAATGTGAAGACGAAAAATGGAGTGGTCCTCAACAGTGAAACCGAATTTAGTAAATTAACTGCAAAACATTAAAGTAAATCGGCTCAATAAAACCGCACACTGTTCATCCATAAGTCTGTGAGTGTTTGTCATTTGCAATTTCGATTAAGTTTTTTTCTCCAGTGTCCTATATTGCTGATAGAGAAGCGTAAAAAGGCGACTGTTCAATCAAGACTCCCAATACAGACAAATACATTTGCAAGATTTATCCTCCAGGCTAACTGGAAAAAAGTAAAAGATCTGATGAAATATCTTAGTTTGGTCGTAGGGACTTGTCCCACGAACAGTCCACGCGAAGGGACCAAGCATAGTTTGTGGGACTAGTCCCCGGGACTGGTCCCATGAATTCAAACCAGTTTGAATTCGTGGGACTAATTTGGTCCCTGCGACTTCATTTTTTGGCTAAAATGGGTAGTTCACACAAAGGAACTTGGTCCCTGGGACTAGTTGCAGGGACCAGTCGCAGGGACTGGTCCCCTCGTGTGTGCTGACCTTTCCGTAGTGTAAAGCAACTAGGATTGTTACTAATCTCCCCGTAAATGGGATGAAGTCCATCGCAAGGATACCCCCATTATTTTGTTAGGTCTTCTGTTTCGTTGTTTTTGTTAGGTTTATCTTGATCATCATCATCATCATCATCATCATCATCATCATCATCATCATCATCATCATCATCATCATCATCATCATCATCATCACCATCGTCACGGTCATTTTCATTATCATCCTTACCACATCTCACTGCACCAGAAGGTGCATAAAGCCTGGTTGTCATATTGCTGCCAGACTACCTGCGACATAGCCGCCAGTATTGCCTGGGATACTGTTCTGATATGAGAACATAGGCTGCCAGCAACAACAACCATCACAGGCCATTACGCCAGCAAGCCTGCAAAGTTGACTTGAGTTCAACTTCGCAGGCATGCAGGCAGGCACGCAGGCATGCAGGCCTGTGATGGTTGTTGTTGCTAGCGGCGTATGTTCTCATATGTCAGAACAGTATCCCAGGCAGTACCCGGCGGCTATGTCGCAGGTAGTTCACCGGCATATGAGAACCAGGCTTTAGGAGATTAAATTATCCTTCCAATCTGCCCTGTTAACGGCTGCCATCCTTGCTTAACTTTGCAGTCTGGAGAGTCTGCTTTTAAGTGTTGTGGTCAGGTCCTGCTAAAGGTAGGCTTGCTGGGACACTAACATGAGCTTGACAAGAGCTGAACAGCATCAGGCATTGTCTTGCAGCCTGATGTGTTCCTGAAAATGAACCAGACAAATGTTGGCCTGTTAAAATGCAAACATAGAAACTTACTTTTTGATGCAGCTTATGCACCTATAGTAATCTTGTCTTGATGAGCAAAATAATTAGTATCACTACAGAGTTCTACTTCATCTAACATGAAAATTAATATATATCTTTAATTTGTCAATATCAAATTACTTGAGCTACTGTAGGAGTTTGAATTCATTTTCAAGCTTTTTAAATGCATTTCAAGCACTATTTCTTGTTGCATGATTATGTTGTATGGTGTCTGAAAATTTTTCTCACATTTGTCCCAAATGAGAAATCAAAATTTAAAAAAAGTTATTTGACTGAAATTAAACATGTCCAAACATTTTTAATTTATCTTCAGATTTTTTATATATTTTTACACATGTACATGTATAGGCATAGACTATATAATTATTCAATCAAACAATATGAATTATTGTTCCTGTATTTTGACATATTTTTTTCAAGAACCTGTCTTTTAAAGAAGGCTACATGTATACTGTCCAATTCACAATTTGAGTATTTTGTAAATTTGATGCTTTAGTTGGAAGGCACACTGTTTGCTTTTAAATGTAAACCTGTAACCAGGATGGAACATTTCATGGTATTGATTGGTGATCAAGGAATTTTTGAAAAGCAAACAAAGTTAATTCATACAAAACCATGTATCAATACAACAATGGGAATCCCAAATTGAAAAAATTGCTCCAAGGAGACTCCTATCATTAACTTTATTAGCCATTACAGTAATTCAACATTTTTGGTATTAAAATGCCATTTTGGTGACCACAAGAGCAGATTTCCTTTAGTTTGCTAAAACCATTAATTTTCCTTTACATATATACGGATGTGAAACGTGATGATTTCTGCTCTTTTCATCCCTAATGTGACAACTTTCACCAAGCTGTCAAAGCTTTTAATGGACAGTCAATATCAGAGTTTTTGTTCTCGATAATTTGGCTTGCAAATCACTTTTTACATCACTACAATCAATAGCTTCTACACTGATTTTTTGTTCAAGAAGATAACATCATTGGCTTAAAATCCTCTCAACCATTTCTCGTTATATGGACATTATGTGCAATAGATGGGATCTTAGTTGTTTGTTGTGATTTTCAGATAGCTAGAAATTGGTAAGTTAATGGTACATTTGAATTTGATTGTTTGTTGTACTGTAAAGAGGTAGAAAGAATCAATTTGCATCTGGTAAATTTGTTCATGCTTGTCTCTGTATACTACGTAACTTGTGCAAAAATTCCATTTTTTATTTTGTGCATGTACAGTGTAAGCTTAGAATAATTGTCATGCTGGCTAATTTCTTGTTCTGAATGTGAGAAAAGTACAGTGCACAAATGTTCCGACCAGCTGTTTTGATTTTTTTGTTCAGTGAGGAAATTTGCACATGACTTTTAAAATTTCTGTCAAGTATTTTTCACAGTTTTGTCTTTCCAAAGGAAAAGCTTTAATTTATCATCAAGCAGTGTTTTTGATACCACATTTGCAAATTTTTTCACAAATCTTCCGAATCTTCTGTGAACAGTCATATCCTTTTTTCCGTTGAAAGAATGTTTCCTTCAGTTGATATCTGTACTTACACGAAGCTGTTTCAAATTCTTTAGTTGGTATTAAAATATGAGGATTATTCACCTAAACTTGTTTAATGTAGTTGGATACAAAATTAATGGGAATGGTTCATGCACAATCTTTGAAAAAAGAGTTTTCGAAGTGAGTCTCATATTGTGAACTTACTAATTCCTTGGCATTCTAATAGTCATTACAATAAATAAATTTATTTTCTTGTATTAAGTAGACTTACTTGTACTTGTGTACTATACATACCAGACTACACATTGATCTTATTTTAAACTGAAGTTTCATATCTCAAAGATATACACATGTGCATCCATGTGAAATACCAGCTGCCCCTTTTGTAGACAAGTTGCCTAGATTATGTTTCCCTGGTAATGATTGTAAACAAGGTGGTCCAGTAAGCCTTAGCTTAGTTCTCCAGCCTTAATATATCGACATTAATTTCAGAACAATTATTAATTTTACTACTTTGCTACTTTATACAGCCTCGTTACTATGAATCAAGTTTTAAACCTTAACTTTTGACGTTATTTCTATTCCTCTCTACTAGAAATATGTTGTATTGTATTTGCAGGTACATTGACCCATTCGTAAGATTTTCCTTTTTATTAGTGATCTCAGTCTCATAACATTTTTTGTTATTATCTTGCAGAATGGATTTAACTTTAAACTGGATTTGTCAAGAAAGAAAGGTACATGTACTAGTAAGCGTGAATGTTTTTACTTATAAAAACTTTTTCAGTATACACGTATTGTATGTGTTAATACGACGTAGTCAAAGTCCAGGATATTTACTTACTGTAGATCATGCTGTTATTTTCTCTCACAAACACAGCTGAGAAATTAGTGTTCAAGCAGTGACATCTTGTTAGGCGTAGGTGTATGTGCATAATGTGGATCAATTCCATGTGGAAGGGCGATGTTTTGAGTCGTGATTTCAGACCTACATGTAATGCTGTTTCCTGATCAAGGAACATTGCTCCACAAAGCAGTCCTTTGGCCTGGTGACCTGAGGCCCTGTCCATGGCTGGTTGCCCATAGCTTGCAGCCCACAGGCCATGGACTTGGGCTGTATAGGCTGCAGGCTGCAGGCTGCAGGCTGCAGACTAGAGTTCAGTAATGTTATAATAAAACTGTACGTGCCAGCCTGACAGGCACCACACTTAAATACACTTAATTTATATCTTGTCTTTATTTTCCCATAATAGTTCATGATCCTTTAAATGAAAACTGGCATCAAGGCTTAAACTGGGACTTTCTGACAAATAGCAAGACTTTCCCACAGCAAGCAAGCATCGAGAGCTCGGAGGAGGAATGGTCAGACTTCTCTTATTATGATTTGCCAGATACCTTGAAGGTCAGTGAGTATTATTTTAAGTCATTGGTTAGTTACCTGTAAAAGCACCTTGAGGAAAGAGTGTGAAAGAAGCAGACTCCAAAGTTATTCACTCCTGTCAGGAAATACCCACCACATACATGTACATGCATAGATGTATGTGGTTGCAGGGGAAGAAGTTCCAGGGTTGGACTTTTCAGTCACTCAAGGATCCTCAGAGACTCTAGCAGGGTTCACACAGTTATGGAAAGGTCATGGAAGGTCATGGACAGAAAGGAACTTGTGTTAGCATATCAAAATTGATGGTACATACAAGGAAATACTCTTGTGCATGGTGGGAGGGAGAGAGGTTGTAACTTCCTGCTTTCAGCAGAGAACGTCCCTTCCTCCAGTTTTATTGCTAACAAAATTAGTATTGAGCAATGGTGTGAACTACATTTTCCTATACTTTCTCCTAGCTGCCATCTTTCAACTCACAAAGCCATTTTATTCTTCTTCCCATCACCTTTTCTTGTGGAATCCTCTCCCTTATTTACCCATACATTGCATATATAGGATGGGCACAACTGGCCAAAAATTCAAGTTTCTTTCTTGCTGCTCTTTTTTTTCCAGGCTTAACGGCAGGTTTTCTGTTTTTAGGAATCTTTACCCAGATCAGCTGATTCTGTGGAATTCATCATACCACCACAAATGGTGTCCAGGCCTCCTTATCATGCTACTGCTAAAGGTACAGTACTACATACAGTGTACTATAGGGGATCCTTGTTTATGGCGGCAGTCTTTGATCTGGGCATTGTCATAAATTATCGAAAATTTTATAGTTAGAAAGAGACTGGACAATTTGTAAAAATAGCAAATGTGAGAGAAGAATGTTGAAAAATGAAGGAGATATTCCTTTTTGAAAAAGGTTGAATTTACAGACGTTTGTATGGCTGTGTGGCAAGAGTAGTTGCCACCCAGCCATACAAATGTCTGTAACTGTTGTAAATTTTGAAAGCATCATTTAAAACCAGTTTCCATCCTTTTTCTTTCAAACTTTGCATGTTAACTAAATGTTATATGCTCTTCCTGGTTATAATCTTTGTTTGTTTGTTGGATGAATTTCAATTTTCAAGATGTAAAAAATGATGTCAGCAAGGATCCCCCTATACACGATGGGTCAAATTGTGGCCAATTTTATTTATTTGAGTGGATGTTTAGTAAATCAGAATTCAAGTTATCTCTCTGAAAACCAACCCAAGATTCACTTGTGGCTTTGAGGTCAAAATCTTGTGTGAAGCACACTGTAAGCTGCAACTAAGTGAATGGTGGTGGTGCAAAACTGGTGACTGCTAGCACTGCTAAACATAATTGCCATAAGATTTGTTTTTATTATTTATTTGTTCATTTTTTTTTCATACTGCTAACAAGTCAGACTTTTATAGTTTATCCCATGTCATGTTCATGTTTAATAGTCTTGTTTGACTTGTGTACTTTCATAATTTTTTTCAGCCCACCATATTCACACATTCCTGGACACTGAGGTTTCCAATCCATTCAGCTCTGTAATGGAAGACTCGGCTCATCAACTCCCAGGATGTGCAACATCAAACATCACACAAATCAACGGCAACCAAACTTCTGAGCAGAATAGAGTTGGCAACAACAGAGTACCTGCTGAAGGAAATCGGGATAGGGTCGCTGTGTCCAAAGCGTTTGATGGAAGTCCATATTACAGACAATCAAATCTGATACTGAATGGCAAACAAAGACAAGAGAACCGTTTTGAGGAACTGCAGCGCAATGGACACCATTATCCGGTTGCTGGCTCTCTCTCTCAAATTCAAATTAAAGCTCCTCCTATAGTTGTTTCTTCTGAGCTACCCACACAGAAGTCTTCTGAAGCAGGTCACAATGTAAATGGCACAGCAAGGAGCAGTGAAAATGCTAGTTATTTGGAAAGACTTAAGAGGAGTTTTCCGTCAAGTGGAGGCCACATGAGCTCTGATTCTCAAGAGACAGCATATGATAAGTTTTCACGGAGATCAAGAGAGTTGTCTCAGAAAAAGGAAAAGTACAGTGATGATGTGGGAGGCAAGAAAGAGCATTCACCCAAATCAGTGTCATTTGCATCATCTGTGAAAGATCTTGAGGAACCAATGAGGTCGACATCCCCTGACAAAGGACTAGACGGCAGTGTGAGACATGGCCCCACAAGAAATGACTTTGCCATGCCAAGAGCACACAGAGTACAGAGTAACGTAGTGCTGACTGACGGAATAAGGGAAAAGTTGTTTGGGCCTGGTTTGCAAAATAGTGACACAAGAAGAAGCTTTGATCACAAACCAAAGCAACAGACGACAGCAATGGAAAGCAAATATTACGATGCTGGGGATGTCCCTCTTCCACCCTCCCCTCCCACTAGAGATACCAACAAAGCGCCAAATCATCGTGATTCACACTCTGGTTCAGTTCAAGTTTTGTCTCTTTATAATGAGAAAAGCTTGTTTGCATCAAATTTCTCTCAGGGTTCAGGCTCATTTCCCAGACAGAGTAACATTGGTTCAGGCTTTAGTGAAAGTACAACGTCACGCTCTAGTGCAGGGTCGTCGTTTGGGCCAAAGAGGGATACATTTGTGCAGCAGTCAAACAGTAAAGTAGATTTTACTCCCAGCAGTAGTTTGAGAGCTAGCAGAGATGCCAGTCTAACACTTGAAGAGTTGCTGTCAAGTGGTAGTGTGAAATCCAGTCCAGAAAATTCACCATCACCAACAAAGTTGGCTTCACAGTTTGAAAAGACCAGCCTTAGCAGCAAGAAAGAACACTCACTTGATGACTATGAAGATGAGAAAGGAGGTCTGCTACAAGATTTAAGGTACAGTGGTTATGGTTGTAGCATCATGTATAAATGAAAATGTAACAGACAGAGCAATAAACAGTCAAGACTTTAAGTGCAGCCAGCCAGGAAAACAGGTTAACAAGAATTGATGACCAGACAGGCAGATAGACAGACAAACAGAGCACTAGACAGACAAGACTTTAAGTGCAGCCAGCCGTGAAAACAGGTTAACAAGAATTGACAGCCATACAGACAGACAGACAGACAGGCAGAGGACTAGATAGACAACTTAAAGTGCAGCCAGCCAGAAAAACAGGTTAACAAGAATTGCCAACCAGACAGACAGAGCACTAGATAGAAAAGACTTCGAGTGCAGCCAGCCAGGAAAACAGGTCAACATCAGACAGGCAGACAGACAGACAGACAGACAGACAGACAGACATACATGTACAGATGAGACAGTGGAGCCAGCCAATAGGACAGGTACAGTGTAATCAAGAATTGAGACCCAGACAGACAGCACAGCATCCATGCACAGAGACAGGCTCTCTAGAAATCCAGCCGGCCAAACAAATGAAGACACAGACAGACAAACAGACAGACAGACAGACAGACAGACAGACAGACAAACAGACAGATGTCATGACAAGTACACTGTAGATACATGTACATGTATCTACATGTACATGGGTCTAAATGTACAGACAGAAAGACAGACAAGGAAACCAGTTTTTTCAGCAATGCGATCAACTTTGTGTTTCGTATTTCACCTTGTTGTTTCTTTCTGCTGTTTTAGTTTGAGGAACTCATTTTCAGTGGACACTTCACAAAGAATTTCCTGTGCACTCTGGGCCATGAAGCTACTGGAAGCCTCACGCACATCCAGCCCAAATACCTATCAGGATCTACTCATTAAGGTATTTTTAATTAATTAATGTTCATGAACACAGCCATAAAATTAAATAAGGTTTATGCAGAAGAGGATTATGTACACGTACTCTTTGCCAGCTGGGCTTGACAAAAGTCCCATCCGGTCATCCAGGAGACAAGTAGATTGTGCGGTCAAGCAAGTAACTTTTCAGGGTAGCTTGCCCGATGGGCAAGCGCCCGGGCAATCCCTCCACCAAATTACCAAGTTTAAGACTGTTGACTGAATGACAAATAATTAAGCACCGAAAGGGCACACAACCGTTTAGCAAAGCTGCAAAAATTGTTAAGTTAAACATCAATCTGGCCTAACATTTTTATCAGTTGATTTGTCAGTCGCGCAATCGCTTAAAATGGCTTTTTCTAAAACAGTTTGTAAGATGTCTTCATGTTAATTTTTTTAACATGAGCAAGTGGGAAATTGGCTTGGGCAAGCAAATTCTGAGACTAGCTTGCCTCAAGGGCAAGCTGGAATTCAAATTTTTGTCAAGCACTGTTTACGTGCATTTGCTGGCAAGAAACCAAACAGCTATTCTTTCAAGATTTTTATTCCAATCAGATGCTGAATTCTAATAAAATTGATTGTTATTAGGGTCGAATGTTTCGTCGCTGGTACCAAAAAACAAGGTTGAAGAGGCTTATCAAGCAAGAAGATGAAATAAAGCTACAAAGGTACAGTAACTCTCTCTCTCACTTGCAAGAAATTATCTTTTCACAATGCAGTATGACAAAATGTAGGCCGCCTGCTGAACCACGTGTGTTTTGGCTCTCTTCAATGCCGTGCTTCCATGGCAATTGACCAAAAGCCAACAAAGTTAACATGTTTCTTTTCTGTTCAAAGTGCTGTGACTTTCTGGCAAACTGAGATGCAACATAAATGTTTTGAAGCTTGGCGAAATGCAAGGAAGGCCCAGCACGAGAAGGCTGATCAACTGCGGAGAAAGCAGATGCTGCAGAAAGGGTTGAGTGCATTAAGATTTGCTGTCAATCAACACAAGCAGGCTGTTGCTGAACTGCAAACCAGGGCTGATGCCAAAGTCATGGCAAAGTACTGGCTAAAGGTTAATAGTTTAAGTATCATAGTGTACAAATTGTAATGTTGCTTTGGAAACAAGAGGTAGGCTACAATACATTTCCCATTTTCAACTGAGCTTCCCTAGGTGAATCTGAATTAAGAACAGTAGTGAAAATCCTTGTGTTGGGTGGGTCAACCACACTTGCTCTAGTTGAATTGTGTTGGCGAGTACTGTCTGATTAGCTCAGTTGATTGGGTTCATAATAAGGCCGCAGATTAGTCGGACATGGGCTCAAATCCTGGTTAAAATAACTGGTTTAGTCATTCACGAAGTTCTAACTACCAGTACATGCAGTCTCACCTTAGCTGATAGGATCCTTTGGGATTAGGGTTAATTGATTAGTTGGAGTAAGGGAAAGAGTTCCCAGTGTTGCCATATGGAATCTACAACGTACCAATTACAGTATGTACAATGGGGATCATTATTTTGGTATGGATCACCTTGCCTGAAATGTAATCTGTAAATTTCTACCGGGAGCATGGTACATATTCTTGTAACTTGCAATTGCATGCAACTGGATAAAAATTCATTAAATAAAATATGATAGTTGATTTATCTGCTACTTTCTTACTCAGTGGCAAAGATGTGCACAGATGAAGGTAACAGCAAGACTGAGAGAAGCGTTTGACAAATGGCAGATGTTTAAAGTGGCCCAGAACAGGTAATCAACAACAGAGTCAGGGAGCAGAAATGGCACAGTGGTGAGAGAACTCGCTCCCACCAGTGTGGCCTGGGTTAGAATTCTAACGTTGACACCACTTGTGGGTTGAGTTTGTTGTTGTGTCTTTTTTGCTCTTTTCCTTTTTCTTTTTTTTTAGGTTGTTGTGTCTTTTTTGCTCTATTTTTTGCTCTGAGGGTTTTCTGTCAGGTTACCTTCCTCCTCAAAAACAAATGTCCCAGAGTCCGCATTGTATTCAAATTGAGTTTGCTGTTGAGTTGGTCAACAAACAAACGAACAAACGAAAACAAGAATAAATCCAACAAAACTCACGGCATAAAATGACATAACACTATACTTGCCCAACTATTGTTTGCACTACAGATTTGGTTTGCTAAAACATTGTCCATTTTGCCTTTACAAGAAGGCTAACGTTCTAAAGATTTCTCCACACACACAAAAAAAGCCTTTGCTACAGCAAGATTAATCTTAATTCTGCCTTCATGCGAAAAAATTACAACAAGCAAGTGTTTAAAACACATAACCCACAGTGCATGCAAAAACTGGGGAAGTTTACATGTAGAGTGTTTTTACTCGATATTCGTCTTAAAATCACGATGTATGCACACAACTGTAAACGTATTTTATTATTGATCGCATGTAGTTGTACTTACGTTCTTTCAAGAAAGAAAAAAATGTTGTTGCCCTGTAAAGGCGCTGTTACATGAGGCACATTTTCTCTGCATCTTGCAATGCAGCGCCATTGCGAGACTTGTTGTAGACCAAATTGCGCTTGTAACATCCTTTTGTAGTCTGTCTCGAAACAAAAAATTGCGTTGCGAGTTACAGGAAAAGTAGACTAGCCTTCTAAGTTGCATCGTGTACCATGTATTCTGCAACTTGTCCCACGATACTCTCGTCATCATTGCTCTACAAGTTGCAGGAATAAATGTCCCTCGTGTAACAGCGCTTTAATAATCTGGGTATGTGGTATAATTATTATAAATTTCTGTATTAAAAATGGCCGTTAATTTGTAGGGGTGCAATGATGGAAGACATGGCTGATAGGCATGTTTTATCGAAGAACTACAAAAGATGGAAGCTCAAGTACCAGACAGAACAGAAGAACGGAGTGGCATCACTGCACTACAAGTATGTTGCATATCAGAAGCATGATCACAGAAAGAGAATGGTAGTCGAATAAAACACACGCAGAAATGGCCCTTTTTATTTCTGCTTTTGACAATGTGATTATGTCCTGATTGCCTGACCCTACAATCTCCAAGTGAGGATAGCTGTACTGTAATAATTCTCAATCTCGACTGAATTTCGAGCTTTCACGCTTGTTCATCGGACATCGGTTTTCAGTGAACAATCCTGCTTTTTGCCTTATAAGAAAATTGTATTGCCAAGTGCCACTGTGTTCAAATGTTTTTGCCATGAAGCAAATGTCTTGTCCAAAAATCTGGGGGGAAAAATCAACAACAATTACATGCACTATGTGGGGAATTTTATAAAATGATGTTCAAAGATGTTCCCCTCGCATCTGTTGGAGGTGAGGTAGTTATAAATAACTCGATATTACGTGCCGCGTTGGTTGTTTATCACTTCATATCCAACGCGCACTTGCATAACTGCTAAACGTTTTCATTGCACAAAGGCTGAACTTGCTAGAAAAACGTTTTTTATTTCAAGAAAATTACACTTCTAATTGTGTAAATTGTTTCAAACTCAGATATAATTAGTTTTTCTATATGGCTCGCGTATTCAAAACTACAATCTTGAAGTGCAGGTATTAATTATTAAGGGCCGCGTTGGAAGTTAAAGTACATTGTTCACGACATAATGTTTCAAAAGTACGCGTGAAATTATTCAACAGGTGTTTTCTCATTAATTATTTTTGCTGTTTAATGTTCGTTATAGCAGTTAATTTACAGTAGCGATTTTTTGGAGGCTTTTTAATATTTGAAATCATTCATGTAGTACGTACATAATTTATTGTTATAAAGCTGGTATATTTTTAACATCTGTGTTTAAGACTTTGGTATTATTTGGAGAGAAAGATTTGGGAAACGAAAATGGCCCGTTTGTGGCAGAAAGTTTTTGAATGATTTTTATGGAACACAACACATTTCTTACATGCTTTTAATGAACTATAAAAGTAATTTTAGTCGGTCGTCCAATCGAACTTTACTATTAAAATAAACTCCTTTTGAGCACATCATGGACCTCTTTGGGGAGGATTTGCTTTCAATAGACTGGGACAGTTATACGGTTCAATATCATCTTTCTCCGGATCTCGCTCGAGTACATTTTCAAACGCTAGCTCACACAAGTACAATCACGGCAAAGTTAATTTTCAAGGTTTATTTTTTCTGACCAGAATCGGACTTCTGACCAAGAGTTGGCACAGCTGGCGGCTGTATGTTGCACAGAGGGTGGTCAAAACACGGCTGAAGGAAGTTGCCAGGTACGTGTTGTTAATTTATTAACTTTTACATTTCTATCGGACGTTCCAATTTCGGCCAAAGCTAAACGTCCCAAAATTGAACAAAATTTTCTTTCTTTCTAGATATCGTTGTGAATGAAAGCCTGAAAGCCCACGTGTAAACCTTGCGAGCCCACAGAAGCCTTATGCTCGTACTGTACTTTTTTGGAACGCCGCGTTTTGCCCAACGAAACTGTTTTGCCTTCTACTACGCTTCACGTTTCGCGAATATTCGTGCTTTCAAAGTTTTACACCTCCTTCCTCAAGTACTTAGAGAAAAAAGTGTCTGTTTTGTAGTTCACAAACGCGAAGATAGATAGATATGTACAGATAGATAGATATGTACAGACTAATACATAATGAGGAGAAGGTGGGCAAGCATCTGTACATTTGTACCACGGAACTCCTGCACCTTAAGAAATAAAGAATCTTTGTGCTTAACTTGAATTTGTATCCGTTTTACCGGTAGTTTCCCTTGTCCAAAAAGAAACATGCAAATTTTTCTTAGTGAATAGTTTGAATTTTTCGATGTTATTTCTTCACAGAGTTCACTATGAAGAGCATTTACAAGCCAGGTTATTTGCGGTGTGGAAGGAAAACACAAAGAAAGCTGTTGTGGCACACAATATGACCTCGTGAGTAAAGAATTACTTTAAGCAATGCATTACCTAGCAACAAGTTCACAGTAATATAGAATTGTTTTACGTTACAGAAAATATTGGGAATACTAAACAATTTTTTTCTCCTATCCAGGAAACGCATTGTTATAAAAGCCTTCTATTGCTGGAAGAACTGGACGCAATATGCAAAGTACGTTATGTGGCTATATAGAGAATATTTTGTTTCATTTCCCGTTTCTCTATTTTCAGAAGGGCTAGCGTTCAACATGATTTGTTTAAGAAGTACCGAATGCCCACCCGCCAGCTCGTTTTTGTATGTTGATAATTTTCGAAAACAAACAGCTAAGATGGCAGTGGCTTTAGTTTCGACAGCTGTAGAGACTAGGATGTTGGCTACTAGCTGGTATTGTTGCAAAATTCTTTGAAATGTGTGTCTTGTCCATGCGCAAAAAGAAAACTCATCACTTACATCTCTTTTCCTCTTCACCACTAAAATTATCCATATCCTTCTCTTTGTTGTCCCGTGCCTTTTCAGAATCATTCGTCTTCGGTTCCAAAGCATGTGTAAAGAATATCACCGTCACAAACTGGTCAAACAAGCTTTTCATCACTGGCAAGTTCGGCTGATGAACAGACGAGCTGACAGGAGTTATTCCTGCAGGCTGCAAAGGTGAACTTTTTTGACAGTGTATAGTTCCTACATGCACCATAATGCATTATCCAGCTCACGCATGTCCCTGAAAACATGTCAGGAAACGTTCACATCCAAAAGAGTCAAAACTGTGCTAACATTAACCTTTTAAACCCTGATATAAAAATGCACATTCTCCTTACTGTTCTCCATGCATTTCGTATGAAACTAGCAAGGAGAATGTGTCTAAATACCAAAACATCTCATCCTTGGTGATTGTTTATTTTGTTTTAATCGCTTGAATGTTTGAACAAGCATTGATGATGTAAAGAGAAATTTCATTTTCGTCACTCTTAGGGCTTAAAGGGTTAAATCTATCGTACATGACATGCTCTTAGAGAAAGACAAGAGAAAGATTCCCGTGAAGTGATCTTTTCAAAGGAAGAACAAACCATAGTCATCTATTGTATTCATGATACATACATATACGGGCATACTTTACTGGCTTGTCCCCTCGGGGCTTTTGAGAGTCAATGGTACAATAAGATTAAAATACACAAAAGCTCAGTTCATTAAATGCATGAAGTAAAATAGTGAAACAAATGTGACAATCAACAAACTGGGGCGCTCTTAAACTGGGAGAACAAATGATTTTGCATTTAAACGTGTCATCACAGATGCTTTGAAAGAGTCACTTTCTGATCGCTTCCACTTTTATCCATTTAAAGTTTTTTTTTTCTTGATAAAATATAATATATTTTACACTCGTCATCCCATTGCTATTCCCTGTATCTTAAAAGAACCCTGAAACGACCCGCCTTATGTGTATCAGCAAATCCTTATTTTCATACTCATTTGTTCGAATGTTTGTTTTTCGCTGTCTGTAGGAAGATTTTCAAGCTGTGGTTCTTACGATACAAGAGGAAAGTCATCCACAGGCACCTCTGCAAGGCGTTAGCCAAAAAGGTAGAAAGACTGTTCAAATTATGAAAAAAGATTGACACCTGTGTGTGTTCTGTTCCTTTTTGTTCAAAAGTCGATTAACGGTAACGTGGGATTACAGCAGTTTGAAAGCATGCAGTCAAAAGTAATCATATGAATTTACTTTGCCAAGCTATAACAGTTTTAACAGTTATAACAGATTTAACATTGATGTTTTTACCCTGGATTAGCCTAATCCTGCTGCGAACAACCGAGTATAAAACTCGGATAAGTGTGTTTCAGTTTGTTGTTTTTTAAGTACGTTTCTCGAGGCAGAACTCAGTTGTCAACGCTCTATTTCTCTTATGATCTGAAGTGGCTGTTATGTTTTATAATAATAAAATAAGTGATTTCGCCTTCTTTGTTTAAAAACATTTAGCAATGTTTTGGCAGCTTCTGTGACTCAAATTAAGGTGACGAGAATAATATTGATTTAGCGTTAAAAATAAACAATCTCACAAAAGTAGCCTCGGTAAAAGTTGCAATAACCGCGGGTATTGTTCACTCCGTGCCGCAGATATGCCTCTTTAGCTTGTCAAAGCCTCTTCATTAGATTTACTCGATCCTTTCTGGGATTGCGGTAAGAAATAACAAACACACTTTTCTTTCTAGGGAAAGAAGCGTCGTTTCTTTAACAGATGGTCAAGTTACACAAAACAGCAGACAGAAAGAAGAGAAGTGTTTGTGGGGACACTCGAACGCATGCTAACGAGCATCATGTTCAATAACTGGAGACAGCATGTGAAAATGAAACAATCGCTCAGGTTAGCTTTACATGGAGTCAATGTACATTTAATCTGTAATAAGAATACTAATGGCTAATTCTGAATGAAGTTCCCAATGGCTAATGGATGTATTGGTGTGAGAAAACGATCGCATATTACATGTAGCTGCAGGGATGATCGGCAAAAGTGGGTTAGCCTGGGTAGCTGGCGGTATTGTCTGTCCCTTCGCGCAAACAATCCCGCCAGCTACGGATGGATGCTTCTCCCAATTCCCTTCGCGGCTATTCCCTTCGCGGCTCCGCCGCTTGAACTTCGCGCAAGCATCCCGCCAGGCTAAAAGTGGATATTAATATTGCTTGAGTCACCTAACAATTTCTCAAGGTGTTTATGAGTTTAACGTTCTTTCTTCTCAGGAGCAAAGAAATCCAGTTAACGCAAAAGAAGAACTACCTTGCATCACGAAAAGTGATGGATCGATGGTTGTTTGCCATGAAAGTTGCCAACTTTAGAAAGAAAGCAAAAATGAACTGGTCAAGACGCTGTACAAGGTGAGAGCTAAAATAGAGTAGATTCTTAGTGACTTCCAGAAACCGTAAACTGTTTGTAATGGAGGAAACGAAATCAGCTGGTTAGCGTCCCTGCTCATAGACACGATCATCTAAGGTGAGATTGCTTCCTTTATGGACGGTGGGTTCTAATACAGAGGTATTTTTGCAAAGGCTTCGACTTTGGGGAAAAAAACAGATCTTAGCAAGGATTATTGGGATCTAAAAAGAAAAATGTGGGTAGCCACGCATTTTCAGAGATAATTTAGCAACGATAATTGTAAGAAAGCTTTAAAATACAAAGAATGCATGGCATTTTCTTTTCAAATTTAAGCTCAATTATCCCTGAAGAATGCGTGGTTACCCCAAGTTTTCTCTCTGGATTCTAATACTCCTTGCTAAGATCTGCTCTTTCCACCTGATCGTAAACTGCGCAAAAATACCGTTGTATTAGTAGGCAAATTCCTTAAGAAACCCGAATATCTCAGTACCCGAGATGTGCAGAACGTATGTGCGGTAAGAAAAGGAGGCATCGCCCTTATTCCTTGTCATCCTGATCATACCCAGGTATTTAAAGACCAGGGGGCCGTTCCTCGAAAGTCCCGAGAACTTTTCGGGGCCGGAAAGCTATTTTATGTGCGCGATGTTTGCATTAAAGACTCAGCTTTCAAACCAACAAAATTTGAGTCTTAAATGCAAACATCGCACACATAAAATAGCTTTCCGGGCCCGAAAAGTTATCGGGACATTCGAGAAACGGGCCCCAGACCCGAGATGTGCAGAACGTATGCGCAGTAACAAAAGGAGGCACCGTCCTTTTGCCCAGTCAGTCTGATCGTACCCAGGTATTTAAAGACCAGGTCATATGTCTGGCTGGGATTCTACCCTGCCGACTGGATTAACCAAAAGGTGATAGTTAGGGAGAGTATTTCTACACTAATTTGAAAAAAAAAAAAAAACAACAACAACAACAAGAAGGCTTGTTTGGGTGCTTTTTAAAGTTACTGTTCTCTTGTCAACAGGAAAGCCTGTGAAGCGTGGAAGATTCTGTTGAAGAGGAAATACCTGGAGCAACGGTTGATCGACAATCGCAGTATCTGGGAAAAGTTAATCATGAAAAGTACGTGCCACTGACCAACACTTACAGATAAATCAAATATGCAAAAGTTAAATAAAATCATTATCACGCGTACTTTTTTAAGCTACAAGAAAGTAACTGGATGCAAGAAGTGAGAGGTCACATCACATGTCTGTCGATAACTTGCATTTTCACAAGTGGGAATAATTGTGGTTTTCTAAGCCCAACTGCTCTCTCGCAAACCATAGTTTACGTTTATTTTTCGTTTTTAGGAATGTTGAAGATATGGAGACAGCAAAAACGAAAAGTTGATGCGGAGAACGAGAAGGTGTTTAGAGCCCGAGCTATTTTGGCGCGTAACTGCAAAGGTCGAGTTCTGCAGGCGTGGAGAGTTGTGAATCAAGAACAGCAGATTATCTCGCCCATGGTGGCCAGGAGAGATAGGAAAGAAATGGCAAGGTATGCGAAAAGTTCAGATGTCTGCTCTCTTCTCTTCTCTTCTGCACTGGGATTGTGATCCAGTGTTCAATCTAGAAATTGGTCAAAGTGGGTCATATGTCCCACATGTCATTTTAAATTGGGTCATTTTAAAAATGGTCTGGGTCATGAACAGTTGCGGTAGTTGCTGAAGCTGTTGGCTTGTGAAGTTGACTTGTAGTGATACTTATCGAACTCTCATCCGATCTTTCTCCATCCTTCTCCGGTCCTTCTTCATCGTTCTCAGGAGGTTCAACGGCCGTTCTCTTTTCGATAAAAAATGTTAGCCTTTGCTGTCGTTTCATGTTAATTTCACAAAGAAGAACAACTGAACCGTGAAAAACATCGATGGCCCAAGCAACGCTTGCAAAACGTCGAAATGGGGGGTCTAGTCTCTCTCGGAATTGTGTGAAACGCCTGACACAAAAAGTACTCGTAGGCGCGCGTTTGTACTTTTATTTATTGCCAAATGCTCGTTACTTTGTAAGTACTTCTATGTGAGGTAGCTTTTTTCGTTTTTTTTTTTGTGTGTGTCAGTATGACACCACGATAATTTCATTTTGCGTCAGGATATAATTTACCGCGTCAGTGACACAAAGACGCGGCCTAGATTGAACACTGAGTGATCATACAGAGTTAGGGCCTGGCTACACTAGGAAACATTGTTGCGGAAACAATGCTGCAGGCGCAAATGTTTCCCAGTTTAGCCGCGTGAGAAACATATGCTGCGGAAGCAAATTTTACGTCCTGGAAGCAAGGAAATGTTTCTGAATCAAGTCAAAAACATTTTTGCTTTGCGGACGAAAATTTTGCTCCCGAAGCGTATGTTTCCCAGTTTAGCCACCCAAGGAAACATGTCTGGAAACAATGTTTCCGCAACAATGTTTCCTAGTTTAGCCAGGCCCTTATGCTAACCATGAAACGCCTTTCTCCACCATATCCCCGGCGAAATGTACGAACAGCCTGACAAAATGCAGGGGGTGATGCCCTAATATGAAAATACATATTCTCCTTACTGTTCTCCATACATTTCTTATGAAACTAGTAAGGAGAATTTGTCTAAATATCAAGACAGCTCATCCTTGGTGATCACTTCTTTTATTCTCATTACTTGCTTGTTTGAACAAACAGTGATGATATAAAGAGAAATTTCATTTTCGTCACGGTTCTAGTTCTCACATACTAAGGAAAAGGCTAATCCAATCGCCAGCCTGACGAGTCATTTACATTTCTAGTCTTTATATTTATGGTGGCATAAAACTAGAATCATGACAGCTGTAAAATTACCTAAGCATGTATGCGTCTTGCAGGGTATTTGATGCGTGGAGGCTTCATGTGTATCGGCAGAAGCACATTGTTGATCAGAAGACAAGAGCAACAGAAAAAATTGTGGACAAGCACTTTCTGTTTTGGAGGTAATGTTTAGTCCCTTATTGGTTGTGTTGACCATCTACTATCCTCTCATGAGTTGTGTCATTTTTTTGTTACTGTTTGTTTGTCTGTTTGTTTCACTACAGAGATCGAGCGTACCTGCGCATAAAGGAAAGACAAGCTAAGGAGACATTACTGGAGAGTAAATTGTCGAGGGCGTTTGCAGCTTGGAGAAGTAAGTACACCCCCATGACATTTGTCGTAACTGTGATTGGCTATCTAGCCAATCAAAGTTACGTGATTGGCTGTCACAGTTACGTCATTGGCCAGATAGCCAATCACAGTTAACGCAAATAACGCAGTTAACCAGTCAGAATTTAAAGCAAAATCATGCAGCTGGTGCCTAGTGTGGAAAACATGTAAAACTGGTGCTGATCGCACGAAAACATGTAACGGGTGCCAAGGGCGGGAAAACGTAGAACCGATGCCAAGTGCGGGAAAACATAAAGAGTGCCAAGTTTGAGGAAGGATGCAATGGTTGTGTAACCAGTGGTTTTGATTTTCACAGGCTACGTCAAGGAGCAGCGGCACAACAGACTCAAAACACGCGCGCGAAGATTGCAGTTGATGGAAAAGTATTACGCTGCGTGGAGAGAGAAAGTGCAAACCAGGGCCGAGGAAAAGGTGGAGGAGACTGGGAAGGAGGTAAAAAAGACTCGCAAAGGGGATCTATCAGTTACTTGACTTTTATTTGGCAAAGGATGTGTGGAATCTGGGGTACAGCCATTTTAATCTATACCAGTGCACCAGAGGTCCTTAGTAGTCTCACAAATGTTTCTTTGCACGGTTAGAGCGTAGCCCAAATTTAGTCTACTAGTACGCTTATTGCAAAGCCATATCTTGCGGCGGGAGGAGCGATTTTCCGCAGAGGAGGTGTCTCCTCGGAAAGTACAAATGGATTTCCCTGGTTGATAGAAATGAAGTTGCGTTAGATGTATAAGAAAATACGAAGTACCAAAATCCTATTTGTCTCGTACTTCTCTGAGTGTCGTCAGAAGAATGAGGATCCAGCCACGTAAACAAATTTAGCAAAATCCACCGGACCAATCGTCGTTATTGGACGGTATTCTTCAGAAAAAATGTACTTGTAACCTTGGTCTCGAGAAGTGCACGTGTTTAGGAGAGTTCAATCATATCTTGATATCGTTTGGCTTCTTGTGGAGAGTTCTAGGCGAAATTAACTCATGTTCATTTGAAAACAGTGAATGAAAATGTAATGATCGTTGTTGTTACTTTTGCAGGCTCGCAGTACGCTGCTGGTCACGTGGTCTTTCAGGTTTTGGCGAAAGTCTGCTGAGCAACAGAAAGAGATTCGCCTGCTACAGCAAGAAACTGCTGACCAGGTTTACCAAAAAATGGTTATGAGAGAGGCCTGGGCCGTGTGGGTCAGGAGGTACCGCGTAGAGGAATGGGCAAGGTGAACCTTCCTTTTTGTTACCTTATTTTTTTATTTTTGTTTTATTTGTTTGTTTTATTGTTGTTCTTGTTTTTTTTTAAAATCCAATTCCTTGATTGTAGTCAAGGTTGATAGTTTTTAATTGCCAACGAAGATGGGGTTGAACGAAGTGCATCCCAATTCATAGCTTAAGCTCTAGCGGTAAAAGTTAGTGTGAAGTGTAATCGTTCAAATGAAATGTCCTGTCGTACTGTTTATTATGCGATACAAGGTGGTTCGGACTTTGGAGCCTGTGGATGAAATCTTCAGGTGTGGTTATTCAAATAAAAGCTTTTGAATTAGCACTTTCTCTATAAGCTGTGCAAGATGTCTCTTACTTTGAGTCTGTAAATTAAATCCCAAAGTGCGATCATTCATTCAGTACTTTCCTGTGGTACTGTTTATTGCGCTGTGGACAAGGGTTGTAACTTTTAAGTTTGTTGACCACTCAAATAAATGGTGGTGAACAATACTTTTTTGTGGTGCTGTTTATTATCCTACCAGCGAGAACTGTCCGTTTTTCGAGTTTTCCCCAAGTAGGAATTTTAGAAAATTTGTCTCATTTGTGCTTTGTCACTTCTTTCTTTCAATCAGGAATCACGCCCAAGCAAAAAAGGAAGACTTTCTTAGGAAAGTATTCCAAGCTTGGCTCAGATTCACCAAAGAAATCCTTCAGCGCGAAATGCAGCAATTTGCGACTTCTTTGTCTGGTCTGGACTCGTCGTTTGGGTCGTTTGCTCCGTCAACATTCCGTAACACGCTCGGCTCTACGCTCGGGTCTACCTTCGGGTCGACCCTCGGGTCGCCGTCGCCGACCATGTCTGATGTGTTGACCTCTTCGGGATACGGGGCCTCAATCAGGAGAGGATCCGGCAGTGTGTTCACGTTTGGTTTACCACCAAAGGAAAGAGATGACGATGTAAGTTAGAATTAACCCTTCAAGCCCCAACATCTTTATACAAATTCTCCTTACTGGTCTCCATACATTTCACTGACTACTCAGTAATTGGGAGAACTTGTTTACACATTAAGACAATTCATCTGTGGTGATCATCTACTAAATTCTCATGACCTTTATGTGTTATAGTGCACAGATATAAGGAGAAAATTGATGCTGATCACTATTGGGGCTTAAAGGGTTGAAATGGAAGGATCTTTGACATGCAGTTTCATGATCAATTTCTACTGTCGTGTATTTTGTACGTGCGCACAGACGTGAATTTGACGGAAGAAATACGTTAAAAAATTCTTTTTTGGACGAAATGTCTCGGTAACTTATGTGAATGTCTACTGAAATATTGAACTTACTGCTGTAAACGAAAGACTTTCTTAGCTAATAACTAATAGCACCAATTAAGTTTGTTTTGTTTGGAATATGAAACTGATGATTAAGGTCGTGTAATCGTCTATAAGTTGGACGTTTTGGCGGAGATGTGCGAAAGTCTTGGTACTTTGTTTTTAAGTTAGTGTTTTCGGTGATTGGTGTGTCGAAAACGTGAGTTGACATTTGATGCTGATGATGACTTCTTAGGTGAACACTCACACCGGGAAATTTTTTTTGACGTCTTGTTTGCAATAGCTAATGTAAACCCCTCGTTGCTTTCTGCTCTATACTTATAAAAAGTCAACAGTCAGCACCTCTAAACGGTAAATATCTGTTGTGTGTTTGTTTTCAGACTGCTTCGTTGCCAGGAAGAATCGATCAGATCGACCATCTGTTGAGACCTGCAGAGAGTCCAAACAGCCGGCCCGTCTCCCCCATATCCGTCCTAAGGGACTCCCGTCCCGTCTCCCCTTTGGTGTTCAATTTGTTAAATTCAAACCATACCAGCCCTGCCCCCTCCCCTAGTCCGGAGCACCACTGGCCGTCCACCCCTCCCATCAGGTATCAACAAGAGTTCTCACCTGTCAAATCAGAGGACGATACTGGAATCCATTCAGGAAGCAGCGAGTCCGACCACGAGGTAAGGGGGGAGGGGAGGGTGATGGAGTTGAGATTTGGTAGGGGGTGAGGAGGGTACACTTTGGGGACTTGATGAAACTGGCAACTTCGGTAAAAAAGAACGTGACAAAACAGTAGATTTCATTAGCCAACCAATGACTTTGCACGTGCTTGACATTCGGGTTTTTTTTTTTTTTGCCGTTTTAAGCTAAACAACAACGTGAAATTACTGTTAAATGTCTCATGGTGAGCAAACGATGGTGAATTATGTTTCTCTATCTGAAAAATCGCCATTTTCATGTTTTGTAAAGGGTATTTCTGTCATCTTTTAAAGCTATTGTCTAGGGCGGTAGGGAATAAGTCTTCAGAGAAGTACCTATGACCAGGAATCAACCATACGGCGGTAGTGTCTGAATCTCAAGGCAAGGGGAAGACTTTCAGCGTTCCTGTCGGGTGACAAATTCATTGAAGGAGCTGGGCATTCTATTTTGAAAATGCCCTGACTTAAAGCCATATTCCTCCAAGCTTTATCGACAAATTGCTTCAAAACAGGGAAGGAGAATTTTAATGCTGATCTTTCTTTCCAGGATGACCGTATGAGCACTGCTTCGTGTACCTCATTTACCGGGCGTAGCACTGTGAGTGATATGCGGGACCGTGAACTGATGGCCACAGAAACCATCCTACACTGGAGAAACCTACCGCTTAGCCTAACATTCAGGACGTGGCTAAAGTACACACGACAGAGAAAACTGCAGAAAGAACTGCTGAATTATCTCACAAATAACAAAACCACGGAACTGATGGTGAAGACTTTGGCAACATGGAGGAGAGAACTTTATACTAAAGTCACTGCAAGGCAGCATTGGGTGAGTTTCTTTTTGTACTCATTATTTTGAGGTTTTCGTTTAACTGCTTTATGTTGCTGTGATCTAGTGCAGTTTAATTAAGCAAAACGTGGCGACAAAGCGAACTTTCTCTCATAGTCATTAGTTTTACGGCTTCATTACACTGCTTTATGTTGCAGGGAACATTGGGAGTTTAATCAACTAAGTTTAAACAAACACTTTTGCGCATGTATAAAGCCGCGGATACACGAGCGATTTTTTGCTTGCGATGGTGATGCGATTTTTTGGAAAACTGTCGCATCGCCAGCGCGCTGACGTGGCTACACTTGGCGACAAATTTTGACAAAGCCCATGATTTTGTCGCAAAAGATTCAACTCATTGAATTTCTCGCGACTTTTTTTCTGCGATTTTTTCAGCTGTCGGAGCACCCGTGCGAGGGTGGCTACACATACGTTTTTCACCGCGCGCTGGCGACGCGACAATTTTCAAAAACATAGCATCACCATCGCGAGCAAAAAATCGCTCGTGTAGCCGATTGCGTGTTAAGGTTCGGTCTCTTCTTACGGATCCGTAGCATTTCAATGATTAAACAGCCAAACTTTCCCAATGGTTAAATCCATTACACGACATAACAATGAAAGGACACTGCTTTTTGACGATGAGTAACACAACGTCTTTGTACGTGCATTTACATTTTGGTTGATCACGAAGCCGTCCTTTGCAAACCAACGACGTGAACTGATAAGTGATGCTCCCAATGATACAAAGATGATGCTCCCGCGCATTTAACAATTAACAAAACAGTGAACACTTCCGGAAAAGAAATCCTTGGCATATGAAGTTACAATAATTAATGCTACACTTTCGAGGAATTCCGGATCTGTGGCAGTGTGAATAGGCTAATAAAACCGGTAAACAAACAAACAGAACAAAGCAGCAACAACAACAACAACAGCACTACTGTTAGAGCAAAGTCCAATCCACGTCATCATCACTGATCATCATCATCTTACCGGATTAAGCTTGTTTGTTGTTTGTGTGTTGTTCGTTTAAGTCATTTTTCTTGGTGAATTCCAGCTCGACACGTCCCGTTTGAAATGTTTGAGGGCCTGGCACGAATACACGGAAACAAAACGTATCCAGGAGGAGAGGAAGCTGCTGGCTGATGAACACCGCAGGCTCGCACGACTGAATGGAGGCTTTCAGAAGTGGAAGAAACGGGTGCGTTATTTGTTCAGAACTTGTAAGTTGTTCTGCAAGATGATTTAATCGCACTCTGGTTTGCTAATTTTAGTGTTCATCCAAGAAGAAGCTACAAGCGCTAATTGGTCAGTGGCAGAAGAAGGCCATTGGTGAGTGTTATGGTTCAAGTTTAATTGGACTGCTATTGAAAACAGTGTTTTATTCTGCTTACACAATCTTGGGAGAGAAATAACTTTTTACGCTTGTTTGAAAATGTGCTCGTTGTAGAGTTTTATTATAAACATAACTGAGAAGCTGACAGTATAAACGAAAGAAGTGGGTCCGAACCCAACAGAAACATCATTCCCTACCCCTACATGACGATTTACATGTACTTATATAATATGGTGAATTCGAGGACAGACGCATACATGACGTCATCATTGGCAACTTTGTCTCTTTATTATATAAAACAAATAGATTCCATGTTGCCGTGCGTCTGTTCAGTAATAGATCACAGAAGACGTCAAAATGTGGTATGAACATCAGTGACACACTCGCCCAACAGCTTGTGTACCTTTTCACCTTTAACCGGGATGTCGTTCCCAGGATTACGCGACAGAGTAATTGCCTTCGTATCCCGCGAGTTAGGACTGAAGCCGCCAAGAGAGCTTTCTTTTACAATGGAGCCTTAATTTATAATACATTTTTAAACTAGATCCTTCTTATGTCGACGATGTAATTTTCATTTCCTTATTCGTATATTTTTATTCTTATTAATTTTCAGAGGTTATAGAAATTAGTGCTTTTTATATTTTATATCTTTTTATCAATGAGGTTAAGTTTGTTTTGTAATAATTTTAGGATGTTATTATACCCCTTTTGTATAGTAAATAATTTGTTTTTTCAGGGCTCCTATTGATAACAGAGTCTGCCTTGACTCTGACGGGATTTCCCTGAATAAATAAAGGTGTTTATCTTTTATCTTTATCTTGTGTACCACTATTTTGTTCTTACCACATTTTGACGTCATCTGTGATCTATTACTGAACAGACACACGGCAACATCGAATCTATTTGTTAAATATACGTAAGACGTAAGTAAGTACGATTCTCTCTTCCTTATGATGTTTGGCTATCAGAGATTGTCCATGCGCGATTGCAGAGACAAGCGGACTCAAAGCAGAACTACGAAAAAGAGAGGTCTTCTAAGACAGGGTCATTAAAATAAAAAGATTTATATTTCCTCTTTTTCATGTAGTTACGGAAAAAGACAAAGGTTCCACTCTAGTGATTCAGAAGAAACAGAACGCCAGGTTTGTCCGTCAGGCGTTCATGTACTGGGCGCAGATGACCAAGAGAAGTCAAGAGGCTAAACGACTGTACATGGAGAGACTTCTGCCAAAGTAAGCTCTTTATCCTATTAGTATGTCCGAGAAATAGGACATACTAAGACGAGACAGAGACGAGAGCGCGCGAGTGTTACTTGCCGCGCAAAATATTGCGCGCACTACTATATGGTCTAGTATCTGCTTTACACCAAAATCCAGTGTGCACGCGCATTTTTGATCTGATCAGCATGATAGTCACTGTTTCTTTTATTTGCTATTTAGGTGTTTCATGGCGTGGCATGTACTGGCCTCCACTCGAGTCACCAACAGAAGAAAAGTGGTGCTTTTTGGAGAGAGACGACTTCTAACTATGGTGAGCAAGAAAGAGAATGGTCTTGTTTGAGCGTGAGAGTAGAATTTATTGTATTTTATGAGATTAAAACCGCGATCAAACGTGCAGAACGAGTGTGGTTGAGAGTTGGTGAGAAATCAGACTCGAGGGGAGCAATCAAGAGTCCGGCAACCAAGCGCACGAGGTGGAACTGGTGGAAAACATAACAAATATTTACGCCCACACTAGCACTTCTGTATCATTTTCACTAGACTAACTAATGTGTTTTTGTTTGAAAACGCATCTTTTTATACGCTTCCGCATACTGTCCACACTAAAACGGCCAAAACACACACGTCCCTATTAAACGATCGAAAACGGCGTTGGTGTTTAATTAGGTCTACGTTTTCACTCTGCCACGCGGCTAGATTACTAAGGATGACTCAAAACAATGACAGCAACATCATCATTAACCGCAACAACAACAACAGCAAAAATGATGGGGCGTTTATTCTCTATTGATAACTTTTATGTCGTTTCCCTAATTACTGTTAGTTATCTCATTAAGGATACTCTATGCTCTATTTTAGGCCTTCAGGGAGTGGCAGTCGAGATTTCAAGCCATTAGTCGAGTGGATGAGTTTATTGAGGTTTGTGAAACTTTTCTCTTTTAATGATAGTGTTTAGAACAAAGTTAACGTAGCAAAGAAATGAAGGCGATGGTAGATACGTAAATAAGAAAGTAGCCTGAAGATAAGTAATACTTTATATTTTGTTATATTTCACAACTAAATGTTATGTTTTTTAATATCATTGCAGATCAAAGAAACTGATCGGCTTCTAGAAGTTCTCAGAGGCTGGCACACCTGGGCCAATGGTAAGGGATTTTTATTTATATCCTAATACTTTCTTCCCGGGTTTAGAAATCGGAAAAATCGTGGAAAATTGGCCGGATAAAATTAGTACTGGCCCCACTTAAAGGGAAAAACGGTGCTATTGTCATTGAATATATTTGTTTTGTTTGTGTAAGGTATGAGCACACGAAGGAAGCAAGCCCGACTGTTTCGCCGTTCTGTGGAGCTGAAGATCATGCGAGAGATTTTCACCGATTGGCTAAACGGAGCACAACAGCTTCAATTAGCAAAGAAAACACACGACATGCACATAATGAAAAGGTAAGAACATTTAAAAAATGCTTACTTTTGAGGTTTTATGATTTTTTTTTTGACCGCGTATCACAGTATGTCATACGTAAATGAAGTTTTTTCTTTTTTCAATTTACGGTTATTTGTGGCAAATTTTTAACATCTGCCTGTCTATTTTTTCAAACTTCTCAGCTGCCAATCAAAGCGACAACAATCACGCGTGCAATTTACCGGCACGTGCTTGGTTAATTAGGCTCCGCCTCTCAGTTTTGAAGGTCAAACGATGACAAAACCAACATAAAGACGAAAGTTAGATTTTAATAGAATTACGGCGCCTCCCAGTGTGAATTCAGACTCGTACCCAGTTGCTATTTATGAGTCTGAGGGAAAGGGAGAGGAGATTGGAGTCTATTGAGGCGCGCGGGGTGTCATGGGAAGGGACGAAGGAAAATACACCCCGCAGGCCTCAATAGAATCTTCTCTCCCTTTCCCTCAGGCTCATAAATAACGACTGGGTACGAGTCTGGTGTGAATTGTAAACTTAATTAAGTAAAACATTTTTGTAAAAAAGTTCACAGGATTGGCGTTCTTTTTTTAACAACGATGACTACATTTAACAGCTGAAGGAGCCCTTTGTTTTCGGTGGTTTTCTCGACTGATAAAAATAATCGTGGTTGTTTTTCGTAGTGTATTTGACTGCTGGAAAGAGGTGGCTCTGGAGAGAACAAGAAACAGACGTGCAATGCAGACGTTCAGGAACAACTCGGCCGCAAACTTGGTAAGAACGCTCCCCTCTGGTTGATTTGAATCACGAGTCCAACGTCTCTAACGACGCTAACTTTGGTGGTTAACAGACTGATGACCGACCGACCGACTGACTCACTGGCTCACTGACTGACTGACTGACTGACTGACTGACTGACTGACTGACTGACTGACTGACTGACTGACTGACTGACTGACTGAAACTGTCTGACAGACTCATTGATTGACTTGATCATTCCTCGGTTATCTCGTTCTTGACTGAAAGACGGACTGTTTGAGTTATTGACTGTCCAAAAATGATAGATCAAGTGATATACTAAGCAGTCCAGTTTTTTCTTAGCTTGCTCGAAGCTTCCGATTCTGGCAACAGCTTCATGCTCATTCCGAGTTATCGCGGGCTCACAGTCAGCAGCGCGACCACAATGTATTACGGGAATGTTTTGAGGAGTGGCGTGATTATACCCTGGAAATCAGAGCTGACAAGTATTACGTCATAGCAGTGCAAAAGAAGGTAAGAAAAAGAAAACGAAAAGACAGTCAGCTTTGTATGTGTGCAGTAGTAGATAAAGTCGCGAGGCCCACACAGCCCTGGAGCTTAACCCGGTTTCTGTAGCATGAAGGAATTGAGAGTATTGCTACTCCCTCCTGGATGGCTAGGCTAGTCCATCTGAAGTTCAACGCGCTAGCCACCACGCCACCGCGCCCTCACCATGTACGCAGTGGTGGAAACCATAAATTTATAGCCGGAATTACCTCAGCCTTTTGCGTTTTGAATTCGCTCAACTGATTGATTATGAGAAATTACTGAAAAATATTTTCGTCAGTTACTTCCCCCTGCAAATTAACAAGAGAGTGAAATTAATTAATATTGTCGTTTTAGCTGATTATACCTAAAGCAAGAGTCAGTTTTATGTCAGTCATGAGAATTAATGAATTCTCGTGAAATATGACTAGTCAACTTCTCTTTCTTTTAAAAGGGGAATATTTGAGTGTGGTTTGACTAAAAAAATGTTATTACTGTTAATTTTTAGAGGTAAAATACATTACATTTTTTTTAAAGCCGTGAGGACGCTTTTCATGTTGATTAATTCTGGAAAGAATTTACTTTTTATGATTAATCTTTGTCAATGCTAATTGTTTTTAACTTTTCATAATTAAATTGAGGTCTTTATTTACTTTTCATTTTTGATTGCTAATTGATATTTTTTTGCATTTCACTTATCAGATGTTTCTGTGGTGGTACGACGAATACACTTCTAGGAAAACCGTAAGAATTGTCGTTGTTAAATGATAGTTTTCTGTGTGCTCTTATTACACAAAAAGAAAGCTTTGACTAAAGACAGAAGACATATCATCAACAGTTTTACTGAGCAACACTTGCCTTAAATTCAGCAAATCAGTGATCTCGATAGCAGATTTCAAAGCTTTTTCCAGGAGCCCTGACGTTCAGGTCATCTTTTTGCGATAAATTATAAACGCGTGAACGGCCTTTGTGTAATATTATTGAATTGTTCTTCTTCGTTTGTATTTTATAGACCCGCCGACTAATCCATACATGGAAGAGCGTAACAGAAGGTACAATCAAACTGTTTGTGATTTTTGCACTCATTTTAGGGGATTTCTCGTACATTTCTATTTAAAAGATTTGCTGTGTAACAACAAAAAAAGCAGCAACTGTAAAAATGAGGAGTTATCAAGTTACATTCGCAAGACGAGGCTAACAAATGTACGAAATATGAAAAATACCTTGTTCATAGAAATTTATACAAAGACGTTTTTGAAATACATGCAAATTGTGGAAGTTTGCGTTGTGAAATAGGATTTAATTTCTATGAACTTCAGTTAGTTTCTCGTGAATTGAATGATTTGAAAGATAACAGGGTATTTTTTGTCCGGTAAATCTCATGTTTGCTATTTGTTTGTTGCTACTACAGAAGCGAAGGTGCTAAACACAAGAGCAATGCACATCGCTCAGGATTCTGAGAAGAAGCTGTTACGGCGCATGTTTGATTATTGGGTACAAGAGGCTCACAAAGTGCAGAAAGCCAAGAACCATGTCTACGAAAAGATGATGAGAAGGTACGGAGATAGGGAGAAAAAAAAACGAGATGAAGGATATAGGAACAACTCTAAAGTGATTTTTTAGACTGATGAGAACAAGTTTCGCAAATTCTTATTTAATTCGCAAATCCTTCGTCAACTTAATGTCCAAAGTTAGTGGGGGATTGTCACGAAGTACCTGGTGCCCATTTTCCTAAAAAAAAAAACGCAAAAACAACAACAACAAAAAACAAAAAGCAAGGCCTTTTTCGACTTGGAAACATCTTTACTTCCGCTTCCCCCCTCTCCCCCCCCCCCCACCCTCTTCCCTAACTCCATCTTGTAAACAACTCTCAATAGGTCTTTTACCGTCCTTCTTCATGTTGTTCATGTTACCCGCGGAAATCAAAGCGCATAGAAGTTGTACCGTCTTTAAATATGAGTAAATTTTCATCGTTTGCGTTAATAATTGTTCAAAAGATTTGTTATCACGTGCTTTCCCCCTTCTATCTTATCTGATTTGGCTTTGACTGTGTCGACTATCGATTCTTTGTTTGTTGTTGCCGTTTCTTTACAGTACATTGCTCGGATTGCATCAGTATGTACACTGCCGTGTAGAAAGCCAAAAGGCTCTACAAGAAATGCAACAAAACAAGGCGCATGGTCTGGTAGGTCTATTTTTCCTCAGATACTATAAAAATCCTTGTGTAATACCTGGCCTTACAAATACAAAATCTAAGGACGGAAGGTTTTGATTAACCCTTGAGCATAAAAATGAAATTTAGATGAACAACGTTTCATTGAGTTTCTATCATCATTATCAAATCCAGAAGTAAAGGAATAGCACGAGTTAAATTTATACTAAATTAAACCGAGAACTTCGCGTGAATTTGCTTGTTGTGCACTTCATACAACTCAGTAGTTTATGAAGAAATTTTAAAACAACGGGATATGACGTAAAAGGTGTTCTCACTTAGCTGCAAAATACGAATCGTCCCTTTTTAGAAATGGCCTGCCAAAGTCGGTCGTTTCCAGGAGAGAAAAGCACTTTCATTATCAGCAAAGGCGAACCATTTCTGAAAATCACTTGGTGTATGCTTTGTGGATAGCTAAACCTCAGACTCCCCAACTTGCGAGAGCAATTTGCTTACGCAAGCTCGCAAAATAGGCGGACTATTTTCCTTACAAATGTAATAAAGAAAACCCTTTATTAGTTCTTTAGTGTCAGGAAGTTTGCACCACACAGTTACGCTCTGTGAAGCATCCTATTAGATAAGTTTTAGTTGTAACTACTGGAAATAGAATGAGTCGTTTTTGTACCCACAACGCCACATTCTCGTAAATATTTAACCATGTTTTGTCGATCTTTCCCTCCAGTTATCGAGCTCCTTCAAAACTTGGAAAGAAAGTTTCGAACGAAACATGAGAAACATGGAAGTCCTTGAGGAGCATTTACAGAAAAAGGATGCTGAATTGTTGAAACACTGTCTTGTAAAATGGATGAAATTTATGCTGAGATGTAAGGCAGAAAAATCGTACCAGAAAAAACTTGTCGCTAAGGTAAAGTTGCTTAAGTATTTATTTCGATTGTAAATATGAGTTACGGGATTTCTTACAGAACATTGGGGGAAATGTTAGTGAATGCGTGATTTTTTAAGCGCCATTTTTTGAAATGAATGAAGTTTTTACTCGAATGAAGCAAAATTTTACGGGGAAAAAGGATGGCGTATAATTTATTATTTCTGTCACTCACGGTGAATCTAGTAAATGGGAATTGCTAAATACAATTGATTGTGATTAAAAGCTAGTCAAATGGCTGAATTTGAAACACTGTCTTCTAAAATAACTTAAGAGCTACAAGGCGAAAACTTGTAGCGGAGGTAAAATGGCCGAGTTGGGATAAGAATTCGTGTTGAGTTGTTTTGGTTTGAGTTGTTATAACTTTGAATTCCCGACTTTCAAGATTTGCTGCGTTGGCGCCACGTCGTTTGGTTGTCGCCGATAACGAGAAATGCTAGAACAAACTACTCCGAAAAACATCTTGCAAACTTAAAATCTAAGTATAAGCAAGAGTAAACAAAACATTTTGTGTATTCGTTAAGGTGCTGTTACACGAGGCTTTTTTTCTGCAATTTGCAACGCAACGGCGTTGCGAGACAACTTGCGGACGAAATTTGCGTGTAACACCCCTTCTTTGCAACATGGCTGGCAACGAAATTCCGTTGCTAGTTGGAGGAAAGGTAGACTAGGTTTCTACTTTTCGAAACTTTGCGAGATAAGTTGCAGCGTGTAACATGTGTTCGGCAACTTACCTCGCCATACTGTCGTCATCTGTAGCGTTGCAAGTTGCAGGGAAATTGCGCCGTGTAACAGTGCCTTTATTGGCTCTCAATGTAATTTTCTCGCTTCATTAATCCTGTACATTTGAGAATGGTCTTACCTCTTTAATTTGTCTTAATTTCTGCCTACAACTTATATTTTAAGTTTGCCGAAATGTTTTTTTCAGAGTAGTGTTTGTTTTATTTGGATGGAGAAAAATGAGGTGTGTAAACTCCTTGGGTAGTCCACCAAACTTATTAGTTTAATTTTTGTTGTTTTTGATTACCCTTACGAAGTTGCTTTTCCTTATCTTATTCGATAGACGTTCCAAAGATGGTGGTTTGCGCTCTACACAAAGAAAGGGACGGAAAAACTTCAAGAGGTACACATCTAAATTTTTAAATGTTGCAAATGATCTGATGGGAACACCTGATTAGGAGCAATTTTCTGATTATTTTCGTAAAGCCAATGCAAAACGATACTAATTGGCCAATCATGACAAACGCAGATAACAAAACAAATCAATCAAAAGCAAACACGTGCAATCGGTGCCAAGCGCGGGAAAAGCACGCATTTGTTTCCTAGCGCAAGAAAACGTGTTAACGTTGCTAAGCGCGCGAAACCATATGGTTGCCAAGCGCGGAGAAAAATGCAGCCGCTGGTGCCAACCGCGGGAAAACCCGCGTAGGCCAAGTCGTGTTTGGTTTTGGATTTTTGATAGGTTAAAAACTTTGTTTGCTCTAATTGGTCAGGACCAGTTATAGAGCACAAAATAATAATTGACCAGCACTAACTTGTACATGTTATCCCCTTTTCTTGAATTTCACAGAAAATACTCCTTAGAAGAACGCGGGAAGCTGGTCTCCATTGGAAACGTTTTACGCACAGTGAGTAACAATTCACTGAAAAAGTCACTGAATCATTGGTGTGCCTGTGGTACTTAACATGTGATCGTTTCTCTTTTCACAGAGGTTAAGAAACAAGCTGAGATGGCGGATGATTTGCAGGCACAACATGGTCGGCGACTTGTGCATTCGTACTTCCACCAGTGGACAGAGAAAACTCGTCAGATGCAAAGAGCGAAAGAACTGCACAACAGAACCGTGATGAAGAGGTCAGCCACACTTACGCTTGCTCCAAGCTGCTCGTACTTTCTTAGGGACGAAAACAAAAATTTCCCTTAGTTTGGGGAGAAGAGATGATATCTGTGTTTCGGTGTAGCGCATGATTAGGTAAAACACGCGCGGAATTTTGCACTGATCTCTACAGTACAAGCAGAACCAGCCGCCAATTTGATTTACGTGCGTGGACCGCGCGCAGTGTCCTCCATCACCAGAACGAGCGACTTGGAGCAAGTTTAGTTAATCCTGTAAAGAAATGTTACATCTTGTCTTCATATTTTACTCATTTTTGTTCTCAATTGCCTCGTATCCAATGCAACTTTGTTATATTTACAGGTCGCTCGTTGAATGGCGGAATGTTGTTAGGACAAGGATCGAAGAACGCAAGACGATTAAATCTTTTCAAGATCAACTCATGAACAAGAAGGTGAGACACAATGCCCCCCTCCCCCCCCCCGGCCAACCGTACATGCAAACAGATGAAGTTCTTACCAGTGATCAGGCGCTACTTTCGTTCCGCTAAACAGAATATTCTACTCACGTAGTATCAAATGAAAGTGCCACTAAAACTTGCTCTGATCACAGGTTAATGAGGTTCCCCAAATTTTTAACTTAATTTTACTTTTTTGTCAGGTTTCTCGCATGTTCTATGAGTGGAGAGATGCCTTGAAACTCGCTTGTAAGCAGAAAAAGTTGATAGACGGACAGATGGTTCATCACAACAGACGCGTCAAACAGGGTTGTATGAGGGAATGGAAAAAATTTACGCTGAAGAGCAGAGCGGAGAAACACTGCAACAAGACAATCACATCCAAGGTTTGGAAGTAAAATTTTTGTGCCATCTGCACGCGGAATTGTTAAAAAAATCCACATCACTGTTCAAAACGAGTAAGGAACGTAGTCCTCGCTTGCCGTTTATAACCATTCATGAGTTCGGGTGGGTGAAACTATTTATTATCATTTATGGGTCGAGTCGGTGTGTCTGTTTACAGTCATTCATGGGTGGGGTGGGTGTGGTAAAATCATGAAAGATCAGATAGCGGCTGCATGTTCGCATTTGCATGCCAGGATCTCACCTCTCAATGAACTGCAAAACGCATGCGAACGTACGACGTTTGCTCCATGACCGATATCATTAGCTGCAGACTACAAAGCCTGAGATTGAAAAATTGTCTGAAAAATGAATGATTTGAAGGCAGTTTTGAAGCCGACGTCTAAACTAGATTTACTCCTTTTTTTCCACAGATTTTTGTTGAATGGAAGGCAAAGACAGAGCAAAAGCTGGCACAGAAAGAAAAAGAAAAGGTAAGGTTCAATGCAAGATTAGCTTAACCTGTCTTTCGAACAACCCCGGCCTTTGTTTATACGTCATGGAACTCAGAGTTAGGATTTTCCTCGTCTTGATGTGAATTCTTGTTTTATCCTTTAGCAACAAGAAGAAGTCGCTGACAAACATTACCAGCAAATGCTGAGGTAAAAAGGAACTGTAGTAGACTAAATCATAATGTTCAATGTTCTTTCTTCTTGGAACCGTTGGGTTCAAACTGTAAATGATGTTTTCTGTTTGTCTCGAAGATTGTATGGATAAAGACAAGAACTTAACGCTTGTTCTCTATCATTAACCGCCTATCTCTTCCTTTTGTTTTCAGCAAAATGTGCTTTCGTGCCTGGCTACATGATGTCAAACTTGAGTTACTCAACAAGCAAAATGACAAGAGGATTGTTGAAAGACACTTCCTTATATGGAAGAAGAGAATCTCTCTGAACACGATCGCCACTGAAGTGGTAAAAATCCGCTCTTTTCTGTTCCTTTATTCTTTAAGGTAAAGGTGGGAACTTCAAAATTCAGTCGTCTGCCTAAATTGGCTGAGCCTGCGATTTTCCCCACAGGAGTTGCTAGGCAACGCAACGTAACTTTGTGGGGAGCAAACCTGCTGTTGTGTCAACTTGGGATTGCTCTTTCTGTCTTCTTATTCGATAACAGGAGCCGAGGAAACTTTTGGTATTTCCACGAGGCTTACCGATTACTGAACGAAAGATGCGAAGAGCCGATGAAGACCGCGTTGATTTTAAACTGACACATTTCATTTACAATAGAATTCCGTTGCTTGACCGCAAATTTTTATCTTTCCATGCCAGGTTGATCGTCGCGTCTATGAAAAATTCTGGACAAAGTGGCGTCATCAGTTGATAAGGAAGAGAGTTTCTGAAATGATGATGAAACACGAGGAGAAAAAGCAGCTGTCCGAGGTAAAATACTACCACTGAATAAAGTACTGATGTGCTAGATATACACATACTTTACGCGGCCCTCGCGCTTTCCGCCAAATCTGTTTCATGTGTCTTCCGCATCAGCGGCATTTCCATCATTTGGCGCGTAAGTAATGCAATGTCTCAGGCCTTTCGTTTCGCGTGCTTGCACCCTTACTGTGTCCCGCTAAAATGTTTGCACGACTGTCTCGAAATTGTCGCTCTTCGTGAAAAATATAAGGAACTAAAAAGAATCATAGAGGGAAAGAGCCCCTACGCTTGTCGTGAAAAACATCATGTACAGATACATGGTCCCAATTTTGAAAAAACAGCTCAGTTTTATTTGTGATTTTTGTAAGCGTTTGTGAAGGGTTGGTTGGTTAGTCCTTGCATAGCTAAGATTTGTACGTAATGAAAACGCGATTTGCACATAATAAAGACGATTGTAGTGTTAAAATTGCGACTTTTGTAGAGCTCTTCAGTTTTCTTCGCTTTAATGCAAGGTTAATTTCTCAAACTTGTCCATCCCCTTCAAAGACTTTTTCCCAACGGTAAGGAAACTGATGACTCCTTAAAAAAACTGAGACATCGTTGTTTCTTCTACACGACAGGTTTTCATGGCTTGGTACCAACTGACGCTGGTTAACCGTCGTTTGCTTAAAGAATGGCAAATATACAAAACCAAGAAGATTTTCAGGTTATGGATGCAGAAGTACAACGAGTCGTAATCTTAAGAGCTAAAGAAAGAGTCGTCTCGTCAGTTGTGAAAGTTTGGTATTCCCAATCATAACTGATTATTAGAGTTCACGCAATCTTTGACATCAATTCAAATCAGTAGAACTTCGACGCCGCTATTTTTTTTTCTTTTCCTCCACGTGCGTTATACATTTTGGTATTCTTACTGCCCTCGGTTTTGTCTCTTCCGCGGCGTATCCCATTCTGCAGAGGCTGCTTAAATAACTTTTTTTTCTAGTTCTTTAAGGGAGTTATAGTTTTCTAAGATTTGACAAGCACCTTGATCCAACTTATCGATTGCAATTTTTGCTCTGCAGAAGAAATGTATAAAAATGTATAACCAGAGAAAGTGCACTTCTCGTATGAACAAAAGTTATTTTATTTTGTTATTTATTTTTATAGTATTCTATTTGTCAAGGATTGATTAGTTTAAAAGTTGATTTTTTATGACTTAGTTATTTATTTTGTACGATCTACAACCCCCGTTGCCGCCGCTTGGCAAAAGAGGGCGGTGGGCGATGTGATGTGCCTGTATTCGCACACAAGAGTTTTTCAGTTTCAGTATAGTTAGGGATATCAAGATGATTTTGTAACTTATTTAATTGGACTCATTGTAAAATAGTATTTTTAGGGGACTAACTGATCGAAAAACAACAAATTGTTGGTTTAGGAATAAAGTGTTTTATCAAAAATCCGACAAGGTCATGCTTTTCCAGCTTTCAGCTTGCATGACGTAGGGTGGTAAATAAATCTCTTTTCCCGAAAAACAAAGTTATTTCAGCTTGATACTCGGGCGATACCGGTATCGCACTGCTGACTTTTTGTCTTCCAGTTTTTGGAACCGGTCAAACTTGTTATAAATGATTGGCAGTAACGGCGTGATGAGCACTACACCTGAAACCGAGCATACTCCGCCAACTATTTTTCCAGCTGCAGATGAGAGAAGAAAGGCAAAGAATAAAATTTCAACTTTCAGCTACTTATGCATCAGTCAATTCCAGCAGTACCCATCCCCCCCCCCGGGCATTAGTTGGGCATTTTTCCTCATTGTCCGTCTCGGGGGCCGGGCATTAGTCTACCCCGGGGCATTTGACGGTCTCGTGATTTTCACATCACAGTACTGTCACTTCCTTTCGGTGTTAAGTTCATCGGACAAGGGCGGTAAATCTGTGATTAACTTTGTCTAAGGAGGGCAAAATGAGATGTTCGATCCACAGAACGAATGATCGATCAGTGAAGCAATACAGCGAAATGAGACTTATTTGAGACTTAGTTTGGCCTGATTTAGCTTTGATTAGAATGAAGGTAAGCCCGAAAACTAAGAATTTAACGTATGTTTACCTGTACCGCGGAGCATTTGAACAGTTCACTTGTCCCCGCCGTGGGGCATTTGCCGGTTTGTTTTCAAAAAATCCTAATGCCCAGGGGTCGGCCCGGGGGGGGATGGGCACTGCTGGAAATGACTTATGCACTATAAAATACAAAATTGAGGCAAATCTCAACTGATTTGTGACTAGCCTGCGTGACAGGTGCTGAGGGGTGGGGGCTCGGCACACGATTTCTCGTTTCCCTTGTGTGGTTCAACGAACTGAAACAGCGTGTATAGGTTGTCCACTTACCTCCCAACCGAAATTTCCGAAGCATATATTCTTATTTCGATATGGAAAATAGTTTGTCAGGTATGTTGAGCTTAAAGACTGAATATAAACGGACAAGAGAACTGATTTTCCCTTGTAAAGAAGTTGTCCATTTCCCAGACGAAATTTCCCAAAAAATTACCTCTGATTTTGATATGGAAAGTACTTTGTCAGGTATATCGAGCTTGAATACTTTAAATATGAACGGGCAAGAGAACTGATTTTCTCTTGTAATTGGGAATGGTTTAAAATTTACGGTAAAACTTTTTCAAAACCTCAGGTGCCATTTCAAGTTCGTGTTTGGTTGTATTGTTATTGTTCGACAGTTGCTGTTTTGTTTTTGTTTATTTGTTTGTTTTTGAAACGTGCAAGTTGAACATATATCGAGTACTGGCCGATTTTGTTTGTTGGGGGTAAAAGAGTCATGCACACAAGTCTGGTATAAAAATAATCATCTGACACTCACCTAACGTTTTCGGAACCATATCGCCATACCCCAGGGTGGTAATCGTGACCACAGCCCACCAACATGCATCAGGAATACTGTGAAATATTGTCTCCTGATCCCACTGTTCACAGTAATATACTGTAATGCCGAACAAAACTGTCCCGATGAAAGTTAGGGAAAAGACCGTCCAGAGATCGTACACGCACGCCTCAGCAGTTTTACCGACAACTTTCATTGCTGAAGTAAGGCGTGAAAGTTTCAGGACTTGGAAAATCCTTGAAAATCGTAAAATTTTGAAGATATAAACTGGCACTCTTCGACTGCTTGAAGCAATTAGTGAGATGTAGAAAGGAAAAACTGATGCAATGTCTATAATGTTCAAAACTTTTAGAAAAAACCTCCGTTTTTCTGGGGCAACAATAAAGCGTACCAAGACCTCTACGGTGAACCATGCGACGCAAAATAGTTCAGCTTTTGAGATAAAATATCTCGTAGTGCTTGTACCGTTGTAAAAGGTCGTGTTATTATGTTTTGACATTAAAAAGCTGTAGTTTGTGGCAGTGTTCAAGAGATCCGGTTCAGAATTTCGCGAACTTCGAACGCTTGGTAAAGTATCAACGCACGCTAAAACAACTGCAAGCAATGTTACAAGTAGCGAAAACAAATTCAAGGCACGCGCAAAATTGCTTGAATCAGAGATTTCGCACATTTTCCAGACCTTCCTCTGATAAATCCTCCTGATTGGAATATGTTTCTGTGCCTGCAACCTACTTGGAAGCGGCAAGTTGTATTTTTTGTCGTTTGAACTCAAGTAATCGTAAACACCAAAATAGTGCAACTCGTCCGCTATTATCTGCCCGGATAAATTCCTTTTTGGTAAAACCAACTTCCCTTCAGTTAGGTAGAAGTTGTAAACGCTTTCAAACGCCGTCCGGTTTCTATCGAAGAATATCTCGTCGTTTTCCGCGTCGTGGTAACGTCCTCGCTTTTCCGGGTCGCCTAATAAACTTCTAGGAAATTTTTGTAGCTGCTTAGAAGTCAATTGATACCATTTCCCACTGACATTAATTTGTATCTTCTCTTCTTTGGGCAACAGTGCTTTACATTTAATAAGCTGACATGTTGCGGAGTCAATCGAAGACGTTCGTTGCCCTGTTTCGCGGGGAATCAAAGTAAATGTTGCCCTACGATGGATGTTGTGTGAACTTGCGTGTAAGTCTCCGGGCTTTCCGAGGTATTGAAGCATCTTGTAAAAGAACAGAACAGCTCTTTGAACCACTTTTCTTCGATTTCAGACCTACTCATTTACGGCGTTCGCTGAAATGCATGTATTTCGTGTGTCAGTTTAACCTCTTGAGGCACTTCTGACAAGAATTGTCGCTAATAATCGTTAAGGTCAATCCCGATCAATCTGTTTCATTTTTACAGTAACAAACAAAACTGCAACCGTTTCAGATGGTTTGCAACACGTTTTAACCTAAAACAAGGCTACAAATTTCTTCTCAGTCTCTATATTATTGAAGGTTGTGTTGAGAAAATAATAAACATTGCTGCAAATGTTTTCAATACACTTTATCAGGTTCAAAGATCTATAAAGATCTGACAAATCTTTTACGTAATTTTATGGTCGACACACATGATTGAAATCTCTAAAATGTGTTTACGGCAGACGTGTTCAATTAAGATTGCGGAAAACTTTCCACACGTAGATAACCCAATAAGGGGGTTAACTAAACAAATCGCATTGTGCTTCAGTTTCTTACAACGTCAGAAAACAAAATCAGAAGACAAAAATATTTTTAGAGTGTTTTACTCTTTGTCAACATAAATAGAAGTACAATTAATCTACACGTGCGTTATAAATCTTGAAACATTTGTTAGCAGTCCTTCAATAAACAAAAACGTGACATGATTTAATTGTCGTTTAATGGAAAATTCGATCCTGAATAAACTTTTAAAAGCGTTATCTTTGCATATTCAGTCTATACAACTTTATTCCTCGTACGGGGAGACGCTAGGGGGGACTGATCGATCAGTTGGTACTGTGTGGGCTATAATGTTACATAGGCTCACTGAGGCCATGAGTTTCTACAGGTTTCTGTACCTAGAGACTGTCTGAGGTGAATCACTGTTTTATTATATGTGTAAAAGTTATCTTAAACTTGCCAGAATAACCTTTTCTCACCCGGCGGTGAAAAGCATTTTTCGCCATCTATTTCGCCTGATTTCTCCACTTGAGGACCAGCTAACACTGACAGCCTTTATGGAGTGCAAAGTTTTCTGCGTTGAGTTGCAACAGAGTAGAAAAATATCTTCCTTTTTATTTTGGTGTGAACTTGGGGTTTGGGTTTCGAGTCCCAGTGGGACGCTAAGGCACCCACCACCCACCCACCCGGAATTTTTTTAGCTCATGGCCCCAGGGTTTCGCCGAAAACCGCTACAGTCGCACAGAGCGTAACATTCATCCAGATTTTCACTGGATAGCGTACAGGGATAGGTAAAAATGCAACAAACTTGCCCAGCATCTACCAAAAGTCGCGAAAAATCCGTGTCCTCGAGCCCAGTTTTGATTTTTCCCTTGCCTCGTCTCTATGCTCCTTACCAGGTCTTCTCCCGTTCACAATATCACTGATTCACACACAGCTTTCAGAGTTAGTGTTTTGTTGATGCATAGTAGATGTTATGAAGTTTAACCTGTTTGTTTTGGTTATCTGTGGACTAGTACCCTGCCTGAGTTCTTCTGTAAGCGAGAAAGAACTCCCGCGGGGTCATGGCGAGGAACTGGGTAAACACAGGGAATCCGAAGGCCATGTGGACATAATACAAGCAGATAAACTTCCTTCTCCTCAACAATTTTGGGACCAATATGCGAGCATCCGCAAACCAGTTGTATTCCGAGGTGCAGCGAAGCACTTTCCAGCTTTCCATTTATGGACGGATAAATATCTAACAGAAAATTACGGAGAATTGGAAGTTAAACTGGAAGCAAAGCGAGAAAAAGATCATGTTCCTGTAGGAGAAAGAGGCCTTGGACGCGACACAATTCGAAGTTTTCTAGAAACTTATCAAAAGAAAGATTCTTATACAGTCTCGCAACTACCAGACCCGCTATCAACAGAAGTCAGGGTTTTGCCATTTTTGATGTGTGGTACGTTTAGTGAGAGGATATTGGAAGCAAATCTTTGGCTGAGCTCAGGGGGAACTCGAAGCATGTTACACAAAGACGCTGATAATGCGATCAATTGCTTAGTGAATGGGACTAAGGATTGGATATTGATTCACCCAGACAACGAGGAAAATGTAAGTAGATATTTGCTTGTAAACTACTTATTTTCTGCATGAAAGAAGTTCAAAAACGGTAAAGCCTTAGCAAGGAAGATAAATAAGTTCTTAGTGAAGTTAATTGTTTCATACTTGTTTGAACTTGAAAGTCTCCACTCTTTTGTGTTCAGCTGTCTCTATTTGAAAGGAAATGCTAATTTGTAGTTAACGCTATACAAATATTTGCCCCTGTTGCTTTGCAATTGAAGGGAATTCAAATTCTTGATGACAGGAACCATCTCTATGTAAACATGTACTGAAATTTGCTTTAAAATTAATAGGCAATGGACATTTTAAGTCCTTTGTAGACCCAGTACAGTGATACACAGGTACTAACTATATACAGTCTCTTCAGAACTTCTTGTAATTGACCTGGTACAAGCGACCTAGAATCATAATCACACCCTGGCGATGGCTCAGATAACTAGATATTTCAAACATGAGTGTTGAAGCATTACAGTGTATTTCAGAAACATCTCTAAAGGGAGATGCTAGCTCTCTTGTGAGAGTGGTTGCTTGATCACCTGTCCAAGGAATGGGAGTGTTGCACTTGATATTAAAGTGAAATGCCAGTACGACTTTCATTCCAGTATGAGATGAAAACTTTTACCATGTTTGCATAAAGCGTTTTTATGGTAGTGTTAGGTTTTGAGAATAAACAGTCTTGGATTTTGGAGAGGTATCAGGAAAATGAATACAGAGCCATGAGAGGACATGGTATACACCTTATTCCAAAATGGCAGAAAATACATTATTCTTTTGTCTCCATGTTAATTGGCCTTTGTTGCCTTGTTTTAAGCCAAATATTCCTTTGTATTCTGCAGATGAGATCGGGGCAATAAGGGCCAATTAAAAAATTAGACAAAAGAGCAATGTATTTCTGCCATAATTTTTGGCATAAGGTGGATAAAAACCACAAAGTCTAAGTAACAAACACCCGCTAGTGTTTCAGTTTTTGTTTTGAGATTCGTGTGGTTGCCAAGTAACCCGTGTTTATGTTAAGATGCCAATTGAATATTATGTCATCCGAACAACAGGAATTAAAAGATATTTCAAGACATGTTTGAAATTCATGACTTTTGTAAATGGTGATCCGACCAGACATGAAGCCACAATTTATTGTTCGGTCTTAAGCAGCATGGCTGCAAAATTATTATTTTGTCTAGCGATAATTACTCGGTTTATTTGTGGATTAATCTTCAGATACCAGTTGCAGATGGGGACAGAGGTTATGGTGGGTTTGCAACACTGGATGTTCAAAGTGTGAATCTTATCAAGTATCCTAAGTTCAAAGAAGTGAGATGGCAGTATGCAAACATGACACCAGGAGATTGCCTCTTCTTACCTTACAGTAAGCATCTTTTGTCTGAACTTGGTGTGAGGCAGCCTCAGATGCAGACATTCTTTGAGCTCGTCTCGCATTCCTCCCCCCCCATGAACGTCTGGGGAACAGAGCCGCCATATGCATTCTGACATGCTGTGCGGTTAACCCAAAGGACCAATCATCGTTGTCCTGTAATTTAAACTGAATCCTGCTGTGACAGCTGGACATGTACAAGTTTTGAATGAAGGCAATGCTCACTTTGAAAATTATTTTTTTCTTCTTTGACAAACTTTATGCACAATCTGAATCTGGTACAGTATACTCACTGAAAAAGAAATCATATTACTGTTAACGTAATGATTTCTTATGTACAATAAACATTGCTTTAGACTATCTAGAACTGTTTCCAAGCATTGGTGGTGGTTGTAACCTTACCTTATCTAATTCGTAAGATGGAGGGAATGAAGATACCATCAAACCTTGAAGGACACATCATGTGTCATGGAAGTGTTTGTATTCATACTGTCTGACCCTCTTAGCTTCACATTATTAGTTCGCAGTTGCTATAGCAACTGAGAACTATTGGGGCTGTCCTGGCGTAAACAGTCGTGTTAGTGTGTTAACTTTTTGGCTACAAACCCACAAAGCCATTCAAAGTAGAATCCTTCGAAGTGTAATAGACAAGTTTTGAGGGGCTCTAAACCAAGTTTTGCGCAGTCTCTATGGATGAAGAATTAATCGGAGCGTTTGGATCCTCGAAGATATTGTAGATTTTGATTTGCAAAGACAACGCAGGAAGGAGTCGGAAGGAAACGTTTAGTCAGGATGATGTTAGGACTCGCTGGTCTTCAGTTTAGGTTGGCGTTCACCAGCGGGTTAGGAACAGCTGGACGAGGAAAGAAATTGGTTGTTAAGTTTAGTTGCGTCGAAAAGATTGCAAAGAAGTCTTTGTGTGTTGATGTTTCTGATCTACAAGTGCAAACATTTCTTTATGCATAAGTTGTCTGGGGGAGATAATTGGTCATAATTAATGAAGCCCACGAAAGGCGATTGTGTACGTTTGCATTTGGTATGGGTTTAAGTTATAAACTATCAAAAAAATCGTCCACACCTTTCAGAGTGCAAGGACTTTATTGCCAGCTTTCAGTTTGAGTTTTATGTGGTTTACTTTGAGCTGATATATAGTGTATGTTGTTCGGAATTATCGGCCAGTCAGGATTTTCCCTGTACGCGCGTATTCAATAAATTTTAAAAATATTCCATGCATCATTGCCAGAAGAGTCCTGACTCTTTCCCATTATTGAGCTCTCCAGAATCGACTGTTATTGAAGTTTTCTTGGTTTCTGTATTTCATGCATGTCCGCAGTTTAGTTTCGTAGTTCCCACAGTTGAATGTATTCGTGGTTATGACATTGATCTGACGATTTACTCGTTATTCTGAACTTCCCAAATGATGTTTGTTCTTTGATGATCACCAGAAAGATTCTTGAAATCCTTGTCATTAAGCGCTAGCTGCAAAAATGTTTTGTGTTTTCTCTCGCTTAGCCTTTTAGAATGATCATATTCGTGAGGTTTTCCTGACACGAAAGCTAATTAAATTTGATTTTCATAATTCAATTAGTAGAATGTTTACATAGGTGTAATGTTGGCATGATTTCTGACACAAAAGTAAAATTTAGTCAATCACAAGTTTTTAAATAAACTCAAACAACTTATATACATGCAAAAACTAACCCAACGTCTGTTTCTCTTTGATTATGTCAGTATTCTTCTACATTCATTGTTATTACGAAAAAAAAAGATTTCCCAGACTTTTGATAGCATATTCCTTTTCAAATGCCGGACTACGTTTTCGTGGTTTCCCTGTTATTCCTTAATTTTGAGCTGCCTGTTACCCATTTAATGGTGACGCCCTCTATCATGCAACCAAATCCTGCTCCTGATAACACTGATATACACTGAACAACAAAGACAGCAGATACAAAATAGTAGTAACATCTAAAAAACAACTGCAAACTATCCGAACGGATCCGCTAGTTAGTTGCTATGATAAAGGTTGTATGGGCCTGTACTTGCTTGGAGTGTTAGCTATGATACTGCTCAAGACACTTAACTTCACATACTCTCTCCCTCCCTGACTGGCAGATTAATGTTGGGGTACCTGTGGTACCCGGGCCTTGAGTCCCTGGGGGCCTTACTCATGCTCTGAAGAACAACATGTACAATTGTTATGGTAAATCATACGAAACACACTATTAGAAAACAGGCACAGAGATAATTTTGGGAATCAACAACAGACTTTTCATACATATAATAAGATTTTATTATATCTAAAGGACGGAGCACCATCTGGGGAGGGGAAGAGCGGTGTTAGGAATAAGAATTTCCTGGATCCCATCCTGCTACTGCACAAACAAACAGCTGTGCGTACTTCTACACTGCTAGTTGCTTCATTTTGCAGAATTGCATGATTGTAATCAATCATATAATGCAACACCCAAGTCAAGATTCACGTGATTAAGTACTGCATTGTCTTTTTTACTGTGTTGGTAGGGTAAAGTCGTCCTCAGGCCACATGCCACTACCCCATGCAAGGTTACAAGGCATAGCTGTGTCTTCATACTGTGTAATATGTTATGTTACTCTGCAGGTTACTGGCATCAAGTGCGATCTTATGGCTCAAAGAACATGGCAGTGTCAGTTCTGTTCTCAAGGCTGACAGAGTTTGATCCAACGGGATGTGAGGGCGCCAAGTTAGAGTACACTCCCTTGTCAGATGTCAACATGGTCTGGACATATCCTGGGCATGGGCCTCAGACAATGGGCAATGTAGATCCTTTTGAAATGAAGTACGCAGTATTTGTGTGGTAGTGTACATTGTGTCGATCTTTGTTGGTCTTTGTGGATGGCAATCTTTGTTTTTCTCTCATAAATCTTAATTCTTTAAAGTCTTATACAATGATAACAATAATAGTAATGATAATAATAATAATAATTATTATTATTATTATTATAATAATTTATAAATTTAAATTTATATAGCGCACATATCCAGAGTTCAAGGTGCATTACAATCAAATAACAAAAGTATAAAAACTTAAGCCGCGGCTGCACGAGTGATTTTTTGCTTGCGATGGTGATGTGATTTTTTTAAAAAAATGTCACGTCGCGGGCACGCAGTGGTGGCTGCACTTGGCGACAAAGTCTGTGATTTTGTCACAAGAAATTCAACTCTTTGAAACTCTGCCAATTTTTTTTTGAGATTTTTTCAGCTACTGCATCACCTGTGCGAGAGTGGCTACACGTGCACCATTGTAAGCAAAAAATCGCTCGTGTAGCTGTGGCTTTACAGTAGACCCCTGGCTGTTATCTTGAACATGCAAGGGATACCAAAATTGTGCAAGAGAATGAAAATTCGAGATAGCAATAGTAAACAAGAAAGCAACATCAGCCAAAGGAAATGAGTTTCAGTTTGAGATAGTGGGGAATTTAAAATAGCCGGGGTTGAAGATCAGGTTCAAATCCCCTCTCTAGCCACTGGCTAGAGTCTTTTATTGTCAGTCTCGAGCTCAACTCCTTGTTCATGCTTGTAGACAGCCAATGTATCTACCTCTTGCCAGCTGGGATTCTTGCTTGTTATGTTCAATTTGTTATTTCTTTTACACTATAGATGTTTGTTTCATTTACATGGCCCCACAAGCCTATGGCTTTAAACACACAGTGTACCTTGTACAAATAAAGGTTATTTGTTTATTTATTTTTGTAAATTTGCCTTACAGAGAAGAGTACCTTTCCATGGTTGAACATACAGCTGATGGGCGTGTGGATGCTGATCTCATCTTTAGAGCCCTGACTATGGTAAGAAGATCCAAAAATTTACTACACCTCTAAAGCACAATTGCAGGGTTACATGTACCCCCATCAGTATGTTGCCGGTACCCATTTTATACACCTGGGTGGAGAGAGACTATGTGGGGTAAAGTTTCTTGTAAGGAAACAATGCGATGGCAGGGACTGGGCAGCAAACCGTCAGATCTGAAGTCCAACATGCCCCCAATACCCTAACCACTACACCCCCATTCAGGGGGGAGTAGCAATACTCTTAGTTGCTTCATGCTACAGAAACTGGGATAAGTTCCGGCCGTTTGAGCCTCGTGGGCTCTTGTGCGACTTTACCTGACCTTTTAAAGCAAAATGCATGCTCACTTGCCAGTAAATTACGACCTCTGGAGGCATGATGTCGTTGTGTTTCAAAGCTTGGTCTCTGTGTGGAAAAGTTTGTGTGAGATTTTTGGTTGAACATCTAGTTTTTTTGTTTGATTTGTTACAGGGTGGAGTTATGGAGGAGCACGAAGATGTGAGAAGAAACATTGCAGAAAATGTAAGTTGTGACATTTGCGACCAAAAATAATGAATCAGTTGGTTAAAAGTTGGAGAATGTTTGCATACATTTGTAGGCTTGCTTTAAATTTTGCAAATTAAACATGGCCTGTGTGTTTTTTGTGCACATGAACGTTGAATTCTGTTTAAATTGTGATTTTCTTTTACGCTTTTTTATAGTAAAGGGTTGTAAATGTGTTATAAAAAATAATTGTTTATGTCAATGCTGTAAACAGTGTGAAATAAAGGTTGAATTGAATTGAATTGAATGAACAGCTGTTGTGAGAACATTTTTAGGAATGTGTGTTCGTTCCGCTTTTTCTCAGGTCCTCAAAATAATGGACATAGACAAGAAAGGTTATGCCTCCAGGGAAGACATTCAAGCACTGACACTTGATCAGCTTAAACAAATGGCAAACGAGGTTGATGGCGACCCTGCTAACACTGAAGAATACGAGTTTGCTTTATTTGAACTTAATGAAGTCAGGTAAGATTGTTGTTGCAGACACAGAGTACACACATTTATCACTTTGCAAACCAACACCAATTTTTTTCAGAGAATGATGTTATGGTAACTGATAAATATAACAAAATTACAAATACAAGAATGAGCACAAAATGACTTACAGTAGCGCACTGGAAAAGTATCAAAAAATGACAAATTGAGATAAAATGGAAAAAAACTTACTAGACATGACAAAAAGCAATGATGATGGATGATGATGAACATAGAAACCAGACTTTGAACTGCAAACTTACATGTATTGTAACTTTACCAAAGCAACCAAAACTTTCAAATGATAAATTCATATACAAGCATTAGGTACAGAATGCATGAATAAATATAACATGTAAGACAAAAGGCTGTACTACAAAGAAACCTAATTGAGAGAAAATCGGTATTTACATTTTAACGTGAAGCTATAGGCAAACTTATTTCTGGTGCCTACAAAGACTGAGAGAAAAAAAGAGTTTACTACGCAACCCAAAAGTGCAGTTGTGTTTAATCAGGTTTGATGCATTTATCACTGATTTGTGTAAACAAAACACTTTCAGGTCTGTTTTTCAAGAGGCGCTTAATGATGGAAATGGAAAAATTACTCTGCAAAACTTGATAACTCGTTATGAGGTAAGGCACTCTTAAAAATCAGCACTCTCTCCATGATCGCAACAGATTCATACATGTATATCCCAGTAGACCAATCACAAGTCAGACCAAGAAAAACCACTGCTTCTGCTACAACTAATGAAATCAAATGTTATTCTTTGAGTTTAAGCAAACGTGCTGGGTTTGCTATCGACAAATCAGATGCAACTTGTGATTTGGCATACTATGTAGGCGTGTTTTCCACACTTAATGCCCATTTATTTTATATGAAGTACTTCGCAGTTATAGTTTCATGACAGTCTTTAGGTTGAGTGCAGTGAACCAGTTGTGAAACGAAATAAAGTGACATTTAATGCTTTAAAAATAATTATTGTCTTATTAACCTTTCAATGTGTGATTGCTTTATTTGCAGAATTTTGGTGGCTCAGCTAAAGTGGCTAAAGAACTTTTTGACATGCTTCAACCTAAAAATGCTGACTTTGTAATAGAAGAAGAAATGAGGGAACGTCTTGATGATGTTCTAACATTGTACCTGAAAAAGAAAGATGATGACAAGTCAGGTTTGTTAGTAATTTCTTGGATTTGGTCTAGTCAAAGCTTTTTGTTGGGCAAAGAAAATTATAAATGTAAAGAAGATCCTCGCAGTTATTAACGCAACTTACGCAGTTGCGAAAAGAAAGCCTGAAAAAAATCGGGCTTGCCGGGATTCGAACCCTGACCTCTGCGATACCGGTGCAGCGCTCTAACCAATTGAGCTAACAAGCCAACTGGGAGCTGGTCATTAAATTGGTTCGTAATATACCCGGGAAAGATGAAGATGAAATTATGAATATATGAAATTCATATATTTGAACTGCGGAATGAAGAAATAAATGTAAAGAAGATCCTCGCAGTTATTAACGCAACTTATGCAGTTGCGAAAAGAAAGCCTGAAAAAATCAGGCTTGCCGGGATTCAAACCCTGACCTCTGCGATACCGGTGCAGCGCTCTAATAACTGTGAGGATCTTCTTTACATTTATTTCTTCATTCCGCAGTTCAAATATATGAATTTCATATATTCATAATTTCGTCTTCATCTTTCCCGGATATATTACGAACCAATTTAATGACCAGCTCCCAGTTGGCTTGTTAGCTCAATTGGTTAGAGCGCTGCACCGGTATCGCAGAGGTCAGGGTTCGAATCCCGGCAAGCCTGATTTTTTCAGGCTTTCTTTTCGCAACTGCATAAGTTGCGTTAATAACTGCGAGGATCTTCTTTACATTTATTTCTTCATTCCGCAGTTCAAATATATGAATTTCATATATTCATAATTTCAAAGAAAATTATGTTGCGTTGTTAACTATGTTCAAAGTAGATAAAAGTCACTTGAATCAAGCGTTTTCCTTCTTTTGGAACCCATCTGGTGTTCCCTTATTGTTCAGTTTTCTGTCAGTCTGCTTGCCCCCGTGAAACCCATTTATAGTTTGTGTTCAAATTGATACTTTAGTGTCTGCTGTTTTTCATTAGCCAAAATGCCCAAAGAAAATGTAAAATGTTCTACCCGAATGTAAAACTGCAAGATGGTGTATAATTTGAGAAAGTGCTTTTATACGTTTAAAGAAACAAACAGGAAAAGTCTAGCTTGTCTCTTGGTGATTTATTATTTGATTTCTTCAGGAATTTATTATGAAAAAGAGTGGGCCGAGGATAAAGAGATCATGAAACAAACCATGCCATCAGCTGATAATCTGGATGTCATGGCAACTGAGCCTGCACACACTGAGCTCTGACTGGTATCCAAGCAACACCAATTTTAACTTCCTGCAGCAATTGCCAAAAGTTTCTCCGTCATGTTTGTTCTTAAAACCAATAATTTTTCTCGGTCAGCTTCCATCTGAAGAGCATAGTAAACCATAAACAACGTGGAATATTTTCCGGCTTTACTATTTTAAAAATAATATTGGTTATTTAACTGTAATCTATTGTATAATACATTATATTTTTTTAACGCTTAAAGTATTAGGATATTTAAAGAAATAGAAATTAAAGTATTTTAAAAGAGACCTACGTCCTTGGTGTACTTAAAGATATTTAAAGCTAAACAGTGAAAAAAATACAAGTGTAAAAAGGAAAATATTTTAATTACTTTGACTTTCACGTCTTCCACCCAATTGTGAGTTGATTGATGTATTAAAAAGAAAAATAACAAATGTTCGTAATGGGAGTATACCTTTCAAAGTACCTTAGTATTAATATAATATATTGTACTCTTAAAAAACTTAGTTATGAATTTGTAAGTCGAGATTTGTTTTAGGAAGAATTAAAGCTAAATTTTATTGAGTACAGTGGATGTAGTTTATGTACGGTAAATGGATGTTTCCTGTTCAGTCAAATAAAGCACTCGAACTGGGGTTTGGATTTAGGATTTCAGATCGAATTGGAATTTAGGATTTGTTTCATTTGTTGTTGTTGTTTGTAATGGAGAGAAGATAAAATGACGTACCCAGAGGGAAAAGGCTTGTTGCAGGACTAAACATGTACTTATTATGGGAAATAAACGCTTGTGACGTGGTTATTAAATCAACGCCAATTCAGTTCAGGGGAAAGATATTTAAGAATAAAGGAAAACAACGCGAACGGGAAAGTAAAATTTCCGAATGAAGGAAGTAAACGCGAGTGTGGAGGTGTTCGTATTCTATCGAGGAGTATGTCGATCATTCCAAAGAAATTTTATCTGGAATACACTGAACCATGCGTTGGGAGACAATACTGAGGACGAGTGGGGAGTTGAATTATCTAACACAATGCATTATGATTTATGACAGATTGCAATACGCCAAAGGACGAAACTTGTTCAAGTATCGATTTGGTTATAGTTAAGGTCACCATTCAGAATTTGGAGGTAAAATGATGGAAAGTAGCGGGTGGGGGGGGGGGGGGGGGCGAAAAGCGAAGGGAGAAAGGAGAGAATACTGTTCATGTCGCCTCTTTCCACTGTCCCAAACGTATGTTGCCCTGAGGTGGTCAACACTGTTAAGTTCCCCGTTCGTGTTCCGTCAATAGTTAGGCTTGGTGCACTACTGAGAGAGGCGTAACTGACAGTTGCAGGCAAAAGATCTAAAAAAAGGAAATGATGAGTGCTTGTTTTAGTAGAATGCGGTGAAGAGAGATATGGAATATAATATCGCGTAATAGGTTGACACGTAAGCGGATGCGAAAACTGGGAACAAACTGAAAAAAACCTGGGAAAGAACGAGTCCATGAAAAGACTCGTATGCATTTGTATGGGATTTTGCCATGCGGCTGATAAAAATAAACAGCCATTAAGTGTGTTTCTTGACTGTTTTGCGCCCCCAAAACAGAAAACCAAAACTCGCAAAAATGCTGTTTGCAGGACACAAAACAGTCAAGAAAAGACGTCCACTTCCAAGGCTGTTTGTGAAATGCGAAATGGATGTTTTCTTTCTTGTGAAACAACATGAGTTGTTAGCAGTTGTGAGCCGTGATTTGCCAATTGATTATTGCCCATAAAGAGAGAACAGTGTTTTGAATTGTCATGAATCGCGATTTTGTAGCCATGACACAAAATGTCATGAAAGATGATGAACTGGAATGTACGTGAAATAACTGTTTTATTTTCAGCGAAACGTGATCTGAAACCGCCCTCAATACCGGTAAAGATACCCAGTCGTTAAAAAATAATAATAATAATGAAATAAATAAATAAATAATAATTGTAACTTTCGCTTGGCTAACTTTTTGATTATACGACAATTTACCTACCCTGGGTGCCACAGGCTTTTCTCGCGCGCTCGAACACGCGCGATCTTTAGCCTGGAGTGCCTCGCATTTTCTTTCGAAGGCGACACAATTCGCCGCTTATTGATCTAAGAGAAACCTCATGGCCCCCAGAAGTTTGTTTTTTATTTTTATTTATTTATTTTTTTTATGGCTCATGGCCAGGGGACACTAGAGACGAGTGTAACAAACGCAAGCGCAAAATTCTCATAAGATAATGATTTTAACAACCATGTACAAATCTCAATCTTGAAATTTGCTAATTTTACCACACTGCTGCACTGACCAAGCCGCAGTTAGACAGGTCAAGTGTTACGCTTTTCTTTCTGACTCATCAAAATTCCCCAGGAAATACAGTGGGTTCCAGCTTCCGCTCCTCTCAAAAAGCCTTAGCGTCCGCTCGTTACCCATAAAGTCTCGCGAGAATGATCGAACAACATCATGGCGGCATTGTAGTTGCAGAATTTTCGAACGAAACTTCAACGTGAAAAACCTTCTAAGCACCACTAGAAGGAAAGATTTTTCAGGAAATTGTATCATTTCAAGATATTTAACGTATCATGTCTTCAGACCCGCCCAAATTGCATCGAAAAAGACCTGCAGACTCTGAAGGCATTGATCTCGACGATTCTCCTGACAAGCCGGATGAAGATTTCAAAATAAAAACTCTCGATGAAATTCTACAGGAGAAGCGAAGACGCATCGAAAAGGATGATGCAAACGACGAAAGAAGTGAAGCATCTGAGGGAAATTCAAGAATTGTTAGTCCAGCGGCTTCGGGAAAACGAGAATCGAGAACTTCTTCCAAACAAGGATCACCCCTGGAAGGTGGAAGCGAAATCATTTATGAACTCAGTCCTGAAGAACAACTAAGCTTGTCACCAAGTATGTGATTTATCAAAAGATAAATACGACTAGTGCTCTTGGAAAAATATGTTATTCGCCCAGGCTGACTGTGAGCAGGTTGAAATAAGTATAAAACAAGAGGCAAAATGTCACTTTCTTGCAGTCTGTTAATAAGGGGCCAGTTACACGAGCTGGGCTGTCTGGCTTGGGTTGTCCTGATTTTGTCATGTCTGTTAAACACACAGAAATTCAACTTTGTAATTGTGGGACAAAATCACATCCTGATCAGCTGAGATCCTGATATTGTGATGCCATTTAACCCTTTAAGCCCTAACAGTGAGAAAAATGAAATTTCACTTTACATTGTCACTACTTGTTCAAACAGTCAAGTGATGAGAACAAAGAAAGTGATCATCAAGGATAAGATATCTTGATATTTAGACAAATTGTCCTTACTAGTTCCATAAGAAATGTATGGAGAATAGTTAGGAGAATATACATTTTAGTCACATTAGTGCAGCTGACCAAGCCAACACCCATAGCAAAATGGTTCTCTTGTAACACATTGAGTATAACCTATCATAAAGCTGTGTGAACTTGAAAAGTAATGCATATTATTTTTTTCTGAAGCATTTTTCCGGTCCGGAATCCGGAATCCTTGAATTTGATTGGCTGTTGACGCGTGTTCCGCCGGTCCAGTTTTTTCCTATCCGGACCGGTTTTGTTATGGTAACCGCACGAATTAACCGCGCGAAAACCATTGAATGAAAGTCGAAAAACAACATACCTCGGTTGAACTCGAGAATTTTTTTATTTACGGCTCAAAGATGCGACTTTTTTGGCAAGTCACAATTCTTGTGTGTGTTGTAAATGGAAAGTTCAACAAGGAGGGGAATAAAAGACCTTGAAATACCTTCAAAAGGCAAGTACTCGTTTTAATTTTCTGTAGCTTAGCATGGCGGTTGGTGAGTTTGTTGTTGAATTCACTTAACACAGCAGTTTTTTGAGTTTTTAAATTGTGATCGCCACAATGCCTTTTGACTCCGATGTTAACTTTAATGACTTCGTTTTTCAGTTTTTTCTCTTAAATTAACGAGGTTCGGTATATTTTTATTCAAGAAATTGTGCAGGCTTAAACTGGAATTTTGCTTTTTCATCTGTCGTAAATGAAGATAAGCTTAAAAGCCAGCGCACCGTTCGCTTTGGTTAAAACTGAGATCAAACCGAACGATTTCGCTAAATAATTAAATTGTTTATATCCAAAGAACCAGCACATACGTTTACAGGCACGAAGCAAAACATAAAAAGAAAGTAATTAGGCTAAACAGAAATGTTTTTCGAAGTATTATTCTCTTTCATTTTTTACGCAAGAGCAATTAAACCTGTCCTAACGATTGAGTCCTTTGTTTTTGTTTTTAGTAAGCTTAAGCTTAATTATAAGTATTTAATTGGGTTGTTTATCCCTATGCCGGGCAAGATTTTCCATGTGCGTGTCTGTTCTTGAAAAACAACCTTTTCCGTGTTGATGCGATAGTTTCTAGTCGAAAATATTACACTTAAGTTTTAAAAAAGTTTGAAGTGTTTATGATTACATTCGCTCCACGGTTTCCTGCCATCTGACTCAGTGAAACTTACGCGCGTTCTGACAACCTTTCAAGATTGATCTGCAAACTCGTAAATGTTGGGAAAAAAATAAAAATGTTATTTACCTGCCTAGGTCGGTGCGTATAGGGAAAAATTATGCCCTTGGTCTTGAGTACGGCCCTCGGCCTGCGGCCTCGGGCCGTACTCAAGACCGCGGGCACAGTTTTTCCCTATACGGACCTCCCGGCCGGTAAATAACATATATTTATTTTTTTCTTAAGCATTTTTCCGGTCCGGAATCCGGAATCCTTGAATTTGATTGGCTGTTGACGCGCGTTCCGCCGGTCCAGTTTTTTCCTATCCGGACCGGTTTTGTCATGGTAACCGTGCGAATTAACCGCGCGAATTAACCGCGCGAAAACCATTGAATGAAAGTTGAAAAACAACATACCTCGGTTGAACTCGAGAATTTTTTTATTTACGGCACAAAGATGCGACTTTTTTGGCAAGTCACAATTCTTGTGTGTGTTGTAAATGGAAAGTTCAACAAGGAGGGGAATTAAAGACCTTGAAATACCTTCAAAAGGCAAGTACTCGTTTTAATTTTGTGTAGCTTAGCATGGCGGTTGGTGAGTTTGTTGTTGAATTCACTTAACACAGCAGTTTTAGTTTTTAAATTGCGATCGCCACAATGCCTTTTGACTCCGATATTTACTTTAATGACTTCGTTTTTCAGTTTTTTCTCTTAAATTAACTAGGTTCGGTATATTTTCATTCAAGAAATTGTGCAGGCTTAAACTGGAATTTTGCTTTTTCATCTGTCGTAAATGAAGATAAGCTTAAAAGCCAGCGCACCGTTCGCTTTGGTTAAAACTGAGATCAAACCGGACGATTTCGCTAAATAATTAAATTGTTTATATGATCCAAAGAACCAGCACATACGTTTACAGGTACGAAGCAAAACATAAAAAGAAAGTAATTACGCTAAACAGAAATGTTTTCATTTTTTACGCAAGGGCAATTCAACCTGTCCTAACGATTGAGTCCTTTGTTTTTGTTTTTAGTAAGCTTAAGCTTAATTATAAGTATTTAATTGGGTTGTTTATCCCTATGCCGGGCAGGATTTTCCATGTGCATGTCTGTTCTTGAAAAACAACCTTTTCCGTGTTGAGACGATAGTTTCTAGTCGAAAATATTACACTTATGTTTTAAAAAAGTTTGAAATGTTTATGATTACATTCGCTCCACGGTTTCCTGCCATCTGACTCAGTGAAACTTACGCGCGTTCTGACAACCTTTCAAGATTGATCTGCAAACTCGCAAATGTTGGGAAAAAATAAATATGTTATTTTGACCTGCGGCCTCGGGCCGTACTCAAGACCGCGGGCACAGTTTTTCCCTATACGGACCTCCCGGCCGGCAAATAACATATATATAATGCTGGATCAATGGAAGTAAAATTGCCTGATGCATTCTTTGTGGAACCATGATTAAAAATAACACCTTCAAAATCTATATAGCATCAGGCTGGGTAGCCTAGCCTGTGTGGAGATGGAAATTCTTCCTTCCTTTGTCAGAGAATTCATGTCTGTGTTACAGCATTCATTATTGTGACTAATTTGAATCTCCTCTATCAGACAGAAACTTTTTTAAATATACATGTGCATCAGTGTTCCAGATAAGAGAGGGGTCTGAGGTAAAAAACCCGACAAAGCTGGCAACATAACCCGATAAATAAATGGTCAACTTGAGAAGATTTGAAGAGATCCAAATCTATTGACCCCTCAAAATTCCTTATTGACCCTCTGCCTTTATAAGTAATCTGGAACACTGGTACATGCGGTGTCATTTGTACCCATTTTGTTGAAGCCTAATTTAGTTTTTATAAGTTAACTTTATGTCCACTTTGTTTCTTTCTAGTGTCGTCTACAAGTGGTACACCAAACAAGGTGAAAGGACAGTCATCATATGATGATGAACCTGCCGGCACCAGAGTCAGACGAGGACGAAAAACCACAGAAGAGGAAGAAGGAGAGATAGTCAGTGATGTATCGGATTCTGAGAGCAAAGGAGGTGATAAGGGAAGAAGATATTCGACTTCTAAAGGTCATGGTGATAAGGAGGGTGCTGCAGAAGGGGTTTTTGCCAGTGACCAGTCAGATTCAGAAAGCAGGAAGAGTGAGAAGAAAAGAAAATATTCATCTTCGGGAGCTACTGACGCTGATGAAAAACCTAAAGAAGTGGAAATGGTCAGTGATCTCTCAGATTCTGAGGACAGAAATCTTGATCAGCCAAGAAAATATTCCTCTCCCAGGGAGCCTGTTGTTGAGGAGAAAGCCAAATCTACAGATCTGAAAGAGAAAGGTATCAACGTTAATGATGTAATAAGAATTTGTCTTTGTATTACTGATAATCAATGTGGTTAACTATGCAATTAACCTTATTAAAATAATATAAAAACTCCCCCCCCCCCAAAAAAAAAAATTCTCTTTACTTAAAAATTTAGGCTCCAAACTCAAAGGTGGTTGTTTTTTTCCACTGTCATTTCCTTAGACAAGAACTTTCCTTCTGTATACATGGAAACTGTGATAATGCTCCTTAGAGGGGAATAGACAAAATATATATATATAAGTGAATGGAGTAAGTGGTGTATAGCTCAAGAATACCCTCCTTGTGTGGGTACAGTACAGTATGAAGGGTACGGGGAAGGTCAGCAAACAGAAAGAGCAGTGCAATCCTTTGGGGGGGAGACGAATTATAAGAACTGTTGGACTGACCAATCAGGCCATGATGCCACAGTCTGGTCCTATAGACTGGTGGCATCAAAAGAAAGGCTGCAGGCTTGTCCACATTCCGCCTGACAGTTTTTCCTGTCGCCATTCTTAACCAAAGAAATTACTTCTGCCCAGGTGGATCTCTCCATCCAGTTGTACCTTACCCTATTATTTTGTTTTTATACTGGTAGATTCTATAGCAAAGGTGAAGTCAGAAGAATCAAGTGATGATGATGATAGTAACGAGGAGGAGAGTGAGGATGATACTGAGACGGCAACTGCTACCAAAAGGATGCCAAAAGAGATCAAGGCAACAGGAGATAACAAGCAAGAGAGCAGTGAATCAGAATCTGGCAGTGAAGAAAGCAGTAGTGATGACGACGACGATGATGATGGTGACGACGATGATGATGAAGGGAAAGATGCAAACATAAGGAAAGAAAGCGGTGAAATCAAACAGCAGAAAGACACACAAGTAAAACAAAAAGAAGCAGTTGTAAAGGGCAAGGTACAGGATAATGAAGAAAGTTCTAGTGAAGAGGAGGATAGTAGTGAGGAGGACAGTGATGAGGAAAGTGACAGCGAAAGCTCAGAAGAAAGTGAAGAAGAGGAAGAAGAAACAAAGAAAGTCACTCAAAGGACTGAACAAGTTGCTAAAAGCAAAGAAGTGGACGAGATTGAAACTGAGGATCTGCATTCTGAGTTACAGCAGCTTAAACGGCAGAAGTCAGTTGATGAGAAATATAAACAGAAGTCAAAGACAATGCGGCATCACCGAGATGAAAGGTCACACAGGAGAAGGGAACAGGGAACTTCAGATGCTAGAGTTCATAAAGAAAGGAATGCTTCTGAAAAGGAGAAAGTGGATGTGAAGTATCAAAGGCCCATGGAAAAGAGTCTCTCCCGAAGCGACAGTAAGAGTAGACCACATGAAAAAAGCAGATCTGCTGATAAGGTTGATAGTAAACAAAAGGATGGCCGTGATAAGCATAAATTAAGTGCTAATGCCAAGGAAATAACTAAAAGCAAATCAGACAGAGCATCTTCAAGAGATAAATATTCTGAAATGGAAGTTGATAGGAAAAGGAAGATTTCAAGGAAGGATTCAGAAAAGCGAAAAAATCCTGACGGGGCCTCACGAACAGAAAGTAAGGTTAGAGATAGGAAAGACCACAGTAGGAGCAGAAGAAAAGCATCTACTTCAGAAAAAGCAAACAAGGATAGCAAATTCAGTGTAGATGACGTGTCATCTAGTAAATCAAAGAAAGATGAAGGACCGTTGTTGATCCTAACTGACCGTGAGAGGCGGCAGTTTTCCAATGAAATTGTCGACATTGACAGTGAGGGAAGCAGCGTAGAAGATGAACAAGAAGCAGCACATTCAGATGTTGAAAGGAAAGAGCAACTTTCTGATGGTGAACACGAAGATGAGAAAGAAAAAGAGGCCAAACTCCCACCGTATTATCCTGCTGTCCGTGGCTGCAGAAATGTTGAAGAGTTTCAGTGGCTAAACAGAATTGAAGAGGGAACTTATGGAGTGGTCTACAGAGCTAAAGACAAGAGAACAGGTTTGACGAATTTTTTTTTTATTTTTCTTAGTTTTGTTCCATTTTGTACTTATTATTGAACATATTACTCTTAAATTAACATTCAAGCTAGCTCACCCAAAATCTGGTCATTTATGGTTATCACTACAGTAAATTCAAAAGGTTAGGTATGAACAGGGCCAATAATACAGTAGTTAAACATTATTCTTTTGGTCAGACTAATATACAGTACCGGCAAATGTAAGTTGACAGTCTCGACTCAAAACTCGATCCTCGATCCTCGATGTTTTTGCGAATCGAGAATCGAGGCTCGAGTTTCGAGAATCGAGGATCGAGTTTCGAGTTTCGAGTTTCGAGACACTCGAAGAATTTTTCGAGACTCTCGAAAAGGGATTTCGAGGAAACGATTTATTTCTCTCACACAGAACAATAACAACGAACAATAGCAATTTACGTGACGCGTATTAAAAATCTGAAATCTGACCTGTTTTGATTTTATCAGCCGGGAATGTATAAACACCATCGTTTGTTGTCAAATACATTTTTGATTTGCATGTATTATACGTAAATACTTGAATCTTTTGAATCAAAAATCAGTCTTGCCATTTCAAAAAAATTACGTGCTGAAGCACAAGCGGTGGCGCAGATGACAACTAAAATAATCGTGTGACGCCTTGAATTTGTATAATTATCTAAAACAACTTGACGGGCAGAGGTCATGTTTGTCTTTCTATCTCCGTCTCTAAACCGCTGAGAAAGGGGTGTCTGTAAAACCCGGAATACACCTGGAACACCCCCGGAACACCCCGGAACAGCCCGGAACAACCCCGGAACACCCCTGGAACATCCCATAATACCACCGAACATCCCATAATGCCCCGGAATACCCTCAATACAGCCAGGAACACTCTTGAACACCAAAAATTCTGGTCAGCGGTCAGACCACTCACGCATAAACTGACCCGAGGACCTCCGAAGATTAACGAAGATTTCCGAATTTTTTCGAAGACCTTTGCAGATCACCTGAAGACAAAATGACAAAAAAAAATAAATAAATAACATTGGTGTCCTTTAGATCGACAAAGATTTGATTTTGAATATTTCAATTTAATTTTTGAAGTTGTTGTAACTCATGTGAGATTTGCATTGTAACTCTCGACAAACCAATGTGACGTCTGTAAGTAAAATTCTGGGGGTGGGCATCCCGAATAATAATCAATTCACCATATAACTCGTCACGGTCGCGATAACTTACTCTTGGGCATTGCGTGACAGGTTTTGCACGCAAAACAAAACAGATTTTGCAGGCTGTTAAACGTCTATAGGATTTATTTTTTTCCCGTAAAGGCTGTTCCTTTTCAATTTATGTAGCTAGTACTACCGCATTTTCTCAATAAGTGCCCCACTTGCTGTTACTGTACGAACTGGGCAAAGAAACACCGCCGCTCCTTCTAAAGACCAATTAGGAAAATGTTTGAATAGTTTTGAGAAGTAAGTTGTAACTCAAGGTTTAGCGCAACGTATAAAGTTGGCTTATTGAGGGAGCACACGAACTTTGCAAAGCTCAAGGAAATCTGATATGTACTCTTATCGTTGATTTTCCTTTTTTCGTTTACTGAATTTTTCTCTTCAAGTCTAACTAGATCTTGTGAAAGTAAATAAAATACTTGTTCCTTTTCTCGCTATAAGAGTGTAAACTCGTTCGATCCTTTTGCTCCCGGGTTACGTTGTGACATCCTACATTACAGACATTATAAGCCCTCGGATACCTCTACAAAATTATAGTGAGTACTTTTTTGCAGGCACACATTTCTCCCACTCATTTATCTTCCAAGCTACGCTCTTTTGTTAACCAAAAATATATGCAGGCCTAACTGCAAAAACGTTGTCATTCAAATATGACAAGACAAAGCTGCAAGATGGGAATTTATTAGACATGGAAAAACGTTCTCGGATTTTAACATTCCTGAAGCACTCATGCACTACGGTATGATACTTCAACTTAATATGAACTGAGGTTTTTTTAAATGAGGTGTATATATCCACTGTATATTAGCGTAACGAACCGGCGGCCAAACATTTCCATGCACCTGTGGAAATAAAACGGTGACGATCGTGTGACCTCGGAATAATGACCTTATAGCATTGCGTGACACTGTATCATTTGGCTTTGTTATGTCCTTGAGGTCACACCTGTTTTTTGAACGTGATAATGCAAACCTCGCACGAGAAAAATCAATGCAGAATTAACAGTTCAACTGTCACATTTTCATATCACTGAAAATCGTAAGTTATTGATTTGAAGGTCACGTGCATGATATATTTTTCCCATTAATTAATGGTTTTTTCGCTGTTCTTAAAAGCTTCGAAAATATTCCAAGCATTCTTGAAATGCTCGGAAATCTCAGGGTGATCCGCAAAAGTCTTATGAAGAATTGGGAATCTTCAGAGGTCTTCGGCTTAGTCAATTCGTGAGCAGTCTGACCGCTGACCACTATTTTTGGTGTTCCGGGGGTGTTCCTTGCTGTTTCGAGGGTGTTCCGGGATATTATGGGATGTTCCGGGGATGTTCCAGGGTTGTTCCGGGGTGTTCCAGGGATGTTCCGGGGGGTTCCGGGGGTGTTCCGGGGCGTTCCGGGGTGTTCCGGGTTTTACAGACACCCCTGAGAAAGGAGATTAAACCAGCAAAACACTCTGCTTTTGAAAGCACAATTAAAGATTCCCACGATGCGCCGAGTATTTCTCAGTAATGCTATTGCAAGCGAATTTGTCAGTTTTTCAGTAAACACGCGCCGACCATCTAGCAGCATTTGCATAGTTTTCACGACATGTTTGTAAAAAGTCAGATCCCCGGTTCTACAAGGTGTATTAAGATGATTAAACCAACAAAACACTCTGCTTTTGAAGGCACAATTTGTGATAAAGATTCCCACGATGCGCCGAGTATTTCTCGGTTATATTATTGCGAGCGAATTTGTCAGTTTTTCAGTAAACACGCGCCGACCATCTAGCAGCATTTGCATAGTTTTCACGACATGTTTGTAAAAAGTCATATCCCCGGTTCTAAAAGGCGTATAAAGATGATTAAACCAACAAAACCCTCTGCTTTTGAAGGCACAATTTGTGATAAAGATTCCCACGATGCGCCGAGTATTTCTCGGCTATATCATTGCAAGCGAATTTGTCAGTTTTCAGTTAACACGCGCCGACCATCTAGCGGCATTTGCATATTTTTAGTCAGCGACAAACTGCCGACAAACTGACATTGTTTTTGCAAGCGAAGACGGACTTCCCAGTTGTGCGAGAGATCTACGGCAGCCATCACCGTTCGATGCACGGCCCAATGGTGATGAAATGGCGTCCCTTCACTCTTTTCTCCGATACACTAAACGTCGCACTGATGGTCGCGTGAAAAGTTAATGAGGCGCTAAGTTCTTTGTTTCCCGTCTCGAAACTCGAAGTTCTCGACTTGAAACTCGAAGTCCTCGACTCGAAACTCAAAGTTCTCGACTCGAGACTCGATCCTCAAAGTTTTCGAGTTTCGAGGATCGAGGATCGAGTCAAGTTGTTCGAGTTTCGAGGGACTGTCAACTTACATTTGCCCGGTACTGTAGTTGCCACAGCCTGCGAGTTGCATCAATACATTTGGCATTCGGAATGCTAAAAAATTAGCCATAGTTATTATTATTATTATTATTATTATTATTATTATTATAATTATTATTATTATTATTATTATTATAATTATTATGCCTGGTGTGTTTGTGCAGTAATTGTATACAGCTATTTCTATTAATGTTGTCGGATTTTAAAGCCTTGAGCTTACGCAACCACACCAAAAGGTAGTATGGGTAGCTGTGAAACTCTTGTGATACATCTGTAATTTTACGGCTGTCACTTCCATAGGATGGGTGAAAGTATTATTGTCTAATACGTGATTTATTTTATGTAGGGTTGAGCCTTAGCTAAGTTTGGTAAATTTAGGCTTTCTGACAATGTTAATTGAAATAGCTTTATTTTAGTATGTTTGATCATGTTTTATCAGTATTTGTAGTCTTGTATCTATTTAATGTGTGAGTTCAGCTTACACAATGTCAACACATGTATGATCTTGGGCTGGAGTTCAGAATTTATGTGATATTCATCAATACTTCTATTTGAATGTTGTCTCAGTGATGTGGTATCAATGTTATTGCCTGGGGCTTCACTGACAACAATGTAATTTTTCTTTACCATTTCAGGTGACATAGTTGCATTAAAGAAATTAAAGATGGAAAGGGAGAAAGAAGGTTTTCCAATCACATCTTTACGTGAAATCAACACTCTTCTCAAAGCACAGCATCCAAACATTGTGACAGTTAGGGTAGGTCTCCTGTGCATTGTGGTACTGTTAGTTTGATACATTTCCTGTGGATTGAATGTTGTGCCTTGAGTGTTAATAATGCTGTGCAAGTTGGATAACTTTCGTGTCTAAAAGTTGATAATAATAACAATTAATTATAATAATTTAACAATAATAATAATAATAATAATAATTACAATATGTTACACATGGAATTGTTTGTAATATTTCTGAGTAAGTTGTACAAAAAGGTATACTGTAACTTTGAGTCTGTGAATGAAATCCTACAGTGTAAACATTCAAACGATTTAATGGCTGATCATTATTTTGCTGTGAAGCTGGTTGTATTCAGTTATTCACAGGAGAATATTTGCCAAGCTTTATTACAATTTTTTTAGCACCTTTAGGGCAGTCACATACAGTGTAAGCTAGGGTTTTAATTTTCCATTTATGATTTGGTTCTTCAGGAGATAGTTGTTGGCAGCAACATGGATAAAATCTACATTGTTATGGACTATGTTGAGCATGATCTGAAAGTTCTCATGGAGCACATGACACAAGGATTTAGAATTGGTGAGTCAACGTGCAGAAAATACAGCACAAAACATGTTGGATGTTTCTGTAGTAGAAGGCAGCGTAACAGTAGTAGTATGCTAAAAGGGCGAGTCCCCATGCCTGCTAAGAGCAGTGTTGCAGAGATCACATTAATTTAATTTGCTTGTATGAACCAGGGACTGAGCCAGAAGGCCTGGCAATTAAGGCCTTGGCTGTGGCCAAACACAGTGTTTGTAAAACAAGCAAATGAAGCAGTGATTGAGAAGAATTGTATCATTTTATGTTGTCTAATTAAGGTTGTTTACATTTTCAACTACAACAAGCAGCTACAAAATAATAACAGTCAGATGGTCCAAATTTGCTCATGTCCAGCAAAATCACAACTATGGTCACATGTATAGGTCAGACAAATAGTAATGACTATCATTTTGTAGAACAGAAATACCTACTCTGAGCACATCAAAGTGGTGGCTTGATTGAGTGCATTTCCTTTCAAAAATATACTCTACCATTAATTAAGCAGCAAAGGACATAAGTAACTGTTGTGATCTAAAATTTAAGACAAATGCTCATTTTTTCTTAGTTCCTTGTGGTAAATGCTGATTCACTTTATATTTTTAACCTTTTTGTTCTAAATGCTCTTCATGTACTTTATATCTGCGGCAAAATAATTATTATGTTGGTTGTTATTGTTGTTATCTTAAAACATTTCCCTATAGTTACATATTTTGCAGCTGGTAGTTATAATGCAGCGAAACACTTCCTAAATAGTAAATTTGTTGCAGATTTGACATACTGTAATTCAAAAGTTCTTCAGCTGTTTTTGTTCACTAACTTATGATACCTTTGATTTTTCAATGTCCCTTCAAGTTAAAGAATGAAGACTGCTTGTTGTGTTTTCTCTAGGTGAGGTTAAAACACTGATGATTCAACTTCTGCGAGCTGTGGCACATCTTCATGATAACTGGATACTTCACCGGGATCTGAAGGCATCCAACTTACTCCTTAGCAACAAAGGAATTCTTAAGGTTGGCTAATGTACATGATAATTTCACTCTGAATGGTTAACTTTTGTAATGTTACAGTATTAATTACGTTGCTTGCCTAAAATCACATACATCAAGCAATTTCCCTAACTGGATAGCCAGTAGTCCAGTGCAAATTTGTAAATAATGCCCCAAGGATTGACTGTATTAATTGCTGTTATTAAATAACTTGTTAAGTTACATTCTTACTTTGATACTCCAAAAGGTGTCCCCAATCAGCAGCGGTGATAAACAAAGTTGACACTTCAGCAAAGTTGACAACAGTTATTTTCGTTTTTATACAACCAAATGTATTATTACGGCAAAATGGGGAAGGAGTGGCGGGGGCGGGGGGGGGGGGTAGCTTATTATGAATCTGATGTACAAAATATACAGGGTCTGTACCAGTCCAGGAAATCCTGGAAAGTCCTGGAATTTAATTCTGGCTTTGAAAATTAATGCAGGTCCTGGAACTTCCTGGAAATCTATGAAGTTTGCTTTGAAAATAATTTTCTGCAGTATTATTTTTGGATTTATATTTCATACAAATGTAAGGGTCTACTGCTTCAATTATTGTGCATTCAGGAGACCTGGAAAAATGTATTTGAGTCCTGGAGAAGTCCTGGGATAGGCCTGGGAAATTGTTTCTGAAAAAGGGTACGAACCCTTAATAGAGGGTGGAGCTCTTATGGTATACATTTCTATTTCAGTATTCTTCTTTCTATTTTCTTAGGTTGGTGATTTTGGACTTGCAAGAGAGTACGGCTCACCCCTGAAGAACTACACCCCTGTTGTAGTGACGCTGTGGTACAGAGCTCCTGAACTGTTACTAGGCACCAAGGTACATTATGCTTTTGTTTATTCCTCAGTGCTGTTAAAACAGGAAATTAGATACCTCTGATGTGTGCTTCAACCCGTTACTCCCAAAAGCATCAAAGTGGAGAACTTGAAAACATTGGAAATTCTTTTTTTTTTGGCAATTTACATTTTAAAAAAAGTAACCAATTTGTGGAGTGAAGTATGATCTGATCGCTTTCTTTGATTCTCTTGTCAATCTCCTCCTCTTGCAAAGTGTTCACATATAAGTCGCCATTTTTTATTACTCGTATCTTATGTTGGGCTGATAATTGAAAGTATCTTCTTCTTTACCACTGACTCAATGTGCGTTATGCTCCTGACAAAAATATCCTAAGAACACATCGTTGTTTGCTGTGATCTAATGCTATTTTTCTACAATTTTACTGCAACATATTGAAAACTACTGAGCGTGAAATCATTGATAAAGAGACGAGTTAACACTCCACTCAGCAGTGACCCCATTACCCTACTATAGTAGTTAATTTAAGAAACAACACGCCACTTTTAAGTTTGATACACCAGTGCCTAAAAATAATGAAAACACCTCCAGCAAGGCCTGAAAACATGGCGAAGAGACTCTTGGGAATACCGAACAGCACACAAACAACATCGAATACACATGACTCAGTCATGGAAGTAGTGACAGGAATGTGCCTAGGTGTTCCCATAATCTCTTTGGTTGCTATTGCAACCACAAGATAAAAACTAAAAAAACTGTAAAAGAGGACAGTACTTGTACTGTTTAACATTTTATCTGAGTGTACACAAGCTCAAAACACATAACCACGTCTAAAGTATAATAAACAGTAGCATAGCAAAGTACTTCTCAACAGCTTTCATTTGAACAGTCACACTTCAGGGATTTATTGATACATTCAAAAGTTAGAACCACCTTGTACAGTATAATAAACAGTACCACAGGAAAGTACTGCTCGGTAGCTTTCACTTCAATGGTCACACTTTAGGATTTCATGCACAGACTCAAAAGTTAGAACCACCTTGTACAGCATAATAAACAGCACCACAGGAAAGTACTACTCAGTAGCTTTCATTTGAATGGTCACACTTTAGGATTTCATGCACAGACTCAAAAGTTAGAACCACCTTGTACAGCATAATAAACAGCACCACAGGAAAGTACTGCTCAGTAGCTTTCGTTGAATGGTCGCACTTAAGGAGGACTGAAGACTGAAGACTGAACTATACTATCATTTAATTATTAAATGACTGAAGGTGAATCTTGATCAGGAGCTGTTGTTTCTGTTTGTTAGGAGTGGAATTTAATTTTAATTACTGATTGTTACATATTTAGGAGTACTCCACCCCCATTGACCTGTGGTCAGTTGGCTGCATATTTGCCGAGTTGCTGACGATGAAGCCACTGTTCCCTGGCAAATCAGAGATTGATGAGATCAACAGAATATTTAAGGTAAGATTAATGTAAGTTAAACACCGGGCCTCAGATAAACGCCAGGTTCAAATAAACATCGGGTCCACACAATCAGATTTTAAATACTAACATGTAAATGCCCCTGGCCTAAGGCCATCAAAAATGATGAAAAATACTCCATTTTAATAAACACTGGGTCCAAATAAACGTCTAGTATTAAATAAAATTAATGCCCCCGACGTTTAACTGAAAAAATGTGGTACGTCAGTATAATTGAGAAAGTATGATACGTACTGTGCATGTGTGTAATCAATTTATTGGTTTCAGCGTTTTTCCAAAGCAGCCTTTAACAAGTTAGAGTTTGTTTAGTGCACATTGGACCTGAAATCCAGAGGCACGGGTTCAAGTCCTGCTCGGAATGCCAACTAGTGTTATTTCGCAGTAGACCCAAGTGTTATTTCACAGTACACCCAAGTGTTATTTCATAGTAAACCCAAGTGTTAGTTTACAGTAGACCCAAGTTCAATTCCTTGGCCATACTGGTAAATAGACAACTGATCTGCTTCCAGATAGTCAGGATTTTTAAATTTGTATTATTTGTTCTAATGATTTATGTAGAGTGCCAGCAAACTAGCTTGTTAGTATTTTTTTCTTCCGTTTACATGTAATTGTTTTGTTGTTCTTGTTGTTGAAGAAATAGGAAAAGAAAATCACTGTGATTTTCTTTATTTTGTTTAGGAGCTTGGCACCCCAAGTGATAAAATTTGGCCTGGACCTCCATCTTACTCTGAACTTCCAGCAGTTAAAAAGGTAATTTACAGTCGTATCCAGTCATGAAGACTGAATTCGGCAGTTAGCTGACTGCTACCAGCACCTGGGTCTGCTATCTGCAGCATGAAGCAACATAGAGCATTGCTACTCCTCCCTGGATGGGACCCTACTTGATTTCAGGGTTATCTTTAAGATTTTGTTACATTTCCTTAACAGTTTCCCATTACACTCTTTTTTTTTTTTATAAGAACCTTTTTTATAAGAACGTCGAGGCTGGAATTGGCCAAAATTTTAAGAACATGCCAAGAACGTACCCAGGCTGAGATTTTGTTAAGAACGTCTTTATCTTGTCTTCATATTTGTAGAAAAAGCTATGTGGAAATAAAATTAAGTGTAATAATTTGGTCAGAGTAAGTTACCGCCTTTTTGAGCCCAAATGCTAGAATTTTTGTGATGTCGCAAAACAAGAAAACACATACAACTTTTAAGAAATTGGTAGAGCTTTGACCTATTTGTTCTTTCTTTCATTCAGAACTATGATTTATGAAATGCTGTTCAATTAATCTTAAGAACATTGTTAAGAACGTCTGAGGTTCAAATCGACAAAAAAATAAAAACATTCAGTTCTGGTTCAGCCTCAGCTTAAAAATTAGACGTTCTTATAAAAAAAAAGAGTGTAAACCGTTAAATTAGTATTGTGTCTTCTTCCTGTTCAGGGATGGGATGCAAGGTCGTTACCCCAGTATGACGTTGATTGAACCAACAATTGCTGAATTAATGCAGTGTGTTAGTGGAAAGAGGCACTGGTGTACTCAAGGAGTCTTTTCACGGCTTAGGACAAAGCATTAAGTTCTTAGAGCTGCTAAATCACTGCTTTTCCATTGATTTCATTTACACTGTGCCTTTGCTGAATAACTTCCATTCTGTGTTCTTTCAGATGACTTTCACGGAATACCCGTACAACAATTTAAGAAACAAGTTTGGAGCTTATTTGACAGACAAGGGTTTCGATTTGTTAAACAGGTGAGCTTTTGGAGGGTGGTTGGTTAAGTTATGTTACCCAGCAATATTATGTTTCCTGGGCCGGGTCTCATCATGCAGCCAGCATCTCCACACATAATACATCAGAATAGTAATAATACCTCCAAAATTAAACTTACAACGGAGAAAGGGCAAAAAATAGTAAAACTAATACTAAGCCCTTAACTTACAATGATGTTTGAATACTGATCCTTACCCCGAGTGTTTTTCTCTGGGTTCTGTGGATTTCCTCCCTCCAAAAAAGCAAGATTTTCAAATAACCAGTTTGATCTTCATGTTGGGGACCTGCATGAAAACTATTTGTAGTAATACAGCTCCCTTTCTAAATGTCATAATAACTAACATTGGGGCTACCAGTGGAGTCTGGCAGCCAATGTGTGATGAAGTTTCACACTCAAATCTGACATCACATGTAGTATAGCAAGTAGGGGAACATGGATTGTGCATTGGTAATAGCACACACCTCCCACCAGTATAACCTGTTTGAATCCTGGGTTGATGCCACAAGTGGGCTGGGTTTCTCATTGATTTCAGGGTTTTTTGCCAAGATTCTCAGTTTTTTTTCTTCCGCAAAAACCAACTTTTCCAAATTCTAATTCCATCTCATTCTGTAAACAGTGGTTGAAGAGTCACTCTGTGGACATTCTACTGCTTATTTCCAAGTTACGCGTATTCCTTCCTTCCTTTGTTTATTTTTTCACCATTTTGTTTCGTATTTTTTATTTTCCAGGTTTCTGACATATGACCCTAAAAGGAGAATAACAGCTGATGATGCCCTGAAGCATGAATATTTCCAAGTTAGTGCTCTTTGCAGCAGTGATAAATTCCTAACCTTTCTTTAGCAAAGTAATGGTGGAGTTTTGACGTTCTTTAAATCAGCCCATAAATTCTACCTTGGCTTATTCGTGAGCCAAACTTCAAGAGTCCTTTGTTTCTCTGAAACATCGCACTTTCTTTACTTGTAGTTTAGCTTATAACCAAAGAAAGCGAGAACCAACCTTTTTACTGAAAGGAAGAATGAAGAAAATCTCGGTAGAACTGCTTGGAGAGCTCAGTTCTAAAACATTAATATAAGATACAGATTTCAAATTGCAAGATTTGTGTTGGGCGTATTTCTCTATGAAGTTTTAAGATGATCTGATCAGATACAAAAAGCTGCATGTATGATTAGTTGGGAATCCAGAATCTTGACCAGCATTTAATATTTTCTTTGCAAACAAACAAACAAGCTGTAGCGATTACCATTTGCACCAATCACCCTGCTGAAAATTTTACCCATTAAGATTAACTGATGTAAATCGACATTACAGGAGATGGCCGTAAAAATATAGAAACCTATTACAAAAAGAGGAGAAAAAGTGCAGCACCCCAATCCCATAGTTTCTGAAACTTTCCAAATAAAATGATGCGTGCCATTTCATTTGCTAACCGAAATTGTTTTTTCTATGGAAATTTTAAGCATTTCAGCTGACCTCTCATCATACAACTCACCATATTCGTGATTATGTTGCGATTATAAGGCAAATTAAAGCGTGATACAAATACTTACATTTGTTTCCTTATCCCACCCCTCTTAGGAGTCACCCTTACCGGTGGACCCTTCTATGTTTCCCACGTGGCCTGCCAAGAGTGAGATGATGAAAAGACCCAAGAAAAAGGATGTGGAACACAGTCCCCAAGCCCCGGAGGGTGGGGCTATGTTTGCTAAGCTGGTGAGTAGAGGTGAAAATTCAACTCATTTGACCTTTATATAAACGATAATCTTTATTCGGGGCGAAAATATGCACCGATATTTTCGTCGAAAATTATCTTTTCCGGGAAAGAAACAGTTTTCTGAAGGCAAAACTAGAGCAAAACTGTTCTCTTCGAGGCAGATAATGTCCAAGGTTAAATCTCCAAGCTTCTTTTTAAAGCCAAATAAAATGTTGTTGAATTCTGATTGGCTAAGAGATGCGAAAAGTGTGTGAATTATTTAAAGCGCGACTAACAAGAGCTTCGCCATTTCTAATTCATTCGCGCACTTCACAAGGTTGAATAACCAATCAAAATGCAAGGATAGCTTCCAGGAAACCTACTAAGGGCACATGCGATTTTGAGTTGGTTTCCTGATTGTGGGCGCTTACCATTTAGCCTGACTCGTACCCCGTCGCTATTTAGTTGTTTGTGGGCGGGAGAAGATTGCATACGAGAGTGGATTGGCGCGCGGAGAGTTTCTTTCCTTCCCAGCATTCCCCGCGCGCTTGAAAATTCGGCTGTTCCAGACCTCCTTCGTCTTTTTCTCTCATTGATTTCTGTTTTTAGTAGCGACTGGGTTCGAGTCAGCCATTTAGACAAAATTTTTGGTTCAACCGGTTGAAATGCAAATGTTACGCGCGGATCCACTGGAAATTTTCCGAAACAAACGGAGGACATTCAGAGGTACGTTACTTTTTCCGTTCCATCCGTTGGAACGGAAATTATTGTTCCATTTGCACAGAAAATCCATTCCTGCCGCTCGTCAGCTGTAAACTCGTCTCCATAATAACTAAGCACGCACTGTCGACTCAAAATAGTTATGCAGTCTATTTACTTCTCTTCTGGCAAAACAAAAACAAGGAGCTGCTGTTGAAACAGTGAAAATTATTTCCGCTACTCGACAAAGATTTCTTCGTCAAAATTGTCCACAATAAATTGGATGTTAAACTTCCTTTTCTGTCCAAGAATGTCAAATTGTTGGAAAGAAATGGCAGTGCAACATCCATTCTGTTGGCTTCTTGCACCATCACGTGAGGTTTTGATTAATGAATGAGATTGAAAGATTGGACCCGAAAACGAGACGCTTCGCCTATATGGAAAAACGCTTTTCGTTTGACAAGGAAAGTTTCCGGAATTTCAATCCGATAAAAAATAATTTTGCCTATTTGGAAAACGAATGCAACATCGTCTTACATTGCTGGATACAACTTTGTTGTATGAATGTTTGATGGCAATCAAACTCTGTTTAGCTCGGTTCTTCTAATTCTTGTTTTGCTTTAGTTTTGCTTTACTTCGTTGTGTGATTGGTTAAAAAAAATCTCGCGCCAATTCCTCGACCAATCAGAAGTAAAACTCAAACCAATCGCGACTTGCTCGCACGCATTTTCCCGCGCTTGGTGCCGGTTACATGTATTTGCTTCGAGTTCTGATTGGTTCATTGGGTAATTTGTGTTTGTTGTGATTGGCTTGATTAATTACTTTGGTTTTGGTTTTACGACACTCATTTGAAAGGCGCTTTAACTCCAACATCATCCAACATCCTTCAGAAATATTTACCATCACTCAACGGGATTTCCAAAAGCGTCTAACTCGCCAAATTCTACAACTTAGAACGGTGTTGGATAGAAATGTTGAATACGTTTAGGGATGGACCATTACATTTTCGAAGGGAGCTGGAGAGGGGGCTAGGCAATTTTGCCTGCATGAATTTATTTTCGTGACTAAAAGCTTTGTATGAATTTTATTTCACTAGCTTGCAATATATTTCTTTGCTTTGTGCCGCTATGCACGATTTTTATTTCTTCTGCAAAAGCTGCGCAGGAATTTTTTCCCGTATTTGCCCACCCCACCCCCTCTCAAAAATAAAATGGTCCGCCCCTTAGTTGTGGCCTTTGCGCAACGTGGTGTAAAATCATGCAGTAGTAAATCTAGTAATACTTTAATTTGGACTTGACAATATAAGCAAATAGCAATGTTTTTTTGTGTCTTTTTTGCAGGCTGATGAAGGAGACAGCGGGAATGGGAGCCAGGGATTTAGAATGCCCACCTCAAAGAAGGGCTCTGCGGCAGTCGCGGGATTCACTCTCAAATTTTAAACACTGAGACTACGTCTCGGAATGAAGAAAAACTGATAAACAGCGGCTGTATATTCTACTGTAAATAGCTTTCTTTGATAGAGCGAAATAAAGAGTTTTGCATTTGTAGTTGGTGTGGAGTCTCATGTTTTTTTTTTTTTGTTGGCGTATGTGAAAGCCAAAACACTAATTGGCAAAAATATAACTACTCTGATGTCAACTTTTTGCGTTCGCATACTCGCAGTTGACTCCTGAACGTTTGGCCATTAATACTACTGTAAGCAAACATTTCAGTCAAATAAGGTTGAAAAGTTGAAGTTTTTAAACGTATTGTGTACCTTTAAAACGCCAAAGTGGAGGTTATGTAAAGAATTGCTATCAAACTGGAATTTACTAGCGGTAATCTGTAGAGGTAAGTCTTGTGAAAACAAGAGTTTGCCAACGATCTCGGGTTTTCCAACACGAGTTTTCTAACTTAAATGCGCCTAAAGGCTATCCGGAACAACGGTGTTTGTTCACTTCGCACTGGTTACTAGGTGACTTTTAGATTGGACAGATTGGAGGGCTTACGATATGAAGTATCGGCTTAGCTTATTTGAACGGCGAGGCAATTTTCCCTTTCGTAAACGGTCGTTGCCATTTTTATGACACTTTTTTGAACTATTATTGAAAGTTTTTCTACTAAAAAGAAAGACATTCACAACCCAGATTCGAACCCGGTCCTTTCATGTGTTAATCTCTCTCCCTTACCACTACACTACCACGTCAATCCGCCACAATTCCGAAAAATTAAAGTATATATTATAATTAACTGTCTTTCATAACTGATACATCTATAATAGGTGACCCTAGTCCTTTCCAAAACTTTTAACGTAAATTCATCTTGGGCTTAAACTTTGTTCTTTCTAAGACTATTTAAAAATGTATTTGTTACCTTATTGTGACTTAATCCAGAGCATATATTACATCTACCATGACAAACGGCTTGGTTACCAATGATGGCATCGACCGTCAAAAATGGCAACGACCGTTTACGAAGGGGAAATAGGCAACGGCGAGATCCTTTGGAATGCTCCATGCAGTCGTTTGTTTGTTTGCACTAGAAGCGAGTGTGTGGGAGGCAAAGTAACTCACGAGTGTTGTTTTTCTAGAGTCTAGACACGTTGATGCATAAGGAGCTTCACAACAAACAAAAGCACTGCAAAACCCGACGAAACTTTTGTTTACACAGTGTCAAAGATGTCAGTCATACATGCCGCCTGTTTCCCCTAAAAGTATACAGCTATTGTATTCCAACTTTGACTTTGCCAAGAGTTGTGGAGCTTTCTAGTTGTGCCGTGATCTACTAACCGCACTTGAACACTACACTCCGAATACAGCTAGCCCCTATTGCTGTACAGAAAACAACAGTTCGACGGTATTTAGAATCCTTAAGCAAGATGAATATATACTCTATCTTGGCAAACGCCGCTATCAGCTTGGTGATTAATACGTTCAGAGATATGGTAGCGGCGAATTTGAAAGAAGGCGACATAGCAGACCTAAACCTTCGTAGACTGATCGTGCGTGAACTGGACGACATCCGGTCAAAGTTGGTAGGATTAGCAAGAAAAGATCTTCTAACGAGTATCAGCTTCTTCAAGGAGGGAATCGTCATTTTGTATGAGACGTTTGAAAAAGCAAAGCGAGAGTGCGCAGCACAACCGGTGGGAACGGCGAGCTTACAGTCATCGATTGCAGCAGCTGGTGTGAAAACAGTTTCGATCACTAAGAGTCTAAAGAATCTGCGATTAAGTGACTTGGAGGAGAAAGAAAGAGAAGCGCTTGTTGTTGCGAAAAAAAGATTCGAAGATGCAAGGAGGAAAGCCACGGAAGCCTTCAGCAATGAAGATCTGAAACCTGCAGATCGCATTCTAGCTATGAAGGTTCGTGTCATGGGAACAATACTAGAGAATTTAGACAACCCTACGATCGCATTAGAAGCGTGTAGGGTGTGCCTGGAAGAGCTGCACGCCCTGCCAGTGATTCAGAAAAGTTTTCGAGCTGAACTAACGGCAGGATTCAAGTCGCGGTTCTCTAAAGATGAGCGCATAGAATTTCTTACCGATGTTTGCCGCATAAGTCGCGTCATCCATGATGTCACTCAACTTGTTGGTTCAGACAATAAAGGGTTCTTAATCTTGCCCTGTATTGATGTGGAAGCTCAAAAAATCGATCCTTTGCGAGACGCAAGAATAAGCAGGATTCTTGGCGCTAAGGGCATCAACTTCAATTTGCGATGGTCATTTGGGCAAAAAGGTAAAGAGGAACAGAAGCTGAAGTCGGTGAAAGGAATCAGCACCAACTCAAAAGAACAGTTTTTCGTAGGAGATAGCTGGTACGAAGACCATAACGTGAAAGTTTTTGACAGTGACGGCGACTTCGTCTACAGTCAGTTTTGTGGCGATGAAGATGGGATCACAAATGTGAGTGGTATTCTTGACGTAGCTAGTGACCAGGACGACAATGTCTACGTGTTGACCAATCTTGAAAATAAGTCGAGCTGGAGAGAGTTCTGTGTCGTGTGTGTATTTGGCAAGCAGCATCGTCAAAGACACCGCCGTTTTGACCTTAATAATGGTTTCAAAGGTAGGGCACTTACAGTAGAAGATAACAGTGGACAGATTTTTGTGTTGGGTCGCTACTGGAGAGATTACGAGAATGTGAATACAGTCTGTGTGTACGACAACAATGGGAACTTTATTTTTAACTTTGTTGTACAGGAAATGACATGCTTTGTTCTAGACATAGCTGCTAGCAAAAATTGTATTCTGGTGTTGACTGCAGACTCCGTTCACGTATACAATGTACAAAGAGTCCTCCAACAAAAGTGGTCAAAAATGCCCGAAAAATTGGGTCTCACTAATGGTTCGTGTCAGATAGCCAAAAAATTTCACTCAGCGGGTGAACATGTTTTTATCGTTGCAAACATCGGTGTCAGTGAGGATCAAAACTCAGTTTATTGCGTGTCAATATTCACTAAAGGGGGTGAGTTGGTATACAGTATTCATCTGGACTTGTACAGCGCAGATATCACCATAGCAGGGATAACCGTGACCAAGAACGGACGCATTGTCATAGCATATAACTCCGAAGCCGATGAACACTGGGGTGAGATTCTGGTGTTGTGAAACTACGGCGATTTATTTTACAAAGATGATCCTCCCTTTGTCTTTGTATGCTTTCCTACAGACTACGATTTCAAACCGTAACAACTGATTGTTTAAAATTGTATCTTATACTGAGTCTGTGTATATGCAATTACAGTTCGAGGGCAGATTTTCAAAGAAGCACTAAATGAACTGTAAATATTTTCTAACCTCTATTCTGATCGATTTGGCAGTCCACAAAGTAAAATTGTAAATATTTTCTAATCGTTATTCCGATCGACATGGTAGTCAATGTCCACAAAAAAAAATGCTTGTGAATAAATTAGATATAACCGCCGTTGCACCGCACGTTGTAACTGAAGATACATCGGTGTTGCTTCTGATACAAACAAGAAAAGATGAGCGTTCTTCAAATATGGATAAAAAAGCGCAGAGGAAAATGAGTTTAATAGACATCGTTACAAGGCCAAGTTACAAGTGTCCGACTTGTAATTACAGGTGTAGCGCTACACGTGTAAAATATGGTAAGCATCAAATTTAATAAAACTTTTATTCGTATTTTTACAAGAGTCCAACTTGTAAATCCCAAGTGCAAATTACAAGTCGCATGTCACTTGTAAACATTGGCTACGTCTTGTAAAAAGCGTATTTAATTTGTGACAAAATATGTGTCCTTCTAGCAAAGAGGAACTCGACGAGCTGCTGAGGCATCTAAAATCCGGCAACCTAGGAATTTTGAGGAAAGGCGGCTGTTAGACACGGAAAATCCAAGGGAATTTCGGGTGAATTTTCGTCTCTCTGAGAAAGCTTTCGCTCATCTTTTGGAATTAATAAACCTGCGATTAGAGTAGACATTAGCATAGATTAAAGCAGAGAGATTGGATTGGAATTTTGTAACCTACAAGCGCATTCCAGCGGAGTTTACATTTTAGGGCTACAATTGTAATCTACTCTTGCATCTGACTCGTGCTACGAGGGTTGTCCAATATTCACCACCGTTGTTCAAGTCATGCAAGTGGTGATTCAAGTGGTGCAACTGGTACGAGTTGTACAAGTGGTGAAGTGGTGAAAGGAGGCGTTTCAGTGAAACAACATGAAGCATGTATTGGTGTCTTTGCATATCATTATAGACACTTAGAATTTGAGCGTTGCTTAAGGAAGGGTCTATTCAACTCGTGGTGCAACTGGTGAAATCAAGTGGTGAAATTGCATATCATACTCTTACTTACAGTCCGGTAGAGTTGTGAGGAAGGGGGTCCTTTCAAGAGGTATGACTCGTTCAAGTCGTGCAAGTGGTGAAATTGCATATCATTACTCTCACTCACAGTCCGGTAGAGCTGTGCGGAAGGGGGTCCTTTCAACTGGTACGACTCGTTCAAGTCGTGCAACAGGTGAAACTGTATCTCATTATCGATACTTAGAATTTGAAGAGATTTAAAACAATTTGTAAGACCTTAACGATTTGTAGAACTGGTAAAACTGCATCACATTGTGAAAGGGTCGAAGTTAACTCGCCGATCACCATATAGTTTGTTGTGTGTGATGCGTGAGCCATTTTAGTTCGCGTTTTGCGGTTTTGAATGGAATTAAATATTCAAAGTCGGTCTTTGAAATTTGCATACGTACGTTTGTTGTTTATTTATAGACTGAGAACAGTTCGTGGTAGTTTGTCGGGCGTGTGGGAATTCGGGATTTAGCGTTTAGTATCTTTTCCATGGATGTGTAGCAGAAATAAACGTTACTTGCGGTCTAACATTCGTTATATGAGAAATTACAGTTGTTTGATTAGAATATGGTATATCGAACGGAAATTGGGAGAAGCATTATGAAGTAAATGTGTCAGTGGAGCGTTCATTGTGTTGTGTATGATTCTGAAATGCCTGGGAGACTTGGGTATTAGGTTTTAAAACATGCACTGTTATGTTTTATTTAGTGGTATGATACGGGTGGCGTGCTATTCAGTTTGGTCGTAGTGGAGGCACCGGAATGGCGTTTATGAGTCGCACGGTACTATAAAGCCTGGGTTCAATATATGATTGCTACGATCGCTACCAAAAAAGGTGAGCGGTCGTGGTGAATTTGATCGCAGAGCAGTTTCCTTATAGGCTGGTTTCCATATGATTGCTGTGTTCGTTACGATCGCCTAAAAGTGGTTTCCACATAATTGCAACGATCGGTGGACATCGGTGAATCGGCTGTCTGTATTATGTTAGAGTACAGCCCACATGAAAATGGAACTTCCACACCTGAACTACCCTTGACTGAACTCCAATTTAAGAATTGTAGTAAACTAAAACTAGGAGATCTCGCGATTAACATTGAGTTCATTCTTGTTGTTTTCTGATATGCACAGATTCATGCTGTAATGGGTGACCACAACAGAATTTTTTTGTCTAATTATGGTGTGATTCTTACTTCGCGATTGCAAGAAATGGCATAAGTGAGACATACATCGCTTGTATAGAACAAGTAACAGGCATATTACCGCCTTCCACCTCGTTCGAACGTAATTCTTTCGTGTATCGCGCTCGCTGCCTACGTAAGCTTAAATAACGAGGCAAAATCATAGTTGTTTTCCCTTGGCCAGTTTCACAATGCTTCAATAGAAGCAGTAATCGACACAACAGCTTCGCTTTCTTAGCTCTGTAATCAGTTTGCGCAACGCTTATAGAACGAGTAATAGACATGTTATCGTCTTCTATTTCGTGTTCGCTTTTAGAAATCTGTTATCAGTTTGCGCAACGCTTATAAAACGAGTAATAGACACATTACCGCCTTCTATCTTGCTTCGAACCGATTATCAATTTGCACGACGCTTATAGAACGAGTGATAGACATATTACCGCCTTCTACATCGCTTCGAACCTACCATCAATTTGCGCGCTTATAGAACGAGTAGACATATTACCGCTTTCTATCTCGCTGCAAACGTGTCTTTCGTGTATCTCGGTCGCTTCGTATGTACGCTTAAATAACGAGGTCCCAATCGACATAGCCTCGCTTTTAGAACTCTGTAATCAGTGTGCGCAACGCTTATAGAACGAGTAATAGACATATTGTCGTCTTCTATTTCGTACACCTCACCCTGTTGAAAATTTTACCATTAAGATTAACTGATGTAAATTGACATTACAGGAGATGGCCCTAAAATGTAGAAACCTATGATAAAAAGAGGAGAAAAAGTGCATCACCCCAACCCATAGTTTCTGAAACTTTCCAAATAAAAGGATGCGTGCCATTTCATTTGCTAACCAAAATTCTGTTTTTTCTTTGGAAATTTTTAAGCATTTCAGCTGACCCCTCATCAGTCAACTCACTATATTATTCGTGATTATGTTGCGATTGTAAGGCAAATTAAAGCGTGATACAAATCCTTCCATTTGTGTACTTATCCTACCGCTCTTAGGAGTCACCCTTACCGGTGGACCCCTCCATGTTTCCCACGTGGCCTGCCAAGAGTGAGATGATGAAAAGACCCAAGAAAAAGGATATGGAACACAGTCCCCAAGCCCCGGAGGGTGGGGCTATGTTCGCTAAGCTGGTGAGCAGAGGGGAAATCTAGCTTAATTAACCTTTATAAGAACAATCATCTCTATTTGGGACCAAAATATGCACCGATATTTTTCGTCAAAAATTATCTTTTCGGAGAAAGGAACAGTTTTCTGAAAGCAATTCAATACAAGGAAAATTGTCCTTTTCAAGGCAGACAATTTCTAAGGACAAATATCCGTACTTCTGCACTCTATTTAATTTTCTTCTGGCAAAACAAAAACAAGGGGCTGCTATTGAAACAGTGAAAATTATTTCCATTTCTCGAAAAGATTTCTTCGTCAAAATTGTCCACAATAAAGTGGATGTTAAACTTCCTTTTCTGTCCAAGAATGTCAAATTGTTGGAAAGAAATGGCAGTGCAACATCCATTTTGTTGGCTTCTTGCGCCATCACGTGAGGTTTTGATTAATGAATGAGATTGAAAGAATGGAGCCGAAAACAAGACTCTTCGCCTGGAGGGAAAAATGCTTTACGTTTGACAAGGAAAGTTTCCGGAATTTCAATCCGACAAAAAATAATTTTGCCTATTTGGAAAACGAATGCAACATCGTCTTACATTGCTGGATACAACTTTGTTGTATGAATGTTTGATGGCGATCAACCTTTCTTTAGCTCGGTTTTTCTAATTTGTGTTTTGCTTTAGTTTTGCTTTACTTCGCTCTGTGATTGGTTAAAAAAAATCTCGCGCCAATTCCTCGACCAATCAGAAGTAAAGTTCAAACCAATCGCGACTTGCTCGCACGCATTTTCCCGCGCTTGGCGCCGGTTACGTGTTGTATTTGCTTCGAGTTCTGATTGGTTCATTGGGTAATTTGTGTTTGTTGTGATTGGCCGGGGGTAATTATGAGGTTTTGGTTTTACGACACTCACTTGAAAAGAGCTCTAACACCAACATCATCCAACATCCTTCAGAAATATTTAACGTCACTCAACGGGATGGCCAAAAGCGTCTAACTCGCCAAATTCGACAACGTAGAACGGTGTTGAATAGAAATGTTGAATCCATTTAGGGATGGACCACTATATTTTTGAGGGGAGGCGGAGGGAGGGTTGCGCAATTTTTTCTGCAGGAATTTATTTTCGTGACTAAAAGCTTTGTATGAATTTATTTCACTAGCTGGCAATACATTTCTTTGCTTTGTGCCGCTATGCACGATTTTTGTTCCTTCTACAAAAGCTGGTCAGGAATTTTTTTTTTCGTATTTGCCCAACCCCCCCCCCCCAAAAAAAAATAAAATAAATAAGTAAATAAAATGGTCCGTCCTTAGTTGTGGCCTTTGTGAAACATGGTGTAAAATCTGGCAGTAGTAAATCTAGTAATACTTTTGGACTTGACAATATAAGCGAACGGCAATGTTTTGTTTTTTGTTTTTTTCTTTTTTGGCAGGCTGATGAAGGAGACAGCGGGAATGGGAGCCAGGGATTTAGAATGCCCACCTCAAAAAAGGGCTCTGCGGCAGTCGCGGGATTCACTCTCAGATTTTAAACACTAAGACCTTGTCTCGGAATGGATGAAGAAACACTGATAAACAGCGCCTGTATATTCTACTGTAAATAGCTTTCTTTGATAGAGTAAAATAAAGAGTTTGACATCTAATTAAAATAACGAGTTTGATATCTAATTGGTATGCAGTCTCGAACTCGTTTCAGATCAGCTTAACACCAAAATGTTTGTCAACTCGTATATTGGCAAAGCAAGGTGGTGTATTTGAACGTGGAATAAAACAACTGACGAAAATGTCTCTGATCTTATCAACTTTTTTGTGTTTGCAAACTTGCAGGAAATGCGCTAAGAACAGAAAATTTATGGGAAGATAACTCGTAGGAGGGTGTCCCTTAAGTAACTTGGAACCCACTTTCGACTTATACGGTATTTTCAAAACTTTGCTCAATTAGTTAAGATTGTTTCTTGTAGAAACAACGCTTCCCTCACAGATGATTTCTGGTGGTCCCGGCTTGGCACCATACGTTTGTTGGCATTTGCTTCTTGGAAGCATCTGTACCCATAGCCTAACCTAAGTAAATGTCACCAACTACCCATACGAGGCAGGGCGTGTTTTCACTCCTAACAGTTCAAGCTTAGAAAAGCGCAAATCTGACACAAAAGTTGAAAAACAATTTTTGGGGCTAAGCACGACGACTAAGCTTAAGCACTTTTGTCACTTTTTAGTTCGTAAAGGCCAATTTACACATGCGATTTTTGGTGCAATTTTTGTCGCGCTCTCCAATGCAACTTCTGTCGCAAGTGTAAACTAGCAGCGGTTTCGCTGCGATTCCAGTGCGATATTTGCTGCAATATCCCCCAAATCGCCGCCAAGTTGCATCAAGTTTCGAACCTGTTCAAAACCTCTGCGATATCGCGGCGACAAATCGCACAGAAATCGCCGCTAGTTTACACTTGCAATTTTTACCGCGAGCTCGAGCGCGACAAAAACTGCACTGAAAGTGCGACAAAAATTGCGCAAAAAATCGCATGTGAAAACGTGCCTTAAGACAGGTTTCAAATCGATGTGGCATTCTGGCCCGTAAGCAGAAAGAAACTCTCTCTTTTCCTATGGAGAAAACCGAACGAATCAGTGGAAGCAATCTCTTGACTCGTATCAGTTTTCCTGCAGATCGACTGAGGCCACAGCAGCCAACTGTTGTAAAGCTCTGTTATTAGCGGCTTAAAACACTGCAGCTACGTTACAACGTTTGACAATGCTATGAACTGAGAAAAGGGGGGGGGGGGTCTTCCTTGGTCATAAGTGGAACATGATGTATCTGAACGTGCACCTTAAGCTGAGTAACGCCCTAAAAAGGAATGTACCATGAGAAAAGAATTGAACCCATGAAAATTGTAACTCTGGCCCTGCAGAAACAGACTATAGGTCATCAAGTTTCCCCGTATTTTTTTCTGTTGAACTAGCTTTGTATTTTAAACCATTAATAAAGTATGTATTGCCAAAAAGAGTCCCAGTAACCCAGTAGCTTACATAATGGCACGCTTACCCACAAGAAAAAACACTTCCTTTAAGGGGATACCATTATTGGTGAAGTCCCCTTAGAAGAGGTGTTCCAATAAGGGAACACCTCCCACAAGGGACCACTTCCAATGAGGACGCACCTTCCTTGAGATAGTCACCTGACTTCGTCCAACAGTGACACACCCTTGTTGGTGATTTCCCCCTTCGAGGTGTCTCAATAAGGGGGTCTCTCCAAAGAGACCGCTACAAATATATAAGGAAGTACCTTCCATAAGAAAGAACTTCCCATAAGGTAAAAGTTCTATAACCTGAAAGGGATACCCTTATTGGTGGTGTCCCGTTTTGGGAGGCTTTACCACTTCCAATAAGGAAGTACCTTCCAAAAAAAGAGACCGCCCGCAATTACACAAAAGGCACTTCCTAATCTGAAAGAATATACCCTTATTGGTGGTGTATATGATCGCATAAGTCTCTGCCCTAGTGTTGAAAAAACTGTAGGTGTGGTAAACCACGCTACCCTTCACGTTGAAATATGAGAAAACATTTTTCCTAAAAATTCCTCAGCATACTGTTTCGTATAAGAAGTAATCTAACCTTGAAGTAAGGAGAAGAAAATCCAGCAAGAATTTTCCAAATAAACCACTTTCTTGCTTTCGCACAAAGCAGTTGCCTTATCTTCACGCAGAACGGGCAAAGTGTATAACATTCCAGTTGCCATAGAGACGTCTTTGTGACATAAGAACTGATTCAAGCGCGCACGTGTGTAAGCTTGCGGTTTGAATTGGGATATGAAACCTTGCGAACGATTGACAATCAGCATACCTGTAAATTGTGTTCTCTGCATTAAAATGCGTGCAACAAAATTTATGTTTTTCATTGCATCTAATCTTCTCTGATATAAACTTTACTGTGAAAATGTGCACTCAACTACCGCATTTATGGTGACATGCGTACCGCTGGGGGAATGGCCCTAGCTGTTCAGCTGAAGGTAACGTAACCTTACGTAATCTTGCCTCGGTGGAGTCCCTTTTCTGTAAGCAGGGTCAGAGAGCGTAGCTTATTATAGAAAATTAAAGGTTCAGAACAGTGGATTTTTGATTTTGTCTTGCCTCTGATTCCTGATGGGTTACTTGGAGTTAAATGATGATTGTTACAAGAGCAAGTGAAATTTTTTTCTCGATAATTTTTATTCACGCGATCTCCAGTCCTCAGTCCATTCCTGAAGTCTTGGTTGTGCCTTGCAGTCCACAATCCATTCCCGTTTTTCCAGGTGCACCGAGAGGTAAAAAATGTAATTTGTTGTTTCTTAAGCCTCAGAAAAAAGTGGGAAAATCGGGCCTATAGTCCAACAGCATTCAATGTTTATTTAATAAGATTTTGCATCAATTTTCTATGCCTATCATTTCCATGACAGGGGTGTACATTTGTTTGAACACAGGGGGGGGAAGCAAACTTCGCCAATTTTCGTGACCTGATGATCCACCGAAAATTGACGTCACATCCGGTTGGAAAATATGCCGAGCAGCTCGCTCAGCGAGTTGCAAGATGGACGCTCGGGTGTTTATGGTTTCTTCTTTCTTGTGACCAACACTGACACGCAATTGCTTATCTTGAATACCAGAGATGTTTCAAAGTTACTGGATCGTCTATTTTAGCCGATATATTGGCAAAACAAAAATGTTTAGTACAGCTTTGATGGCATTTTCCAGGCAGCTTCGCGTAATGTCATGGCGAGTATGTCGCAATTTTCAAAACAGGTGCGGATCATACTTTTGCTTCTCGTGACTCCTGATTCTGTGAACTCGTCAATTTAAATAGCCTATGATGCGTGAAATATAATGAAGAAAACTCCAGTAGTAGCAGTTTGGATTGTTAACATCGGGAAGGTAATTAACACTCGACGTAAAGTGCGGGAAGTCCTACTCTATCGAACTACTCCGTACATGATACCTGATATCGTCTCTAACGAAGTTGCTCAAACTTTTGCCTCTCGTGACCCTTGATTCAAAGGAATCGTCAATTAAAATAGCCTATCCCGAGTATAATACAGTGAAGAAAACGTCGGTAGTCACAGTATGTTGTGTTAACACTGGGAAGGTAATTAACACTCGATGAAAAGTGTTGGAAGCAGTATCGAAACCAACTCCTGATGTGGCTGACATCTGTGTACTCAGGCAGACTCAAGGTTAGTAGTCTTGTGTTTTCGAAGTTTCTGTGTTACGATGATGAGTAGCCACAATTTATCTTTCTATGAGAATGTATTTTTTTGTGTTTAGATGTTTTAAATGAAGTCTAAATAAAGAGAACTGCATAATTAATGATGAATTTTATCTCATTCAGCGATTCCTAGGTAAGGGGGGGGGGGGGTATTAGGGAAGGTGAGACGCCGAAACCAGCGTTGTAATAACATACAGTAGAATCCTGATTTCTCAAGCTCTCAGTTTCTGAGACCTCCCAATAATTCGAACCAAAACTGGCTTCCCTTCCCCAGTCAAACACTGTAATTTTACCCCCAATTTTTCAACCCCCCCAGATAATTCGAACCAATTTCCTTTCCCCCAGGAGGTTCAAAAAATCGGGATTCCAGATTCCACTGTATGTCCAAGATTGGGATTAAACAATACAAATTGGCGAGATAATTGCAGGATTGTCTAGCTATCTTGCCCTTTTAATATATCCCCTTTATATTTCTACAAGAAAAGGCAATAGTCCTTTATTGATCAGGCTTGTTTGGAATTTCAATTCCAGTGTTACATTGTTTGTAATGTGGATGTTTTTGTAATAAAATACAAAGGCAACAACATGTTGGTCACTTTTCTACAAATTATACAGCACCATTCAAAAGTAAGTTGACACTCAATAATTGATCCTCACATGAATCAAGTATCAAGAATCGAGACTCGATAATTGATTTTTGATTCACAATACTTGATTCCTGCACAAATCAGCAAACCGGAACAGCCTTTGTTCAGTTTCGAGTATTTGCCTGGTTTCTCAAGAAAACAACAAAACAAATTATACAAGACAAACAAAACCAAAACAGATAACAACTTGTGCGTGATCTGCCTTTAAGACCTTCTATCCATTTTTGTTTTTAAAAAAAATGATTGTTTTGATTGACTTTGCACCTAAGGCTATACATTGTCTGCACTTTGCGTCCTGTAGTTATTTGATTTTGTTACAACACAGTGACTTCTACTCAGTCTCTTCAAGTACAAAACATACCATCCCTTAGTAAAATCGATTGCATTCATTCATTCATAAATATAGGTACATACACGTTCAGATTTGTGAATGAAAATGAATAACAAATATAAAATTGAGTAGCCAAAACTAAGCCCAAGTATGTATCTATTTCAATGTCAGGTAGGTATTTGTCATGTACTATCACATACACTTACTTAACCCTTTCACTCCTAGTAGATACTCTTGATCATATTTATGTTAAATAGCGCAATATAAATTAATAAATTATTATTATTATTATTATTATTATTATTATTAGTGGCCAAAATAAAAATTCAAGAAAATGCTAAATTTCATTTTTTTTAATCCCCCAAAACAAACACTACCCTGCAAAACTACTGCCAAAGAGATTTCATTTGAATGGTCACACCATAGGATTTCGTCCACAGACTCAAAAGTTTAAGCACTACATCACATGTCTCCATAATTGACTCCTGGAGTAAAAGGGTTAATAAAATCTATTGCATTCATGGAATTTGTATCAAATCTTTAGCTTATTTGCGTACAGTTACATAGTTGCACTTTCAGATTCATGAATAAAAAACACAACAAAAATAAAATTGAGTGAGCCCAAGTATGTAACTATGTTTATATCATGTAGATTATTATGTACTATCACATACATTTACATGTATTTGTTTAATAATTAATAATAATGTAGATAGAATAATTATTATATCTAGTGGATCCTGAATGGATAGGAAATGAGCAATATTTGTTTTTTAACTGTTTCATTTTGATCTAGATAGCTGTGAAGACTCCTAAAGTTGCTTTCAACACGTGGTTTGAGACTATTCACATGAGATTCCTGAGCCTCCAGACAGGATTTTTCACTTTGATAAGCATGCTGGACACAAAGATTTGTTGCTTTCCTTTGCATAAAGTGGCGGGGTCTGTCATGTAAGGAGACATGACCTGTAGCATATACAAGGGAGGAAGAGATGTTGATTTCTGAGCCCTGATCTATGTAATTCTTTTGAACTGTGTTTGTTAACATTGTTAGCCATCATTATAGTAGTAGTTGTACATTTAGGACATGAATACCTGTATATCGGTTGCCGTCCATAACATTTGTTACTCAGCAACAGAAACAGTGTTGTGCTACCATAACAACTTGTACGATATGATGAGATACTGTCATCAGTCCACCATAATAATAACCATGGATGCATAATGATGTTGAAAATTTGTCAGTCTTTTCTGTGTTATAGGCAACAGATGTGTTCTCAAACATTTGTTAACCAGCAACAATACTTGTCTAGTGTTGTGTTATAGTTATTGTATACTTTGCGGGAAAAAATCGATGCCCACCCCATGGAAGGTCATTGGAAATTCCTAGGGGGAGGGGGGTCTTAAAAGCCAAACTTTTAGAAGCAAACTATGAAGCTAAGCCGGAATCTCTTGAGGGGGGAGCAAAACAGAAAACCTTCTGTGGGGGGAGTAAAGATATTTTCTGGTACTACACATTACACATGTAACCAGTATTCAAAGTATAGGGAGAGATGTTGGTCATCATCCATTATGTGTAGGTGACCATAATGACATTACCATGCAGAAACCAGTTTGGACTGAAGAGTTTAGTTGTTAGCCACTGACAGCAACATGTTACTGACAAGATAACTTGTTTGTTATTCATTAATTACGTGTATTTGTAATTCCCAGGAAAGTTATGTATACAGTAGGTTGGGGCTGCACTTAATTGTTAATCTTAATAATCTGTCAGGCAAATCTGCTGGTGAAAAATATTCATGACCGTTATGATCTGGCTAGGTTGCTTGAACTTGACCTTGTATAAGGTTACTGGCTCACTCCTTGATTTATAAATCTTCTGTCCACAATCACAGTGTCTGTGCATGATTGTAAATAAGGACTGTGCGATGAATAAGCTGACATACTGACTTCAGGCAGCATCTGCCTTTCATTGAAGACAGCTTTTATGTAGCAGTTTAATTATGAAATTACCAAGCTATTTATACTAGAAAGTGTGCACAATTAAGTAATCAGAATGTATAATAATACTTAATAGAACAATGATAATAAAGCGTTATCGTTTGTCTTAAGATGTGGTCACTTGTGATGTAGATCAATTATATATTGAGAATTTAAGAATATAGAAAAAAGGAAAAAAAACAGATAAAGGGAAGTCTTGGCGGTCAACAGCGACAAATCACCACAATACAGTAGTATTTCAGATTCTGTGTGGTGAACAGTCTCTCTAAAAAACAAAGAGTGTTAATGGGGTTCCAACTCGTTAGAAAAGCCGTCATTGCGATGTTCTGTTAAAAGGAGTCTTTTTCTACAACATAGGCTATTTAAATAAAGAATCACTCACCTTGAAGTCATCATTTCGACTGATTTTCCGAATCCTGTGAAATTCGAGGGAGAGAAAGCCGACATTTTTCATACAAAAGAACGCTCCATAACAACGCAGTTTATAAACCTTTATTTAGAATATTTTCTTAACTAATCACATGGAAGGAAAGAGTACATATTTCATTTCATTGTCACGAAAAAATAACTAGAAAATTAATCGCCGATGAAAAAATATGGCCATTTTACTCACGAACTGAACGAAACTGTCGCCGTCAATTTTGATTTTCCCGCCCGCGGGAGAAGTAGGCTGTTTTCGGACCGGATGTGACGTCAATTTTCGGTGGATCATCCGACCACAAAAAAAGTCCCAGGCGCAGTCAAGTGTTCTCCCCCGCCCCTGGTTTGAACACGATTGTACAAATTTTCTCATCCGCGATGCGTGCTGGGCTTCACGACCATGATCACGTGTTCCACGATCCAGCGTGAACCAATCAGGTTCCAGTGCCAGGGGTACTTGAAGGTGACTGTGCATTCAGGTCCTGCCTCCTTTGCATTCTATCAGTGAACGTGGCGTCAATATTCTTCTCTCTGTGTAGGTAAATTGTCAATCTTACTGCTTCTTTTCAGCACGTCAAAGTTCATTAAGCAGTAGTGATTTTTGCCTTGAATTTTTTACATCCTCCAGCTGAAGTCGAATTGTTTGTTTTTTCGTAGGAAAGTCACCAGAAAAGTTCAGACAAGATGGTGAAAGTCGGAATTAATGGGTGAGGGAGTTGCGAAATTAGCTTGCCTTGCTGTTCTGTTTTGGTTTTCTCGATTTTCTAGCGCTGTGAGATTGTTGTTAACAGTGTGAGTTTGTTCGCTGTTGTAGATTTGGTCGTATTGGACGTCTTGTTATGCGTGCCTCGCTCGATCAGGGAGACGTACAAGTCGTAGCGGTTAACGATCCATTTATCGATCTAGACTATATGGTGAGCAAAAAATTTAAGCTTAAGTTAATTGCCTTTTTATTTCTTGTTTGCTCGTAGTCAAAACTTATTTCAAAGTGATCGTAAATGCAGTAAATGGACATATATTTCCAGCAATATATCATGCAGTTTGCGTTGTATTTGTTGCCTTTAAGAATTCTCGTGTGCCATTGTGCTCTTTGTTCAATTTCTTTCCAGTCATAAAGTGCTATCCAGAGTATAGTTAAATTGATCTAACATAAGCTTAACTTGAAGCTTTTCTAACTTCCTTTATAACCCTAAAAGATTTGTTGTTATATCCTGGGGAAAAACATGGTTTATTATACTGATTCTGTGAACTTCCATATAGCAGTTTATTCAATTGACTTTTTGTCTGGTCCGGTCCTTTGATTAGTCTGGGAGTGGTTTTATTTTAGCCTCCTGTCTGACTTGTTAGGTTGATTCTTTAAAATTGTTTTGTGCCAAAGTCAAAACAAATCAAATTTTAATGAGTTTTTTCACTCTTAATATCTCGTTGAATTGATTAGGTTTACATGTTCAAGTACGATTCAACCCATGGAAGATTCAAGGGAACAGTGGAGGCAAAGGACGGCAAGCTTGTCATTAATGGCAAACCTATCAGTGTTTATGCACTGAAGGACCCAAGTGCAATCCCATGGAAAGAAAGTGGTGCTGAGTATGTAGTTGAGTCAACTGGTGTATTTACTACAACAGAAAAGGCCAGTGCACACTTGAAGGGCGGGGCCAAAAAGGTCATCATTTCTGCCCCCTCAGCTGATGCCCCTATGTTTGTGATGGGAGTAAATGAGGAGAAATATGATGCTGCTTCAATGAAAGTTGTCAGGTATGTTTGTAGTCGTAGGTAAGTACTATACTACATTACAATATTGGACTGTGAAGAAGTCTTTGGGTGGGGTAAGGTTCTCTTGTCTGCCTCTCTCAAACTCTATTCCAGAAATGTGGTTTCCCCGTTAAGGCAAACTAATCCCTCTTTTGTAGATTCCAAACCCTTTTTTTGTGAATTTGCCAATAACCGTAGATGTTATCCTGAAGTGTGAAATCAGTACGGGAGGAAAGTCCTGTACAGTGGCTTCCATTTGGATGTCATGATAGGCACTCAAAAGATGCCGTCACCATAGGTAGCTCAAGGTTCAAGAAGGAAAAGCAAATGTGTGTTTAGATTTTCCTCTTTAACACTAACTTTGCGTGCTCTATCTGAAAGTCTATTCTAACACAGGCTTTATCTTGAAATTGACTTATGAGGTTCTAAATGACGGTGGTTTCACGAGAAGTTAGAGAACAACAACATTGGGATATACTTGAACACAAGAAGCCACTTACTTTAACTTAAGTTTCAGTATAAATTTTTTGTAACATTTCTTGGCTATAATGCTGTACTCTGAAATAAACTCTGTTAACGTAGCATATTTGTCTTCTAGCAATGCGTCTTGTACTACCAACTGCCTTGCTCCTGTGGCCAAAGTGTTAAACGACAAGTTTGGAATAGAAGAGGCATTGATGACAACAATCCATGCTTACACTGCTACACAGAAGACTGTTGATGGACCAAGTGGCAAGGTATGTAACCCTAATGATGATTATCATGATCATGGGTCATTATAAAGGCTGTGGGACAAAGAAAGCCATCCCAAGGCCATCAAAGAGATGGCAGACTGGGGGTTGAACGTCCTGCACCCCAGAGGGTTGATTCAACTTGCTGTTGTGCTTCTCTCTCATCTCTCTGATTCTAAGTTTACATGTAATTGCATGTGAGGGGAAATCCTGAATCTTGTGCAACAGATGAAAGAAAATCCAATTTCAGACTCTTCATAATGTTATGATTTTTATTTTTGTCTATTCCTTTATCTCCCCAGAAATGGCGCGATGGTCGTGGGGCCCACCAGAATGTAATCCCTGCTTCAACTGGGGCTGCCAAGGCTGTTGGCAAGGTCATTCCTGAGCTAAATGGCAAGCTGACCGGTATGGCATTCCGTGTTCCTGTCCCTGATGTGTCTGTTGTGGACCTCACTTGCCGACTGAAGAAAGACGTAAGGGTTTCGGTTTTTATTCACCAGACACTTTCTCATCTCATGTTGCTAGGAGGCAGTTAAAATTTTAATCCAATTTAAGTTGTTGTTTTAATTCCTCCATCTTTCTCCCCTTATGGGAAAGGAACAATGTCAGCAATAATGTGGCACTAAAAATGGAGCCTGGGCTAGTGTCTGAGATTTTCTTAGAATCTTTATTCTTGGTTGGACAACACCCTTCTGTTTCGTTCAAATTTGTATGGATTTGTGTCAAATTTTTCTTTGTCATACTCTTGAATAAATCACCATAACCGATGAAAGAAAGAGAAAAAAGTCAAACAAAAAAGAATGTATAAAAAATGGCAAGTGATTCATATAGCTATCTATTCACGTTGTGTGATTATTGTAAAATTCTGTTTTTATATTTGCTCCTTTTTTTTTCAAAGAATCTTTCTGCATGTTATATGCAGATAATTTAATCTTTGAAGATATGCTGCACTATTTCCCATGCAGTAAAATGCTGAACATTGAATACTCTTTTTTGTTGCAGACAACATATGATGAAATCAAAGCAGCTATGAAGGCAGCATCGGAGGATCCAAGTCTTAGTAGATACCTGGGATACACAGACGAGCAAGTTGTATCCACTGACTTCATTAGTGACACTCACTCTGGAGTCTTTGATGCTTTGGCTGGAATCCAGCTAAGTCCAACTTTTGTCAAGGTTGTTGCCTGGTAAGACTTATAAATAACTTTGCTGTTTTCTTCTTTTTATCGATCTTTTTGCTCCTGGAAACAATCCTTAAATGGTGTGACATGCACACTTGAATGTTGTCACGTGGGGCTTAAATCTCAAGATGACAGATATGTTTATTTATTTCCTGTGAGTTAGCAAAGAGTGACTATGCAGATGAAGAGCATGAAGCAGTACTTTCATCTGTTTACTGTGGCTGAAACTTTCAAATATGTGATGAAATCCCAAATTGTTATCATTCAAACAAATGTCTGTTGAGCAGGACTAATTTGATTTAATGCTGCAGCTGTAATTACGCTGCATAAGGGAGTTCTTATTTTTGAGATTGTAGATGAAATCTTAACATGAGATCATTCAAATGAAAGTTATTAAGCGGTATTTTTTTGTAAATATGCTGTGTATTATGCTGGACAAGGTGTTTCTAACCTTTCAAGTGAAACTATTCAAATGAAACTACTGAGCAGTAATTTTCATTTTATGTGCAGACATGTGGGGCCTGAATCAGTGTCTTTGTCATAAGCTCTTTTGGATATTTTCTAATGAAAGTTTTAAAAATTTTGCAAATTCTACTTTGTGGCTTTGTGTATGGAGGGCGTGAAGATATCGTCAAACCTTGAAGGACATGTCACGTGTCATGGAAGTGTTTGTATTCATACTGTCTGACCCTCCATTCAATTCTCTTCAGCATTTGTAATTTACAGCACCTTGTAGTTGATAATGATTTCTCAAGGGAAGTAATAAAATATTTTGAGTTGGTTTGAGTGGGAGTTCATAAACATGATATCAAATTACAGAAGGTTGTTGAGAACAGTGCATTTATGCTTCATATCAGACAGCTGGGTTATAAGAGCTGGTATCCAGTATTTATGGACATTTCACCAGCTTTATTTGCTGAAAAGCATGTTTTGTTTGCGAGAATGGTGCCTCCTAATAAAGGTATTTTTGCACAGTACATATATATCACTATGCAGGAGAAGCAGTTCTTAGCAAGGGCTACTGGAATTCAAAATGGAAATTGTGGGTAACGTGCAAGAATTCTTAAAACCTTCAACGTATACAACAGTGTAGGGCATTTTCTTTCCAAATTTAGACCCAATTAGCCATGGGCTGATGCTTTTAGGAGAATTGGTTGAGAATTCCTTGTTTTGTTTCCTAGGTACGATAATGAATACGGTTACAGCCATCGTGTTGTGGACCTCATCAAGTACATGGCTTCCAAGGAGTAAACTCTACCAGCAAGAGCCTTTCATCATCATGTCATTTTGCTGCCCTGTTATTCTCAGTTCAGTTTATTCTTGCAGCACTACAGTAAATTCCTTCTAAAACTGAAAGAATGTGGACGTAGTCCAACTTAGAGATTTGAGGTGTCCCCTTTGAAAAAGATAGCCTGAGAAAACAGCTGACGTTTCGCGAGGTCGCACTTGAGCCTTCGCAAAACGACGTCTGAGTAACGAGCGCAGAAATTCCATACTGATGATGTGCACTACTCAGATCTTGGTAGTGCTTCTGATTGGTTGTGCCATAAGGGAATTTTCTCTCAACCAATCAGAAGCACTACGAAGATCTGGGTAGTGTACATCATCATTATGGAATTTCTGCGCTCATTACTTAGATGCTGTTTTGCGAGGGCTCAAGTGGCGACCTTGCAAAATGTCAGCTGTTTTCTCAAGCTATGAAAAAGGTTGATGCAATAAAGCGACAGAGACCAAGTCCTTGTCTCTACTTGAGAAAGGAAGACGCGAATGGTTATGTATCTCTTATTATCTATTATCATTATCTCTTATCTATTCCATTTCCCCTTAGTTGTTAAACTGAGAGAAGTGTCTGTCTTAAGGAGTTGGCCGTCTTGGAAGGTGTTTTTCCTGTCGAGGTGTCTGGCTCAGAGAATAATCTGTCTTAGAGAGTTGCCTGTCTATAAAAAGAGTTCCATCTGTCTTAGAGAGATGTCTATTTTAGAGAGGGTCTGTCTCAGAGAGATGTTAATCTTTATTAGGGAGTGGACTGTACTAGACTCAAATGAGAACTTTTTGTCTTAAAGACTTGAACTAAGTTTAGCATGGCTGTATGGTGGTGTTTGCAATAGGTTTCTCTACAGTTTTTTGGAAATCTGACTTGTTTTCGGTGTTTGTGTGTCGTTTAAGTTTTTCACATAGGTTACTTAGAGACGGAACCAGATTGATGAAGTACAGTCTGTGCCAGTTGAAAAGCCACTGTTCACTGAAGGAAACGTCTTGTTAAACTAAGGTGTAACTGTAATAAATTGGTCAGCAATCTCTTATGTACGTGGTTTTCTTGTCTTCACATGTTTCAGAAGACAGCTCAGGTAAAAGTCATGAAAACGTTTAGCATGTAGATGCGTTTTTTATAGTACTCCTCTTACTCTCAAACCCCAACGGGGGGTGGGGGCAGGGGTACTCCCACGTTTAAGCCATATTGGTATGTGCTGCTATGCAAGGTATGGTTTTCTTGCAGTTTTATCTGGGATACACTACAAACATCAGAGTTTGATATAGAGGTAGAGTAGGGTATCATTTTTCGAAAACTGGGGTTTGTCGCTTGGCAAGTCTAAGATAGGGCAGGAACAGGAGTTTGCAAATTGCAGCTTAACGAGGCCTGATATGGGACAAGGGTATTAGCGACCCACACCCCCACCCAAAAATTTCCAAAGTGCCCCCTCCCCACACCTCTGCGTCCCAAGACTGTCATATGGTGCAGGCTGCCATTCCATAACCTGAATTTCATCCATCACCTCTGGTCATTTTACATGCCCGGTATTGGGTCATTTTGTACGAAATTTGAACACCCACAGGTGCTGACACCCAAACGTCTTGGAGAGATCTGCTCGTTGGAAAGGTAAATCCATACCCCGCTCCGATGAAACCACCCGTCCAACCTTGTTCCCAGGACAGAAAGGAAAAAGTCCTGGGAACGAAGTTGCACCCGGCCCTTCAATATTTAGAACTACTTCCGGATCCTCTTGTACTTACCTTTGACGTGAAACCACGTACTCTTCGCGGCATACAAATATCTGCGAAGAGTAGATGGTTTAAAAGGCGTTTTGCGCTTCGTCACTTTTTAAAGCTTATCTGTGATTTCGTTGTCTTTGTTGGTGTGATTTTAAACCGCGATCAGTACCATTTTCGTTTCGCTTGGTAAACTATTCCCGCCGGAGACGCAAAACAAAACGTAGAGCCCAATATTAGCGAGAGACTCGGGAAGGAGGATGTGAGAGCGCCGCAAAAATTCACCTTCATCACAGGTTACCCTGGCCTCCTACCAAGACGTTCTCTTATTTTTATTATTTTTTTCGCGAAAAGAGTGTGTGACGGGACAAAAGAGTGTCTAGTTAGGAGACTAAGGTTATACCCCAGACAAAACCTTTCAATTGATGTATCTCGCGTTTTAAGGTTCACAGTTGACCAATTAAAAAAAAAGGTCATTTCCCATGGGATTGAAAGGGTCTTAAGTACTGGCATGAGCGATAGGATGGAGAAAATTCATACAAAACTTCCAAAATACTTACCCCCTCCCCCCTTTGAAAAATAAAATGGTTGTCGTTAAAGTTTTGTCCACAAGCCAAGGTTCCTGTCCACTCCGGACACGTTCTCGTCCCCCTCCCCCACAGGAAACGCCGCAGCCTTCGAGGATGTAAAAATGAAGCTGGCTCAGGTTTGCGCGCTTTAGTATTGACGGTTTCATCTAGGTGGTAATTCCCTTATTGTCTCCAACACGAAGGGAAATGTACCTCCTCATTTTAGTCTTCGAGAACCATAGTTTTAGTGAGTGTTGCTTGCCTGCCAGGAGAGGGCGAAACGGGAACAACATTGGGTGAGCTACAACTCGGGCCTTGAGAATAAACAACTATCGTGATAATGTAATCTCTCAAATGACTGACGGTTAACAAGAAATATCACTCATAGAGCTGAAGGGGTATATGCAATGTCACTTAAGTCCTGTGTGATCGTCTACATCCAAAAGAGGTACGTGATAAGTAAAATTGTGTTCCATCGTTGCTGGCGGGACGAAAAAGAAAAGAAAAGAAAAAGCGTTTCCCGAAGGTCTTTCCCAGGGGATTGAAAGGGTCTAAAATACTGGTATGAGCGATAGGAAGGAGAAAATACATACAAAACTTGCCCCCCCCCCCCTCGTTCCCCCCTTTTTAAAAAACAAAATGGTTGTTGTTACAGTTTGTCCCCAAGGTTCATCTCCACTCCGGACACGTTAGTAGTAAATGGCGCTCAGATGGCTCCCAATCCTGGCTTCTGATTGGTCGAGAGCAAATGGATGACGTCATATCATTTCCGGTGTGAGAAACCACTGACCAGTGGATAAAATAGGATCGCGGGCTCATGGGAACCGGAAGTCACGTGTTTTAGGAGGGGAAACCGCTGACCAGTGGAAAAAAAGGGATCGCGGGCTCAAGATGGGTAAAAACCGCTGACCAGTCTGAAAAAAAGATCGTGGGCTCAAGGTGGGTGAAAACCGCGGAGAAAACGCGGGCTCAAAAGTCCAAAGTCCAAATGGAGGAACGGGGGTGATCCTTGGAAAACAACACGAATTAAAAAAATTAATTTTTATTAATTTGTTTTTTACAAGAACGTTTTCCTGAGTGTTCCTTAATGTTCATCCCCAAGTGACCAGAGAAACTTCCTGCAAGTTTGTGACATGTCTTTCGCTGTTGAGACGGAGATCAAGTTGATGAGGAGAGTTCCATTCGGGATCCTCACGATCCTCACATGGTATCAAGAGCAGCGTGCCAAGAACGTCGTGTGTCTTTCGCTGTTGAGACGGAGATCAAGTTGATGAGGAGAGTTCCATTCGGGATCCTCACGATCCTCACACCTTTTTAACCTACCAACGGTTTTCCCGCCGAGTGCCCAAGGCAACAAGCAAGACAAGCGACAGCTACGGATGGAGGGTTCTGGGATGCCCTCCCAAGTCGACAAGCAAGACAACAAGCAAGACAAGTGACAGCTACAGACGGAGGGTTCCTTGATTGTCTCAGGTTGCCGACAATGCTTTTGATATGAGGGTTCCCATTCCATGATGAGAAGACAGCAAATTCCTGTGTGGGAGCTATGTTACGTCCCGAAGACATAACGGACAGTGACGAAATTATTATAGGTACACCAGAGGGTGATAATATGAGTGTTCCTATTTAATGAGTTCCATTTTGACAATATGAGGGTTCCATTTTGATAAGTGTTCCATTTTAAGATGAGTATTCCTTTTTTAATATGGGAGGATTGGTTCCAATTGGCTCCAATTGGCTCCATAACAGTTTTGAAGGGTTCCTACAACACCGAAGGGCATCATCGCTGCACCAAGAAAAAGCACTGTGGGGCCTGTCGGCAGAAAGAATGTCCGTGTTCCATTTTAATATGAGTGTTCCTATTTAATGAGTTCCATTTTGACAATATGAGGGTTCCATTTTGATAAGTGTTCCATTTTAATATGAATGTTCCTATTTAATGAGTTCCATGTTTGATGAGTGTTCCATTTTTTTTATACTAAGTTGGCAAAAGGCCCCAAGGCAGCTTTGACTTGGCGTACTCTTAGGAAAGAAGTCATTTGTATCCATAGGGATAAGTGAGGAAGGTGTGTGGATCGACGACTCTCTTGTCGTACACCAACTGGTACCGTTTGTAATCCGGAAAGGTGTACAGTTCATAGGTGTTGGGATCCCGCACGATCTGGTGGGTTTTCACCACTTGGGTTTGTCTGGGTTTCAGGAGGGGCTTCTGGATTTCCTCGAGGACGTTCAGTCGCATGACGTTATAGTTCAACTGGCTCTTGCCTTCGCTGTTGAGACGGAACCCCCGCACCTTGCATTCAACGTGACCAAGCTTGGTTTGGTATCCATAGTTCTTGGGACCCGCCGACACGAATTCCGTAATGTAGTCGTCGGGATCTAATTCACTCGTGAAGTCGCCGAGGTACTCGCCCAAGGTGGGGTTGACTTGGCCTTCGTCTTGCAGGAAGATGATGGAGTCCGTGTCGTAGTATAACACTCTTTCCCCCAGCTTCTCCAGCGCTGTATACAAGCGTAGGCGAGCCCAACAGGTGGTGAAACAGGCCACGAAGATGTTGAGGTTGGGTGACACGGGGATGTCTTCGTCCTGGTACTGATAATGGGCCTCCACCATGTCGTTATTGATGACGGAGACGTGGCGTACGTCCAAGCTATCGGTATCCAAGAAACGATGGAAGGCCTGAGGGTCATGAAACGTTTGGACTTGGGTTTTGTTGAGGCGTTGGCCAAACTTGCCCCACATGGAATTGAGCATCATTTTGGCCAGCGTGCGGAGCCCCGGGTTCTTCTCAATTTTGTGGTACTCCAACTGGATGCCTTCGTGTTCGAAGTAGTTTTGGATGTAGGCCTGTTTTTGGTCTTCGGTGTCCACTCCGGCGGGCCACCCACTCGCCTCTTGTTTGATTTTTAACCAGGTGTTGACGTAATCTTCGAAGAGCCCCTCACAGGTCTCGTCAAAATGCCAGACCTCGTAAATGTACTGGACTTGGTACCCGAGCTCGACGGCTTTGGCCAATTCCGGGCTGCACCATGTCCCCGTTAGGACCCGTTGGGCGTCGGTGTGAGGGCATTCGGTGGATCTGTCCCAGGGACGTTTGGGCATTTCGTCTTGCACACAACGGGCACAGAGGGGAAACAGGAGTTTGCTGTCATGGCGGTAAGGCAGCACGGGATGGTACAATTCACGGGGAGGTAAGATTTGACATTGGATGAGTCCAAAGTACGGGCGGATGTCGGTGTGACCCGGGGTGGAGATGAAGGTCGGGTGCCCTTTCGGGTAGACACAGGTTTTGTTGACCCAGGGGTACAAGGAGGTGACATCGATGTAATGGATCTTTTGAGTGGGGGTGACACGGTGATACAGCTTGACGGCATTGGTACGTCCTCCACAGAAGGCGTCGCGGGGATTCATGGGGTCTATGAATTGAAGCTGGTCCACAAACGTGCGGATATCCGAGGAGGTGTCTTTGAGACGGGCCCATTCACATTCCCACATTTGAACGACCGTGTACCCGAGCTCTTTGAGCCGTTGGATCTTTTGTTGGGAGACCTCGTAGACATCTTGCAGGGTCCGATCAAAATGGCGGACATGGGGTTCGTGGCGGTTGGGATAACACGTTGGACATCCATGGGTGAAACAGCCTTGAAATTCGTACACGGTCCGGGTGTCGTGACAGTAGCCATCGACGAAACCAACAGAGGGGATGCGAAGTTCGCCGGCATTGCCGACATGCTGAATGTTATTTTCTTGGGCGCACCAGGTGAGCCATTCGATGGCGACTCGGGATTGGTTGATGGAGTTGCGCCAACCACGAACGGGTTCACTGGCAATGCTGTTAGGGATCATCCGGTTCATGCGTAAATCCCGGTTGCAGGCCGAAGCAATGGTGATATGCTCAAACGGGTTGAAGCCCGTCAGGGTTTCAAACAAGCGTTTGAATGTCAGACAACCTTGTTTCAAGAGGCGTACATCCGATTCACAATAGGCGACCAATTCGTGTTGAAAGTCAAATACTTTGTCGCGTTGCTGTTGATGCCACGTTTCCAACGCTTGCCTGCCTTCGGGAGACAGGGTTTCGGGCATGTAGTAATCGAGGGCCGGGATGGGTCCCACGTACGTTTGGTGGTCGGGGTGATTGAACTTGTGCGGGAAGTACCCTTTGCAGAGTTCGGTCAAGCCAAAGGTTTTGGGAAAGGCGGACAAAGGCATCTGGAAAAAACTCATCGAATCGATGAAGCGGATACGGTCATGTTGGACTTGCAAGAGTTTACACCCGTTCCGGAGCTGTTCGACGATTCGGTTGTCACCATAGTATTGATGAATGACAAAGTAGCCATCATAACCCTGGAAATTATGAGCCAGGACATTGACTTGACGGGTATCGTGGAGGGTCAAGGTATCCAACCATTCTAGGAAATCGCGGACGCAATGCTCGCCCACGAACCGAACGGGACGATCGTCGTCTTCGGTTTCGGCCACGACGAGATTGGCAATGTGTTTTTCCTGGGGTTGCATGGCTTCAATATCAAAAAACACATGCAAAAGAGGCTGGTCCTCCGGGGCAGTGTTGGTGGTCCTCTTTCTTTTCTTCTGGTTGGCTTGAGGTTTGGGAGCTGTTTGAATAAAACAACGATGCGTTTCGCCGTCCACGTACTCGCGGCAGGAGGGACAATCCAGGTATCCACACCGATGTTTTGTAATCTGGTCTAAGCCGACGTTCTGTTTACGACAGGCTGGGCAGCGACGACGTTGAGAACAGATGGTGGACTGGGAGTTGCTGGCAGGTTTGCCGGTTGGATCCTTGACGAGATGCATTTGGAAACACGTATCTCCGAAAAAGTCCCGATGACAATGTTGGCACCGTCGGGTGGCTTTCTGGCCTCGAGGGTAGGCATGAAGGAAATCCGGGCATTCTTTCTGCCGACAGGCCCCACAGTGCTTTTGCTTGTGGCATCGATGGTGATCTTCATGGTCATAGGGTTTCCAACAATGGGCACAGACGTAGCTGGACCCGAAAAATCCTGGCAACTTGGTGATGACGTCATAATGGTTTTGGTGGTGCAACAGGATCAATTGTTTGTCTTGAGGGGCGCCAAAGGTCGTGATGTGAAAAGAGCGATGGGCATCCACCAACAGGATCTGGTAGCCTCTGAGGGACGGGGCTTGACTGAATTGGGTCAAGGCGTCGTAACTACAGGGGCCGAGGGGCACATTGGCTTCCCTGTGCAGATCCCAAGCCAGGGTTCTTTGCAGTGGGCCCTTCCCTTCTCGAATGGCTTTGTGTTTCGGGTGCTGGTCCACTCTGGCTTTGGCGACGACGAGGGCTCGAGCACAACAGAGTTCATCCTTGTTTTGAATCCGGATGATCGATTTGGAGTTCCTGGTTAACAGGGCCATGGTAGGATGGCCAGGTTTGCCACGACGGGGGCGGCCGGTACCTTGAGGCGCATGATGAACTTGGGTAATGGAGACTTGAAACGAATCGTCCATTTCAAATTGTTCGTTGCTGTTGAGGGCTTGTGCCAAACGTTGGAACAGGGCCTCCACACGGTCTCCGCCTTGACGCCATTCCCCCGCGCGTAATCCCCACCCCTGGAAGTTGTTATGGATGCGATTGGAGGCTATGGTAAAGTAAAGACGATCTTGATCGTGGAGGTCCGGCGTGGTGGTTAACACTTGATTCACGGCTCGACGTAACCCCTCTTGGAGAGCTTCCGTGATGTTTTGATCTGGAATCAAGTTCCCCCTTTGCCGTAACTGGGTATTGAAATGACGTTCACGCACCCCCATTCGACGACTCGTCCGATCGACAAAGGGTTGAAGCTCAAAATCAAAGGTGCCGATGGAGGGATCCAACCCTCCGGCACCCCTTTGTATTGAGGTATCTCCGGCTCCACTTTGTTGAAGGAGTCGCGTTTGAAAGGCATGTTGTCGTTCCAAATGGGTCAACAGGTTCTGATAGTCATCATCATCATCATCACTAGACAGTTGTAGGTCGAGTAATAGGTCATTAGGCCCCGCATCATCTGGCGGCGGCGAGGCCATGATCAGATGAACTCCGTTGGTGATCGGGGCTCTGTTTTTATAGAGAAAAAAAGGGTCACGTGAAGAAGAAGCAGCCAATCACAAGCAGTCCCCCCGGGGCCTCTGGGAGGGGTGGGACGGGGGTGGGGGGACCCCCCTCCCCCCTCTCTAGTTGGGGCCCATGGGGCATCACGGGAACGAATAAACCACTATAAAAGAAATCGAATCGCCGGTGGAGTCATCTCAAAATGGAGGTTGATCAAGACAAGCTATTGGAGACCTTGGAAGACTTTGAAGCAGATTTAGAAGTGGAGGACATCTTGAAGAAGGTGAAGGTGGAGTTGGCGTTGGACTCAGGGGTCACAGAGTTTGGGGAGAAGCTGAAAGAGAGGGAGCAACTCAAAGAGGCCGCTCAGGCAGTCCGGGCAGCACGAGCCGCCTACTACCACCAACTGTGCTACCCTCAATACACCTGCGACTGGTTTATCGAGGGGTTGGACTACTGTTGTGATTATTGGCGCTACCAATTCAAAAGACCAGCCACCCCTCCACCAGCACCACCCCCGTCTCCTGATGTCCGGAGAAAGAGAATTGCGTCCCCGCACAGTCCCCTACAAGAGGCGAGAAAGCGTTGCTGTACTCAAAAGGACCCAAAGAGCCCAGCGGGCAACAACAACAACAACAACAACAACAACTGACTACTGCTACCAGCCCACGCATCGCCCCCTGCGCCTCAGGTCGGCCCAAAGAGAGTTGCGCCCCCGCAGAGCCCCCGTCAGGTACCACGAAAGTGAGGACGACGAACCACCACCACCTCCCCGACCGGGGCCAAGAGCCCGGGCGGCGGCAGCCGCGGCAGCCGCGGCGGCAGCCGCGGCGGCAGCCGAGAAGCCCCGCCAGGCAACGCGTCGACCCCTGCGGGCGGATTACAATCGAGCGGAGGCCGACAAGCGCTACCGGGAAACGCATCGAACCGAGCGGGCGGAGGCCGACAGGCGTTACAGACAACAACACCTCGAGAGCATAAGGGAGAAAGACAGGCGGTACTATGAAACCAATCGGGAACGGATCCTGGCGCGTCAGCAACGATATCGGGAGACCCATCGGGAGGAGGTGAGGGAGGCCCAGCGACGATATCGAGAGAGCCGTCCAGAGGAGACGAGGGAGAAACAGCGGCGATATCGAGAGGGCTGTCGAGAGAAGTTGAGGAAGCAAGAGAGGCAGCGGTATGCCCGTTATCGGGAGGCCCATCCCGAGCTGGTGAGGAAGCAAAACAGGATTCGTCAAGCCCGTCATCGGGCGAAAAAGAGAATGGAGAAGTTGAGGGCGTTAACCATCCCCCTGACGGATTGTCGGATGCCTGTGACGGACTATGTCCAGGCCTTTTGTGACTCGCTGGACTCTGAGGATACCCCGCTCCCGGAATCGCAGGACTCTGAGGATACCCCGCTCCCGGAATCGCAGGACTCTGAGGATACCCCGCTTCCGGAATCCTTTCTTCAACTCCTTGAGGAGGACTCTCATACTGTGCTGGATTTGGATTCGGGGACCCTGCAAGTCAGCGAACCCTCTGACTGTAACGATCTTTCATTTTTGCAGGATTTATTGTCACCCGACGAGTGGGAGCAGGTGATGGACGATGTGCAGGATTTTAATGTGGATGATTGGTTGGAGGACATGACGCCATCCGACGAGGGCGTCGATTTGATATATGATTTAGTATCTTGACCCTCGTTTCCGTCATTTGGCAGAACATTCGTTTCCATATTTGGCAGAACATGCCATCGTGACATTGTGGTAGAACGATCAAAGAGACAGTGACATTTTTTATCAACGTGGATCATTCCTGTTTACATCACAGGGGTTCTCCAGAATCCTGTTTGAGAATCCTGTTTTGAGACTCGAACTACAGAAGACTACCGAACTGCCGAATAACAATACCAATCAGACATTGTCATTTTTTATTTTTCAACATGGTATAGGGGGTCTACACCACAATGGGTTCTCCAGAATCCTGTTTGAGAATCCTGTTTTGAGACTCGAACTACAGAAGACTACCGAACTGCAGAATAACAATGTGACATTTTCATTTTTTTTTTATTGACACAACAATGGTATGGGGGTTGTCATTAAAGTGTTTTTACAATTTTAAACGTTTCTTGGCTTGCATGATTTTCTTGACCACCCGTTCCGTCTTGGTTTTCTTGCCGGGTAATTTATCAATGGCTTGGATCATCTTGGTATCGGCTTTCCATTTGTCTTGCAAATTCTTGGCACGGCTGTAATCAATGTCGTGTTGTTTCGCAATCCGGTCCAAGCGATTTTTACCGGGGTCCCCGCGTTTCAGACGTTTGGCCAAATGCGTCCCAGGGCCCATGTATTGATAGCCAGGCCAATGAAATTCTTTGCCGGTTTTAGCAATCCATTTTTGGACATCCAAGGCCCCTCCGCGTTGACGGCGTTTCCGTTTGATACCCCTTCTCCTCCTCCTGTGGGCGGGCATCGTTTACTCACTGTCGTACTGCAAACGTCGTCGTCGGGGTGGTTTGCCTTTGGCCCAATCTTCCCAACCGGGTAAGGGTTTTAATGCTTGCACTTCACGGGAGATGCCTTTGCCTTTGCCTTTGCCTTTGCCTTTGCCTTTGCCTTTGCCTTTAGCAGCACCACTTTCGGTTAAATGCTTTTCCCAGGCCTTGCGTCGTTCTCGCACGGCTTGTAAACGAGTCCGGATATCCCCTCGGCTGGTAGAAGGTCTCTCTTCTCCTCGACTGGTAGAAGGTCTCGGTTCTCTCGCGCCTTCCCTGGTAGCAGGGGTAATGGTGGGTTTGGGAGCCGACGGCCCTCCTTTTATCATGCGCTTCAACCATTGTTCCACGGGTCCGGTCACCAAATCCCCGGCCTCTTCTTCTTCGTCTTCGCCAGGAGGTGCACCCGGGGCCCCCACTCCCACGCCTCCAGGAAATTGACGAATGCGTTTGGTTAACTTGATTAATTCTTGACTCAGGGGTTTGGTTTGAGCATTGACCACGGCCGGGGGCAATTGGGGATTGGACAACAAGACATGTTTTTGAGCGGCGAGCTTGGCGGCTTTGTTCAACAAGGCATTTTCGGTGAGTTCTCCTTTGTAATATTGAACGAGTTGTTCCAAGTCCTTCTGGGGAATCATGTAGACTGCATCCATGGGGGTTGACTACACTCGGAGCAAAGTTCCCCGTCTTCTATTTGACGACAGCTCTCACAAAGACGGGCCTTTAAGATGTGCCTGTACTCTCGATACAACAGGTGATATTTATGCTTCCAATAATGACACTCGTCTTTCCACCGGTCGGTGGCCCGATTGGCCTCTTGTAACAGGGTGATCCATGTGGCCAGGGTTAACGGGTCGGTCGAGCACATTGACATAACACCTCGTGAAGTCCTTGAAACAAGCCGCGTCCTTTTTGTTGAACCAACCACGCCCGACGTTTTTTGACGGAATGTCGACGACGTCCCAAATCGCGTAGCACCCTTTTATAGGGTTGAAGTTTAGCCAGCATGGGGGGTGTGACGGGAATCTTGTTTTTTAAAAAGTTCAAGACCAGTTCACTCACGGCATTGATTTGATCGGCATTGGCATGTTGTAACAACTCTTGACGTTTGGAACCGTTGGCTTCTTGTAACATGGACCGTAAAAACGGCAATTGACGCCGAAGACGTTTCATTGGATACAACACTTGTTCGGTTTTTTGGCATAGCCTTTGTCGATCAACCAACTGTTGTACCCTTTGGTACCCCCTCGTCTTTTATACGCTTGATATTGTTGTTTGTACCCCGTTACCATCTTTCTCCCTTGGGTAGCACTCATTTGCGGTTTTTTCAAGGCTTTGACCAAATCACTTGTGATGTCATACCCCTTTTTCACGTCGACGAGCCAAGGTATGCCTTCTCCTTGCTGGGTTCTTCTTTTTGTCCGTCTTCTTCGGGGGGCCATGGTTCTAACAGTGTGGGACTGGGAGGGAGTGGCTTTTTATGGATCCAATAGTCTTTGGGTTTCAAGGGACGAGGACATCCGTCTACATAGCATAGGGCTTCCACGGGCTGGTACACAAAATGACCATGGTACTCTTGCACGCATCGTTTGGGTAACGGAGGGGTGAAATCCACAATGGTGTCATCCAACGTTTGCATCTTGATTAAAAATCCTTCCAGGTCCTCCAAGGGGACACCTCTCACATAGGTTTTCAATTCGGTCAAGGCTTTGGCATAGGTGGTAAACGCAAACCGGCTCATGGTCACTTTAAATCGGTACTGTTTAAAATCATTCCATCCTTTGACCACGGTGCCCACCGCCGCCAAACACGCTACCAACGTACTGTTGTCCAACAGGGGGCCGGCAATCATGCCCGCGGCCATCAGAAGTAACGCCAGGCCATTGAACAAGGCATTGATCCACTTGTAATGATTCAACATTTTTCGATAACCCCACCATTGTTGATGGTAAAAGGCATACAAGGAATCCATCCGTTGTAATAATTCCGGTGGGAAGGGGATGCCAGGACGTCGAGATCCATTCAATAACGACACGGGGGTTTTCATCCTCACGGCGACACCCGGGACGACGAGGTTTGTACGCTCGGGGCGCCTCCTTGTTTATAACTGGTCACAATGCTATTGGTCATGGTGACATTAGCAATGTCCCGTCCTTGGGCCAATTGTTCTTGATCTTGTAATAGCATCCGTAAACGTCGTTGTAAAGCGGCTTGACGCAAGGTACGAGGTTGTCTACCAGACCCCCCAGACGATCCGGGAGTACTGGAGGCAGGTGAAGTGGGGAAAAGGCGTCGGCGTCGTCGCCCCCGTCGTCCACCACCTCCTCCGCCGCCTCCACCTCCACCACCACCTCCTCCACCACCACCACCACCACCGCCAGCACCACCAGCACCACCAGCACCTCCGCCACCAGCACCACCACCACCACCCCCACCAGCACCACCACCACGTCCACCGCCACGTCCACCGCCACGTCCACCTCTAGTCCTAGGTCCTCGGCGTCCCCTACCATCGCCACCACCACGTCCACCCCCATTACCCCCAGCACCCGCGGCTGCTCGAGCACCCGCCGCCCGGGGTACGCTAGGAGGCGTTGCAGGCGTTCGAGCCCCGGACGACAAGCCAGCGCTCCCCCTACTAAGTGGAGTGTCCGGGGAAGACGGCGGGGTAGTTTGTATGCTACGGAACGATTGACTTCCTGGGCTTCCTACCCCCGCGGGGGAAGAGGCCTGTGCAGGGGGCGGGAGGTCAGGCAACGATTCCAGATATCGGGTGAGGGCATCATAATCCCCCGCCTCCTCCATTTGATCAAAGGCTTGGTCGATCAAGCTTGAGTCCCCTGTATCCAAAATTTCTTGGATGGTGCCTGGAGACACTTGGTTGCTGCTGGACGCCCCGACCCCCGCCGGGGCCGTGGTATCGTACGATTGCGGAGGTTGACGGTCATCGGCCATGCTCACTCTTTTTTCCGGTTCCAAAGGGGGTGTTGTGCCTTTATACTCGCTTTTGATAGGTGCGCGTCCATCCTTCGTCTTTTAACAGGTGACTCAACACCCGTTGTTCATCGGAGGAGGCCGGATGTAAATCTAACATCAAATAGCCATACGGGCGGGTGGTGGCTTGATGAAACGTCTCCAAGGTGTCTTTCCAAGTGGTCGGAAACGATTGCAGCATGACATTGCGTACCCCTAATTGATCCCGGGGATTCTTGAAGGCCACAATGTAATGCGCATTGCGGGATATACTTTTGGCATAGCGACCCGTGGGAAACATGTCTTGGCACAAGTAGAGCACCGTCACTCCTTGATGATGCGAATGTTTGGTGAATAAATCCAACACGCGTTTATCGTGACTCCCTTCATCCATTAAATCATCCAAGACTAGGACCCCCTGTCCTTCAGGAAACCATTGGACCAACGCGTCATGATCGGGAATCCCTTCGTGAAACACCACCCCATGATCTTGCATGCCTCGAAATCGATCTTGCCACGCCCCATAACAATAATGCACCTGCGTTGGGGGACTTTCAAACAACTCGGGGTTGTCTACCAAGAGTTTTTCCGTAAACACGGTTTTGCCACATCCCGACGGGCCCACCACCAAGATAGAGGAGGGAGTATGAAAACGAAACGGTTTCCCCGTTTGCATGATGACGATACTACCCCTTTAGAAAAAAAAGGCACCTTTTTATTGGAATCGGTGGGACTCGAACCCACGCGCGATCCCCCCAACACCTGTTTTTCGGGGGATCCAAAGGCTCTACCGACTGAGCTACGACTCCGACACACTTTTTTTCCAACACATTTTATTTAATCATTCCGTTGATGATACGGATGACAACAAAGTTGATACCATCGGGCTTCTTGGCCTACAATCAATTGTTGAACGCGTTGACCGGCTTGATGGTCATTGCTTACATAATCATGATCCGAAAACTCATTTAAAAAGTCTTGCAAGGTCCGTCCACGGGCTTTGGCTTTCAAGTACAACAAAGCGTAATCCCCACAACTCTTGCTTGAAATGGCTTGGAGGGACTTGCCATTGGTCACCACATACTTCCAATGTTTCACCAGCCAAGCTTGGAACGGGGCGGCTTGCACGTACGTGTCCATGGGGAAGGCATAACTGTCGAGGATTTCACACACGTTTCCCTCGGTCCACACCCCTAACCAATGTTGCCCGGGTTGATCGTGCGGGTCGGTGTTGACAATGTACCCTTGGGGTAGGGTCTTGACAGGCTTCTTGGGTAATCGATCACAGGCCACCGTTCCGTAAAAGACAGGCTTCAAGTGGGGGTCGTCGCGAGCTAAATAATCCAATTGCACATTATTCAAGGCCACGTGTTCCATTTCTTTAGTGTTGGTAAATGTTGTACAACACGGCTCCGTTCTGGTCAATCTCCAGCAAGTTCTCAAATTCTCCATAGACGAGCACGGTTATATTGGTAGCGGGGGCGGCTCCAAATTCCAAGACCAATTGTAAATCTCCACTTTGCTTGGGGTTGAGGTTTTGACTGTCGGCACAGCCATTGGCCACATTGTCAAACATGTACAAGGTACAATTTTTACCTTGGCCCCAATCTCCTAGTTCTACCATATTGCCTTTCTTTTTACACCAAGCCCCACTGGCTTGCAGAAACCGGAAGTAGCCTAGATTATCTCGGCTGCCATTGTTGTGCACTAACTGCAGGGTTTCATAAGGGTATTCTTCGCCTTTGACAATCTGTTTAATGGACGTCAGTCCAAATTTCTGGAAACAGAACGGATCTCGGGTCACATCTCCATTGAAGGCGCGGCTGTCCAACAACCCCACAATCAATCGGTCCGGTATTCTGTTTTGAAACAGGTTGGGGATATCAAAGCGGACCAGGTTGTCTTGCATGGTGAAGGTCCGGATTTCACTGCGGACGGTCGGGTAAGATGCCACTTGGCCTTCATTGTGTCTTTTGGCAGACAAACTCTGGTAGATGGCGTCATTCAAACGCAGTTGGCAGAGATGAAACCGTAGTTTCACATCGCCTTCCATCAATCGACCTGCCAGAGCCACTCCATTGAAAAACAGGGCCGGGCTATTGAAATGAAATTTCATCTTGATTTCGATGCCAGGCACTAACAATTTGCCGGTATGAAACACTTCCAAGTGGGGGGTAAACACCAGACTGTGGGTGACACCTCCTGCATACTTGGCGGTTTCGGCGACCATGGCGGCCAAGGCTCCTTTGTGATTGGCAGGGAGATTGGTCCAGGCTGCATTAGGGGTACCAAAGTCGACGTTGGCAGCAGTCCATTGGGGTGGGAAATCCACTTGATTGAACCATCCTTGGGGCCCTAACACGGTCTTGCCATCTTCTCGGTCAAAATTCAGTAAGTTTTCCAAGTACGCTTTGTAATGATAGGTGTCGGATTGAGGGCTGATCAACGTGCCATTCAATTGCAAGTCAATTTGTTTGATGATGGAATGGGCCAAATTGTTGACGGGCCACAAGTTTTCATCGGCCACCAAGTTGCCATTGTTACTTTTCTTCAATCTCAATTCCATGGTAAAGTAACTGCGTCCCAAATCCACAAAATCGTCCAACCCCGGAATGATGAATTCCATGGGATTGATACCCGTGGTGGTGGGTTGGATGGTGACCATGCGATAGGCATTGATGCTAATGTCGGTCGGGGGCACCTTGAAAATCCGTAACGCCGGGTTGACGGCCCCTTCGGAACGTGGGTGAGCCGGGGCGGTTTGTGTACTCACGTCAGCCATTGTTTAACGTCGTCGTCGTCGAGTGGTGGTACGTCGTCGCCGTGAGGGGTTTTTATACCGTCGTCGTCGTGCTAAGCGTTGTCTCAAATCAAACCCGGGCAGTGTCATCACCTCGGGACTCAACCAACCGCCACGTTGTCGTCGCATCAGTTTCCAAAACGGATACAGTCCTCCCCATTGAGTCAACCCTCGATTACTGCGAATGCGTCGAGGTCGTGAATGCACGGGCTCCATGTTCACACGCCCAAAATATCCCGTGCCCGTTTGGTTTGTTTGGGAAATAAGACACTGGCCACCCGCACGGCGTCTTTCACGCTCTTATGACTCAACGCTTTCTTGGCTTGTTTGGTGATTTCCTTTTTAAGGGCGTCTTCGGCTTTGCGTTTGATCCCGCGTGTCAACCCCGTTGTCAAGCCTCTCTTGATATTACTAGGCACTTTTAAAGGATTTCGCGTCCTTATAAGACCTTGCAACCCCCCACGCATCAGATCCGTCGCTAACCCTTTGCCTTGTTGATCATACCACTCGTCGGTCCGAAATCGGGTCAAACTTCCTCCTCGCATGGTGTCTTCTTCACCAGGGATGCCTTTGGTTGTTTTTCACAGGGGGTTCGTCTCTTTTTATACTCACATGAGGCTGCACGTAAACGATTCCCCCGCATAGCGTTTTCGTTTTCCTTGTCGGATTTCCTCCATGCGTTTCAAATGCGATTTTCTGGCATTCTTTTTCGCCAACTTTTCTATCCCTTTGGTGATGGACCAAGCGGCTTTAGGAATCCCCGCAATCACGGCGTTGATCCCTTCCCCCGCTTGGGGAGGTTGTTTTCGGCGTCGTCGTCGTCGTCGTCGTTTCGGAGGCATGATGATTGACTTGGAGTTCCTTCTCGTCTCTCTTTTTTATGTCTTTTTGAAGTGTAACGTGACAATGGTATGGCCGTCACCAAACTTGACCAAGTCGCCTCCTCTACCAATCGTTTCGGACACTTGAACGTGAATGATTTCCACCACCTCGTTTCGAAGCGGTAGGTATTGAATGTGCAACGGTTCAAAGTACAGGGTGCCGCGTCCTTGTCGCTTGTACTGGATTTCACGCAATAAATCGGTCACGCGGTTGCCCACCACACTGCTGCCTGCCACGTCCGAGTACACGTGGAGCGTTCGCGTGGGATCCCCCACCACCGCCCGAAACGCCACGTTCAAGTTGGTGAAACGCCAATTCACGCTGAAACTCAACCAAATCCATGTGGTCCCAGCACCATCTGTGCTCACTTGATAATACTCCGGCACATTCTTGCTATTTCTCAATTCAATGTCGCTATTGTTGGGAACCTTTTCATCACGGAATTCCATGGTCAAGTTGGGTCCAAACGCATAGTTTCCTTGGTCGTTTTGTTTAAACCATCCCATTTTTTCGGCCATGAGATGATGAATGGCCAAGTGAGGGACGTACATCGTCGTGTTGTCTTGGTATGGAAGAGGGTACTTGTACCGTGTGATATTGCGATTGTTCATCACCAAATCCTCACCGTCCCACTCAAAGGTCGTACACGTTTTTTCTCCCCTCTCCGTATTCGGCGCGCCATAGTAGGGCAGGTAAGCAATGGTCATACGTTGTCTCACCCATTGCAAAAAGGCTTTCATGAAGGTCACGCCATCCACAATGGAAGGATCGTCTTTCAAATCCTCCATTTTCATATTGAAGCTTTTCACCACACGTCCCGCGGAGGAGGTCAATCGGTAACAAGAGGTGCCAAACACGAACTGATCCGCTGGCAGCAGATTAAAAATGTTGACCCCTGTGTCTGGTAAGGAAATGGCACTCAACCCCACTTGCCATCCCCCTCCGGATAACTGCAACGGTTTCGGTAGACGAATCTTGAAGTTATTGGCTTGGTTGTGGGGAAATTCCCGTCGGTTGGAATGACTGGGTAACGTCACGTAGAACGACATCTTTGTCTGCTTCACACCACCACCTCCCTTTTAAAGTGGAGGGTCAGGAGGGTATGCCCTTCACCAAATTGGGCGAGATCCCCATTGATTTCGGCCATTTGCGTTTCCACGATTTCCACCACTTCATTGCGTACCGGGACATATTGAATATGGCGCGGTTCAAAGTGCGTGGTTTCTTTGGGTTGGTACTTGATTTCTCGTAACAGATCCGTGATGCGACCCCCTACCATACTACTGGTCCCTACATCACAATACACGTGCAAAGGACGCACCGAGGGAAATTCCAACGAGGGCCGAAAGGTCGCGTTCAAATTCACAAACCGCCAATTACAGGTCATACTCAAGTTCATATAATCCCCATCCACTTTCCAAAAGGCGGGTTTATTGCTGCCATCCAGGACATCCGACGGGGTAGGAATCGTGTCCGAATGAAATTCTTGTAGGATATTGGGACCCAATCGATAGACTCCCGTCGACACTTGTTCAATCCATCCCATTCTCAAAGCCAAGGTTCTACCCCATTCCACGCGGGCCACTTGTCGTTTGTAATCCACATTGACGGTATTCAATACCAAATCCCCGTCGGAGGTCCATTCAAAGGTCGGGTACAATTTGAGACCATCGTTCTCTGCCCATTTGTTGAGGGGTTGGGTTTGTTTGGCACGGCTTTGCTCGTAACGGTACACCAGTTGATGAAGCAAGTGCGATCCCGTCGACGAGGCCAATTCCTTTTTCATATCCCGGCCGTAGGTAAAGAGTTCGCGACGTTGATGCCACCAGACATCGTTCCCTTGATCGTCTTTGTCATGCACGCGTTCGTGCCATCGTACATACAACAGAGGATGGGTTTCGCCCACGCCTCCTTCTTCCGCCACCACCGGAATGGTGGGTAAGGATAAACTCGCCATGCCCACCATCCATCCGCGTCCCATAAATCGAATGGGTTTCGGCAACCGGTTTCGGAACAGATGGGCTTTGTTGCCCGGAAACTCCTTGGTACTCGCATGACTCATCAACGTCACGTAAAACGACGAATTGGGGACGAACGTCATCGTCGTCGTCGTCGTTTGCGCGGTCGGAGGGATGTCACGTCACCACGAGCAATCCAACTATTGTACTTGTCGGGCCACCCTTTCCACTTGACCAACCAACGATCTTTTTGACGCTTAAGTACCTTTTCGATGCGAAACACGTCGGACACCTGGACTTTTTGTAAATCCTCCTCGTAAAACGTGCCTTGGATGGGGGTCTCATCCCATTCGTGAATCTTATAGGTGGGCACGGGGCCCGGGATCACACGATGCACCACAAACACTTCTTCGGTCCAACCGGGGAGATAGCCTTTTTCAAAGGTCCGATGAATCGTGTTGAGACGCACCCGATCCCCCACTTTGAATTGAGGTTTTTTGTAGCCTTTCAATCGTTTGCTGTACAATCGTTTCCACACGGCTTCTTCGTTGTCCCACGTCACGTCTTCGGGGGGCATGCCAATACTTCGATGACGGGTGGCATTATACCCTTGCACCAACTGGGGTAAGACATTGTCAAAGCGTAAGGTGTTGGCCGTGGTCAAATAACGGTACAACCGTTCTTTCAAGGTGCGGTTAAATCGTTCCACCACACTGGCTTTGGCATCCCCTTCGGTGGAAAAATGGTGAATGTCTTGCTCCTCCACCCATCGTTGAAAGGTCCGATTGTAAAATTCTTTCCCTCGATCCGTTTGCAATCGGTTGGGGTGCCGCCCTCCTTGTCTCACAATCTTCTCAAAGGCTTTCACGAGGGCCACCCCGGTTTTGGTTTTCAACGGTTGGACCCACGCGTACTTGGACAAGACATCCACGACCGTCAATAAGTAGCGTATACCCCGATTATGTTTGGCCAACCGTTGCACTTCCACTAAATCCGCGGCCCATTGATCGTCTAACCCCCCTACGACCACGGGTAAGGTAGCAAAACGACGACGTCGGGGTTTATGCAAGGTGTAGCCCACATCCTGTTCCAAGAGTCGTTGGGCTTTTTTCAACGGGAGACCCTGGGCTTTGGCAAACCGTTGCACCCCGCCTAAACTCCCCGGGGCGCTAGGATCATGGTAACGGCTTAACCATGGTTGCGAGACCTGGCTTTTCTTCGTGGACGAGACAGGGCGTTTGGTTCTCTTCAACTTTGTTGTTGTTGTTGACCAGCGTTGAGTTTTCTTTCGAGGGGCCATACGTTCTGGCATTCATCCCATAACGTCGATATGGAAGGGATGGTGTGGGGATGCGCCTTTTGAATGATTCGATACCATCGCCAGGCGTCCGGATGCCCTTTTAACCATAACACAAACACCACCCATCGATACAGGTTACGATCCACGTGGGTTTCTTCAAAGATGTGGAGAGGGTGTGCGTCCTCGGGACAGGGAGGAATCGGGATGGGGGGCCCGGGCTGGTGATCATATAACACTTGGCACAGGGTTTGATGGCATTGCCAATCCACCAGGGACAACAGACCCTCCCACGCATAAGACATCCACACAGCAGACTCCATGGACTAAAATAAAAAATTTTATTCCTACTCCTTTTTTAAAACCATTTAAAAGAGACCTAGACGATGACGACCACAGGCGACGGTCTCGAGATCTTTCTGCCAGTTCTCCACACTGTCACTGTACTTGGGGGGTGGTGGCGCTGGGGCCACCATCATTTCTTGACGGTTCTTGAGCTCTTGAATTTCTCGCAACAATTGTTTCTCATAATCTGTCAGGGGGCGATCCTCTTTCCTGGGGGCTCGAGGAGGTGGCCCTGGGATGTCATAGCCCCGCTTGGGATACCCTTGCGCATCCCGGGTAGGTATTTCAGCTTGTTGGTCGGCTTTCTTGGGCGGGTTGTCATGAAACCAACTCCAGTACTTGGGACCCAAGGGTTGATCGGCCCATCGGAAGAAGGCACACGTTTTCTTGGAACAATTCAGAAACAAACGATCGGGGTTCTGGGTCGAATGGCTCTGTTGCAGCGTGGCGGGTTCCCGGCAAAAACACTGCAAACAAGTCCACATGTCCAACACTTCTGTATGAGGTTGACTATACACCGCTTTCATATACTCCAGGGCTTGATCTTGGCCACAAAACAGCAAACAGGGTTGGATGGGACATTTCACATACTTCCATCCCTTTTGAGATTCTCGGGCCTCCAAACGCACGTCATGACAAGGGCATACCATATAGTCCACCGAAGGGGGGAATGCCTTTCTTTCACTGTTGGCTTTCGCTTGAGCATAGTCCTCCTCATTGTCATACACGGTCGTCAGAGTGAATTGTGGTGTAGATTGCTCCACCATGTCATTCAATTCTTTCATCATATCTTCCACCGCCGCTCGGGTATCTTCCACCACCTCCCCTACCACCGGATCACAGTCCACGGGCGTCATCGTTTGAATCGTCTTCTTCTTCTTCTTCCCCTCTGGGGGATGGGTTGTCTTTCTCTTCCGATCGTCTGACATCGTGCTCACGATTTTTTTTTCACCCGCCCCTGCCTTTTTATACCCATACCCCTACGCTGTCATTGGTCAGCTTTTCATGCCCTTATAAGGACGTCTCCTCGTCCCATTGGTCAGCTTGTTATGACCTTATAAGGCCCTCTTGTCTTCCCATTGGTCAGGTGTTCCTATTTAAGAGGGTCCCTTGCTCCCTACATCCTCATTCTCCCAAGCCATGCCCCCAGACATCATGATCGGAGAACAGGATGTGGATGCCTTGGAACTGCAGATTGGTCATGGTCATGTGGTGTACACCGGGGGCGCCAAAGGCACGGATGAACTCGCCGAACAAATGGCCAAACAGTTTGGGATGCAAGTCGAAGTCCTGGTCCCCCCGAACCATCCTCGAGCTACCTTCATCACCCCTTCTACGGTGGAAGTGCTGATGTTGGCCAACCCTCATCTTCACCAGGCAGCGGAGAAACTAGGCAAAAAAATGCCCAGTCATTTTTACACCCTGCAATTGCTGCAACGCAATTATCAATTGGCCAAGAAAGCTCATACCCTCTATGCCTTTGGCATCTTGGAACCGGATCATAAACGCGTGAAAGGAGGTACCGGTTGGACTGTGCAATTGGCTATGGATCAAGGCAAACCCGTCTATCTCTTTGACATTCCCAGTCAAACGTGGTACCGCTCGGACCATTACTACCAAGTCAACGAGAATGCCGCCACCCTGGTCACTGGCAGTCAATTTGTTCCTTGGGGACCCAAAAAGCCCACCCTTCATCAAAGCAGTGCCGTGGTAGGATCCCGGGAGGTGGACGAGAAAACCCGAGCCGAAATTCAAGCCTTGTTCAACCGCACCTTCTGTCTCCCCGAGAACATTGATCAATTACGTCTGGAACTCGAAGACTTTCATTTGTAATGGTTTTAGTTTTTACTTTTGGAATTTGTACATAGACCCTTTTTTAGTTTTTACTTTTTTCCAATTGTAGTTTTTTCCAATTGTACATAGGAACGCCCGCGTGGCAAAAGAACACAGACCACCTTTTGTAAAAAACATCAACTCTTCTTTTTAATTAAAAAATTTTAAAAACTGACAACACTGGTTTTGCACTTGGTCATAAATAGTGGGTCTTGACTCACATGCGTCTTGACTCACAATAAACTCAACAGGAATAAAAAAAATGTTCAACGAAACAAAACACGTCGCACTTGCTGCCGCATCCTCTCTCTCCTCTCCCGCTCCATCCTTTTGAACTCCTCCCTTTGGCGGACCACTTCTTTAAAAAAAAACGCAATTTCCTGCCATCGGTCCGCCGCATGGACCCGTGGCAGGTGATTCAATAAATAATGGTCCAACTCATTAAACTGTTCCAAACTGATGATCCAAAAACGTTCGTCCATGGTGGCCGTTATTCTCCGACAAATAAACGGGATGATGCGCGTAATCAGGGCCTTGTGTAGGGTCTTCACAACTTCTGGGTGTGGCCCACGGGGGTGTCCATTCTCGGTTTCGACCACGTACAAAACCAACATGCGGATGAAAGCCGCCACACGATATTTATTGAGGGGGCGCCACGCTTCTTCCCTCCTTTCCAACACTCGTCTCGTGTGGCGGTCCAAGGGGTTCAACTCCGATCCCGCTCTCCTCCTCAAGTACTCTTCTCCACCCACGTTCATCTCGCTGGCTAGACAGCCCAACCGCCTTCTCGTTTCAGACATTTTTTGGAACCACCAACTGACATAAGTCCACAAGGACCGGCTCAAAGCTAAGAGTGACGTCCTGTGGTCTCCCTTGACTTATATACCCCCTGATCCGCGCAATGCCTCATGGTCTATCTAAGGAGGGGGGAGGGGGGTCCCCCCACCCCGTCCCCTCCCAAAGCATGATGGGGGTTCCTTCTCATTGGCCCCTTCCCTCCCACGTGACCCTTTTGTTTCTCTATAAAAAACCCACCGGTCCCTTCCCTCTTTCACACTCAAATGGATGATCCAGTCCTCAGTCCAGAAGCCCAACAAGTGATTGACCGTCTACGCACCTTGTTGACTCAACTGGAAAAAGATTTGGAGGAGATCCGTTTCAAAGCTTCGTATTTTGAACTGCTTCGTCTTCACAGTACCAAACATCTCAGTCGGAACGAATTGTGCTTATTGACGTTGAAACACTTCTACCGGTGGTGAATGGCCGATAAGGTCAGCCCGAAAGCCGTGAACATCCTACAACGTCTAGGACAAATCCGAAAAGAAATCCGAAGCCTGGTCCAACCTTTACGGTACCAACTCCCTTATCAAGAAGTGGTTCGACTCTGTCAGGAAGGCATCATCTCCCCCACCGAATTTCAGCTCTTGACCAATCCGCTCTTTGATCCTTTGGACTGATGGCACAACCGAACCCCTGTGTGATCTGTTTGACACCTCTCGCCAATTATACCACGTTGAAGTGCTGTGGTCTTCCTTGTCATGTCGCCTGTGCCAACCAACAGAACCTATGCTCTACCTGCCACGCTCCTCTTGTCATCCATGAAGTCCTCCATGAAGAATGGAAAGAAGACCCGGAGTTTGTCCAGCATGTCAAGACCGATTGGAAAGACAATCCTTTGTGGTATGGGGTTTGCTACCAAGACGGCAACGCCCTGCAAGGATTCTGGGGAGAACTCCAAGATCGCTATGAGCCCCACCACAAAACCCTCTACTTTCTGGGGCACACCAAAACCCAAGCCATTGCCCGGATGAAAACTTGCATCAGCTTCTCATAAAAGGACTCATTCTTTTTTTCTACTTGTTGTCAACAAAAAAATGAAGGACTAATAAAACATGTTCCATGACACTTTATTCAATAAAAGGTATTTATTTTTCTGTGTTTTTACTCCAAGGATCACCCCCGTTCCTCCATTTGGACTTTGGACTTTTGAGCCCGCGTTTTCTCCGCGGTTTTCACCCACCTTGAGCCCACGATCTTTTTTTCAGACTGGTCAGCGGTTTTTACCCATCTTGAGCCCGCGATCCCTTTTTTTCCACTGGTCAGCGGTTTCCCCTCCTAAAACACGTGACTTCCGGTTCCCATGAGCCCGCGATCCTATTTTATCCACTGGTCAGTGGTTTCTCACACCGGAAATGATATGACGTCATCCATTTGCTCTCGACCAATCAGAAGCCAGGATTGGGAGCCATCTGAGCGCCATTTACTACTCACGTTCCCTTCCCCCTCCTCCACCGTAAACTTGCCGCAGGTTTGGAGGATGAAGAAACGTAAGTTCAGTGTTCATGGAACGCTTTAACCTGATTGAGGGTGTCATCTAGGCGGTAACTTCCTTATTTTCTCCAACACGTAGAGAAATCTACTTCCCCATTTTAGTTTCCGTACATGATAAACTTGGTGAACTTTGAGAGGGCGAAACAGGGATGGACGATCACAAATCAGACTAAAAGAACTACTCCAGCCTTGAGAATAAAAGAGTTCAATACATCTGTACTAGAAAAATAGTTTTATTTGCTACTTGATAACATAATCTCTCAAATGACTAACGGTTAACAAGAGATGTCAGTGAACTCGTAGAGCTGAAAAGGTCAATGCAATGATACGCAAATGTTGTGTTCCGTCATTGCTGGCGGAACGAGGGGGACTGGAGACTAATAAAGGATATAAAAACTTGCTCGCAAACACGCGTTGCTGTCAACTGATGTTCTCAATAGGAATATAAAGTGATCACAAAGGCCAGCTTTTTCCACGGAAGAATTTAATATAATTTGTTTGGTGAGTATAGATGTTTTTATGGATCATAAGTAATTTAAAAGTTAGCACAACTTGTTAGATGCCGGCTCCTGTTCTGCTGTTTGTATTCGACAAGTTTTCTCCCTTCTTGCTTCCCTGGCATGCTGACCAGGCCGAGTGCTGCTTGGGTAACGCTTCCACGAAAACCAAAAAAAGAAACAAGCGATACTCTTAGGTGACAATTTCAGGTGGTAATTAAGGCTGGTATGAGTTAACGAAGTACGTTGCATTTAGTCGCAACTCCAGGATGAGACGACAAAAAAGGAAGAAGACGGAGAAGCAGAAAATGGGAATAAGTAAAATGGCAGAGAGCTGTCGTTAACTTTTAAAAACGCTTGCTCTGAAAAATGTTCCAGAAAAAACGTTCTGTTTTTGATCATGTACGTTGTCAGCTTCACCGTTGAAACGAAGCTGACACAATCATTTGTTGCCCAGTTCCCAGTAGTTGTTCAGTTTAAAGAACTTTTCGAATTTGTTTAATTCGAATGCGTTGCGTTGACAGAACGTTACTTTTCAAGACATTCAAGCTGCAGGGTTTGTTGTAGTTTAAAGCATGTGTTTTGTTGTAGGGCAAATAAGGAAAAAGAAGTCGGTTCCATAGTGTCAGAAACATGCACTTAAGTTTTGTGTAGCTAGAGCCCACCACGTCTTCATGGCACTTGCGGAAGGATCTGTAAGATCTTCTTTGAAAATAGTCAATTTATTATACACACATTAACAATTCGGTTGTTTTTTCTCCTTTTAGACTGTCAACATGTTTCGCTTGCTAATTAATTCTCTGTTGATTATCTTGACTGTCGCCCCGAGGATTTCTAATTGTCATGGAAGAAACAAAAGTCCAAAAAGCGTCTGCGACAATTGTTGTATAAACTGCCATAATACTAAACACGAAAAAAACAGTTGTGTATCTGGTGACATGTACGTACAAGAGAAGACCAAAGGGATCGTTCGTGTGTCGCAACTTTCCGATGGTGACGTCATCGTCGGAATCGTGGGAGCCGAGCGCAAGCCTTCCTGGTGCAAAGTGGTCGCCATCTTCCCTGCAGCACGTGGTCAGAACAGGACCACCTATGACGGATTCACACCAGGTCACATGGTCCTCAATGGTTCTGTTCAGCCATACGGACCCAGAGGCGAGACAAGCCAAGGTCCCGTGTTCACACTAGCTACCGACTGCGATGCGGCTGTGAATGTTGATGGTCAGGCGTTCACACCAATTAGCACCGATTTCTGCCCGCATGAGCTTAGCTGGAGCGAATACCTCTCTTTGATTGGTGCAATACGACGCGTTACCAGTCAAACTGGAAACTTCTGGTTTGACATGGACGCTTATCACGATAACGAGACCGCAAATATAACGCATTGGATCGACCAGGCCCCAGCGATATGCCGCGAGATTTTGCGTTGTGCGCGTGAAAGTCAATGCCAGGAATTTGAAAACGTGATGAGCGAGTTTGTTGACCAGCATCTTAACGAGGAGTACTTGGACGTGATGAAAAAAGTTTTTCCGAACCTGGGCGGCGATGTGAATACAGCGGAGGCTGGTACCATCACGGAGGTCGTTCGGTCTCGCGGCAGGAGCGGTGAGGAGCTGATATTTGTTCTGTCCGCTGTGGGTGGCGCCATGATTGTGTTGTTATTCGTCGCTGTCGCTCTACTGGTGTACCGCAGACGACTGACTAAGAAGAAGGCAGACAAAGAGCTGATAATCCCAAACCAGCCTTTGGTGAATGCGGACGAGCTGAATGCATGACACAAAATGGGGAGTGTATGCGCAGCATTCACTCAACTTTATAGATTACTTACAACTAGCTAGTCTCTATCGCCTTTACATTTAGTAATGCAGGTCACATTTACGTCTTGAAAATTCACGTTATTTTTTTAATTATGTCAATTCAAACTTATTCAGTAGTGTTGTGCTAGGAAATCTTTATATAGTCCTGTCGGAGGAAGACCGACCAAACATGTAATTCGGCGTGCGATATACTTTGTTTGCTTTCGTAAACTGTTGACAGTAATTATGAAGGACTGTGTAAGGGCAAAATTCGCCTAGAAAACCAACAGAAAGATATCAAGTAAATTTTCAAAAGGCGAGCAAACCACAGTAAGTTTTTAATGATATTTGCAAGACACAACCACAGAACTTTAAAAGACTGGTCCAACAATTTTAAAGTTGTAATCTTTTTCGATCCTGGCTATCAATGGCCAAAGACACTTAAAAAGTCTCACTGCACTAGAATAGGGTCTTTGAACAAAACTGGACCATTATTTTTAGGTTTCGTTAATGGAAATGAGATTTTTGACTTTATTGAGTTGTCCTGAACTAGCTGACAAAGTCCCTTTAAAGGAAATTAATTTCAGCATTAAGTGATGTCCAACGTTCCGCACGATTGTTTTGTCCGACAGATGTTCTTTAAAAATTATATATTTCCAGTCCTGACTATGTAATCTACGGCTTTCAGGTTATCTTAGGACAGTGCTATTTCAAATCTGATTCACTGTTGTATCTTATAGGCTGGTAGAATGCAATAAAGCTATGCCTCTGGCACAAGTCGTGCAAAGGTTTTCAGCGCCTTCCTGAAATCCCCGCGAAGCAAGGAAGGGTAAACCTAGGGGTATCCGTGGTCAAATTCTAACTTTGCGTGCTACCAAACCCAGAGCCTTTACATCCAGTTGCTTAATCAATGTACGACATAGTATATGAGTGGTATACGAGTGGTAGATGAGCTTACAGCTATGAGTACTTATTTCCCCTATTTATAAAGGCGACTTCTTTACAAATTCGAGATAATTGTCTGTGGACATTATCTGTTGCAAGAACTAAACAGTTTTCCGAGAGCAAAGCTAAAGGAAACCTTTGAGCTGCGAGGGACAGATAACGACAAATATCCGAAAATATTTTTGAAGCCAAATGGAGGCTAAAATATTTGTTATCATTTTCTTTCAAGTCTGTGGCGGCTGCTAATATATTACATTTAAGTAACTCTGTTGGCTGTTAACACCTTTTTTCGCATAAGGATTAACGTACTTTGAACAAAAAACGTACGAAGAAATAACAGTTTTGAAGGGGACATCAAAGGATTTTTCACGAGACCGTGCGCATGCATAAACATTTCATGTTTTATTTGTTTTTGTTTTTTTTCCCGGTATAACATGGCGATTATTTACCAGTTTCACTTCTGGTGTTGTCTTTACCGTAAATTAAATATCCCTTCAAAACCAGAAGGGCCAATAATATATCTAACTTATGATAAAAATTCGTTCATATCCTTGATGGCCGAGTTAAGATGGTTACAGTTGAGAAGGGTAATGAAGGTTCTTCTTTCTCTCTTTTTTTGGATAAAGTAAGCAAATCAATTGTACTGAACCACTATACATGCTTCGTTTGACGAGGCAAAATCTTCAACCAAACAATAAATTGTCATTTACTAATGAAATCAAATTTATTTACTCAGTGGAAAAATGAAGATTTCCAAATGGAATTTGCCGAGCCCAAGATTTTCATTGGAGATGTTAATAAGTTATTTGAAATAGCCTTATGACATGTCAACTTTTGTAATTTTTGCGTAATTTCTGATTGGTGGATAACATTCGGAAACTCTTCGGGTCTTCTGCGGATGCTGTACGATAACATCTGGCAGCTGATCCTCTCGGAGCGGAGGACTGGAAAAGCCCTGATAAAGACCCCGTCCACATGTATCTATCTGTTTTCAACCGTTTCTGCCTGAAAACGTAGATTTTTTAATGACCCATTTAAAAACTTTTTCCGACCACGCGTACGCGCTTTAATTTGTTTTCGCTGTCCACAAGTACACAAGTGAAAAGGATCGAAAACGTTACTTTGTAGGGATTTGCCCAATGTTATAGCGTCACCGTTTTCAGAAACCTCCGATCGTTTACGCGTCAACGGGAGACCAAACCGTATAAAAATATACATCAGTTTTCGATCGTTTTCGCCTTCCACACGCACGCCGATAAATCTCCGTTGTCAAAAATCTTCACTTTAGACAGCGTTTTACCATTAAAAAATCTCTTTTTTCGGAGCGTTTTCAATCATTTTCTTTCGTATAGGTGTGGACGGGAAGCCTCACCGGATTTTAAAAAGGTCCTTTTTGAAATAAAAACGATTGAAAAGGGACACGTGTGCATGGGGCCTTATAAGAAAAGTGTGAATAATTGCGCTAGAGTTATAAAGAAAACTTATTCACGGGCACAACGCGGCCTTTCTTGATACACCGCCAAATCCAAGCGGGCGAAACAAGTTTGGTTTTTCCTTCCACTGTGTGGCCATCCTAAAAGGGAACAAGAGAAATGAACGTGATTAAGATAAACAAAAGGAACAAACTTATGTCATAGCTTGTCGACGGGTTAACATTATCTTTACTGGATTCCTTTTTCCCTCAATGAAGTGCTGTAGGAGTTATAGGAAATAAAACTTTTGCAAGAGCGCATCGTGATTAACACGCCATTGTAAGTTGGTCTGCTTCATTCGAAGACGTTCAAAGACTTAATTACTTTATTTTCCAGAAAGGGGTGTTATATTCAGGGTCCTTCGTTTCGCAAGTTTAAGTAGTTCTACCATTTTCAAGCTATTTTTGTCGTGACATGCAATAGCACCTAAATAATTTTTTAGCTTTCTTACCTTGATGTTGCTAACAATGTGCGTCGCAGATGACTTCCCAAATTCCTCCACCAAATCTCCGTCGTAGCTGCAGTTACGCTAAGGAAGTTTAACAGATTGCAAAGCAAAGTAAACTAAGCGCGGGAAAACTTGCAACCGGTGCTAAGCGCAGGAAAACTTGCAACCGGCGCCAAACGCGGGAAATCCTGCAACCAGTGCAAAGCGCGGGAAAATACGTATAATCCACGTAATGATTGTTTTGGTTTTACCCATGATTGAATGAAAAAACAACACGCTTGCTCCGTTTCGCTGGAGTATTTTGCACGCGAGATATAAAAAATGGCGGGCGCGATCCAGACATTGATTACAAGCTTTAGCATTCAAAAGGATACGCAATAATATATCTCTTGAGTTTTGCTAAATCTTCTAGATCTTTAGAGAGGAAAATTGTCAGTCCATGAAAGATGTCCTTCAAACCCTGGAGACGAAAACAATAGAGAGTGTGCGTTATGGAGGGTTCAATTCTACCTGTTACCATCCCCCCCGGGCACACTCCCGGGGATTTGCAATTTTTTTCTTACTTGGCGGTCTATTCCCCACCCCCCGGCACGCAGAAAGAGACAATTCCCCACCCCCGGGACACCTCATCGACCAAAATTGATTTCCGTACGATAGCACAACCTGCAACCAGACGTTTTGACAAGAACTTAAACGCTTTTCTAGAGTTTACTGAACGAAGGATATTACATAGTATTAGAAAACATGGACACTACATTGAAGAAGAAAACTGAAGAAAAAAGTCTAACGGCACTGGCATTCTGCTGGCGAGTAAAGAAATGTTCTTCACCGCGTGTTTTATTATTAGCACATGGGCAAAAGAGGTCCGGTGAGCAAATTGATGACAGCATTTTAAAGGAGTTTTTCTTAGCTTGTTTCACAAGAACACTGGACTGAGATCTCTGTTTAATATAAAGCCGTGCATCAGTTTCATACAAATACGCTGAAGAAATATTTCTATGTTTGTGATGAGCGCCATCCATTCGAGTACGGATCAAACGCACTTTCGTTTAACAATTTATAATAAACGTGCCTTTGAATACAGATTTTAATTCCGAGAGATTATTCTTCTCCAACCAGTCTGCAACAAATTCTAGAGATTTTCCCTGGAAACAGGCAGTCTTCTCTACGCGGTCCGGCGCCATTGTGTCAAATGAGAAGTGATCAGCTAGCGACGTCCTTCACAAGAAAGAAAAACGAGAAGTTGTTTTCGATTTGCCCCCCCCCCCCTCTACCCCCGGGACAAAACCGTTTCAAACAATTCCCCACCCCCGGGCCCGAAGGGCTGGACTTGTCCCGGGGGTTGCCCGGGGGGGGGGGATGGTAACAGGTAAAATTGAACCATGCATTAAAAGCTAAGCCGATATTGCAAAAAGCCTTTGACAGTGACACAAGAAAAAAAGCAAATTTTATCTTCTAAAGAGCAAAATAGATTCTGAAAATTGAAATTGAAACTGAAATTGGCTTACGTCAGTGATCACCCTATAAGCAGAGCCTAAGTTTGCGAGTTTGAGTACTGAGTTCGAATCTGTGTTTGACGAGAATCTGTTCCGAGTGATGATAGAATAGAACAATTAAGTCATCAGCAGTCAACAGCGATAAAATATTTTTTGGCGGGTCGGATACCTTCGTATCTACCCACACGCCACGGTAAACGTGATTCGTCCTGGGCTTGAAATTGTATCCAAGCAACAGCAAGCGCATGCTCAATAAAGACTTGACTCGATTTTTGCAGAGTCTCTTTTCTATCACGGAGTTTAGGAAAGGTTCCAGATGCTAGCAGGGTGGTCAGTGATAAACTGAAAGACACAATTTACTCCAGTAACAACTTACCTTGCTTATGCTAGGACTACCGTCGTTTTCATCTTCCTGCAAAAAAGGTTTTACAGATGAACAACGGATTCCGGGTTCTGTTTTTACTCGGACTGAGCGACCAGTAACACAACAGGCGTACTAGAAAAAATGCGTTTGCTGGAAGTCCAATTACCTCTGAGATTTCCTGCTCATAATAAAAGTTGTACAAAACACTTACTCACCTCTGGGTGGCTGAACTTCTGACGGTGCTCTTTATTCTGTTGATAGCATTTCGATCCATACTTGCACGAAGGCTTGGGCTGTGGGGTAATAAGAGTTGAATCAATTGATTACAAGCCAAAACATAGGCCCGCAATGAGTGCAGAACCGACGAAGTGTTGGTTCGTCTTGTTTTTATCATCTCTTCCTGAACGCTATGGCCACAAGGAGCCGCAATGCTTTAGAATAAGACAGCCACATGTGGTTTAAAAACTGATTTAGTTTTCAGTGCGCAGTCAATCGTTTGTAATAGTTAATGAGTGGACGAAAGATCTAATTAATTACATAAAAAAGTCCTTTTTAAAACAGAAAAAACGAGTACAAATGTATTCTCGGTGGCGTTTTTTTGGTGTCGCTCGAAGCACAGCACTTTAAATTTTAAAATAATTAACAAGGTACGAACAAAATAAAATGAATGGCTGACCTTTTTATTAGGTGATCCTTCCCCATCACCGTCTAGCGCTTTCCTCTTTCTAGTTTCTGTTTTCGGTTTACTGAGTTCTTCATCTTTCATCTCCTCGTCCTTTGATTCATGGTCACTGTCATCATCGTCCTCAATGATATCGTCACCATCATTATCGTTTCCGTCATCGTCATCATCGTCTTCTCTTTGTGGTTCTGCTCCATCTACAACGTCAAACAAAAGCTCAAAATCAGATATTGATGAACACTTAGCAAAAGATCTTTCTAAAACAATTGTAAAAACAAAGGGGTTTGCAGCCAACTGCTAAGTTTAAAATTCCATAATCTCTATAATGATGATGTGTTGACTGTGGTGATGCTAATGGTGATGATGATGACGATGATGATGATGATGATGATGATGATGATGATGATGATGATGATGATGATGATGATGATGATGATGACGATGATGACGACGACGATGACTGTCATTTTTCTAGAGGCTAAGACACTTACGTATTATAATTATGGCGATGTTTATCATGGCCAGATCAGATCACTAAACCAGGGTACTACATGCTTAAAGTACTTAGGCTAGGCTAGCCTATCTATATATATTACATAATATAATGATAATATAATAAACTCATAACTGGAAAATGAACTTTGGCAAAGTTCATTTTCCAGGTATACGGTTTTTCTGGAACGATATGACTTAAAAGGATACTTTACATAATATAACGATATATGATTATATAAGTTAAGTGGATGTTTCAAAAACGAATATACCACGAAAGCAATGCAAATCACTGTTCGATGCTCTTGAGGTCTTGAACAAAACCTGTAAAAAAATGTCGCAACAAGAGAGTTAGAAAGGAAAGGATTAGCACAAACACTGCCAGAGTGTCTGTCTCTGCAAATTCCACAGTTAATTCATGTAAAAAGTTTTGACCCTCGAACAAAACTATGACGCTGTTTAAAAGAAAGAAACAACAACAATCAAACACCAATCTCGACTTCCCCTTAAGAGTTTAGGATAGCAGAGTGAGGGGTGGGGGGGGGGGGGGTCTACTGAATGTTACACACTGCATTCGTTCATTAAACATGTCTGAAAACGAGTGTTCAGCCGAGTGGTAATCGAACCGCTGCATATGTTAAACAAAGACTACACCTTGTAACGACATCCAAGGGCTTGGATCACTAAGGAACTCCGCTCACCTTAAGATGATTCAGATTAGTCGCAGTTTTCCAATCCTTGTCATCTCTGATCCGCGTCACTCGCGGAAATCTGATCGATATTCCATCAGCAGTGTGCGTTGTTGATTTACTGAATTCTGCTCCTGTTATCTCCCACACTGGCGCCTTCTGGGGAGACAAGAAAAGCCCCAGGGGCATTAAACCCCCGCCGTTGTTCTCCCTCTCCCCAGGGTGTAAAATATATTATGGTCACTCAAGATACAAGCTCTCGCCTGTGTAGCGAAAGACGCGACGAGTATTTGTTTAGCCGAGCGAAAACCGGAGGTCTGGGGCAAGTGACCACGCCAAAAAGAGCACGAAAAAAACAAACAAACAAACAAACAAACAAACGAGTATTACTACACCTCGTTCTGACGCGGAGTAAAAAAGCCCACACGGATTTGAATCTTTACGCTAAAAGCTGACCAAAAAAAGCGAGTGGCGATTGTACAGCTTATGCAGAGGAGTAAACTAGGGAAAATGGTAAACAAACCTTTGGATCTGCCATCACAAAGTCAGGAACCAAGCTGCGATGAACATTCAACCATGATGGAACCTTGGAGGGGTCCTACACGAAGCCACAAATAAACACAGTTAATTCTTTACACTGTTTACGATAAGAATTGAGATCAACGAATCATCCGTTGTCTTCTATCCAGCAGATTACATACTGATATACAAACGAAAGGTTTTATAGGATTTATTTCAAGACATAAGCGTTTTTCGGAAGATTTCCGTGAGGAAAGGCAAGAATTATCGCACAAAATCTTGCGTTTCTACAAACCTTGCTAATTTTGTTCATTTTCAGCTGCTTATTAAGCTGCTCAATAGTTTTATCATCATGTCCATTGCCACACTTAGCCACAGTACACCACTGTTTGGTAGCTGGATCCCACACCCCCATCAGAAAGATTGACATCAGGCCTCCTGCAACAAAGCATAGGCCTGCAGTTAGTGTAGGCACAGTGGTCTTAACTCTTCACTCCCAGAATCAGTTATGGAGACATTAGGGTGACTCTAACTTCTGAGTCTGTGGATGAAATCCTATGGTGTGACCATTCAAATGAAACCTCATCAGCAGTACTCTCACTTGGTATTATTTATATTTAAGTATTTTACAAAATGAAATTTGGGATTCGTCTTGAATTTTGATTTTAGGCACTCTTGGGAGTGAAAGGGTTAAGGCATGTAACAGACTTCAAGACAGTCTATGATTTTTGTGAGTTGGTTTGACACCTTCAGGCATTTAGACAGAAAATTGGGTGGTTGCCTTTTTGAAAGCAGGCTATAACTCTAGATGCATTTTTAATGCCATTGAGTTTCAACAGTAAAACCACTTAACTAAATACTGTTACCTTTATTTCCTGTACCATAGTAGGCCCCTAGTACTACCAGGTCAGCAGTATCTGCCATGGCACCTTCTTCAAGATAATCTTTCTTCATCTGTAAAAGAAAACAATTGCAATATCAAAGCTTTGTTTATAGTGTTCTTAAGAGTTTGTTGTGTATGCAGCTTTTGTTTTCAGAATTTTATCTGGTGTCACTAAATGACTTTCAAATACGACTGTTGAATATGTACCTTAAGCCAGTGTCTTTTCCCTGGTTCATATATACCCTGAAAAATAAATGAGCAAATGGCATGTTAAAATTACGCCATGTTATAATCCCATCAGGTCCACACCAGTCCTACTAAATATATTCACGGTGGATAACAATCTTCTCTGATTACAAATTTGTTCATCTGTGGAAAAGTTGGAGACTGTAGAAAAAATGAAAAGAGGTACTAAGTGCAAATGAACCCTTTAAGTCCCAGTATTAATAGACAAATTCTCCTTACTGATCTCCACACATTTTTTATAAACTATTTGGAAGACTTTGTCAAAAGATCAAACCGGTGATCATTTTATTCATTCTCATAACCTGTTCTTTTGATTTTGTATTGATATTGTGAGGAGAAATTTGATGTTGGTCACTCCTGGGTCCTAAAGGGTTGAAGAAATGTCTGAAAATGATAAAATGGAAAACGATTAACGATAGCTATGGAACTTACAACTTATGCAGTGCTGCAATAATCGTGTCACCTAAACTCTAACATTATTGACAAATTAAATGGGACTTTTTAGATCATTCTAAACATTTTTAATAGAGGGTAGACCTTGTCAGTTATACAATAGTTGCATTCAAGTGCTGCAATTTTACTAATCAACATACACACTTGTAGAGCAGTTAACAAATCAATTTGCCACATTACATTTATATCCTTGAGTACGAGTCCCTCAAGACCTTCATTCATGGCTCTTGACATTAACTTGGACAGTTCTTTTTCTGTCTGTGAAGGCAAGAAAAAACACTCATTTGGACAATCTACTTCACCTATTTATAACAAAAGATTTTTCATAAGAGGTTATATCCATACAATAAGAGACTAAATTGTACCACAACGGTGGGTGGAATTAACTTATTACCCTTCCAGGAGGTAAAATTTATAACAGGTTTTTCAATTCAATACAAATATAAGCAATACAAAAAAAAAAAAGGATGTACAATAGTTCGGGGTCATACCTTGATAAAATTTGTTTCTGACAACATTATTTTGTTCGGGATGACTGTAACATTTTTCTCCAGGATTTTTCGTCTCTCTTGCATGGTCCTGAAAGAAAGAGGATTCTCTCTGAGCAATAACTCTCCTAAGCAGTCAATGTTACGACGTTTTCCTGAAGTAATATTCATTATCGCTAAAACAGTGCATTTAGGATCTCTTCCAACAACCACCTAATCCAGAAAAAAACCTAGCTTATTTTTGTATCTATCCCATGCAAACTGGTTAATTCAATAGTTTTTATTAAGCAAAGGTATACCACCTACTTTTTCATGAGATTTTCATCATTAAACTGAAGGCAGTCAAAGATGAACAAACAAACACTGGCATCTTTGAATGCTGATTTCTTTGAGAGAAAGAGATGCAATGCATTAGCAAAATGGAACAAGCACATACGTAAGATATAAAATGAAACCTTCTAGATAATAGTATACCATTAAATCTAATTGAAACAAGTGTTGGCGGATTGAATCAGTGGGTGCAGAATGATTGTTAGGACAGCCAAGAATACCTTATGAATGCCCAGAGTTCCAAATGGCAAGGGATTACCAGTCTTGGTATCAACCAATAAAACCTAAAGAGAGATTAATATTGATGTAATTCAGAAACAAGTTTCTGTGTAACAATAATATTCTTGAATGTGACTAGTTCTTGAATTTGTGCATGTCTGATACCTTATATTGTAGCAAACCAATATTATCTAATTACAATAGTTTTTGAGAGTAGACTTGAGTGCTTGTTTTCTTATAAATTAATTAAAAGAAATTTTCAAAAGCTTGCTTGAGACTGAAATTGCTCATGGTTTTTTAAAAGGACACTATCAAATTTTGCAATCAGTATCATTATAAATACAGAAATATTCAATTACCAGTCCATTTGCAACAGGATGCATAATTTTAAATCAGTCTCATCATACAAGATCAGACAACTTTCATATCCCTTGCTCTATTACTCCATAACCAAGCCCAGGGTTGTAATTCTTCTTGGAAAAATACATGACTAAGTCAGCACCTTGGTTGAATGAAAAGGTGCTTATACACTGTAAGTGCAAAGTGTTAGTCATTTGTACTAAAAACATTTGTGCAGGCATTTGTAGCTCTACAGTTGTCTATCATTTTACCTCGCTGTCCAGAATTAAGTTGTTGCCATGGGGACAGGCCTTAGGGAGGTGATCCTTAATAGGAGCAACCTGATTCAAATTAATGGGAAAAAACACCAATGGTTATTACGTAAGAGGGAAAGCCACTTAAGACAAAGACACTGTTAGACCTCATGCAGTCCACAGGGCAAAAACTTAACCCAGTTTCTGCTATAAGAAGCAACTGACATGTAGTTTGAATATTACTACCTCCAAAAAGGTGGTAGTTGTTAGTCCATCACAGGGTTATCTCCGACATGCTGTTACGTTTTAGGATTCCTAAGGGTTTGATGGTACTCGTTTATACACCTGGGTGGAGAGAGACAATGTGGAGTAAACTTAAGTTTCTTCTCTCAGGGAACAAAATCATGGCAGAAAATAGCTTGAGGTTGAACCACAAACTTTTAGTTCTAAACAAAAGTAAAGTCAGTAAGTTTGTCATAAGACCACAACTGCCAAAAATGCACCTAAGGCAACAAACACTGTCTGACTATTGCTTCATGTAATGTGATTGACCGTCATCAATGTCTTCAATGTCTATAATAGCACGGTAGCCCAAATGGTACATATTCCCAATGAACCTTTTCCGACTAAGTAAATAATATAACACTGTTGTGACCAATAACTAATGTATGTTGATAATGAGCATTCCAAAGATGACCTTCACTCTTGGAATGAGGAAAAGCAACACTATTTTATTTCCCATGTTCTATAAACAGGAGCACAGTGCTTCATACTTCTGCTCTGTAAACATGGCTTACAGTAACTAACTCAAAAGAATGCAAGACAACAGCGGAAACACTACCCTAAGGTATCACATTTCTATACCTGCCAAATTTTCCTAAGTCAAATTTCTGAGATTTTTGTATCCATATAACCCAAATTTCCAAAAGATTTCTGACAACTTCTGAACATTGCAGAAGATGTTCCGATGACTTTGAACATTGCCAAAGATTCCCAAAGATGTTCCAATGATTTCTGAAGGTTGCCTAATGTTGTGATGCGAAGCTCAAAATCTCGGTGCGATCTTGTTAGCTTGTTACTTGGGACTCAGATGCGGCATTAAGTGCCGTTCACTGGACTAGTTTGGGTGAGAACTGAATTCAATTGTTTACATTACTGGTTAATGAACAAGTAATCCGGAATTGTGAGTATTGTCCTACATGTGCATGTGCGATGTTTTCAATCCACAGGCATGTGACACACATAATGCATGTGAGTTGGCAGGTATACATTTCCACAACAGCCATTCTCCCAAAGTTCTACTCAAGTTCCCATAAACCTTATTATAGGAAATTAACGCTCCATGAAATTAACGCGAATTGTAGAATTAAGTGGAGCGTTATTTTCCGTGACCTTTATTTCCATCATTTTAATCCCAAATTCTGGATCCAGTCTGGACATTCTTGACACCCACAAAACAATAGCTTTCCTTCATTTAGGCCGAATTCAACACACATTGTCAGTAAAGAAATTGCTTCACACACCTGTAGATCTGTTTTACTCATGATTTTAAATTCAGTCATGAAATAAATTTGTTCCAGTTGGACCACAAAGTGTTTCTTTGTGTTTATCGTGTTAATTTCCCTCATTTTGAAATGTTACCCCCTCTTTCGCGTTAATTTTCTTTCTTGGGGAGTAATTTTCCCTTCAATTTGCGTTAATTTCAGTCGCATTAATTTCAAATACCTTAATTAACACAAGCATTAATTTCCTACAATAAGGTACGTTTTTTACACAAAAAGCTGTTCCATACTTGCTATGTGATAAGTAAAATGTTATTGTTAAATAATTCACCTTATGTGCAATAACAGGTTTTAGACTGCGGCTGAAAAATTGAAAGTCATTGCCACTTTTGTGTACCTTAAAATCAAAACAAAATTTTTAAACAGTTAAAATTAAAAGTAAAAAAGAACGAATGATAGCAAAAGCATCTAGATGAAAACTGAAGCACAACAAAGAGTTGACTAACATAACTTACCTGAACTCTCTCACCGTCATATTTTATCTCTGCAAACATGCCACTGGGACATTTCTTAACAGCAGATGAAAAATTCTTACAAGCTTCTGCCTGAGGACAAAATTAAGAAAAGGTTAATTTAATTTGTTAGTATAATGCATGTTAAACCAGACAAGTTTTGAATGCCTGGCAGTGATAATTTCATCCTCAGAAGTGCTGATTGTTACATACTATTATTATTGGTTTTCATAGGGGCCAACATTGGTTCAACAGGTACCATTACAATGAAAGGTGCCAATACATATGTGTACCAACAGTGGTTTCACAAGTGTCGCTTCTCACAAACTCTGTTTTCAGAAGTGCCAGTACATACCAACATTGGCTGAACAGGTGCCAATACATACCAGCATTGGTTTCACAGGTGTCATCAAAGAGGCCCTGATGCTCAGCTTTTTACTCATTCCTGGTAAGGCACCAGCTTTGGTTTGTTTCCTTTGCAGGCATCGTTGTACAACATCACTGAGGTTATTAGATGCTTGAAATGCTGCATATGCATCAGGATCAAGAGCGTCCAAGCTGATAAGGGGGCAAAGAGTTTAACTTTTGATTAATGGAGAATACAATAAATTATAAAGAAAAAATACAATTTAAAACATGATGAATAACTTACACATGCTTTGCTCCAGTGTTCATTCGCAGGTCGTGTTTGATCAGTCGAATGATGAACTTCAGATCATTTGCTGTGCACCTAAATCCATTGAATCATTGCATGATTAAAACCAAATATTAATGTGTACAGTAAGTATATCATGAATTTTGTTTTCAAAGGAGGTTACAGCTGTATTGAATGTGACAGGTTTGAAAGGTTGGCAAGTACAGCACAACTGTTCTACATTCAGCTCATCAGTTAATATTATTCTGTTGAATATCTTTTTACCTTCTTGCCATTTTTGTCAGCTCCCTCTGCTGCTCATCTTCTTTTGTGAAGTTCTTCAGTTTATCCAGAAACAGATCAGCCTTAAAATACAAAAAGAAAAAAAATGCACTCTATGGAGTGTGAGCTGTCTTTAGAACCCTAACTACCTGTGGGTGCAGAACTGCAGATTGCAGAAACTTCAGAGTATTTGAACCTCCAGTTACATAACAGTGCATTTCTTTGTCACAGAGTGAGATAAACTCATGTATCAATCCTTCTGCTGTGGAGGAGGACAGGGGGGGGGCAGGGACCCAGGAACAAAGGGGGTGGGGATGTATGGGAGGCATGAAAGGGAGGGGTGGGAAGCAGGATTCTCTATAAAGCAGGAAAAAATTGCACAACTTGGCATGATAATTTGCTATATAAAAAAGTGCAAACGAATTGGAGTCAACAAAAAGGGGGAAAAAACCAAAACTAGTCAAAAGGAGAGTATTGGAAGTCAGACATTCGGAATCCTGTACTCCAACCTTCTTTTATTCAATGTCAGTAATAGTTTAAGTTGGCTCACCTCTTGTAGTGAAATCAAACTCTTCTTTAATGGCTTCAACAGAGGGCTGCTTTCAAAAAATGCACTCACTGTTTCAGAAACATCACCCTGAAGCAAACAACACAGTCCTTTAAGGTCCAGACTTGCAGTTTAATTAGAAAATGTTGTTGATTAAATAAGGCATCTTTAGTTCTCTCTGCACCAGTAATTGTACTATTTTTAACATATTTCTACAAACCTGTTCCAAGTCTGTCAACATATCATCTTGACTACCACCGAATATCTGCAAAATAGAGTGGATCATTTTTTTGTCTTTAAAAAAGCTTCATGTTGTTACATGTTGATCGTGTTGCAAACAGGCAATAAAGTGGAATGCAGTGCAAAATAACACAGTGCAATGCGATATATTAGTATATTGCATTTCAAAATAATAATTGCAATATATTTATTGCAAAACAGAGCAGTGCAGTTCTGTACCTGGCTGAAAAGTTTAATGAGTTGTTTGCTTTGTAAGTTGTAGATCCTCTTGTTTACTCCTGGCAGTAACATCTTTGTCCACAGTAACAAATCTCCTTTGAAGCCATCTACAAAACAAACATAGTGTTTTTAAAACCAGGAGTTTAAGAACATTCTTATACATCACAAGAAAAGAGAACCAGGATCAATTTTAATTACTGTTGGAATTAGTTGTATTTAATCCATAAATCACAACCTACAAGTGTTATGCATGCCCCAGATGACGTCATTTACATACTGCACATGTAGACTAGAGTGGCCTCGTCAACCACATTAAATTGCGCCAATCACCCATCCTCAGTGACACTAAGGAGACAGACCATTGCCTTTACAGACAGATGGTTGATTACTTTGCGTGGTGAAAACAAAGCCAGGAAAAGGCATCTACTCTTGCAGGCTAGGTTGCTTACTACTACACATAAAATTCAGGGTAATGGAAGAACACCTGTTGGCGGTACAAATTGTACATCCCCACTCCTTGTTAACACCTCTTTTAATACAGGAACGTAAAGTTTGTGAAGAAAAAGTTATTGAGAAACCACCTTATAAGGGGGTGGGGTAATATAAATTTTATATTTTTTTTGGTGGGGATGCGAGGGGGAGTGGGAGATGATGTAAGAATTTGATATCACCTTAACAGTAGCATATTAAGTCATACAAGAGCCAAGAAGGCCCACATGACCAGAGCTTATCTCGGTTTCTGTAGCATGAAGCAACTGAGAGTATTGCTTCTCCCCCCTGGATGGGGTGCTAGTCCATCGCAGGGTTAGCCCCAGCAGTATGACACCTGGCCCAAGTTGTTCAAAGGTTGGATAGCGCTATCCACTGGATAAATCTCTATCCAGTGGATAATGCAATTGGTTTCCCTAACACTTATCTACTGGATAGTGATTTATCCGGGGGATAGCGCTATCCAACTTTTGAACAACTGGGGCCAGTACCCATTTATACACCTGGGTGGAGAGAGACAACGTGGGATAAAGTTTCTTGTCTACGAAAACAACATGACTGCAGGGACTGGCGTCGAACCAACCTTGAGATCTGAAGTGCAACTCGCTTACCCACAACACCACTGTGTCCCCACATAAGAGTAGCATATATTTCCATTCAATTTGCTCTGATAAGGTCCTGGCTCAGTGTGTTCCACAACTGAGCTTACTCCATCTGTACAAGCTTACTGCTAAAATTGCATCTGGCTGTCCAATGGATGCGCTCTTTTTAAAGAAATTCCAGGAAAATTCACCAATCTTTAAAGATCTTCCAGTTATCAAATACCTGCTATCAAATACCTACTTCCAGATCCTGAATATTCAATTTCTGACTGAAAACTCATTTCTAAGAGCATACATGTAAGACTTAATTTTTTCAACAGCGACTCCTTGCCCCTCCCCTCAACCTACTACTATAATGTTAATCCAGATGATGTACTGCCTTATATTACAGCACAGTGTTCCAATATAAATTACCTCCAGAAGTTCCCTTTGTAAAGAACTCAGCCAAAATTTTGCTCTTGGCATTGTAGCTTGGTTCTTCAGCAAGTTTGATGCAGATTCTTCTGAATTCTCTGAACGAATTGTCCTGGCTGCTGTTATCGCTGCCATTCTTGGCAGATGAAGAGCTCTCACCGCCATCAGTGGAAGCTGCTGCTTTCTTAAATTCCAGTGGAGACTTAGCTGATGCAGGGACCGTTGATTTACCAAATGCAAGTGTGGACTGGACTGCCTTCTTTTTGGGTGAAGGAGATTTTTTTGCAGTTAAATCTAAAATATAATGTTGGAAGCTATCTTTCAACATCTGGTATTATTATTTTACTGGTCCTATACGTATTAACTGGTTGTTACTATGTGAAAGTGAATTATCACTAGCTTGGGAAAGGATTGGTATAAGGGGGCATGCATAAGATAAGTAAAACTGAAAAACAACTGAGTTCAGAAAATCTGGTTAGACAAGTACACAAGCAGATCATGACTGGAGGTAAACAAAAACACACAACAAAGAAGATGACGACAACAATTAGGATGATAAAGATGCTGCTGATAAGGATGAGGATGAGGATAATGATTATGGTTAATATTATTTCCCAATGCAACCTACCCCTCATACTTGAGTATTATTGGCTGACATAACAGAAGGGCTTAAAGCAGCTGATTAAACAATTATGATGATGATGATAATGATGATGTTGACAATGACAGTGATGCTGGTGATGATGATGATGATGATGATGATGATGATGGTGATGGTGATGACGGTGATGATGATGATGATGATGATGACGATGATGACGACGATAATGAACAGAAGGAGGAGGAGGACGACGACGACGACAAGGAGGATAATGACGAAGACAATAATGGCATGGTATAAAGACAGACTGATCCAGACATGTACTGCTAGCACAAACACAAACCTTTGATGAGACTTTCGATTTTCTGTTGATCGTCATCCTTGAGGCTGTCAAATCCATCCAAATCATCTGTGCTGTCAATCTTCTTCGTTGTAGCTCGCGCCCTGGACAGTGAGTCAAAGATGCATGGAACATGATACCATTGTTTCATCATTCCCCCGTCTTCACTGAACGGATTCGACACTAGTTTTCCTATTCGAGTCGAACTCTTCTCTATCTGCTGCTTGCATGTTTTGCACTTCGCTCTTCCCTGTGAGGCATACTCGACAAGAAAAGGCTTCTCTCCGCTGTCGGCAGCCATGACGCTCAAAAACGAAAACACTCGTCGGCAATAGAAAGCTGAATTGTGCTTGGCAAGCTGAAAGTTAACTCTTGGAATCCCAAACATTGGAAATGACCTTTAAAGGCATTATGATAGGTTTTGCAGAAAATTTTTGCAGAGTTTTCAAAATTTAGTGGCAAGTTTAGACTTGTGACAAGATCGCCCACGATCCGCCATTTTGTTTTTATGTGCTTGAATTGCATCCTGGGAAAGAACGTAGTAGACGCCTCATATATGATACATTATAGTGTACCGGGGAGGCAAGCCGCTGACCAGCCTAGTGCGGATTCATAACGATTCAGTTCAAAATGGACGATTTGTTTGGCCATTTGCCTCCACCATGTAGGATGAAAATAGACTCTTTCTCCATCTCCAGGTTTTTTAGGATGTATTTCATTAACCTTGTTGTTTATTTTGTGTTTTCAGCCAGCGAGGGTGACGTCTCGAGTTCAGTGGGAAATCTGTACGATGATGTTCCGACTCCAGAAAGACGAGAAAATAAAGTCAATAAAAGAAAACTCGCGACCGAGGACGGTGATTGCAATGAACTTCCGACCAAAAGATCTGTCCCACGTAAGATGATGCTTCCTTGAGTAGTCTGATTTTTTACATTTCTTAAAGAGCACGAAATCTAAGAGTTGCAATTAATTTACGAACTTTAGTAGATCTGCAACTCTTTCAACTTCTGCTGCCAACACGTTTTGTGCCTCCCCGTTTTTTTTTTTGGGGGGGGGGGGTGGGGGGAGGGGGAGGGGGAAGGGCATCACTCAGAACCTTTGATGAGGGTGTGCCGCCTGGGTCTCTCGACCCTGGCCCTATTTCATATCAAAATATTTAATTTTCCATTGTACCTGTTTTCAGATCTCGCCACTATAAATATCTATTCCAGGCCATATTCAGACCAGGTCCCGGTTGTTCAAAGCAGATTAAGCTGACCCAGGATAAGGATCAATTTGTAATTTAATCAGTCCTTTTTGCCCTATGGTTTGTCCAAAATGGCTGATGACCAAAATGGCTCAAAAACCATACCCCTTGGGACAGCACATACCTAGTAGATAGTTTACACAAGGGAGTACCCCTTCCCCCCCCCCCCCACTGTATGACTTCTGGACTTGTGAACTCCAGAACATGTGATTTACAGCCTCGTCCCCAGACCTTTATGGCTATCGGGTGATGTCACATTTGATTACGCACCGAGGATGACTGGGAATGAGACTGTGTGATTTATGCCGGTTGAAGGGGGGAATGGGGAGAGTTCTTCCCTGTGCCATCCCAAAGGGTAGGGTTTGTTAAGGGATTTTTTGAAACAGGCACAGATTGTTACCATTTTGGTCTAAAAGAGGGTTTAAACATTGTATAAAGTTAGTTCAATTTGGTGAGGAATAGGGTGAGGGTCTCAATAAGTCAGGTTAGGGGGGGGGGAGTCAGGGGAGCAGGAACCTGGAAAAAAGGGGGTGGGAGGTGTATGGGAGGCCGGAATGAGGGATAGGAAGCAGGATTCCCAAGGAGGTGGGAAGTGGGAGAAATAAGGAAAAATTGCAAAACAGTGCAGAATATTTTGTAACAGAAAAAAGCTCAAAGAGGCAGGAGCCAACAAAAATTGGATGGGAACCCAGGATTAACAGGTACTGTACAGGAAGTGGGAAGTTTGAACTCCCCTGTCTCCTCCCCCACTCCCCTGTTTGATTCTAGATCAGATGACCTGGATAAAATCAGCTTAGATTGACTTAGATAGACTTTCCCCATACATTATGTACATTACACTTGAAAATCCAATAGAGATTCAAGCTCTTAAGTCATTTGTCACAGCTGCTCCCCCGATCCAAAATAACAGTGAAAACATTTAAGAGCTTTTTAACTTGATATCTTAAGGCTGGTTTTCACTAGTGACAGAGTCAGAGTCAGAGTCATAATCGAGCAAGAGTGCTTACGATCTAGTGAAAATCAACAACAGAGTCATAACTGGAGTCGTAAGGGTGACAGAATCAGAGTCACAAGAATCAGAATATTGTCATTTTTTTCTGATTGCGCTTATGACTCCGTCGCTTACAATGTAGTGAAAACTAGATTGTCGGAGTCATAAGCAGAAGCAGAAGAATGAACCAACCAGAGTGTCTCCATTTTTTTCCACTTCTGCTTACGACTCCGACAATCTGGTTTTCACTTGATCATAAGCGACAGAGTCATAAGCGCAATCGGAAACTCTGCTTACGACTCCAATGTTTGATTTTCACTAGATCATAACACTCTATGCTTCTGATTTTGACTTCAACTCCGACTCCTTCACCAGTGAAAACCAGCCTTTAGAGATGGAAACACTGTTTTTTGTCTTTATACACTAGCTACTCCTTCTTTACGGGATTCTTTGTAACTCCTTTATAGAATCTAAATACAAATTGAGGGGCTTTGTTGCTGAAAGGAAGGGAGAGAGGGATGACATGCAAGATGCCCACGTCATTTGTGATGATTTCTTAGAAGAATTTGATACTAAGCCTACTGGAATGTAAGTTACATTCTTGTTTTATTTTTAAATAAAGAAAAATTTTGTATTTAATAATATTTTATTTTTAAAATAGCTCATACAGGTTATGCTGATTCTTGGGAGTCTGAGGTAGGGAGGAAAATATTTGTTCAAATGTCAGTGGCCAATGGACCCTTGCTACGTGAATGAGAGCACAATATTTTCTTCTGTAGTCTTACCTAAGGCTGTTGCCTGAAAAAAAATGAATGGCTGGGACATGAATTATATAGAGATTAGTGGACATTGTCATTAAAAGGCCATCAACTTACAGCATTTGTCAGCAGATATGTGTACCAGTGCTTTCAATAAGCACCAACGACCAATGAAAAGCGTCTGCAAATTTGCTCAAATTCACTTAAATTGAAGTAATTAAAGAAAGATTTATTTCAAACCTTTTTTGATACAGTCGGTTACTCTACTCAAACCAGCTGCCTACTTCAAATTACGCACGGGCGTACAGCTGAAATCTGAGAAAAATTTATTCCTATTGCCTGAAGGCGTTTTCATCATTAAATTGGCTGATTTGATATATGTTTTTCGTATATTTGTAGTGATGTGACGTTATGTAAAATTTTCCATTATCCCATTATGAATGGAAAGAATCACTGTGAATAGTCAGTAAATGCATCACGTACCCTCTCTCTGCTCTCAGTGTCAGGCCTTCCAGTTGTGATTCTTTAACTGTGAAAGAGAGGTTACCACGCTGTATGGCATCAGAAACCAATTGCCCTCAAAAAAGATTATTCCAGATTAGTTCAACGTGACAACACAAACCCCCAGTTTTATACCGGAGTATATGTTATCCTGTCTCAACATGCAATGCTGAACGTTATACAGCTTTTATTAGTAGTATGAAGATGCTGAAAACTCCTCTTTGAAGTACCCTGAGTGATGAGAGATGGAAATTTCTTGCAATTTTGCACATCCATAAGCACAAGGAAGTTGACATTGACGGTGTAATAAGAATTGAATCGTTTGAAGGGTAGACGTCTCGCCCTTTGCTTGTGAACTGTTAACAATGGCATCATCATTTTTGCTTTTTTGTCATACTGTAGCCTCAACGTAAACACTAATCCAGGTGGCTGACAGATAACTAAAATAAACAACTAACTACTGCGTTTCACTATGTATTTATTTATTTATTGAAAATGTCCCCCAGAAAATGCAGGAAATGCCATTTCTGAGATCCTAAATTTTGAAATTTTCTAGGGGAGCATGCCCCCAGACCCCCTAGAGGGAAGCACCTCTGGTGCCAGAATTATTTTCTCCACAACGTGTGTACATCTGCAAAATCGCATGCTACGTCCCTGCCCTGGAGTATGTTGTCAAAGATTCTTACTTGGGAGGTGAACCAAATTTGTTATTGTTGAGGGCTTGTTCTTTTCAATGAGTAACATGATGATTACGTGTTGCAGGTCCAGGATGTGTTACTATGGTGTCTTTGATGGACATGCCGGGCACAGAGCATCACAATTTGCTGCTGATCACTTGCACAGGAATATTATACTCAAGTTTCCAAAAGGTTGATGGTAAATACTAGATAATTAGCTACCGTCACTATGAAAAATCTTTCACCTTCACTGTAAAAAAACTCTCCTGTGTTTTAACAGATACAGTTTAAAATTCAGACTAACAGACTGGCTTCCACATTAGTTTTTATGATATTGTCAGGGTTTTTATTAGAAACCGGGACCTGGGTTCAAGCACCCATGTACTCTGAACACAGTACCCGCCTTCGCTGAGTACGAAATTGAAATAAGTTGAATGAATGTTGAGGAAACTTTTTCTTTATCTTTCACCATGCATCTGATCATATCATTGAAATACAGCTGGTTATTTTCTTTAGAAAAGGAATGAGAAAAGTGTATATTTTTATAGTTCTTGCAAGTCTCTGGGCAAGGCCGGGGGCATTAATGTGTAAAATTTCTTTCTCAGAATGCTAGACACTGCATTTCCCTGGGGGGAGGATACCCCTGAAGTCCCTACAAGTTCAAACCTTTTGCTCTCGCATACCAGGGGTGTCCACCTAATTAAATCAGATACCTTCCTACATGACAAATTAATGATATCCTGTATTGTTGGTTGAGGCCTTACAGTGTCGCTATAAAGCTCTGTTATAAAAATACTCCTGGATTGTTGATTGTATTGTGACCATTCAGATCTGAGCTCTTGCTGTGACTGATGGAAACCTTTTAGCACTCTGCTGTTTCTTGCCATCACAAAATCTTTCTTGTTGTTGGTTACATTCAACACTCCAAAAATATATCAATTTTGGTATTCACAGTTTTATTAGCTCCACTGTAATTAACCAATGTAGTTAACACATACTGAAAACTCTTCTTTCAACAGCATTGTCATCTCTTTCTAGACTTCACAATGTTGTTTCAGTCCTTAACTCTAAAGCTTTGTATGATAAATGCAGAATTTACAGAAGTGATATTTATCAAAATGGTTTTCCCTACAATTCTTTGATCTTTGCAGGAGAAACTACCAACAAAGACAGAGAGATAAAAAAGTGTTTAACTGAGGCTTATAAGAAGACAGATGATGAGTTCCTACAGGAAGCATCAAAAGCGTAAGTGTTAAAACTAAGTATGTCATATGCACTTTTGTAACAAATATGGAGTCTCAGTGAGTCTCAGTGATAGAAAGTCAGGTGAAGAAGTGTTAGGGTGAACACATAAAAGTCCCTGGAGGCTGTCTTCTGGGATTAATTCTAACTTTTTTTTCTCAAACTCTCTTGGCTGATGATTTTTTTCTCTCTTGTGTCTTTGACAGTGCAGTTTTAATCACCAAGTTTGAATTGGGGGGAGGGGAGGGAGAGGGAAGCTTTTGAAGGAAATAGGATAAGTGGCAGTAGCCCTTCCCAGCTCTCATTTGTAAAAAAAAAAATCTTTCACTTCTGAATAAGTGTTTTGTTCTTATTTTTTGTGTATTGAACTAAAACTGTTGTCTTTTCTTTTGCCGGAAAGTTTTTTCTCCTTTTTCTTTCTCAAATTTTGTTATAGATTTGTTTGTTATTGGTAACAGGACTTCATGTCACCTTGTTCTGTAAATTATCATACTCGTGATTAAACAAATCAGTCTCCTGTGATTTTGTTCATCAATAGTATGATTACAGACCCAATTGGATGACACAAAGTCCTATTACCTTTATTAATTTAAATAAAGCCTTTTCTCTTCATTTGTAACTTATACTTGCTGCATGTTTTTATATTGACATAGGACACCCGTATGGAAAGATGGTTCAACTGCTGTCACAGCGCTGGTCATGGATGATGTTTTGTACGTTGCTAACCTTGGCGATAGTAAGGTAACAATAATAATAATGAAATTATGAATATATGAAATTCATATATTCATAATTTCATCTTCATCTTTCCCGGGTATATTACGAACCAATTTAATGACCAGCTCCCAGTTGGCTTGTTAGCTCAATTGGTTAGAGCACTGCACCGGTATCGCAGAGGTCAGGGTTCGAATCCTGACAAGCCTGATTTTTTCAGACTTTCTTTTCGCAACTGCATAAGTTGCGTTAATAACTTCGAGGATCTTCTTTACATTTAATAATAATAATACCAATTTTTTAGCATATTAATATAATTACACATACTGATACAGGCTTTTTTAGAAGTGTGAGTGTGCTTAAACCTTGGGATATTTTATGCAAAGATTCAGTCTAATTATTTAATTTAATTAAACAATTATTTCTAATACTTATGATATTGAAAATAAAACAAAATTTTGGGGATTAAAGAATCAGCAAGTTTCATCAGCAGCCTATGAGCACAAATACACATAAATCCTACCACATTTTGTGGAAGAAACAGAAAGCTTTTTGTATATTGTTGAGTTATATACAACCACTTGAGAAGTTTTTAGAGACCTCATGAGAAGTGTGAAGAACTGGACTCGGGCTAGTGCTTTTAAGCACTTCTTTAATAATGTTAAAATTTCACTATGTTTATGTAACCCAACAATGCACTTAATGTGCTTTTTATTTCTTATAAATTAAGACAAAAAGACAGTCAAATAGATCAGAGCAAGAAGACAGTTATGTACACACTGCAAACCACCTTTATTTAGCAATCTCTTCTACAATACTTATGGATTCAGTGTGTGAAATATTCGTTCACCTTTTAGGCACTCCTTTGTCGGTGCAGTGAGGATGGCAAAACGTCAGTAGTTTCTCTCTCCAAGGATCATTCTCCTTCTCTGGTAAGAAGAACTAAATGCATTATTTACCGTAACCTCCCTGGCAAATGCTAACTGGTCAGTCCTCAGTAGCCATATTATAATAATCCTTAATCACCTTATTAGATAATTTAATCTGATGGACTGTTTGCTGAGATCCTTGCTCAGTGAACAGAAAAGTATCTGAGTGCTGAAGTTCGCGGTCTGTACGAACTGAACGGACCATCAAATAAATATCTCCCTCTGATTACAAGAGTGAAATAATCTAAGACCCACTAATGAGATGCAATTTACGGACCGTGAACTCTTCTATACGGACCGTAAGTGCGGTACACGGTCCGTACGAATTATAGGGGCCGTCATACCGATTTATCCCTCTAATAACAAGGTTGAAATATTTCAAGTCCCACTAATGAGATGCAATTTACGGACCGAAAACTCTTCTATACGGACCGTGAGTGCGTTACACGGTCCGTACGAACTGTACGGACCTTCAACCCTTCTCTACAATCCGTATATGGCTTTCACGGTCCGTACGAACTCTACGGACCGAAACCATAGTCTCCCGGTCCGTTACCGTGCGGGTGTATTGGACAACCCTCCTTTGGTTTGCCAGATTTTGTGGCATGTGACACGATAAATTAGCAATACAGATTCTGTGGCGTAGTGCTTACCAAACGTGGACACAAAGGAAGTACTTACGGGTGAACCATTTCTTTTTTCTGTTTTTCTTAAATATTCTTTTGTCAACCTCACTTTTTTCCTTTTATTCTGTTTCATTAACAGTATGAGGAAAGGATAAGAATCCAAAAGGCTGGCGGAACCGTCAGGTACCGTTTATTAAGATGTGGTTAACCTGAATAGAGTAAAGAAAGTATGATGCAAGCTGTATTGTTAATTTTAGTCGACCGCTTAGAGATTTTAACCCTTTCACTCCTAAAGTGGCCAAAGCAAAAAATTCACCAAAAATTCCAAATTTCGTTTCGTAAACTCCTAGGAAATAAAAAATCCTAATCTTTAATCTTTAATGAGTATACTCCTAAAACAGAGAAACTATACTAGGAGTTTAAAAGCAAAAATTGAATAAATGAGTAAATAAATAATTAAACATATATAAATATACATATGAACACGCAATATAATCTAATAAAATGAATATGAATAAAATATAAAAATACAATACAATATAGCATCCTACATGCTAGAGATAATGGCCTTAAATTCATCTAATGAATGAATATGAAGTCCTATGAAGAATGAAGTCCTATGCAAAAGTTCTGCCAATTGAATGGTAACCATTTGAATGGTAACACGATAGGAGTTTGTCAACAGATTAAGAAGTTAGAGTGACAAATCATCTCACCACAACTTGGTCTAGGAGTGAAAGGGTTAAAATTGATGCTGAGGCCTCGCGTTTCTTGAACAGACCTTACAAGTTTTCCAACTCATTTTTTAGCGATTCCAACTGTGACCTAAGACTGTCGTTTCCCTTTTGAAGAGATTTAAATTAAACACTCATGATATACAGGTTTGGCGAGGGACAAAAAAGAAGAATACATTTTGTTTCATACATGTAGACAATGCACTACGTAATTTTACTCTCCTAATCAAAGTTTACTAAGCAACTTTCTTTAAAAAATGGGAAAAGCCTATAGAGCCTGGACAGGTAAACCATCGCTACTGCTGCATATGTCATGGGGTGCCGTGTTGTTGGTTTATTTTACTTGTGTTTGTTGTGCAGTAAACAGGAAAGGTCATGTTCTGTGTGTATTGACTTGAGTTGGTTGTCCTGTGTATCGGAAGGGTCGTGTTCTATGTGTTTTGGCTTGGGTTGGTTGTCCTGTGTACAGGGAGGGTCGTGTTCTATGTGTATTGACTTGAGTTGGTTGTCCTGTGTACAGGGATGGTCGTGTTCTTGGTGTATTGGAAGTGTCGCGGTCCATTGGAGACGGCAGATTCAAGAGATGTGGGGTCAGCTGTGTCCCGGATGTTATGCGATGCTCACTCACTGATAACGACAGGTACAATGGAACACTGCTGTGAACTAGCTTCAGAAAGCAGACGGTGAATGTTTTAGTTTCACAAGCGACGGCAAAAGCTCCATTGACAAGGACCTCTCAGCTCTGATTGATTAAAAGTCATTAAAATTCGTTTAAAACACAGGTCGGCAGACAGGTAGGCTATGTTCCTGAGAAAAAAGGACTCTAAGCGTGAACTTATCATTTCCTAAAATATCTTGTCACTGAAACCAAACGTTAGTCGCAGACGAAGCCCCTCGGTGCGTACGACCTTACGCCCCGGCGAATCGGACTCTGCATTTCCATTCAACACCGTTCAACATTGTTAAATATGTTTGGGTACCCTGTTGAATGATGTTAAACGCGTTTAGGTACCCAGTTGAATGACATTGAAAGGTGTTCAACAAAGTTTGCTTGCCATCAAACATTAATACCGAATGTTGGTGGATTGATTGAACTTTTTAAAAGCAGTGATAAAGATTAAGTAATAGAACACTTTAGCGCGTCGCACTGTAAACGGTAAAGCAAGAAGCGCCCAAATGAAAGTGAAACCACTATTGACTGTCCGACCGAAATTCTTTAAGGAAAACTTCAAGGAACCCTACTCAAGTTCATTCGAAATTCTGAGTGGTTCTTTTGTTTTGGTTTCGAAGCTATGTCGATTTTTGTAAACAAGTTATTGCGACGAAATGTTGCGTCGCCATGTTACACAGTTAATGAAACAATGTGCCAATTTCCAAGACGTAAGGCACGGAAGGATTTAGCAAAGAGCTTTTCTGCCTGCTCATTCCTTGCAGGAACAAAGACAAGTTAATGCAGGAACAGCGCATGGCAAACTACAGTCAAAACCACTGTTGTTTAAACACCGGAGAATGCTACAGAATTCACGGGGTTGTCTTGCCTCGTCGACCAGCCTGGTGCAAGACTGCCTCACCTTCAGTTTTCACTTCTTGCTTTGGGCGACTTAAGTGACAATTTGCGGATGTTGAGATCACCAAATGGCGTAAAACAAAAGATTGAAAAGAGAATAAACATTACCCAGACCTGAACTCAATGGCTAACTAACAATGGTTCTCGCAACACCAAGAAACCTCCACTTAAGTCGTGTGCAACGGCTTGAAAATAGAGAACTTTTGTTTGGACTATTTCTAACAATTCTGTTTTGTTAGGTTTTTACTTTTGGCTTGTGATGGTCTGTGGAAAGGATTCTCCGTGGATTCGGCCTTGAAGTTCATCAACAATATTCTAGAGGTAACTTTTTACCTTTACCTGTTTCTGTTAACAGTGGAAGTTGTTTTTGTATTTCTTTTTTCGTTTTCCATCACGTTGACAACAACGATAAGCTTTCCTCACAGCTGCTAGCTGTTTCTCATGCTCATGCGTTCTAAATTACAGCCGGTTTTCTTTCTTTTTTCTGCTGATAGAATGAAGAAAGTGATGAAATTGACCAAACGTCTGCAGATAATGGTACGTACTGCAATGCAGGTTGAGGTAGCTGAGGTCTTGATTTTTGCGTCTTTGGAGTATACAGCACAGTGTTTCTCTAGTTGTGATGGTTGTGCTGTGCTCTTGTTGTATGTTTTAATCGACACATTTTAGACTAAAACCGGAGAGCTTGGGTTTTGCATTACTAAGCCGTGTGATTGGTTAAAAAAATATTCGCGCCATTTTCCTAACCAATCAGAAGAAATTGTGACTTGCTTGCACGCGTTTTCCCGCGCTTGACGCTAGCTAGCTACTTGTGTTTTCTTCGAGTTCTGATTGGTTCATTTGGTTGTTTGTCTGTTGTGGTTGGCCAGAATAATTTCGTTGGGTTTGGTTTTACGACACTAAGGGCGCTTTCGATTGGAAAATCTGGATTTGGATTTTAAAATTCGGATTTCGGATTTCCCAATAAAACGCGAAATTCACTGAAACGGATTTCGACGAGCCGAAATCCTTTTCAAGCTGGATTTCAATTTAAGGCCCCTTAATTGAAATCTGTGTTGGAAAATTATTTCGGTTCGTCGAAATGCGGTTTTGGATTTCGCGTTTTATTAGGAAATCCGAAATCTGAAATCCGAAATCGAAATCCAGATTTCCCAGCGCCCTAAATTGAAAACTGCTTTAAGAAATGCAGGAGAGTATTACGCATTCAAGCTTAACGTTTTCTTGATGTTATATTTTTATCACGAAAAAGGCAACATGTTTTGGCTCCTACCATTAAACGAAAGTTTAGACTATTTGATAATGCCGTGATTGCAACAGTTAAAGTTCATATAACGAGTGACAGTAGCCTTTTCCTTTTTTGCGTTACTGTACATGCAGATCAAACTTGGCATTCCTTATGTAGAGTGCCAAAATATTTACAACTCTTTGCTCCATCTTGAATTCTTCTTTCTCACTGACAGGTTCGGAAGATGTCCAAACCGACCCTGTGTCCGCGCGGTATCAACAAGCGTGTAATAAGATCGCCAGTGAAGCAGTCAGGAACGGAAGTTCGGATAATGTGACAGTCATGTTGGTTTCAATCACAAGACAATAACTGCAAACAGCTTACGAGGGAAGGGTGGATTCTTATATATTACATATTCTTACTTATCCTGGACTGTCACTTCACCCCCCCCCCCCCCCCTTGCAAGTGATTTTGAAGCTTTTGGAATTGAAAACTCGACAATGTTACAGTCATGTTAGTGTCTGTCACAAGACAATGAATTGCAAACTGCAGCTTGAGAGGGGACGGTACCCCTCCCTCCCCTTCCAAATTCAGGGAGGGGAGGGTGGAATTCTTATTTTTATATTTATATTGGACGTTCATCTCTCTCCGGGCGAGCGAAATACACCCGGACGCGCGCGCATAACTGACATAACCGGTCGCGAAGTTTCTGTAATAAAGTTTTTAAGGAAAACAGAAGTTGTTGGTATTGAAGAGAAGGTATTAAAAATACACTGACTGTTTTACGCAAGCTCTTGCGTTGTTGAAGCGTCTATATAAAGTCTCTCGAAAAACGTAACTTGGCGAAGAAAACACGGTTACTTTATTTATTCAATTAATTAACTCCATTTTCACCGAAATACAGACTGTAGATCGTGCTCTATAGGGATTAACCGTTTCAACCAAAGACGGTTTTGGTTAAAACAGTTAAGGTTCCCGAAATATATAGAACTCTTCTTCTGCCAACTCACAAGGGTCTGAAAGTTGTCGTATAAAAAGACTGCCATTGTTGTTTGTTGACAATTTGACCGTGACGACAGGTACACGCGAGCAGTTTACGCGCAAAAATAAACACGCAAAACGTGAAAACTGATATTTGGTAACATTTTAGCGTACGCCACCCATTGTTTTCAACCGTTTTCAAACTGGCTCTGAGCAGTGCTCTAAGCTGGTTGAAGAAATTGATCAACCAAACCGACCGAAAACGGTTGATCCCAATGGAACACGGCCATAGTTTCCATTCTGCAGCAGTGAAAAGCACTGGACGTTTGAAAACGTAATGTTTGTTTCATTTCTTCAAATGAAAACAAACGAGAACAAATGAGAACAAACTTAGAAGCTAAGTTTGTTCTCACGCGCACATATTGCACGTGATCCGCGAGACGTTCGGAAAGCCAACAGAAAGACGTGACCTTGAGTGACAGGCAACGGTGCGTTTTACTTTCTGTTATAACCTAATATAGTCCGGCAGCCAGCGTGACACACCTTGAATTTACTTCCATACAATGCTTTTTAGTGAATACTTGTCGGAGATGTATTACTTAGCAAATATCTGACTGATGACAGCTCGGCAGATTTGGGCCTTTGGAATTAAAGGGGTCTATGTTTGATGACGTCACCGAGGTAACAATTGTCAATCCAAATATTTCATTTTCTCTCTATTTGCAGCTACCACTTAGATAAATTCATGAATTGTTGTCAGAGGTGTGTTTGTTTAACAAATGTCAGACTAATGACAGCATGGTAGTTGTGGGAATTGGGAATTAGTGGGCGGCGGCACTGTTTGATGACGTCACAGGGCTGATGTTTGTCAATCCAAATATTCCACCACTTTCTAGTTGCTGTTGCCGCTTTGATAAATTCGTGCATTCTTGCTGGAAATGTGTTTGTTAGTAAATGTCAGACTAATGACAGCTTGGCAGTTCTGGGCATACGGAATTACGGGGATGGTCACTATTAGATGACGTCACAAGAGTCGGTGTAATTAATCGTTATCCTCTCTAGGTGCAGCTACCATTTTGGTTAGTTCGTTTAAGCATTCACTTGCTGCATTGCATTTGCAAAACAGAGTACAAGGCAATTTCGAGCGGCTGCAGCTGCACCTCATGGTTCTGCAAGGGTTAGTTGCACTTAATCAATGTCATGATGTCTCCTGAGGCCAATGTAACGCCATCTGGCACTGTTGTTGGAAGCAATGTCTTAGACGGTTCATCTCTGACATAGCCGTATTCTCGTGGATCAATAGGAGGTGGATCGAATGAGGTTGCAGCTTTCCAAATGCATGTCTGCAGGTGGGCTCTCTTGACATTCTCAACAAAGGCTTCTGTTGAAGGTGGCAGTGTTTGAATCTTTGGGGCCGTAGTGGTACCAATTCTGTATCTGATGTCTGACATTGTCTTCTCTTTGATTCTGTTGCCGTAGCAAGCACCGATGAATTGTGTTGACTGGTCAATGACATCAGCTAATTGTGCATTAAGGCAACCTAGCTGCGACAAGGAGTTAGGGGCAGCAATGAGATTCTTCAAGACGGTCCCTTTACCAATTCCAAAGTATGTGGCAACAGTGTCACAGCCAGAAAGAGCATGTGCTGCTGGTAAATCAGGAATGATTGATTGATGAATTTGGACAGTGCCTTTGATGTCTATGAGTGATCTTCGCTGAACTGGAGAACTCATAAACAATGGAGAAGTAAGACTCTCCTTCATATAGTAATAAAGGAGCAGGACAAAGACATCTGTGTCGTCTGCAACAACCACTGTGGTATTTGACTTCTCTTTTGCACACATGACAGCCTGCTGGACAATGATGTTGTCGGCTTTTTCATGAGATGTTGCGAAATCCGGCCTTGCTATGACAACCCCTCTGTGGATCTCTGTAGTAACATTGCTGCTGCCGGTGATCACTAACTTGTTTGTTGATGTATGTCTACAGCAAAATGATGCATCTTTCACTATGTCATTACAGATGATGGACATAAGCTGCTTCTTGTTAGCTGCTACTGTAAGTACAGCCTTCTTTGATAGGAGTGGTGTGTTCTTTGTCAACTGATACACCCTGCGAACTTCACATTCCCCTTACTTCTCTGGTTACGCTTTTTGTGCTGTAACCTCGGTACCTGTCGAAGATCAAGTAGACATCACTGTCAACTAGCATTTTTGCTATGTACGGTTTGAAATTCAACACGAAATCTGCAATGACACCTTTAGCTGGCCAGTGGACGACCCACAACACAGCAGAGCCGTCCAGTACATTTGCTGCGACAGTCGAAGTGCTACATCTTGACGATGACTCCTTTGCGAGCCGCTTTTTTAGGTCTGATTTTGCTTTGCAGATTCTCATCACACCAGAATCGTGAAACATTGAAGTTGACACTGGCGCTAATTCATGACTCAGTACCTTCTTTATATCAATGTCTCTTGAACTTGCTTGGATGCCTATCACCCTATTGTAAATTACCGAGGTGTCATCTACCTTTTGGGAGCCAATCGTTATGTGCTTGTTGTCTGCAATAGTTTTGATGCACTTTGGAATTGTATCACGAAACCCTTTTGGCCAACCTTTCTCGAACTCTTGCATTTTCTTTGTGCCAATTCGTGCTGCCTCATGGACATTCACAGAGTTATCTGCCATCTGACCACTCACAATTTCACTATATTTGGTGGATGTGACGAAGGATCCAGTGGGTCGATGCACATCTCAAGTTTCTTTCGAATGCTTTCGCTGTCAGCGCCATCCGAATCTATTCTTGACTTTCTTTCCTCTTTGTGAGTTTCTTGACTTATCTCTCGCTCGTTACCAGCGAGGTCTGCAATGTCTTGTTCCAAGCGAGAACATATGTGAAGAGTAAGAGCCCATGTTTTCAGTGTTTCAGGCTTTAAGGTGATTCCAATAATGCCACCAGGACCATGACCATAACGCATGAAAGTTGTCTCGATGAACATATCACTCCAAATTCCATTCCACAGCCCTGGAACATGGTGCATTACATGCTCGCCTTTCATGAACTTGGATAGCTCTTCATGTTGTAAAGCTTCCCTAGAGCGAAGATAGTAGAGACCGCATCGGGCGTAGTTCACATGAGCAGATGCGAAAAAGTATGGCATCATTTGTTTCACAGCAGCCAGATGGAGTGGCCAGTCACCTTCTCGCTCGGCTCACACATAAAGCATCATAATGAACACAGGTTTTATGAAGCAATCAACCCACAGCTTTGATGTGTTACTTTTGCTCGCTGCATCGTCAAGGCGTGTTAAAAGCTTTTCCATGCTATTAACACTGTCATCATTAATTACACTTATCAGCAGTTCCTCAACAATGAGCCTCATTGTCCACACATTTTGTGGGAATTTTTGCCCGATAGCATTTTTGTAACTCCAGCAAATGTTGTTGACAAAACCTCTGAAAGGCCAGTTCCTTGCATGAGTGTGCCAACTGCACCAACAAAACTCATGAGCATGTGCATTCCTCCAAGACGAACAATAACGTCAGAGAATTCATTTGAGTAGGCCCATGTTACCTCAACGGCCACTTTATACAGCTGTTGATCACAAGTAAAGACCGCACTCTTCTGGCCTCGTTCATTAGTCAACCGCTTGGCTTCTTGAAGAGCTGTCATCATCGTATCTGGGTTTGATGGTGGTATGTCAATTAATGGCAGGTATACAGCTTGCGTTTTTGGTTTCAAGGACTCTCCTTGTTGTCTTGTCACCTTGGTATTGAATCCATTGTATTCCTGGCAGTTCTTGTCATTTATTAACTCACTCAAGAACGATAAATCGAGTTCTTTAGCTCTTCGTTCTGAGATAACACAGCTACAAAGAACTTTGAGTGGGAGCACGCTTTTCTTCGAACAGCCCTCTGGCATTGGCACTGTCTTTGGTCCCTGGTAACGATCTATTGGAATGTCAAAATCTATTGGTTTGGACATGTCTGCCTTTGAAACTCTTGAAATAGTTTCTGTTTTGTTTTGCTCGTCACCTGATGCATTGTTTGGCTGTGCTGAGCATTGCAAGGGAATGTGTTGTCATCTTACCATTTTGAGACGATATGCCAGCATCAAAATTATCTGCAACGGCTTGTAGAAGGCCTACACCACCTTGATGTATGCCGCTAAGTTGAATTTCCTTAGTTGCTGCCAGGGCTGCTGATTTCTTGAAGCGGAGTATCTCGTCATAAGAACAAGTTACTCTAAACTGATACATCTGATTAATTAGTGATTTTGAATCTCTGATTAAATTTCCGAGGGCTATCTGCAGGTTCGTAGGATTGTTAGAAAGAACATTGGTGATTATGTTCCCTATCAGAAGTGCAGGAAGTGTGTACTTCAAATTTGCTGACAACGCTGATAGAAGATCCATTACAGTTGGGCGGATGCTTTCCTTAGTGATTCTGATATCATATCGAGATCTATCAGTAGCTATCTGTTTGACTTCGTTGCAAATAATCTTGGCGAGTTTCTCAAGTAAAATGTCTTGTTGGTCTTCTTCTTTGTCACTTGCCAGATTAAGTACAGTTGATGCATTTTTTATGAATACTATTAGACTTGCCAATCCTGGAGAAGAGAGGACAACAACATCCTCCTCGAAGTGACCATTAATCTTTTGAACAAGGGATCTTTGCACTAACACTTTTCCTCCAAATTGTTGGTATTGATGAAATAACTCAACGGAATTCCACATACGTGATCTATCGTTTGACATTTCATCAATGACAGAATCGAAAGCTGGATCTGCCTTCTCTTCTTCCTGTGAATTATTTATGGCAGCAGAAACGGATTTTGGAGACATGAAACTCGTCATACAGTTGACATGATACCGCGCATCTGCTGCATGCAAATCACTTACAGCACCCTCTACACGGACTCTCACTTGGTGTGCAATTTAATCATCACGCTTTGTGCATACATCTAAGATTGACTGCTTCAATGAATTTTTACCAGGACTTGTACACGCAGTTTGACACAACACTGCTCTCTTCCACCGATCTGGATGTTTCTTGTCTTTCTCTATTTCACACGCCTCCCCACAGAAAAGGCAATGTTCCTAAAATCGAAAGTTAGATACATCTGATCGGCGTTGCCTTTTCGGTGGCTTAGCGGCTTTTTCGCCAAAAGAACCCACTCGCTTCTTGTGTCGGCTCAAATGCTGAGATGAAGTGTATGCAGATTCACAGCTTCTATGACATTTTAGAGCCAACTCTGGATTACTTTGTAGCTTTTCTTCCAGTTCTATATGAATATCATCCTTATATTATTTGCTGAATCTTATCACTGTTTTGATACGGGCTTGACCTGCTTCTGTAAGTTCACCCTTGTCATCGCAATTATATTTCCACGTAAAAAAACACTGATTCTCCATCGATATGAAGTCTTGTGTTCCACAAAAAATCGGTTTTTCTATGATAAATAATGATAATAACGTGGAAATTGGTGGAGAATACGCTTGATAAGGCACTTGATGTTCTGTAGGAGGTTTTGGGGGAAAACAAAGCAAATACACAAACAGCCTGGAGCAAAATTTCACAAATTATAAACGACCTAAAAAGGTCTCCATCGTCAGCTCAAGGTAATACTAAATATTATTTTGTAGATAGAAACGTCAAATATTACGAACTTTAAAAACCTGAAAAGATCTGGATTCTCTTAATAAATACATAATATGTTATCAAAATAATAATTTCGAGATTCGATATTTCTTTTTGTCTTTATGCGCCTCTATCGTGCTTATGGTTTACGTTAAACAGCTACCCCGAACTAAAAGAATTCTTGTAGGAGAATCGAACAATAAACTCGTAAAAGAGATGTAACATCAATAATTGTTCGACATATATGTTGGCCACGGCGCTTATTTGCTTGTGAGTCAAGTTACAGGCTAGGTACTTAGAAATACTTACAGTCCCACGAGAGCAGCTTTGAGGCAGCTATCTTGAATACTAAAACAAGGGCGGGACCTGAGTACTAGGCTCCAGGCCAAATCTTAGGCTGGATAGATACCTGGCGTTCTTTGCATCATGTTAGCATTTCATCACCGTAGATTTCTTCACCATAGCTTAGATAGTCACGTTGCTTAGATATTTTGTTAAAATGTTTAAAAAAAATTATAAAATGTAGGCTATCTGAAATCTTTTGAGAACGATCACCACAGGACACCCACTTTCCCTTTGAAGACTGTCCATAGGGCAAAATAAACACGCAATATCTCTTAATGCCCAAATGTGAGAGAGTCCCATCAAGCAGATTATAAACAAGTACATCCAATATAATAATAAAATGGCATAAAAACATTGTATGGAAGCACTTGCAAACTTTCATATGAAATACTTTTTTGGCTGCCGGACTAACAGGGTCGATTCTTTAAACGAGGTCTAAGTTAGACTTGGTTTGAGAGCATTTAAAGTAGACTTTAAACTACTTACAAGAAGGTCTGTCTACGTTGGTAACTACTTTTGCTTTTCCGACTATGTTAACGCTGGTTTCCATATCATCGCTGCAATCGCTGGAAAAAACGTTCTGCAATCGTCGTCATCATGTGGAAACCACACTTCAGCGATCGTAGCGATCACAGCATTTCAAGAGTGGTTTCCATATGATCGCAACGATTGCTGAACGTTTTTTCCAGCGATTAAAGCGATCGTAGCGCTCATATGGAAACCAGCCTTTACACGCCCAATAAACGTTGTTTTACGGCAACTGACGCCAGCACGTCGGGGTTAACCAGTTTCGAGTAACTGATATAAGCCATGCAAAACGTTGTTTAAATAATTGGCCCTTACTGTTTACCGTGCGGCTACACGAACCATGACCATTTAAAGTTCGTAATATTACGAACATACAACGGCTGCAGGCCCCTCCTAAGCCTCTCACAAGCCAACACTCAACACAACCAACAACATAACCCAGATTTAATAAACTGGCCTAGTTGCTAAGTGTTGTGGCTTTCCACTGGCAAGCAGGTGCTCCAGGCTGTTCCATGTTCATGCTTTTTAGGGGAGGCAGAAATGACATCATATCAAGACGAACATTCCCCCTACGTTTATGACAGGTGTATCACTTAATATAATTATGGGATCCACCCTCGTACAACTGCTATCTAAGTACTTTCAGGAGGGGGGAATGGTTGACCCATAAAAACTGAAGGAATTGAATTGATTGTTGTTTGAAACAACAACAACAAAAAACTTCTTTTGTGGGTGTCGCATATGTTCATTGTCACTCCAAGAAGTACTAATACCTCTTGAAAAGTTGTTCCTGCCAGCATGGATTTCTTACATTATAGTACCTTAAAACCCTAGAAAGTATCAAAACACGGTGACAATGGTTATTTTTAATTCAAACCCCCTAAGTGGTACCAAAGCATGAATTGTAATCACGGTGACCCTTTCACTACACTATGGGAGCCCCTCCCCTCTCACCTCCTAGGTTAAATACCGCTCTGTAGTAATTGAAGAAAATACAAAGTTTAGAAACCTTTCAAAGAGTAGTACAACTGTTAACCAAATATGATGTTAATATTATCTAGCAAGACTGCCAGGCTGTTAATGGATATATGCAAAGCCCTTACAGTTTCCACTTTTACTTGGGAAGCTCTCTCTGAATATTTAAAACCAGACAAGATGGAATGGCTATTGGGATTTGTCGTCCCAGCTTCACACGTATCCAGTAAGTGTATTGCCCATAAGCAACATTACTGTATACATGTTCTCAGAAAGAAAGAGGAAACAACAGACTCATAAGAAAGATACACAGATGAGTAAAAGGTAACTCCTCAGTAAAGGGATTAAATAAATATGTCAACTTCAAAAATAAATATATATTAAATAAATAAACAGGTTAGCTAACTAGTAACAACAGTAGAAAAACTACATTACTTAGTAACTCGATTTCACAGTCTTAGAAATAATGAAATCACATTTGATTTGTTTAAGCTAAAATTTTTGAGTCTGTTTTTTGCTTTTAACTAACAATTATATGACTTATATGTTGTACTGGTAGTACAACTGATTGTACACCCAATACTTGTTAAACCATCAAAGGAGTCATAAAGTGCACAGGGTTGCTAAGATCTTAACAAGGTATACTGTTTATGTAATCATGTTCATTCATGTAATAAGGGTTTTTGTAATTGTCATTTCATTATTGTTCCTTGATCTTTTACTACTTTTACGTCACCTTTTGTCAAATATCTTAGTATATAGCACACAACCCCATAAGCATTGCAACATTTTGATTCTCATCATGTATTAATGAAGGATCTTTTCCCATGAACACAATTTATAGGTGATTCATTTTTGGACCAAAATATGTGGTTTTTCCCTCCCCACTGGTCCCCTGGTTCCTCCCCTGCTCCCAGAGGTTTTCTTTCTCTTTTCCCAAACAAAATTCAACCGCAGAGCAGCTCTCAGTGTGCCCACTGTCAGACCAAACATGTAATTTTCCCTACCCATCTTGAGAACAAGATGTGTAATTTTTCCTACCCATTTTCAGAGTCTGAAAATGGGGAGGAAAAATTACAGACTGACAAAACATAACTGTCACCCCGAATCAATTACCATTTTCAGACCTGACTCTTAAGTCAACAACCATTTTCGAACCAAAATGAAAAACCATACCCACTTGGGTTACACCCACCACCCCCCCTAAAAAAAGAGCCCAAAGCAATAATGCATTAATATGTACGTACTCCGGCCTTCAATTTCAAAATATTGATTATAATCTGTCTCAGTGACAGCTGGATTGTTGCATACAGAGGTAAAATTCTCTTCATCTGGGCATAGTCTAAAAGCTGGACTGGACCTTGGACTCTGGACTCTGGACTCTGGACTCTGGACTATGGACTCTGGACTCTGGACTCTGGACTCTGGAAAGCGTCTTTCAAAATATCATGATAAGGATGTTTTGATAGCGTCTCTTGTGCAGTCATGTGCCAATCTGTCCTCGTTACCAGTGATGGATAAAAAAATTCTCCCAATCTCCACCGCAAATACAATATTTACTTTTTTTCTCCGTTTTCTGGTTTAAAGGTTGTGATGACTCGTGTTTAAAACATGAAACCAGTACAATTTCCGGCCAAAAAAAATATAATTCACTACATTACGCGGCCTCTAGCTTGGTGCTACGTCACCGACAAAGGAAAGCGTCTTTCAAAATATGATAAGAATGTTTTGATAACGACTCTTGTGCAATCATGTACAGTGTGTTGCCCAGTTTTCGTACACTTTAGTTTGAAATCGCTATATCTTTTCGTCTGTGAGACGAATATTTATGAAATTTCTTTTAAAGATACCCCATTTAATCATATTAAATATATAAAACGATTGGCTGCTTGATCGACGTATGTTCAAAATTATGCCATTTTTCCCCAAACTCCTAAGTTGCCCAGTCTTCGTACACCTGGCCCAGTTTTCGTACATCGACAAAACAACATTTCTCCACGAAAACGCTTGACGCAAACTGATGTGTCAGCCACCCTGCTGAGTGCTTATCGTGTTTTCTCTTCGATTTGTGAATAAATATCGGCCTAGCGACCAATCATTTGGTGTACAAAGCAAATGGGTATTCGGGGGGTGGATGTTTAATCGATCCTGCAGTGTTGATTTTTTTGTCCCTCACCGTTGGGCGGCTTTTCTTACGCTCAATCCACTGTCTCGTACGTCATTTACTGCCTTGGTAAAGGTAGTTGACAGGTCACTATTCTGCGTGTTACAACTGTTAAGAAATGGCCTGCATAAGATTCGACGTTTTCCCTCCGTTTACGATTACGCCTTTAGAATAGCAAACGCTTTACTTCCGTTTCCGCCTACGCTTGCTTTTCTTAACTACTTTTGTAAATGTTTATTAGAATCGCAACGGAGTGAAAAAAATCGGTAAAACCGGTAAACTAACGATATTTCGAGGTGTATGTCAACATTCTGTGCAAAGACATCTATCTTAGTTAATTATTTGACGATTTAGATTGTTTGCGTGGGATTAAGTTTATTAAATATTCGTGAACTTTGCATGACCTGGATGTAAAGCGTCGCTGTTATACCACAACAAATACATGTAGTGTATCGTACTTTGCAAGGATTGTTGTGTAATCTTTGCTGCACGTGCGACTTATTAGTTTTCGAACAGTTAAGTTTAAAATTCAGTTCTTTAACTTATTTAAAAATAGGTTTTGAGAAAGGCGCAGCTAAGTGTACGAAAACTGGCACAGTAGGTCGAAATGTATGCGAAGATTCTCACCGCTAAAATTCAGGAGCAGTTAAATTTGAGCTGGTGTTGAAAGTTTTTCCATTCACTTTCATCTTTTATCTATCATATGTCCAAAAATCACGAAGTTCCTTGCAAGATTACCAACAAAACGGGCTATTTGTTCATCTACAATACCTTTACTGTGCAGTGAAAAGTGCAAATATTAGCCGCTAAACTTTTACTCACCTCGAAAGAAATTGCCGCACTGACCTGCTTCTTCGTCAAAAAGCCTGCAAAACCGGCAATTTATAGCTGAAATGTTCCTTTTACTTTTGGAATTCTTCGGTTCACGAAGATTTAAATGACCGACGAAAATAATCAAATAAAGTTCTTTTTGTACGAAAACTGGGCCCGTACGAAAACTGGGCAACATACTGTACCAGGAAGCGTCTGAGTTTCTGTGCCTTTTTACCATTTAACAAGACAATGACTAAGAAGTCGGTCTAGATAAAAATCCCTTGAAAACTACTCTCAGTCTATTTATGGACTACGCCCTGTCTGCTCTCAGAGGTGCCAAACTTTTTAAAAAATATTTCGAATCTTTACTTTAAAAGACAATCTTTACTTACTTCCCCGAATTTTGGTTTAAAGTTTGTGTTATGTACCGTGTTTAAAACATGAAACCAGTGAAATTTTTGACCCAAATTTACTACATTACCGGGCCTCTAGCTTGGTGCTACGTCTCCGACAAAGGAAAGCGTCTTTCAAAATATGATAAGAATGTTTTGATAACAACTCTTGTGCAATCATGTATCAGGAAGCGTCTGAGTTGTTGTGCTTGTCTACCATTTAACAAGACAATGACTAAGTAGTGTGCCTCGATAAAAATCTTGTGAAAACTTCTCTCGTCCAATCATGGTCTACGTCCATTTAACAAAACAATCACTAAGTAGTCGGCCTAGATTAAAATCTTGTGAAAACTACTCTCGTCCATTCATGGACTACGCCCTGTCTGCTCTCAGAGATGCTTATCTGTCCTCGTTACCCGTGATGGATAAAAGAAATCGCCCAATCTCCATTTCAAATACAAACTTTACTTTTTCTCGATATTTTGGTTTAAAGGTTGTGATCGATTGTTCTTGAAACATGAAACAAGTAAAATTTCCGGCCACATCCGTGAAATAAAATAAATGACAGGCCTGCACGGACTCCCTATGTGCATATTGTGGTCGCGTCGCATTAGCACCTTCAAATTATAGTTTTGCTCTAACAAGTATGTCGTTAAGGGATTTACCCTTTTTGAAAGAGATAATCGGAGGATTTTTAAAGATTGTTTTCAGCAAAGGCTGATCTTGTATCAGGCTCCATTGTTCCATCAGTATTTGTTTAACATTTTTAACAGCCGGGTGGTATGTGGTTACAATGTTTTTTACAATGTTCGCCGAAGGCGTTTGGATGAGAGGATGCCTATTTACATTTTTTTGCTTGCTAACTCAGGGTACATTGTTAGCCCTCCGTTTTTGGCTCTCGAGCCTTCGTTTGTGGAAGCGAGTAAGGGCATCAACTAAGCTTTGTTTAGACTTTCTCAAAGTCCTTCTACGCGCGGTTTAGGTATGTGGCGACTCCCTGCGCGTCGCTTCGCGACGCTTGGCTCGCTTCGCTCGCCAATAGAGGCGACGCTTGGCTCGCTTGGCTCGCCAATAGAGGGCGACTTGGTGCAAGTCTAAGCTTTGTTCAGCTTGCTGTTTGATACCCCTTATTTCTCTATTAAAGGTGGTATCTGGCGTAATGTTTGGTTTCGCCGTATATTGCAAAGATTTCGTTTCATGTTAAATCACAATGGATGCCACCGGTTCAACCTTCTATTGCCCTTGAAAGGTACTTGGAAAATGTCAAAATACAATTAGCGGAAATCACGCTCACTAAGCCTAAAAACAACCTGTCACGCAATGAGGTCATAGCCCTAAAAGAGTTGAAAAATAACCCTGCTATCAACCTCAGAAAAGCAAACAAAGGAACTACAACAGTCATCATGAATAAGCAAGCAAAAATAAATGAGGCTGAAGTGCAACTCGACAACAGAGAGCACTATAAACCTCTTAAAGCACCGATAGTTAAAAACACGCATGGTAAGGTTAATGAGATAATTGACCAAATGCATCGGGGCAAACACATTGATGACATGACCAAAAACTGGCTTCTCCAAACTCCCAATCCGCCTAGAATACCAATATTCTATACGCTTACAAAAATCCACAAACCAATACCGGTCGGAAGACCAATAATCTCAGGTTGCGACGGCCCTACTGAGAGAATATCATCATTTGTGGATACACTGCTCCAGCCTATCGCACAAACACAAAAGTCCTACATCAAGGACACAACCGATTTTATAAATTTTATAGAAAAAACAAAGATAGGCAAAGATACTATTTTAGTATCAATGGACGTATCTAGCTTGTACACAAATATACCACAAGAGGAAGGAACGAATATAGTATGTGAAGCATACGAAAAGTTCCACAACTATAACACACCGATTCCAACACACCACCTTAGGGAAGATGCTTGGCTTAATCTTAAAAGAAAATTCGTTTCAATTCAATGAGGAAAACTATCTTCAAACACATGGAACGGCTATGGGAACAAAAATGGCAGTATCATTTGCCAATATATTCATGGCTGAAATTGAAACAAAAATAATTCTACAAAGCGATACCAAGCCAAGAGAATGGAAACGTTACATTGATGACGTTTTCTCCCTTTGGGACAATGATAAAAACGACGTGGATCGGTTTATTGAACAAGCTAACAAATTCCACCCTACCATTAAATTCACAGCTGAGATATCAGAGAACGAAATTACTTTCCTAGACACCACAGTGTTTAAAGGGGAAAGATTCAAACAAGATTCCATCCTGGACATCAAAACACACTTCAAGCCGACCGAGACTTTTCAATTTACACACTTTGCTTCGTGCCACCCACCTGGTGTCAAATATGGTTTCATTAAAGGCGAAGCAATAAGATTGCTCAGAACAAACTCTTCGAAAAAAACGTTTGAAGAGAGCCTTGTGAAATTCAAACAACGCCTCAAAGCACGCGGGTATCCCGAAAACACCATAGAAAGGTCTCTGTCAGAGGTCAACTTTGCCTCTAGACAATCGGCACTCACACAAAAGAAAAAAAGTCACGAGAGGATTCTGCCTTTTGTAACCACATACCACCCGGCTGTTAAAAATGTTAAACAAATACTGATGGAACAATGGAGCCTGATACAAGATCAGCCTTTGCTGAAAACAATCTTTAAAAATCCTCCGATTATCTCTTTCAAAAAGGGTAAATCCCTTAAAGACATACTTGTTATAGCAAAACTATAATTTGAAGGTGCTAATGCGACGCGACCACAATATGCACATAGGGAGCCCGTGCAGGCCTGTCATTTATTTTATTTCAGTTCAAAACATCCTTAACATGATATTTTGAAAGACGCTTTCCAGAGTCCAGAGTCCAGAGTCCATAGTCCAGAGTCCATTGTCCAGAGTCCAGAGTCCAGAGTCCAAGGTCCAGTCCAGAGTCCAGTCCGGCTTTTAGACTATGCTGCACCTAAATTTTGAGTCCAAGATTGTATACGTGCAAAACAACAAACAAACACAGTCACTAGTAACACTTTGCGATGTAGACAGATACATTCAACAAGATTCAAATACATTCAACAAGAACTGTAACCTCCGTTTTCGGCTATGTTCAAAATTTGAGCTGGATTTCCTGCCGCTGTTGTCGCGAGGATGAAAACCGTATTCACACTGGAACTACAATGGATACATGTATAAGAAGCTTTGCTTTACTCTAGTCAGTCTAGTTAGTAACGCATAACAACAAACATCGATAAGTGTACAAAGTGTACATCGATAAGTGTACAAAAGGGCTGTAAAGAACAACAAAAATGCCTCAAATGAAGTGGTAACGCATTTATTAACAATTATACGGCGAACCTTTACAGTGTAATGAATAAATAAGCTTAAACACCCACCAGTAAACTTTACCAATTCGGTCGTTTACTTTCGAAGCCATTGCTGTCGGTCGAATATCATCTGAGATTTCGCAGTCCAATTCTGTGGCAATTAGCTCAAACTGGTATGGCTCTACGTTAAATGCCACAGGTTTGAGCTCCTCGCCCATTTTCAACGCGAAGAAAACGGGTGAAAACACAGAATTTTCCAAAAAACTACAACAATACTCTTCAATACCTTTGGATCTTGGGCTATCTTTCGCTGCTCATCAACAGTGACGTCAAAGAATCAGAGGTCGTTTTCATTCCTTATTCATTCATTCAACTGACGCTCAAGGGAACAAAGTTCAGATGGAATAAACTGGGAAAAACCCCAACCTAGAGTGTTTTGTTAGGTGTCATTAGATCACTCGTAATAGGCTTCTTTCGATATATTAAAATTCAGCTTGGTAGCGAGGCCTAGAGGACACAAACAAAAGAAATGAATAAACATGCTTGTAAAATTTCTTTTATTTGTGTCCTCTAGGCCTCGCTACCAAGCTGAATTTTAATATATCGAAAGAAGCCTATTAATTTGCATGGGAGGACTCTTTATATGGAGAGTGTGTGATGTTACCGCAATTGAATTGACCTCGAAGGAATAAAGATGGCACCAAATTATCCCGTAAATTTGCGCTGGCGAGTGTTATATTGACTAATAAGAGGCTTTAGAGTCGTTGATGTTGCAAGAATACTTCACGTCAGTGGCAGGAGTGGCAGGAGTGGATAGAGTATGCAACGGGAAAACGAATCATGATCGGCGTGCGATCAACCGATTCGTGAAGAAAATGGGTTTGACAAGAAGAAAGCTGAAGAAACGTACGTATGACTTGTTGGATTGTTTTTTGCAAGAAACACTGCTAATTCTAGTCACCTATCACCCGAGGAATGGAATGAAAAACAAAGCATAAGCGCTTTATAACGTTTATTGTTCTGCGTGAATGTTGACGCTAGCAAGAAAAATTCGAAAAATCGTTATTTATAAAAGCGGGAACGGGAAAATATCAAGGAAAATATTTAAGCACAGTTTCATTTCACTCCTTTTAAGGTTTCAGGACGGAAAATTTCGGTCCAGTTTGGCTTTATAACAATTTCTTTTTGTGTCAAGATGCATTTAAAAGCGGAATTATCAAAATTTTGGTTTATTTGACCTTTAAGCACGACTGCATGTGGCACGACTGCATGTGGCACGACTGCAGCACGTCGAACAAGCAACTGTTGACGGAAGCAAAACACTGACCAGTGTTTGTTGGAATAAATCCAAACAAATGTATTCTCATGTATTTATAATTTTTGAGTTGAGTTCGGCACGGCAGTAGCACGACTTGGTTTCAAACGTCGTGCTAAAGTCGAATTTAATTCGATCAATTGAGTTAGGCACGGCAGTAGCACGATGGGCCTAATTTATTATGGAAGCAAAACTAAGAAGTTATTAGTTTTCACTTCAGTTTCTTACGCCGCACGTTATTGCGTAAATCACTGCTAAAAATAAATGCAGTCAGTCTGCCTCGTGTCCTTCGCGTGCTGCAGAAGTTACGTGATTGATTTTTAATACCGAATGTCGTATTAGGGGAATTCCCTTCTCCTGTCTTTCATATAAAATTCGCAACAGACTTTCAACCCAAGAGAGGGGGCAGCTCGTCTGTTCGTGTACACTCAACTTTAGAGGTATGCTTGTGAAGTTTCTTTACTTCTTATGCTAGTTTTGTCATTTAAATACCAAGGCTAAAACTTTTGAAGACTTTTAAAAAAGGGATTTGCAATTTTCCTGTTGTCCCATCCGCAAAAACCTCGACGAATGTTTCGTGACTTTCGTGTTTACTTGACACGCGAACTACCGGTTCTAGAATCGGGAAATGTATCCGTCTAGAAGGGACCGAATTGTTCTTAACAACGATTGTCAACTAACCCATTTTTTCTTTTGTGCTTAAAGATACAGTATGTTTAATGATGGTTTCTCCGTCGTGTCTGTTTCATTTTAGACGCTGAAGAGAAGATATCAGCAACAACGAACTGACCAGAACCTGTGAACGATTTACTTTTGACAGCGGAATTCGAATTTCAGGTAAGGACCGCCTGCGAAAACGATTGCTTTGTTTCCATTTCCTTCGACAAGGCGTTTTAAGTATCGACTGGTTCTCGAGTTAAGTTCGCTCGTGGTCTGTATAAATTTTATTTGCGTGATATACGGCTTCCAGCTGCTTTCGGCGTGCTGTTAAACTAACTGCAGATTAAAGGGTGAGTTTGATATGTATTCTATGTATTTACAAATAACTTTATTCAACCATAAAGAACGTAAAATGTTACTACATTGATTAAGCTTTAAACATGTCTTTTTTCCGCCCAAGCAAAGCCAATTTTTCCGTCATCACAGAAATATGTGATGATCAACCACCGTTAAAAAGGAAATTCCCCCTTCGTAGTGTAGTTATTTCTTTGTCTGTCATGACCAATCATGGTTTATATTCATGTTTTGATAATTCACGAACCTGTTTAGAAATTCGGTAAACCCCCCAGGAAGAGTCCTCCCATGCAAATTAATCACGAGTGATCTAATGACACATAACAAAACACTCTAGGTTGGGTTTTTCCCAGTTTATTCCATCTGAACTTTGTTCCCTTGAGTGTCAGTTGTTCTTTCCGCTTTTTCAGGATTGTTTATTCTGTTGTAGATTGAGACGAAAATTATGCATGCCCATATATGGCAATGACAGTGAAAGTTCGGAAATAGCCCAATACATAACGCAATGGCATGTCACGCTAAGCGTCCTGTGACATCCCCCTCTTTTTGTTTACAAAAGGGAAACCTAGTCTCATTCCCGGTCTCATTTGACCAATTAACGAATTAAACAAGTCATTCAGAAACTAGAAAATAGTTCTTGGGCATGATTAAAGGCCCAGTGTCAACAAAAATAACCAAACGTCATAAGACGACAACTCGCTGCAAAAATTCTCGACCTGTTCCGGCGAAAACAAATCTCGACTCGAGGAAATAATTCTCGACCGGGTAAAAAAAAATCTGGACAAGAGAAAATGATTCTCGACTGAATAAAAGAATTCTGGACTCGACAGAAAAGTTCTCTACCACTTTTGTCCATTATGGCTTTCTATGACAGCGCACTGAATTGACCTTTTGAATCGGCTGAACTCAAGATTGACGGCAGCGTTAAATGCAACCGTTGAGCCTCGGAATTCTCGTTATTGAGCGGCCCAGAATAACCCAAGAAAAACGCCAATTCATTTCATTTCCAAGTATTTCTACTGTCATTAAAGATACACGAACCAAGACCACCCAGACAAATAATAACTTTATTCAATCATAAAGAACGTTAAAATGTTACTACATTGATTAAGCTTTATAAACATGCCTTTTTCCGCCCAAACAAAGCGAATTTTTCCGTCATCACAGAAATATGTGATGATCAAGCACCGTTAAAAGGGAAATTCCCCCTTCGTAGTGTAGTTATTTCTTTGTCTGTCATGACCAATCATGGTTTATATTCATGTTTTGATAATTCACGAACCTGTTTATAAATTCGGTAAACCCCCAGGAAGAGTCCTCCCATGCAAATTTAATAATCACAAGTGATCTAATGATACATAACAAACCACTCTAGGTTGGGGTTTTTCCCAGTTTATTCCATCTGAACTTTGTTCCCTTGAGTGTCAGTTGTTCTTTCCGCTTTTTCAGGATTGTTTATTCTGTTGTAGATTCAAGAACCACTGGAGCAGGTTGTCGGAGAATGGAGGCATAATACACGAGTTATTTCGCCCGGAGGGCATCTTTTTAAATCTCACTTGAACATTTGAATTTTCAGAACCTAAGAAACGCTATTTTTTGGCATTTTGGAACCGATGCTTGCATTATTACAGATGCTGTCACTACCAAACTTAAAGGCAATTTTTTTGGTGACCACCCCCCCCTTTACATACCACATTTTTCGGCTGGCCTCCCTTTTGAAGCCATATTTTTGGCATGCTCTCCCCCCCCATAAAAATGCACGGTTCTTTAAGCCAAAAAAATATGCCCATTGGCTCTGCTACATACACCGTAGACACTCTTGAACCAGCCATGTTCAAATTTCATAATTCCATCTGAAGAAAAGGGTTTTTTTGCGATCATTTTTATTACTTCTATCCAAACGTTACACACAACTGATACTTTTTTTGGACACACGATGGAGACAGCTGAATATCCTATAACGGCAGTAAAACCTACGGTACACCAAACCTAGGCATGACTCCAATTCCTTTCAAGAAACTTCGCTTTTGCTGCCTTTAAACGAAGACCTTACATGTCCAACATTTTAGAGAACCTTGCTTCGAATGTTAGTGTTGAGACCAACTTCAATTACGTGATCATTAGATTAAGTATCCGATACAAAGCTAAATAAGATTCACGGAATTTGCTGGGAGAGTCTATATTTTGATTTATGTACTATCATTTTCTTTCAGATAAGGAGAAAATGTCCATCAACAAACTTTGTAACGAGACAATTGAAGAGCTCTGTAGTTCTTTGGAAAGAGTTCCTCCCACCATGGACTGGAAAGTGTTAATGAGGAAAGGTTTTCGTTTGGTTTACACTGAAGATGACATAGACATGATTGCAAAAGGGGAGCGTCCTGCGAAGGCTTTACTCGACGATCTTGATTGTCGAGAAAAAACGCTAGGAGATCTAGTAACTGCCTTGTGGCAAATTGGCCACAGAAAAGCAGTTTCCATAATCAAGAAAGGTATTTGTTTCTTAGTTTCATGATAGGTGCATGCATGTCATTTCGAGAAGGGTCGGGCTGTCTGGTGCATGGTCTGAAATAAGCTTTTCCAATCCCTTGCCAAATCCTGCTTTGGAGTGACCTGAGAAGATTAGGGTCGCATGATATTTGCTGTTTTTGGTTCTTCCCCCCCTGACTCCTCCCTTCCTCATCATTCCGCCACACGTATGAGTACTTCACTCCATGCACAGTATTTTCATCTCTTATATCGTCCTTAAAAATTTATAGCAGCCCGCATCTGCCTGGAGTGTAAGCCCTTGTCGTTAAGCCCGTGTTAGTTTCGTATATTTTGACAGATGCTGTTACCCCGAAAGTGGTCTTTATTGATTGAAAATGAGGCCTGAAAATAATGTTGTAAGCGGTGTAGAAAGATACAGTAGGGGCACTAGAAACGGCCGTAAATCAAAAGAGTACGCAGTACAGCTAGGGCCAAAAAAAAAAAACATTGACCAAATTTCACTCAGTTTCACCATTCGTACGATTGCAGATTTTCGTCGGCCAGCAGAATAAAGGTTATGGTAATGTTAGCTGACAATCGTCATTAAATACGAGTTTCATAGTCAACAGAATTTAATTCTCGGAAGTAAAGATCCGCATGTGTCATATTAGTTATTTTTCGTGCAAACGATCGCGAAGCAAAATATTTTTACTACATCAACAGTGGATCCATCCGTCTTCTGTCCTCGCATTTTTAACTACTGAAAAAGGGCGCCTCGTAGAGGCGATATTAAACACCTTAAGGCCTTTTCATGTCTTTACGCAGGAGCGAAGGAGAATGGGATTGACATACGGGGCTTTGATAGTGGCCAGCCTCCTTCTCGATCTGTCATTCGTCAGCCACAAGAGGTATTTTTGTTAACTTACCAAAATAACGAAAGCATACAATCTCGACTCGGTAATGTTAATTATTAAGTGGGTTTGTCTGACCACAGGATTGCTTATTCTTAATTACAATAACCTGGCTATAGTTAAACTATTAATATTACGTGTTTCAAAAACTGAATAAATGAATGTTTTTTTGAAATAACAATTGCTCTCCTTGACAAGCGTAGTGAGCCAAAGGATGGACTTTTACCCTTTCACTCCTAAAGTGGCCAAAGCGAAAAATTCACCAAAAATTCCAAATTTCGTTTCGTAAAATCCCATGAAATAAATAGTCCCATGCAAAAGGTCTGCCAAAGAGGTTTCATTTGAATGGTAACACCGTAGGATTTTGTCGACAGATTAAAAAGTTAGTGTGACAAATCATCTCACCATAACTTGGTCTAGGAGTGATAGGGTTAATGTGTGTACATGTACTGTATTTGAGGCTAGCTGGGCAATCCTTACAACTGAATTAGATATTACAGTTCACACTATGTGGTTACAGTCAAAACAAGGAACGTGTTCCTGTGGAGAATGAAAAAATAAGACTGAACTAATATAATTACACTCTTCATAATTGGTTGATGAATTACTATGTGTAATTAGTTGAATTAACGCGGGTATTTCAAGCGAACAATTTTCCCCCTTGACTTCTTCGCTTAGCCAAAGTATTCAAGAAGAATGGTCATCAATACTTCTAACTCTTATTTTATCTTATTTTATATCTGCTGTATTCATGGCTTAATTCTACATGTAGTTTAGCTTGTGTTGTATAACATATCATATCTCACTCTCTGATGTCTTCACAAGATGGCGATGCGGGTCAAATGTTTCGGCTTGTTCCCGTACTGGGAACAAGGCTAAACATTTGACCTTTGTCTGCCAATATACTCTATGAATCAATTAAGAGAGAAGATGGGTTACACTGGCAATGCACTAGTTTTTAGTCTAATTCAGTATCTTGCTTGCAGTCCGCTAATCGTCATAGGTACATAGCTACTGTACTTTTCAGTTAGAATCAAATAATGGTGGAGTGAATAGAATCGAGACAGAGTTACACGTCTCATTTTGAAAAGTAATGATTACGTTTACGAAAGTTTTTGTTTTACTGTCATATCATTGTGTGTTTGCCGTAGTGTCTTTTCAAGCTGACGTGCTATTGTGAGAACCATTGTGAGATTACATCAGTTTAGTTTTATCATGTTAAGTAGAAAATCATCGTAATTCTATGTAGTTATAATACTGCAATTGTGTGTAACGAACATTTGTATGAGAAAGCCGAAATGTTGAATGACATTTAAGACTTGTAATGAAATGCACATATAAATTGCACTACAGTAGCATCGTAGAATATAACTTGTATATTTACATTGTATATTGTCAGTATACAGTAACTCACTTGTGGTTGCCATTTGGGACTGAACGTTCTTAAACTTGGTAGTGCTAGTAGTTCTGACGCTTGGAAATCTGTTGATTTTCACCATGTTATGGATTTGGTTCCGGGATTTAACTGTATACCTCGTTAATGATCCTTACACGGTTTTCTTTTTCTGTCCAAAACAGAACACATGTATCGAACACATGTATCCTTCTTCCCGCTGCACTCCGTGGCTACAGCACGGGGAACAAGCTGAAACATTGCCATTTCCGGTCCAGGAATCAGCATCAACTGGTCAATGGCCTCCTCGTGATCTGCAACTTGATGCAAATAGTTTCCAGACTGTTTGCAAACAATTAATCGGAGGAATTTGAAGGACAATCACGATTTTGGAATTAATAATTACTTTAGCATTAACATTTTGACAAACTGCATCGAATATACAGCGGAAACCCGATAAAACAAAGTGTCACGGGAATGAAAAAATGTAGTTTGATGTAACCCCGGGTATAACGGGGGTTCGTTAGATCGGGTTTCCTTTCCATACATTTTACTATTATTAATAAATGGGCTGAAGAATATGGTTCGTTTAGTTATAGTAGAGTCTTCGTTACATAGGGGTTCTTTATATCAGGGCTCCACTTATCAATATCATAATTTTGTAGAAACAATAAGAGGGTATCAACATTTTAGGTCAGTTATGAAAAGTGCAAGCCGTCAGTCCTTGGATGTGTGGGCTATCTAAAACGTGTCATTCCAGTCACATAACGCAAGCCGGGAGCATGGAGCCTGAACTCCCGGGAGGGGGGGGGGGTGGGCTACTCAATAAAGTTTTGTACGGGGAGGCTCCGCCTGGAGGATCAAACCCTTAACCTTTAATATACTAATTTTTACCGAAATGGTACCCCTTTCCTATACCTAGAGCAAAATTGCACCCCTTTCTTATACCTCAAGGATAAGCCAAAACAATAGAATTATCTGGAATAGCCACGTTTTTCCCAGGTTTTCAGTCGTTCTGATTCAGTTGCGTAGTTATTTCTGCCAAAATGTGGCACCCTTTGAAATATTTCGCTTTAGCCACCATTTCTTTCACTTTGCAGCTGATTTTGTGACCCTTTCGGGCGGAGCCTCCCCGTATAATCCCACTAGAGGGAGTACCCTCCCTCCCCCCCTCGGGCCTGAACTGAAGGAACTTTGGAGCAAAATTTTATAATTAGCAATTTCTGACCGCAGCTTTGCTAATAGTCGTCATAGTTAGATACTTAGATACTTAGCCAGTAAGTATTCCCTGTTGTAGTTTATGCCAAGACGGGGTTGAATAAACACTGAAGTTCTGTCATTGAGTGACTATGGCCCGTAGCTAAAGGTATCATAACGCAGTTGGATGATTGGTATAGCGTTTGAGATGGCCAAATGGCCAACAGGCTGATATTAAGCATAGGAACAAAGTTATTTCAATAAAATTGTTATTACGGTATTGTTACTCTTAGATAAATACGTGGCTTGTGTTGTAACACTGACAATTGTTTTTTTTTAATTTAAAATAAAGATGATAAATCGTAAAGTTAATGAAGTAGACAGGATTGAAAAGTGTAAGAAAATTGGAGCTGTAGTGGTTGTTACAGAAAATATTACATGCTGTCCTGATAAAACAGAATGGCCTGGCATTTATCTCATGTTTGGTCTTTGCGACTAGTCTTGCTAAATGCATTACCTACAGTACAGACTACAATGAATGAATCACTCTGGAAAGCTGGGTTACTAGCTTAGAGAAACACCACTGAGCCGATGCCAAAACCTACCGGAACCTTGCGAACGACTTATTGACGACACCATCAAGACCGTGCAAACAACAGACGAACCGACTAATTTTCCTAGCACAGACCAACGGATATTTTACCGTCAAAAGTCGGACCGAAAAGCACCAATCACGTTTTACAGACTTTATAGGTAATAACCGTCACGGTTTAACTGACAGACGACCAGTGACTTGAAACATCTACTGACGATTCACAATTCACTTGACTCTGATGATGACTTCCGCTCAGGTTGTCAAAACGTCAGTCAATGTCACCACAGACAGTCTTTCCAAGGACTACACTCACCCAAACGATCATACTTCACGGACTTATAAAGTGGCTTTATTTAATAAACTTTCCCATTGAAACAGTGATCATGACAGAGTGTGAATCTTTGTCTCCATATAAAATGACATCTTCCCTGGGCCGGCCGTGGATATTCTTGGATCAAGCGTTACATATGAATATATCATCAGAGTGGTTTTTTGCTCGTAATGGGGGCCTTAACAAAGGGAACTCCAAGGAAAACTCTCTTAAAAATCGAATTTTCGTGCTTTTAAAGTACTTCACGATCAGTTTTAAGTGCCAGTTTTTAAGTGGCCCAACTTTCCAGGAACTGAATCCGTAGTTCTCCGCTTCACGTAAGAGAGGAAAATTCACCGTCGTTTATTCACGTATCCACTTCACGTTGTTGCTATGCGAACAACGGGAAAAAAGCAAACTTGTGCAAGATTTGTGCTAAGCCATTGGGGTCATTAAGCCCATTGTTTTGTGAAGTTCCCGTTTCCCTCACTGTCGCGGATGGTTAAGGTCCCTAAATGAGATAGGAAACCGTCGAATGACTGGACTGAACAAGTCTTTTTGCTCACAATTTCCTTTTTCTCAAAATTTTTGTTAAGTTAAGGACGGTGCCTCCTAATACAGATGTATTTTTGCAAAGGTTATGACTATGGGGGAAAAGTAGATCTTAGCAAGGGTTATTGGAATCTAAAAAGAAAAATGTGGGTTACCACGCATTTTTCAGAGACAACTAAGCAACCATAATTCCGAAAAAAGCGTGTATGGCAATTTCTTTCCAAATTTAAGCTCAATTATTATATAGACAAGAGAGGCTTTAGTGGAAAATAGACCACTCGTAAAGTTCATATGAAACTACATCCGGGCCTCGAGTGGCGTATTTTCCGGCCATATCCTCACTAGTGAGGATATCGATGACGTCACTGATTTCCCACTCTTACACTGTTATTCAAAAATACTATTGTCTATTTAATAAAAAGAAAATTACACGGTGGCTTGAAGATATGAATTTTAATTTCTCGTGGTAGGAAACAATATTTTACGCGAGTTCGTAAAATATTGTTTTTACCACTCGAAAATAAAATTCATGTCTTCGCGCCGCCGTGTAATATCCTCTATTTATCTCTGAAAAATACGCCGTTACCTCCAATTTTCTTTTTGGATTCTGATAGCCCTTGCTAAGATCTGCTTTTTCCACTTAGTCATAAGCCGTGGGCAAATTCCTTAAGGCCCAGTTCAGACGCCGTACCTCTCATGTGCCGTACCAAATACATTTTCGCTCCTAGGTCGTATTAAGCGGCAAGCTTTGCTGTTCCCTGAGATTTTGGCTGGCCTAATTGAAATCTGCCGAAAAAAACTCATTTGGACACCGTACAACTGCCAAAAAACTACGTACTACTTGGTACGGCACATGAGAGGTACGGCGTCTGAACTGGGCCTGAGAAACCCGAAAATCCCGAGATGCGCAGAACGTGTGGGCAGTAACAAAAAGAGGCACCGTCCTCAAGAAAGATGGAATATTCAATTTGTCACGAGCGTGGGACAAAGAAAAAATCTGAGTCCCCGATGGGAATCGAATCCATGACCCTCGGGCGCTCTAACCACTGAGATACTGGGAGACTCGTAGCTAGCGAACGAGCAGCCAACTCCATCCTAGTCTGGCCCAGTTCATCTCCAGCACTCTGGAGCAGTGACAATACCTTTGGAGGTGAGATAAATGTTTTGGTCGAGAAAACTGTGATGAGATTACGGTTACCAATGCTGGAACAAACAAAATGCAAACGGCCTAGTTCACCGAAAAGGTAGATGTTTACGAAGTTGCTAATGAAAGAAAGAAAAAATAATTCTTCTCTTTGACTAGAACTTTAGAACGCTATTTACATTCAATTAAAATACTTACGTTGCACATTAGCTTGTATTAAAGTAAGGCTGTAATTATTGTTGCATACGTATGTCCCTTGAATACAAATTCGTAACGGCCACCAGAAACTTATACGAGCTTTACTGAATCAGCCTGAAACGATTACGGCACCAGTTGCACATTCCGGTGGGGTATCTTGGTCGTCGCCATCTAAAAATGTTAGTTGTGACATTTTATTCGCTGACTAATACTGGAAGGACTTCAATCAAGAGAGGATAAAGGGGTAGGAGAGTTCACCCCCAATATAGTAGGGCTTGGCATTGTGCTAGCATAATTTTTGACATAGTTGGAGCAATCGAACAAAATTTTTCAAAAAAGCACTGCTTGAGCACAATTAAAAGATTTTTGCACTTTTTAAAGCATTTAAGCTAAAAACAATTTCATTCTTGCTTTTTAATGCTTTAGAATAATGGCAATTTACTTATTCAGTAGATTTGGGAGCTACCGGAAGTATTTTGCTCGCCCACTTGCCTAGTTACTAGACCACTCTCCTCTCTTTCCGTACGCATGGTCAATATAAACTGCCAGACGAAACCAATATGGCGTCAGGCAGCATCGATCTAGAGTCAGGTTATGTACACCAAAATGTTGTCATTTTACGAGCATAATTTTGGAATCTAGTAGCATAGATTGGGAACTTTAATATAATTTTTGGCATAATTCGACAAAATTAGGAGCAGTGCTAGCAGCATAATAAGGTCATTTATACGAGTAAATAAGACGCGACCTACATAAGACGCGAAGTTACCGTACAAACGGTATAAAAAATGCCGTTCGTGACTTACACAAGACAAGTCGCGACTTGTGTAAGACAAGGGTTGGAGGGCTAGGCTTGCATAAGCTGCGGCTTATGCAAGATGCGAAGATGTTCGTATAAATGGCATCGCGGCTTGTTTGTGGCTTATTTAAGAAGGGGACACGTACTAGGCATGCGTATATTTTCCCGCCTTTTGTGCTGAGGAAAAGATGCGACCTCTGAAAACGAGAATGCGAGCAGGACGAGCAGGACCCGGTCAGGATCTCATCCCAAAGCTGCCGTCTTTTGCAAGTTGGGAAGGTAGCAGAATTTCTTTTTAGTACATGATTTTAACATAGGGGATTCTTTTTTAGATTTTGACAAAGACGAAATTTCTTTCTACATCTGAAAGCGGGTAAATTTTCGATAGTGGAGCAGTTTGTCGACTTCTGCTGGATTTCGCAGACTTCATGCATAATTTTTGGCATAATTGGAGCAATTGGTAAAGAGGCAGACAATTTTCATGTTTTATTGTCAGATGCAAATATAAAACTGAATTGATTCTACAGAGCAAGATAGGATAGATAGTTTGAAGATTAGGATGGAGGATGGAAGTGGATTGCAATTCGTTAAATTTGATTTCGTGACAGGCCGTCCAGAAATCAAACTTGCCATTCCCGGGTATCCAATCTTTCAAGTTTATATTTCCATTCTTTCATCACTTTTGGCGATTTTTTTCCTTCTAGCTTGCTGTAAGTTCCTGGCCATACTTGACAAAACTGTCTCTTTTGATTGCTATTTGTCAAGCGCCAGGGGCACCCAACGGTTCGTTTCGGCGAATATCTGTCGGGAAGGCGTAAAATCGCCTCAGATTTTCGGATTTAATTGCACTGAAAGCTAAACATCACGTCGGACTTTCGCAACAAGAGGAGTTGTTAGTTCCTATTGTTTTCGGAGGGACAAATATGTTCAGAGTGCAAAATAAGGTCAGCTAGCATTTTCGGAGAGCCATCAGCAGCTTGGAAATTTGGCGTATTAGATTTCTGCGGCCGAAATTTTCAGCTAAAAACGCCAAACAGATCAATCTGTTTTAGCTTACACAAATATGCTTTTAGAAAGCTCGGAAACAATCTAAGAAAGCAGAAAATGATATTTCAAGTATTTTGCTGAAATTTTCTCGTTCGGTGCCCCTGAAGAACTTTTGTCGTGTTTGAATTCTTGGCAATTCTCTTTCGTTCGATCCTGGCTTAATAGGTAAACCACGGACACATTCTTGAACTCCTGTGTTAATTGTTGAAACCGAGGACGCACTGCTTTCCGGTCCATAGACGAACTTCATGTTCGTCGTCGCACCATCTGCTCCTAGATTTCCCACCTAAAACCTTTTCAGTTCCTTTTCGTGGTTTCATTCCGTTCTCCATAGCCTTACATCGCCTTCCCAGATTATTTCATTGCCAACACCCTCAAACGATTGATGGCAGCGGCAATCTCCAGGAGCCTAGGACGAGAGTAGGAGCCGAGTAGGATTCTAGGACTGAGTACATCCAAACCTTTGGTATCAAAGTCTTGTTCAACCCTTCACAAAGTAAAACAACAAATTAGTGCGTTTCACCGTGAAAGAAATGAAAAGGGATGAGTTTAAAGTCACTGGGGAATTTTTAAAGGAACAATACTCACTTTTGTAGGACTTCCAGAAGTGATCTTTTACCATCCATATAATTATTCCGTGCGTACAACATGGTGTCTGCTATGACCCTGAACAAACGTGAAGGATTAAATACTATATTTAAGAAATAAAAAACATTTCTGTCTGTAGAATTATAAAAAAAAACACCTCGAATAGAATTTTGGGGAATACAAGAACCTGTTACTGATGGAATGCGATTGTTTTCACAGCTGCATCACTGATACTTTTTTAAACCTCTATACGTGTTTGTCTTTATAAAGAGAAACACAAAATGTTTCTTATTTCCATTTCTATGGAGTGAATTCCAATTCCTACCTAGTTTGACTGTATTCTCCGAGCTGCTCAATGTATGACAGATCGATGTCCTCGCGACCAAACTGAACCTGGAATCCAAACTGAGTCTTGCCCGTCACTTTCACCTGCGAATCAAAATTTGTTAGGACACATCAGAGAATTTCCAGGCTCTATAGAGTAGTGTCTTCGCTAAGGTTCCACCTCCAGATCTCAACAACAACGCCATAACATTGTTAATTCAACAGTTGAGGACAGTGCCTCCTAATTCAGGGGTATTTTTGCACAGGTCATGACTATGACTATCTCTGAAAAATGCCTGGTTACCCACAAGTTTCTTATTCGATTCCAACTGCCCTGACTAAGATCCACTTTTCCCTCATAGTCATAAACCACGCAAAAATACCTTTGTATTAGTGGGCCCCGTCCTTAAAAAAAACCCGAGTTTCTCAGACCACCCCGAGATGCGCAGAACGTATGCGCAGTAACAAAAGGAGGGACCGTCCTTAAACGCATTTGGCCACCCCGTTGAATGATGTTGATTCACCTTTTCTTTTGTTCCAAGGTGTGAACAACAACGTTGATTGCGTTTAGCCTCCTCGTTTAATATCGAACAACAAAGTTGTATTCAACAACGCTGGACGATGCTCCATCCGTTTGATCGAGCCCTTGTACAGAAAATTGTAATTTCCCTGTAAAAGTCAACCCAAAATTCCCTGGCTTTTTTCTTAGCGACGAAGGAAATGTTGCCGTTGCTAACTCTAGAAGTCAATAACAAGGCTAATAAACCTTTTCTCTGTCACCCATGGATGCGTCAAAACTCTCAGCTATGGGGATACGTGGTGTTGGCATCACAAAAGGGATTCGGGGCTGTGGATTGGTCTCTGCATGTTCCAAAGCGATGGCCTGAAAGAAAAATAAACAAAACAAAAACTAAAGCGAATGATGTTGCTCATTTTTTCTTGGAATCGTAAAAATGAAATCTGGTGAAATAACCAATCCTCAAAACGAAACTCCTGCAAAAATTTCGTGCTACTCAGTATCAGAGAGATACTGACCTTCGCTTTATCCGTGACGTCATGTGCTAAGTAGCAGTCCATCATGATCACGTGATCAGCTACCTTCAATGCAGAGCAGATTGTTGAGGAACAATTTTGGAGTAATATTTTAGTACTGCGGGAATGATTAAGACAAATTTTGAACATTCATAAGCTAAGTGAGGGAGAGAAGGGAGAATAGAGAGAAGTGATGAAGAAGAGGGAGGAAGGAAGGAAGAAAATGGAGAGGAGGGTGGGAGGAAGGGAGGAAGGGAGGGAGGAAGGAAGGAAGGAAGGAAGGAAGGAAGGAAGGAAGGAAGGAAGGAAGGAAGGAAGGAAGGAAGGAAGGAAGGAAGGAAGGAAGGAAGGAAGGAAGGAAGGAAGGAAGAGGGAAGTAGTCTTGTGTGTTGCTAACTGACTGGCCAGTGTATTATTGACTTGCTTACCTGGAAATAATCCCCTGAACCACCGATCACAAGAATCGAAGAAACGCCAAAGTCTTCATACAAACTGCGAACCTGACAAATAAACGCACAACCACTGTAAACTTAAAGTAAACATATTTAACTGTTATCCCTTCATCCCAAAAAAGTATTCAGAACATTAAAGAGTCACACATCGGATCTTACACCTGTAAAGCGACTAATTCACTGACAACAATTGAAGCTAAAGTTTGCAAGATCAGTTGCTGTGTGCTGCTCACTAGTTCGTTATTAAAAAAATTGCCAGATTCGGCATCTTCAATGGATTGAGTTTTCTGCTGGAGCTCGCCTTGCTCCCGGGGTCCTTCTTCGGATCCTTTGGATTTACTCCGTCTTAGGCTATGTTTACACGGGATCGGTTCCAAACGGATCCAAATGGATCCGGTCCGATTTTCGGGCCGGATAGGCCTTCTGTTTATGCGGGACCATTCTGGAACCGGTCCGGAACGGATCCAAACAGATCCAAAACTGGGCCTGCTGTTTTGCAGGTCCAGTTTTGGATCAGGCCCAGACAGGTTCCAAACGGTTCCATGCAAACACCTGGATCGGTTCCAAACGGTTCCACGTAAACACCTGGATCAGTTCCGAGCGATTCCACGTAAACAGAAGCCGATCCGGTCCGGTTCGGTTCGGAACGGCTTCGGTCCGGTCTTGTGTAAACGCAGCCTTAAAACAAAATTTCAGGAATCTTCTTCGATCTGGATCAAGAGAACTAGCACAAGGACCATCAGTGAGTGATCTGGCCATCCTCTACCTCCTTACCTTGGATATGAATGGTGTAATTGGCTCCTTTTCAGTGGCTACCAGTTGCTGCATACGGGAATCACGAATCATGAAATTGGTAGCGCTGGTATCCTGAATAAGAAAACCAAACACTTATTTCCGAGCATTCCGTTCAGATATAGTATTCACTACGTCTTAACAATAACTTCACGTTTACAGCCTGAAGTTTGTCAGAAAACATTGTAAGAAATAATAATGCCAAACCGAAATTCGAGCCGACAAAACTGGTTGGTACCAGTCACTGTCAACGTTAATCCTTACTTTAAGTTTTGCCTTTTAAAGCGGCATTTCAAAAATTACACAATTTTGGCGGGAAATGTGAACGCGCTACGCCTTTTACCGCTGTGAGGCTGTTACCTCATCAATCAGCAAACACTTGGCCCCAGTTTCCAAGGCTTCTATTATATTGGCGGCCTGTGAAGTTGAGCCGCTAGCGTCCTGGGTACTAAACCTGCTTGTGTCTCGGCCAAAGGGCAAGTTATTTATGAATGGACGGATGTCCACCTTCTCTATACTTCTTCCTAGTATTCAAAAGTGACACAGTTTAGTCAATAGCAATAAAAAATTAACGAAAGCGTGAAGAAAGCAAAACTCAGGGAAACCACCGCTCTTTCGAACCAGTTCCTATCTCTAATTTAACAATAGAATTCTTCTGTCGAAGGCACTATCGTGTAGAGTGATAGGTTGCCCGAGGAAATTTGATGTTCACAACAAATATTAGCCCGAGAACGTAGTTCGAGGGCTTATATGAAGTTTGAACATCAAATTTCCGAGGGAACGTTATCAGACATAGGGCCTCAGACAGAAGGACTCGATTGTTTTTATTGTACAACGCTAAATTTTGAGCGAAAATTGCCAACAACGGCACTATGCGCTGATAGGTGCCCGCTGAAGAGAGAAACTACGCGTCACGTGATCGATTTCGACCAATGGGAGCACGCCAAAAATTAGCGTTGTACTATAATTAGTATAGACTATGCGGCAAGGAAAATATCCACCACAGGCCACCCACTGAGTATCTTCGATTTCCGTACTATTTTCAGTCTTCTCGCCCTCAAGGGGAGCTAAAAGAGGGAGACTGGGAGCGAGGTTGCAAGGAAGAAGAAAAGACAGTCGAGCAAGCGTGTACAGATTTGCGGGGCCGACCATTTTTCGCAAACTTGCGTCTTTGTCTAGCGTTGAGACTGAGAAAAGAAGAACCCTTGACACTCTAGAAGAAAACTGGACACCTGAAAGTTGTCATTCTGATTCTAATTACTGTGGCACTAACCGTCTTCAGCTCGTATTGAGAAAGCTGTGGGATCAGTACAAACAAACTCGCGTCCGTCACCAGGGATGTGATTATACACTCCGACCTGAATGGCGTTCAGGAGCGTGGACTTGCCATGAAAACCACCGCCCACAATCAGAGTGACACCTTTAGGAATCCCCATGCCCGTCACTCTGCAAAGCAGACAAGATGATGGTTAAACAAAGTAAGATACCAAAACTGCGACACTGAAAATCCAAGCCACTGAAGAAAATTCAGTGGCTTAGGTAGGACTCGAACCTACGACCTTCGGGTTACCAGACCACTGTTCTATCATCTACAAAGCCACGATGGGAACAGCGCGTGGATGAATCCCATTTGAGCTTACATGTGCACAAGAAATACCTGCGACAAACATGCGTAGAATGTACTTTAATCAAGGAACAAATGAAAAAGGATAACACTTTTTCAATTCTATATCAGAATCATCCTCAAGCAATATCAAATAAATGATAAATTGCAACACTGAAAATCCAACAAGGTACTTCGATTCGCTCCATGTTATAGAAAACCTCCGTATCGATTTTTTTTTTCTGATGGTGACGTTTAGTACCAGGCGTATTGCGTTAATTAGCGTTGTTTGAACATGTATTACTTACTTTCCCGCGTGCGGCAAATCGAACTCCACTCTCATGCTATCAGGACTTCTAAAGAGTGTAACACTCGATTTGTCCATGGGTCGGTCATCTGCTCCGCTAACGCGCGGCAGTACAGCATCATCTCTGACAAATGCCACAAGATTAGCAGCAGACAGCTGAGAACGGAGATACTCCTGATCTTCAACGCACTCTATGTGCTTCTGTAATGCAGCTTTATCTTGGCTGTTGTATGGTACTGCCTAAATAAAAACAATTAATAATGCCAGGGTGAAAAGAGGAAACGAGGACGCTAGGAGATTTAGCCTGTTCCAGGCTCCAAGGTAACAGGAACCGCGAAATAAAACGGACGCGAAAACAAAACGCGTGAGGGTTGGGGATAGGCTCAGTCTCCAGTCGTGAGTGTCTGGATGCGCCCGCGATTCTCCTCGAATCGCGGGCGCATCGAGACACCCACGGCTGAAGACTGAGCTTAGGCTGGGGAGGGATAGGGCGCAAATTGAAATCTTTTCTTTACTTGAAAAAGAGAACTAAATGTAGTGTCCAAGGATAAGTTCTCTGACATTGCAGGTAATGTTGCATATGATTTTAGCTCTCCAAGAGTCTCCCAGTAGCTCATTGGTTAGAGTATCCGACGGGTGTGCATGCAAAAGGTCATGGGTTTACCCAGCTTTCCTTGTTTTCTCGTTTCACGTGACTCGTGCGTCGTTGTGCTTTCTTGACCTCCGTTTGCTTCAATCAAGCTAAAATTTACATCAAAGTTTTTCACCGTTTGACTGCCCAATACAATTTATCGCACGCTGCTCTCAATTTAGATGCGCGCATTTTTATGCCTGGTCTTCTAAATGGCTTTTCAAAATTTGCGTGTACTTGCTAGTCAACTAGTGTCCGTTATACCCAGCTACCGCTGTTCTTACGTACCTCTTTCTCACTCACTCTCGCGCGTACAACTCCAGACGTAACAAATTTCGCCAGAGCAGTGGGCCTTTTCTTCTCACAAAGATTTATCTTCGCAATTTCAGACAAAAACAAGGGTTCAAAGGTTTCAAATTATGCAAAATATGACCTTTTCCTTTCGCGTCTCTTGTGTCGCGTCTCTTGTGTCGCAAACTTGTGTCTGTATGCGTTATTTCTCCCCGACTTTCGCACACTTGTGCCGTTTTGTAGTGATTCAGGTTTCGATTATTTGGAGCCTTTTAGATCAGTGTGACGCTCTCTTACCTGTTCAATTACTTGCGGAAGATTTTCCGTGAGAATTCTTTTGCAGATATGTCCTTCAATTGAACGACCTCTCGCGGGGAGAGAAACAGTGAATCTGAGCTGTGGAAAATAATGTGTGCCCGATAATTAGTGCATAACAGAAGAACCAGCTCACGGCAAAAGAGACAGTAAAATAATGCTCAAAATAAAGATATTAAGAGCCACAGTCTGTAACTTTCGAGAATCCGCGGTCAGGAAGCGAAAATTCGAATTTTCTTTTTCTACACCAAAAAGACCCTTTTGGTGAACCTTTTTAAAAAACGATACCCAAAAGTTCCAGCGAGGCCTTATTTTGACAAAAACGGGCAAAGTTCGAAAAGCTGCCCAACCGCGGTCGAAGGCCGAGGTAAATTATGCAAATTAGCGTATTTTCAACTCGCCAGAACATGACAACAAAAGCTCGGACTAAATTCACTTTTTCACCATTTGTTATTTATCCCTTGGACTTCCTTTTAAACTATATTTCATTGCCATGTTAACAATTTTTGTTTGCTATTTACACGCTTAAAAAATAAAACATTCGCTCTTCAGTTGATTCATCAAATTTTACCTTATTTCGGAAGATCACAGCGCCGGGGGTATACGTATCTACAGGGGAAAAAAGGATTCTATCGAACGGGCAATTATTCTTCTTTATCATACTGAAATGGTTAGTTTGGCCCGTAAAAAGCAAGCGCGCTAGAGGCAAAAACGTAGAGCCCATTTAAAGGGGCATAGTCACAAGGATTTCGCAGATTTCTGGTCAAAACTGTGCTAAAATTATCGGTAGCTAACTTTATCCATGCCCAATTGTGTTTGAACATTTAAAGGAACGTATTAACTTAATTTCATTAAGAGAAAACAAACCATGACCATTAAATATCGATTTAATGTCAACACGCTGAAAGAATTTGAAAAGTTTAGCCTAATTTTTTCAAATGCAATCCATTTCCATCCGTGCCATCCGTAGCAACAGACGACAGAAAATAGTTTCAGTGAAGTGATATAGTCTTTGGTAACAAAACTAGACCATTATTTGTGGGCGTTCATTGATGTGAGGACACATTTTTGATTTTTAAAGTGAACTAAAATAGCGTGACCGTGCCCCTTTAAACACATTTCGTTTTCTCTGTTGTTCTCATATTACAAGCTGCATAACACTTTGAGACAAAAATCAATGATACGTTGGTCATTTTGGTCAATGCTCCCTATTTTATTTGTTTTTAAATTTTAACACTTTATATCTGTAGCAATAACTTGACTTGTTTAATCAAACTAGGATATTTTCAAATACGGGAACGTTCAGGCACTAAATAAATGAATGTGTACGGGGAAATTCGAACAAGAAGCTGTACAAACGTCGAAAAGAATTAGGTTTGTAATAGAAAACCGCCGAGTAGCCACTCGTCACTCACTCGTCGTAGCCCTCTCAGTCGTCTTTTTTGCGGTGATAACCTTGAAGTCTCCATCAGAGAACGTGCCATCAAACCATTTGTAACCACCATCTAGTCGAAAAACAATATTGACGTTACTGTAACTGCTACTATGCAAAGGAAACAACAAAATCAGCTATCAATCCTCTTACATAGGCAGCCACATAAATTCACTAATAATTAACTGAGTACAAGGAAATTCCAGAACTACAGCAATATGCACCAATGTATCCACAGTCTCATTGAAAATACGCTTATAAAGAATAGACACCCTAAAATTTTAAATTCCCTGACTTAATCCCTCCACATAGTTAATGAAACAATATGACTCACTGTTGTCAAACTCCACGAGTAACCACTCCTTACATCAGCCTCCACTTTTCCGGGAAGTGAAAAATGTATGAGACACGTAAAGGGGCACCATCTCCTATGATTAGCTTTCTTGGAACTTTGGTGGTGTCATATAATAAGTTTAACTGTTTCAATACGTTACTTAACTTTCCTACCTGTGTCCATTGCTTGCCACTTCCAACAGCGTAAGCCCTCCAGGCTAAGAGCTTTCCATCATCGAAACGGAAGTTATTCAATTTGCTTATCCCTGTGATTTTGGGTAGATCACATGCTGTAGAATCCTCTACGGAATCAGGGACGGCTACTCTAGTCCCTTCAATACCACCGTGTGAGAGTAGAGCATCTTGCATTAGCTGAGCAGTTGTGACGTCATTTCCTTCGTTAATGTACAACCGGACATGGCTTTTCGCGGTTGCTGTTAGCCTGTCTGCTGCTCCCTTTCCTCCTTGAGGGTCACTGAATTCAAGGCCTTCCACTCTAACTCCCGTGGACACTTCAATGGCAGGACACGCTAATACAGTGCTTGCTGAGGTGTGGTAGCACCCAGCGTTGTCTTGGCGTAGAAATACATGCAAGTCCTTATTCGATTGTTTATAACATTTCCAAAATAAATTTGGCTTTTTTTCGTACAGATATTTTTTTCTTAAAGTTACTGAATTCCATTTTAAGAGAAAGTAGGCTTTAAGTAGGATTTTGTCAGACAGATGTTTTGCAGGTGATTGCAAAACGCGCTCTGCATATGTGCATGTGTTGGGCGGTGAACGATGTTTAGATGATTGCACGCAGAATATTTGTGCGTGTTGCGTGTGATGTGATGAAATAACGAGTACCAGCCGCCATTTTACTTCACGCGCGTGGATTGCGCGTGCGTCCTCCATAGTTAGAACGAGCATCTTGGGCAACTTGGAGCTATTTGCTTGTGTGTAACTTGTATCTGCTGTACCATACCTGTGTTGCTTCTTTTTCGCTGCTTTCAGAGCTTTCTTTATCTAGGGGTGTTTCAGCGACAGGAGACAACTTGCTTGAACCAGCGGTTTTCAACAGTTCTTGCAAATGCTCTCTGCAGCGCTTGCATATTGCTAAATCCATGGGGTATAAAAAGTAAAAGGTGGATAAATATTAGCTGAAATAGTTCATTTACATGATTTTTTAATAGATATATTTGCTTGAACATTATCTAATAAAAACGGCTAAAATACCTTACACTGCCTATCACGTTTAAAATATGAGCCATTTAGTGTTGAAAAGATTACTTACGAGATCCAACAGGATAAAGTTCCCCGGCTTTATTAGGGACAAACGAAGATTCGTTACTGTTCATCCCACGGTCACCTTTCACTGTTGAAGATTTGTGTCCTGCCACTTCATCTGGAACACAACATCTCACTTTTCCACTCCTCCAACGAAGACCGTACTTCTCACGGTGGTGTGGGCAAATAGTCAGCGATAAGTGGGACATCTCTACTGAGAATATACCTGAAGGAGACGTAAAGAAGTGTGCAGTGCCGCCCATTTGTAAATGCATCTTCTAAATCCTCCAAAGACACAAAGAGGAGGTGCGAGTTCGCTTAAGGAAAACTTTACCTGCTCTCACCAATAACAGCGTCATTTCATCTCGAATTGCTTTATCCCCGCCGACTTTAAGTGATTTAAGATGAGAGTTAACGTCCTCTGTGCATTCTTTCAGGGTGACACATGCAAATCTTGTGGATTTCTGGAGCTTGATCCACATGGCGTAGTGCAGTTGAATAAGGACGAAAAGCTACAAGATGCCATATTAGCAAACTGACGTTGATGCTCGATAGTACAAGTATTGAGAAATGAAGCAATGAAGTTTCGAAACTGGCGCGATTTGTTTGCTTCTTTCATTAGCCGAGTAGACCGTGGATTTTTTTTTGCATTCGTGGGTTTGACTGACAAGAAGACGTATTTGTTTTGTTTTTGTTTGTTTTTTCTTTTTCAGGGTTTCTGCAAAAAGCTGCCATCGCTAGTTCGCATCACTTGCTTTTGATTTTTATTCTCTTCATTTTTATTATTGTTCTGGCCAAAAAAATCTTTCCTAGCGTTTAAACAATTTTTGTGAAAAATGTTCAGCTACTCGGGTAAGAAAAAGGTCATTGTTCACGCAAATATTGACATAGGATTTCCTGCACAAGTATATCACGTTTCATTTGTCACGCAATGTGACGTCTTGTTGCCACGATTTAACAGCATTTCTTGCACATGTTCCATCTTTGCTTTGCGAGGAAACCAATGTCTTCAGCAAATTTAGCACAAACATCCAGCCTTAAAACAGGTAAGTCAGCTTTTTACGATTTTTAGTCAAACTAATTAGGCTACAGAATTATGCGCCGATCAATTCGAAAGTTCAACATCCCCCCCCGGGCAACCCCCCGGGCATTTGAACTTTTGAAGATTGGCTTGTTCAAATTCCCTTCCCTCGGGGCAAAAGAGCGGTTCAAATGCCCCACCAATTAGCACTGAAATACCTCTCCTCAAAGACAAATTTCGTCTTCAATCAAACACTTTACACGGCTTTCAGAGAGAGATATGCCGTAATGACACCTTCAAACTTCTTTTAAGCCCCTTTTGAAAGAGTAATTTACTAACAAAGGCGAAATTCCTTCTTGTAAATCCATCAAACCCTGCAAAAACCGAAAAAACTCACGAGCGTTTTACGTCAGAACAAGAGATAAATTTGGTTCAAATTCCCCACCCTTTCAACGCAACGTTCAAATTCCCTCCTCCCCGGGCACGATGCACAGTCAAATGCCCGGGGTGTGCCCGGGGGGGGGGATGTTGAAGTTTCGAATTGATCGGCGCATTACATGAAGACAAATTACGGGCGAACGATACTGTATGCAAATGTCTCTATAGAATAGGACGAAACTGATAGCTGTAGACCAAATTGTTTTCTCAGAAAGTGACTTGAAGCTTATAATCAGGACTGTGTAATTCAAGCTAAATTAACACTGCACACTTCGACGTGTAAGAGTGCAAATACATCTCGCATTTACGTGCACAATTCGTTTTCGCTGCTTTCGCGTTCGAATACAGTTCATTTACTGTATTTACAGACGGTTTTACTGAAACCCGCCACGGCCAACAACACTGATTTTCATTTCAAAATTCCTCGAACGGACAGCGCCTGATTAAGATGTCAGCTTAAAATGTATAAAAAGTCGCTGAAATGGGAAATAAGCGAGTCACCGACGTTCAAACTATACCTTATAGAGCATTGTGAGCAAGGCGATCTTTTATGCCTCACACGCACGTGTAAGCAATTTGAATTGTTTATTCAGTACTTCACATTTTCCGTATTTGAAAATAATCTGGTTTCCCTGAGAAACAAAGTCAGGTTATTGCAACAATTGAAAAATGTAAATTAAACAAATAAAAATGGGATCGCTGACCAATACTGTTGTGCTTTGCTTCAAAACGAAGTGCCGCTTGTAAAATGAGAACAACTGAGAAAACGGCGAAATGTGTGAAAATGGGCTCTACGTTTTTACCTCTAGCGCGCTTGCTTTTTACGGGCCAAACTAACCATTTCAGTATGATAAAGAAGAATAATTGCCCGTTCGATAGAATCCCTTTTTGGCCTCTAGATACGTATACCCCTGGCGCTGTGATTTTTCGAAATAAGGTAAAATTTGATGAATCAACTGAAGAGCGAATGTCATACTTTTTAAGCGTGTGAATAGCAAACAAAAATTGGTAACATGGCAATGAAATATAGTTTAAAAGAAAATCCAAGGGATGACTAACAAATGGCGAAAAAGTGAATTTAGTCCGAGCTTTTGTTGTCATGTTCTGGCGAGTTGAAAATACGCTAATTTGCATAATTTACCTCGGCCTTCGACCGCGGTTGGGCAGCTTTTCGAACTTTGCCCGTTTTTGTCAAAATAAGGCCTCGCTGGAACTTTTGGGTATCATTTTTTAAAAAGGTTCACCAAAAGGGTCTTTTTGGTGTAGAAAAGGAAAATTCGAATTTTCGCTTCCTGACCGCGGATTCTCGAAAGTTACAGACTGTGGCTCTTAAAACATGTATAAATAAACAAACGCAACTCAAAGTGCTTGACTTCACAAAGTAATTCTTAATTTTAGTAGTACCTCGACACCAGTAGGTCTTATAAGACAAGACGTTCTTTCAAGAACATGCTGACATGGCCTGCGGTAAATTAACAGTCATATAAATATTAAAATGCGCTCACCGTTTGGGAAAAAAATTGATTACAAAGGTCAACTCCTCCCCTTAAAACATACAGGGAACGAAATAATTTCTTGAATCAAGAGACATTCATAGTCAACGCGACATTGGCCTCAAACGATAATTTACTGTCAAAAGTTTTCATGATCTAGCTTGCTAAAGAAATGTCTATTTGATATGTGCCTTACTCCCTTACGCCATCTCACTCTAAAACTCGTTGATTTTAAAGTAGTCTCATTTTATCTAAAACCACCAATAGAAACAAATCCCAATTTGTATTTTAAAATACTGAAAAACAAAATAGAACCATTGGAAAATAACAGCTCGAGGATAACACAATTTTAAATTTACTTACAGACTGAAAAGTTTGGGAGAGGGACTGAACTCAAATCGACACTAAGAGTAACAAACAAAACAGCTGAAGAGTTGGTTTCATCTATTAAACTGTACTATTACGTTTCAATATTCATGTTTCCTCCTTTCTTGCCATGCCATCCTTCACCGCCGCCACTCAGATGTCTGTCAAATCCTCCTTTTCGTACTAAACTGGAGAACTTTCTTGTTAGATAGTCACCAGTTGCTATCTGTTGGATACGTGAGCTGCAATTTAGAGAGAAACAAGCAGAAGGAAGTGATTTCTGGGTGTGTGGGAGTGTGTATGTGTAACACTCAGAACTTAAATTCCTTTGTCCATAATATTACAAGGCGTAAAACACTTGAACGACCTCACATGCTCTCTTCTATACCCACGCACCCATCTCGACAAGCCTTCCCTTGGGGGGGGGGGGGGAGGAAGGCACAGTTCTGTATATCTTACATATGTGTTTCTTTGGGGGGGGGAGGGCTGAAATTTCCCTTTCCTGTACCTGGCATTACTCTCTGGTTCAGCCCAAATATAACAACATCCACATTCTCCTCACTATTCTCCTTATATTTCTTATGTTACTAGTTAGGAGAATTTGAACAAAAATCAAGACATTTGATCATTGGTGATCATTTTCTTTATTCTCATGACCTGTATGTTTGATCAAGTGTAATACTGTAAGGAGAAATTAGATGCTTGTCAACATTGGGAATTAAAGGGTCAAGTCCAGTCTTTGGCTCTACCTTGTCGCAAAGTCTGGGTATTCTGCCTTTTCTTGATCCATTGTAACTCTGAGCAATGATGGTGGAGCAAACGGATCACTCTGAATCTTGTCTGCATGAAGTTTAAAACTGGGAAATGTCCAGCATCCTAAAACACATGAAACAGAAATCAAAATACTTATCATTTGAAATGAATATTAAGAACAGTGCCTCCCAATGGTTACATGACTATGGGGAAAAGTAGATCTTATCAAGGGTTATTGGAATCCAAAAAGAAAAATGTGGGTAACCATGCATTTCTTAGAGATAATTAAGCAACCATAATTCCAAAAAAGCGCTAAAATACAAAGAATGTATGGCAATTTCTTTTCAAATTTAAGTTCAATTATCTCTGAAAAATGCATGGTTACCCCCAATTTTCTTTTTAGATTCTGGTAGCCCTTGCTAAGATCTGCTTTTTCCACATAGTCATAAGCCACACAAAAATATTGTTGTGTTAGGGGGCAAATTCCTTAAGAAACTTGAATATCCCGAGATGCACAGAATGTATGCACAGTAACAAAAGGAGGCACTGTCCTTAAAGAGGCCTTAAAGTTTTAGTCTCCTGTGCAGCCTTCTTAAGGTCATCACACAATGCTCCTCCCCACAAATGGCTGCTTCAGTCTGAACCACATTCCTTTCCCTTTTAGTCTCATGTCGTCACTAAACTCTCCTCCTCCAGAGGCATAGTCATATTTGCATGGTTCTTGGCGTATCTTTCGGAATCAGGTCTCGTTTTTGCACCGCGCAAGAAGCGAATGTTTTGGGGCCGCACGCCTCTCCTCCCCACACGACCCTATGAATGGCTGCATAGGAGTCTAAAAGTTTTATTGTTTAGCTGAGGTTTGGAACTGACTGATCAGTAACACAGTAGACTGATCTAAATAGATGTGGCTGATGATCAAGTGGTATTCAAAGATAATTGATGCTGAGGCATCTAGTTTCAAGATGCCACTTTTAAAGAACAAGTCAAAATATTAATAGAAGTATAATAATATTAATAATAATGATGATGATGATGATGACGATGACGATGATGATGATGATGATGATGATGATGATGATGCTGATAAGATATTTATATACTTTCATATAAATGCCCCATACCAATGATATCATGGTAGGCCTTGTAGCCTTTTCCTTCTAAGCCAGCCAAAAGGTAGGCCAGGTCCTATAAATAAAATTAAAAAAGAAACACATTCAATTCTTTGTTGAACAAATTGTAACTGATCAACAAGAAAAGGTCAGCTTGGGAATTCCCAATCCTGGGAGAGCAATGTTAAGGCAGTTGCACTTGCCTTCCACCTATGTGACAGGGGTTCAATAGATGGTCTCATTCTCACTATTCAAATGATGATTTTGGCTCCCCTCACCCCCCTCGTTCTCACCTAAAGTCAGTTCAGAGTCGATACAAGGTCTTCTTGTGTGTTAATTGCTGAACTGATTTGGGAACATATTGGGCCAGTACAGGATTATCTACATTAGTTGTAAGTGTCACCCACGGCACGGTAAGTCCAATTCGTTTGAATGAACTAAGTCTGTGGGCTTCTGAATACATCTCACTGAATCAATTATACCACAGCGGCAAAAATGGTACTATGCTCCATTGTTTGTCAAAAACTTCACTTCAACTCTCTGTCTGGGTGTAATGGCAAAGTGCCTAAGGACAGTCTCAGCAGAGAACTCTCTCTTAGAGAGGCTTTACAAACACACAAACATCACCATACCATGGCCCTTAAATTAACAAAGACCATTACATGCTCACTATTGGGTCAATTTGTATTAAATCTAGCCACCAGAAAAGTTCTTGGAGAGACTTGCCAATGGATACAAACAATCATGTAATGATTGCCCCCCCCCTTCCCACCCATATTATTAAACATGATTAACCACCCCTCATATTTTTGCAACTTACTCCACCCTTAAAATCAAGTAAACTTTTCACACACACACACACAAAAAAAAATGTACACTGAGAACTGCAAATTAATTTATAGTTTGGGAGTATACTCAACATATAAATATATTTGGGAATAATAAAATATTTTAAAGGTTTTTTCTTGTTTTCTTTTGGACACTTTTCAATCAACAAAATTTTTCAGTTGGTAGTTTAATATGAAGTGAACAGTGAAGTCCCATGATGAGAATTATACTTTGCTCCATAAGAGTAATGCACCAAGTTCCTGGTGTCATGGTCTGGTCTCTATCTTTATATACATGTTCATAAGCTTAAGATTCTCCCATCAGCATGCCAAGAACATGTGCAATAAACTACTATCTGCACCAAATTTGTAGATAACAGCAGAAATTACCTCCCAAATATAGAATTTGCCTTACATTAGAAACCTATAAGCTTGAGTCCAAAAATAGTCCATCAAAACTGAAATTTCTTACTCCAGATTCCCTTAAGCCACCAACAGGTCCTCTGTCATAACCAGAGTCTGGTCTTCCATCCCTGTTTCCGTCTTGATGATGATAGCCACCCCTTCCTCTTCCTCTAGATCCTCTGCACAATTTACAGTAAAAAGGACTTATCTCCTTGTATTATAATTTAAGTTCTATGAGATTTAATAATGCTTTAATTATTATTGCCAAGTATCAAGATTATTCAAATAGGCTGTTGGACATTGCTTCATTCACCTAGTTGTAAAAATTCAATTCGGATAATTAGCATGTTCAGAATCACACAAAATACTACCAGCATATCTTTTGTTTATGCCTTTGCTTATATTAATACCCCACCCAAAAGACCACAGGCCATCCAAGTTCAATCACTCCACAGGCATCCCAAGTTCAAAATTTTTCAAGGATACTCGATTCATATAAATGCCTTACCTTGCACCGAAGGTTTATTACAAACTTTCGTGGTTTCAGTGAGTTAACTATAGATCAAAACTGAGAACTTAACCTAAGTGTATATCAGCTGGAACAGCTGAATCCAAACAGATGTTTGTGGCTAATGGGCTTCACCAAGAAACGTTACACTGTTCTGACGAAATTATATTTTTTTCGAAATTAAAAAAAAATTATTTGAAGAGGAAAAGTATGCCAGCATGATGCTTGCACACTGTCTGATATTTGCTTACAAAACTGTGCCTGTGTGCTGCATGAGTATTAAAACTCCCTCAAACTGATATTTAATTTAGGACCACGTGCCTTTCAGATTTATAAAGGCTCTAAATTTCAAAACTTCCGTTATTATTTTCTCCTAGATCGCTTTTACTGCAAACCTAAATGTATAAATCTACTCCTGTAAGCTTTTCATAACAATTAAACCAGTTTACCCTCTTCCTCCATACAGATTCTTGTAGTAAGCCCCTCTACCCGACATATTCCGGCAGAAGATACGCAACATGATTGTTACACAACGTACGTGCGTATTGATAGAATTGCGTGACCGCTGATCAATAGACCCTCAATTTCGCGGAGAATTTTATGTTTCCTTCTGCGAGAGTTTTTAAGAGGTGGGATGAAAATTAGACTCACCAAAGTACAAACAGACGGAAATTTGACTTGAGACATCTATGTACAGATTTTTATTTCTTTCTTCGAGTCAGAATAACCTGTCGGGGCACCCAACGAGAAAATTTTTAGCAAAATACACGAAACATCATTTTCTGTTTTCTTAGATTGTTTCAGAGCTTTTAAAGGCATATTTGTTTAAGCTCACCCAGATTGATCTGTTCGGATTTTTTTTATCTGAAAGCTTAGGCCGCAGAAAATTTTAATAAGCAGAATCCTATCCGCCGAATTTCCTAGCTGCTGATGGCTCTCCGAAAATGCTAGCTGACCTTATTTTGCACTCTAAACGACATATTTGTCCCTCCGAAAACAATAGGAACTAGTAAATACTCTTGTTACGAAAGTCCGACGTGATGTTTCGCCGAAGAAATCTCTAGCTTTCCCTGCAATTAAATCCGAAAATCTCAGGCGATTTTAGGCCTTCCGAACAGATGTTCCCCCAAACGAACCGTTGGGGTGCCCCTGACCCGTGCCAGTTTTGTTATGATGAGTTTTCTGATGGTGGATGTGGCACAATCTTCATCGAAGGACTGACTTATAGAGCTCAATTCAATTCTCACTCATATAATGTTTTAGAATGGCTGACAAATATTCAGATTTCTTTGGAGAAGTTCATCAGCTAAAAAAGTTTCATTTTTGTAATGACTGAGAACAAAATTCCGCTCGTTTCTCATTCATCAGCTAACCCCCATTCATCGGCTGTCACTTTATAAACCCGGAGATCCTCCCAAAACAACTGGTAACTGCCATGGAAAAGAAACTATTACTCAAACTGTAGCCATCCAGTGGCTCTATTTATTTTTAATATTGACAACTATATCAGGTAATATTTTTCTTGCCCTCTTCCTACATTTGCAGAGATTTTGATACTTTAAACGACTTACAAGTTCACGTACAAGAAAAACAAAAGTAAGAATTTTCAGGTATGTAGTTTACAACGTCCATTTTCTAGGTTTTCTTCTTGTTTTGTCTTCATGTAATTAATTGTTTTGCATCTTTTATGTGATTATTTCTTGATATTGACACCAAACAGCTCATTCGATGAACACCAAAAGGTTTCTACCATAAAAAGTAGCAACACACGACTAAATAGTATCACAATAGCCATGGAATATAATAGAGTTGGCCTTCTCTTGTGAATTGGACCTCGTCGTCTGAGATTTTTTTTACCTCTTTCTTTGTGGTTTTAGTTGTAACATATAAGGTAGATTAAGTCGATTGAACTGGAGAAAACTATAAGCCCACGTTGTGTTGTAAAAGCGTATCCGTTGGTTCTTTGCGTATGTTCTGACTAAACACGGTAGGTGATGCGTTTCTTCTAACCTGTAGGACGGGTTGTGGGAAGGAATGTTTACAAGACTCCTGCCTTAAATCTGTACATGTGACTACACACATTTATTTACATTTTTATTCTTACACCGAGCAGATGCATTATGGGAGTGATTCTACTCCTCATGTTGACCCTGTTGTGTGTCCCATCATCCCGTGCGGAAGAGTACAAGTTCTGTGATGGAAAGCCACTGGGCAAATACTGCCTGCCCGATAACTCAGGATGGCGAGAATGTTTGATTGACTCTTTAGATGAACCTGCGGAAGAACTACATCACTGTCCAGCTGGCTCTAAGTAAGTAAGGCGAAGTATAACCTGTTGAGTATTCTATAAATCCATGGTACTTCCAGGCGTTCAAATTGCATATCGGGGAGAAAAAAAAGAGCTAACGAGCGAGGAAAAATATTCCAGGGCGCAAGGCCGATAATACTACCAAGGGAGATACTCTTTGCTCCCTTTCCCTTTTTACCTTCACAGTTTTCTACGCGCACACCATCTTCCATATACGCAATGTGAATGCCTGAAGCAGGGTATTTTGTAGTCTAACTATGTTTACGGCCACCAGTCGAATTGCATAGAGAAGCGAATCGAATTAAGATAATGTCAACTTTTAACCTTCTCGACGGTGGACAGTTTAGCTTATCAACTCAGTTGATGGTTCCAAATTTTTGTGTTTCACTTCCCCACCGACGCAGTACCAGAAGTTCGTTAGGAGCCGAACCCTTTTATTCATTTATTTGTTACATAGAAAAAAAAGTGCCAACACAAAGATAAGTGATGTCGTTTTTAGGTGCCACTGTAGCGGTAAACTGGAGCAAGGGATTTGCGTCACCCACAGTAGCAACCCTTGCGTGCGTTCCAACAACGACCGCGAACTACCAGAATTCCCTCAGTCATATTTCGGCGTTATATTTGTGACTGACGCGTTTTGCGACAAAGATGGTTGCGAAGGCCGCATTGTGGTAAGTGAAAAATACCGCGACAACAAGAAAGGAGGCAGATCACGTGAAGACCTCGTGATGGGATTGACGCAACACATGACAGTGATAATCATACCGGAGGATACTAAGTGGTCGCAGGTAACAAGCAGATATATGACTAAAATCAAAGTATAGTTCCCGTAAATGCGACCTACGAAGGGGCCAGAAATGTTTGGCTTTTATTCATGGGGTGTGATCAAATTATGATGGGCTAAAGAAAAGAAAGAGCCAAGACATAGTCAAGATAGGAGGACAGCAAAATGTCTTTGTAGCTGACTGTGGCTGTAGTACAGCGTAACCCTTTAAGCGTTAACAGTGACCAGTATCTAATTTCTCCATACAATATCACCACACGGTCAAACATACAGGTTGTAAGAATAAAGGAAATGATCACCAAGGTACCATGCTAAACATTTAGCAGCATAAGAGCAGGGTACACATGCTGATATTGATATTGAGACAGTTTTGACTTTTTCTTTGTCAATTTTTGGCGGTTCAGCTTTTCGGGGTTGGATGGGAGGGGGGGGGGGTCGTCGTAGAGTGAGGTTCGATGGTTTTCCTATTCCATTTCCCACTCAACTCATTTTCCCAAACCTTATATCTACCCTCCAGTTTTCTACCCTCCTCAACCGCTCTTTTCAATTCCCCGCAATATCGCACCCATTTTTTGGCTCAATCTTGGTGTAACATCTGGACATCTCATTCAAGCGGAACTTATATTAATTAGCTAAGAGGCACCAGAACAGAATTTGGTACCATGCATTCATGCGATACATACTTGTGCATTTTATTCAAAAACTCATTTATTCCTAGCTCTTGTTTACTTCATATAAGGACGCGGTGACCTGTGACATATATTTCATTCATGATCTCTTTTTAAAACTAACATCATCTTTTATTGTTTTCTTCTTTCGGCCTCAGTACGCCATAGACTTGAAAGAAGGCACGCCCGCTTGCAACAAAACCCTACTTCCCGAATTCCGAGGCCTCACGAAGGTTCCAGAGAACTTCCGATACAATGGCACGGTGGAGATACTCGGCGTGGAGTGTGAGGATTGGGTTTACGAAGCCAGTAGTCAAGGCAACTTCAGCGCTGTCAAAGACAAAGCTCAAAACATCGGAGTCAGTCAAACGGTCCGTGACAAAATCCTAACTCGTCTCACGGATGATTTATCCATAGACCCAGGGGACAGGGGTGGGGGTGCTGGCGGGGGACAAATAGTGGAAGTTCACCACATCTATGTGGCAAAAATCAACGGCACCAATGTCCCACTAAAGGTAGAATTCGCCATTGCCATTCCTAATCAGAAAATCTTCACGCATTACAAAGAATTCATGGTGGCTTATTATCCAAATAAGTCCATCAGCATCAGCAGCGAGTCCCGGATATTTGATCTCCCGGACGTCTGCACCAATCAGGGTCAGGGGGAGGGTGGGGCAATTGACGACGTACCGCTGGACATTCAGACCGTCAAGCGGCAGCGGCATCAACGTCAAGAGGATGCAAAGGATGACGGGAACGACTTTGAAGAAACCAAGCGATTTTTAACGCCTTCGTTGAAGAGCGAGATACATCAATCCTCAGATCTGTTGGAGCATTATAGAGTGGCCGATCACGTGATGCAAGCGTTACAGGCAGACTAGGGGCTACTGACAGACAATAACAACATTACATTTTCCAATAATGTAATAGCAAAAATAATTAAACATTTCATGTTGATCTCAGCTCACTCAACTCACAAAGTCATTTTCCTTTTACTTTAATAGTTCAGCTAACAACCTGTGATGTCGTGAATCGTCAAATGGGGCGTTTTCTAGTTTTCTAGTTCCTGTCCTAATCAAATTTATCTCAGAAACAGTGGCTGCTGAAAACATTAAAAGCGTTTCATGATTGTCTTAAAACCTTAAATGTAGCAATTATAGGCCATCACAACCGTAACACGAACAACACTAAGAACTAATTAGATCGAGCCCAAAACATGCAACTTTTGACAAGGGCGAGCAAACATGCAACCAACTGGGAACCTAATTGCGCATAGGAGACCAAGTCACCACTGGTGATGACTAATGTACTTCCTTTTCGGCTGAGAAAAAGCTGTTTTGTTTCAATAAAGCACTCTACAAGTGGTATGTTTACCAGCTTTTAATCGTTAGCTTTCCGTCGCTAAACTATGGCGATCACAACGTTGTTTTAAAAGAATGTCCAAGTCAATCCTGCAACTGGTCATTGTCAGTTTTACGTAAAATCAACAGTCGTGGATAATATTTGCAACGACCATTTCCAGCGTTTACAATGGCATCCGTAAAAAAATCACAGCTAAGTAAGAAATAGACCTCATCACAAGAAAGATCACAAAAGATTTCGATCGGAGAATTTTCGTTGAAAGGTAACCACGTCGCCTCTCCCGGAGTCGTTTTTGAAACATATACGGCTTCCCTAAACTGAACAACTGTGGGGGATGTAGCCATGTGAGAGATTTCAAAAGTCGGGAAATTAAAATGTTTAAGACTCCACGACTTTGGAAAGGTTTGGTGAGTTGTTTGAAAGGACGCACAACATTTCCTGTTAAACTTAACCTAGCCAAACTTGGTGAACTGACTACTTTAGTGTGATCAGGCTTGCGATAATTATATTTCAATGCTTAGTGTGTTTTAACTGACAAACGCACTAAGACGAGGGGCCGACTTTTACTATACGATTTTCCTTTTTTTTCTAACGCGACTGTCACATTCGACTTCATGACTACGACTGACAACATTTCGCGTAGAAAATGAAACTTAAACTTGTTTACGAGTGTCGAGTACAACGTGGTAAATGTCGTTATGGTAATCGCATCTGTAATCAATGTTAACTGGCCAGAATATATGATTTTGGTCTATCACGGGCTACATACAGAGTCGTAAGCAAAGGTCGTACAATCTAAATCGACCCAGCTGAAATTTCTGCACCTAAGTTTTACAAAAGCTTGGCAGCTTCAAAAGCTCTTCATCGACTTCGCCCACCAGAAACGAAGTGATGTTTGTAACCTGATGGACAGACGTTTTACCAACGGGACCGGAATTTCCAAAGAATTCCACCATGACCGGGACATACAGCTCATCAGAAGCATCGCTGACTGCAAGATATTGCTGTTTGGCATTGGTCTGGTTGGAGATGTAGTAAGCATTGAGGGAGGTGGCTTGACCTACGTTGTGGCCCCCAGTCCTCCAGATCCATTGCTCACACAAACGGTAACCAAGCTTGACTGTGCCGTTATAGCTGAAGAAAGAAGGTATTGCTATTTCCGGGAAAGCTTTGATTTCTTGCGTCGTGCATAGCTTTTTGTCCCAGCGGACTTTGGACTGTGGAATAAAATTAGACAGTGTAAATGAATTTAACAACAGGCTGCCAAGACAGTTTCTTTCAAAGTTTTTACATTTTCTTGTGCGATATAATTTTCTTGTGTGAAACTGAAAACTGCTGAGTTTTGATTGCTTTCCGGTAAACTGTTTCATTCATCCCAATTCCCCACGACTCACTTTTTAAGCAGTTAAGTGTTAGGCACAGCCATAAAATAAACTTGTTATTATCTCTCACTAGCTCGGGACCGTACTGGGAGAATATTGCCGTCAGTCTTTCTTGTACGGACCTCGGGCAATATTCTCCCAGTACGGCACTCGCGCTCGGTTAATAAGAAGTAATACTTCCTCATTTCAAAAGCATAAGTGAAAAGCCCTTACAAGCCACCTTAGAGGAAGGATGTGCAACCATTTTGTTATTGTGTGATAAGATTTAGCTTTAACCACTAAGCAATTTTTTTCGGTCCATGAATAAATTTCACGTCTTCTGTTTTCAAATCGGCAAAACAACAAATACTAACGTGAGTTTATATCCGCCCCTGACCCCGTAAAGAAATCACACGTTTCTTGAAGGTGATAAAAGGAAAAAAATTACCTGGGCATAGCTGCTTCCGTTTCCAGGCAGGACAAAAGTGGAAGTCCAATACTTTTCATAAAGATCCTCTCTCTTCTTGTGTTCAGTTAATGATTGTATCACTCTGCCGGAGAAGTATGAATCCTGGCATCCCATGGGCGAGCAGCTCCGCTGTTTTGCGTTGTAGTAAAGAGTAAATTTATCTGGAGGAGGTGGGGGAAGCTTGTAGGGCTGGCAAGGGTCATCGAGATAGCCTGGGCAGGCGGGTCCATAGAAACAAGCACATCTGTAAAACAGAAAAACAGGTACGCAATGCGCGCTTTAAGTTTTTGAAATATGATGCATATACAAAAATCTCCAAAAAGATAGTAAAGTTAAGGCGAGGTTACTTTTAAGAGTGGAAAAGCGCCTGACATTCACTATCTTAACCCTATTTTAGGAGAAAATAAAAAATTTTTGATTTTCAAACCCATTTTCAGAGCTGCCTTCTGAGAAAGGAGTATATTAAATATGCCATTCCTAATTTCAATTTTTTTTCCTTCGTTCTTCTAGTGCCTCTACAGGGTTTTATTAGACCCATTAAGAAGGATAAATGATAAGGGTTGTATGACCTCACAGCTCCCCTTAAGCAAAAATACGAAAACCTATTTTTTTTGTCATTTCAACTCACTCTAGCTTTTTAATGAGAGATCATTCAAAATTCGTTTAAAACTAGATGGTGCCCTCTTTAAACAAACAAGTATCAAATTCCAGACACACGTTTTAAAAGGGATAGCATTTTTGCTCCTCTTAACTGGGCATACAACATAGATCAAGGCAAGGTATATGCAGTTGTATTCTTAGACCTAAAGAAAGCTTTTGACATGCACACCGTCGATCACGTTCTCTTGTCGAAATTGATGTCTAAGGGACATGCGTAATACTACTGAAAACGGCAGGTGCTGATGAAAAATCGTCTTGAAGGAAAGAAAAACCTTACGGGGGGGGGGTGGCATCCACCCCACCCCCTGTACGTCCGTTAAGACCAATCTACTTGAAACACTTAAGGACATCCCTAATTTACTCGAATAGACGCTTCCTGTCTTTTAATCCTTTTCGTTTATTACTCATTTATTAGTTTAAAATGCCTTGGGTTAAAGAAACTTGGTTCACAATTAACTCCCAGGGCGTAAGTTAAGGACAAAACGATAGTTATACCGGGTGGTACTGAGAAGAAAAAAGTATTCCCATCCCACCCTCCTGGAAATGATTTTAAGAACTAATGGACATACACCTACCGGGTGTTAGGAGCACATGAATGTATTGTGTCCACCATCTTGCCAGTGCTATGATCCACGTGACAGTCATGCCAGCCTGACAAGTCTGGCAAACAGTACCTTCCGGGAGGACCCTCGTCACAAAAGTCATCTGGTTCCGTTGCCATGGGTACGTGCACTCCAAGCAAACAATAAGCTGTGTGCACAAGGCAGCAAAAAAGCACCAAGGCCAGCGGCATTTTCATCAAGACTTGAGTAGAGTTCTCTGAATAAAAAAAGAAAAAAATGAAATAAACCTTTAGGGATTGAACCTTGATCACGAAGGGTGGACGGGTTGACGCTGGGTAAAACGTAGACACGCATGCCCTCAGGTTCTTCTTGAAGCTTTTTAATTTTCCTCCTCTTGAAATTTTTTTTTCCTGAAATGCAAGAGAAGTGATTCTGCCTTCACTTCTCTCGCATTTCAGGAAAAAAAGTTTCAAGAGGAGGAAAATGAAAAGGCATCAAGAAGAACGCGGAGTTCGCGAGCAGGATAATTGCCACTTCCGCGAGAGGTAGAGGATCACGCACGTGAGCGCTTTAATCACGCTAGAACTCCGCGTTTCTGATGGCCTCCCACGGAGACAGACGAACCTTGGGCGCGTCACGCTTTCTTCTCCGACGCGTGCATGCTCCTCCTCGCCCAAGTATTCCTGAAGAAAAATAAGACTTCTCGCAGTATACTCTTCGGACATTCGTGAGTGTGCCTGACGCAAACTGATGCAAACGTGGTGTAACAAACTATTATTGTCAATACCGAGCTAATTCTATCATTTTGATTCAAACAAGATGTGACAGTACTATGAGGCGCGGCGTCCTAATGGCTTGAGAACCAAGGGAATACATGTAACGAGCTTCTGATGTGAACTCAAAGAAGGTGCAGAAATAACTAAACAGAAATAGCTAGAAATTGTTTGAATATTCCACTGTATAGGCAGTTAGAAGGAGCCAAACAAAATGCAGGGTACAAAAGTATTCAAAAAGCGTGCACGTTTTCATGTAGCCTGTATAATGTAAATACTTTCCCCATTAATTATTGAATGATACACATTCTTGATTGATCAGTGGAGTGCATCTCTCTTGCTATTTAGCACATATAAATTTGCATGACGCTTAGCTTAGAGGGACAAAAACTTCTACGTTTTTAGCAGGGAAAGAAAAAGATGTTTGCTCACCTGAACGAAGCCTTGACAATGGAGTGTTTTAGCTAATTCTCCGAAATCACACGAGATCTTCAAGTTCCGCAATGACGTCGCTTAACCTTAAATAACCTAGTATTGCAGAACTGTCTGATCTGCCCCAGATCGTGCGCCTTGTCAGAAATAAAAGTCACGCAAGTTAAAATTACTTCAACACGACAAAGCAGAAGACGTCTCAAACCCCTTGCTCTTGCGATCAATATGCAAAGCATTTCAAAAGTTCAGAGAGACAAATAATATGAGTTGTTGAAAAAATGTTAAAGATGGCTACTTTATGCACTTGAGCGATGCCTTGAAAATTGTAGCTTTTGCCAATTCTGTCAATTCTCCGAAATCACATGAGATCTTCAAGTTCCGCGATGATGCTAAGTTGCGCAACTCAAACGCCTATGTGATATGTTCCTGCGCAACTTCAATTCAAAAGTCGTGCAGTAAAAGTTACTCCAGTGGTCTCCAACGAAAGATATTCTATATAGCTACATTTTGGCCTCTCCAGTCCTTTGCTAATGAAGTGGTACCCTTATTACCACCGACGGACCGTGAAACAGTTGTTGTTGTTGTTTTTTTTTTTGAGGGGGGGTGGGGGGGGGGGACAAGGCGACTGGAACCCGGAAGAAAATGGGAGGGAAGGTACAAGAAGCGGGAAATCTGGGGGAGGGAAGCGGAATTCTCAAAGTGGGGTAGGCGTGATATTTTGAACTCGACTGGAAAAGGGCACAAAGAGGGGAACAAACAAAAAGGGAGGCAGGAACTAGGATTTAACCATACAGAAAGCAAGAAGTCTGGAAGTTTGGACTCCCTCAGGGGCCCATCACTGACTCCCTTGTACACGGTGCAATAAATTTCCTATACTTATGGCAAAAATTTCCCTGGAGAGGGAGGCACTGAGGTATTCGATGATGAAATTGATGGGCTCCTGCCATGCGACAAAAGTGAAATACTCCCCCTCCCCCTCCCCCTCCCCCACCAAAAAAGGATATCCAAGGGCCAATACAAAATTCCCAAAATACATCGTTCCCTTTTTTTATCTTTAAAAAATTATTCCAAGTGATTGTAAAGTGGTAAATCAAGGATAAATTGAGGGAGGGAGGGAGGGAGGGAGGGGTAAAACTCCGGCCGTGCCTGAGCGCTGGTCACATCAAGGATCAGCACAGTATCTTATTTCAATTCGTCGTCGCAGCCAGGGATTTGCAGGTCACCATACGTTGACGCTGTATACCTGGTATCGATTCAGTGGCTGGAACCTCCCCAAAGAAGGTAAGGGAAGTATGTAATGTTTGCACTTTTTTTATATGATACATTCATCTTCGCAGCTCCAAAGGCAAGTCAGCTAGCTATTCTTGGTCTGGTCGAAGAAAATCGACAAAAAATCCTGCTGCGTGGGTTTTGAAAACTTGGTTTGTATCTCACGACAGAGACTGTCGCGAAGTATAGTTTTACAATTTTCCGTTTGATGCCCTTTGGTAGCTTATATCAGCCAGACACCAAACAATGCCAGTTCGTTGCAAACCAGTTCCAAGATCATGTTGAATGCATGAGCAGACTCCGAGAATTCTCTTCCCCAGGATCCCACCTGAATGACTAGCCAGGTTCGAGGGCACTGGGGACGAAAATGAGGGAGCGAGTTGCAGGGTTGTAATAAGGCTATGTAAATCAAGCACGCTTTGAAAACCGGGTTTCGAAAATCATTGTTTTAAATGACCGATGAAACAGTTGAAAATTAATTCTAAAAATAAGGAATAGATCGTCAAGGAAGGATGGATGAGTCTAATTTGCGTGACAGCATCCTGTCATTTAAGAATGATGTCACTTGATTATCTGTTATTAATATCATAATAATTATTTCTTTTTCTTGTTGTTCTTGTTTTAACGTACCTTTTGCAATACTGTAAATAATTATAGTCATGCAAATAAAGGTTATTGTTATGAACCTTTGATGATTTGTAATGTTCACTAATCATTGGCGTTACTGAACTAATTGTAGCCAAATTGCCTTAAACGTAATTGGCCTTTGCCGGATTTACACACAAAAATGTGAAACTTCGAGAGGAAAAGTTACAGCATTCGTCACTGAAAAATCCGGGCAACGTAGGTACCGGGCCGATTTGTTGTCCTATTAATGCACAAAAGGATGAATTTGAGACAAAACTAACTATCGAAATTGTAGAAACTAATTCCGATACTGCGGATTCTGTGAATCCTGTGAATCCGAAATCTGCAGAATACTTTATTCTCTTACACTAGGACTCTAGAGAAGTTTCTAAAATTTCAAAGATTTCAAATATTTTTTTTCTGCCTTTGATGAAAACCACTTTCGCACAATCGTCTGGAGATTTATTGGTGTAGTGTGAAAGGTACGGTACGAATCCCTCTACCCCTTAGTGTATCAGTAACCATTTACGAATACGAAACCTCAATATAGAGTCATCCAAACACTTTAATTTAGTGTCAACGTAGTCTAAGGACACCCGCAAACGCGGAAGAATTATGAAATCTAGACTGCAACATAGTCCGTATTTTGGCGCGGCGTACGAACCCAAGTGGTCGAAATAAAAGTCTGGAGCGAGTGTGAATACGCTTACACAAACAGCAGGAAATTGTGATGCGAAAAAAGGGTTATGGACACATTGCTTCCCTAAGTGTTTCCCTTTTTATATGCGCACAGGAAACATTTGTTTCAAAAGAAAAAAGTGAATGAACGAGAAGCAGAAGGCAATGGTGCATGCGCGCGCAAACGGGAAAAATTTTGGGCAAACAGTCAATTTACGAAACAGTTTTCTCGTTTGGGGGGTTTTAGTCATACTCAGTTTTAAGTATGGATCTCGCTTGTGATAAAAACCCGCCTAAAAATCATTTTAAAAAGCGTGATCTTGAGTTAGTTGAAACAAAATTAACGAAATACACTGAAACAACTATAAACAAAAAGACTGTTTAATGTTCATATCCTGTGAAGTACATGCAGGATAACTCACTCGATTTAATATTTGCTTTGCGTTGTTTTCTTTCACCAAAACGTATTTAGTTTATCCCAGTAACCATTATTATTTCGCATACCTTTTTGTCAATCGGTTCCTTTATTGATGTTTAGTCTTTGGCTGCAATTATTATTCCACCGTGTCGGCCCAGGAAGTTAAACGAATTAAAGCACTAGAGTTGGGGCGACGAGTGCTAATTACATAGGTGTTTATTTAACCCCTTCCTTCCCTTTTTTAAAAGACGAAATTCAAAACCAGAAAAACGACATCAGGTGCAAACTGCAGTGTACAATAAGAAATTATTCCTGAGAAGCTTCATGTGAATATCGCATCTTTACGGTCCATAGATTCAAAAGTTAGAACCACCTTGTACAGCATAATTAACACCACCACACCAAAGTGTTGCTCAATAGCTTTTATGTAGTAAATAGTCAAGCTTTTATTTCATCCACTGCATGACTGACTTCTGCCCGGAGTTTGTGGTATCGTTACATTATTCAAATGCTTCTCTTTCTTTTCTTGCTAAATTGCGTTAAAAAAGTATTCTGTTCTCTTTAGTACAGAAATCACTTTGTCATAACATTTGCTTGTTGTCTCCTAGTGCAAAAACTATAAACATTGCTATCGCATTTATCAGCATTCCCGAAAATTCGCCGATATCCATTGTGCACCTGTGTAAAGTAACATTACGTTTGCAGTTACTATAATTGCAAATGTCACGAGAATCCTGTCTACGTGGCTCGACCTTGCCCTACACAATTAGTCATGGCAACAAGCCAAATGTTTTCTTTTCAGATAGGAATATTAAAGGCCAGCCGCCCATAAAGGAATTTCCGTGCATTCTGTCAGTTTAGCCGTGTGGTCAAATAAACCTAATTGCTAATGATCGTCCCGGTTTATGTTAAAATTATTGTGAATTGCTCTTCATTGTCAGTTGTCACAGCTATCTCATTTTTTCATGTTTAGTCGTTCGAAGGTGATTCACTGCTAAGGGTAACTAATTAATTAGATTCTGGTCATAGCTTTTCTTCTCCTTTGCCAGAGATATTAAGATACTAAGAGATATTCAATTAGAGTACTTACTACGAGTGAGATTGTCAAAACCAGTTACGCAATTTGCCTTAGACACCAACTCCTCCCAACCAGTAGAAAACGAGCTCCAAAAAATGCTGCGGGACTTGGTGATCTAAGGCATGCTCAGTAAAATCAAAAGTCGTACTTGTCTCTCCAATACAAAGGTCTCCACTGTCTAAAACTTTACTCCTTAAGCCCTCAAAGATATTCTATCGAAGCCCTGGCTAGCACTTTGGTTCAAAGCTGGCTGAAGTTTAAGTTGTAAACTGCCCACTCCCCAATTGTGAAATCTTCAGTTGTAAGTGGTGTTTCGATGGGTGGGGTCGCGATTCCCGCATGTTGGCAAGAGATAATGTTCACTTTTGATATTCTTTGAGCTCAAATCTAAAGTCTTGCCATGCAAACAAGAGTAAAATTTCGAGATGTAAAAGTTGCAATCTGTTTATAACTGCTTTGCACGATACATTTTTTAAAGTCCGTTGTAAACGTATGAAATTCTTAGATTTACACCCCAATTTTTTACCAGGTCTTTAAAAATCACGGGCAAATTTCTTGATTTGTATTGTTATTTCAGGTGGGACGCATTTGGTCGCTAAAACTACTCTCAAAAAGACAAATACGTACGCTGAATAAATGCGGACAAATCTAGAACAAATTTCGATGAGGAATTCTGTAATAACTTTCAATTAGCTAAACATTACGCACAAAAATGCATAATGTTTCTTTTCCTTTGTGTCTCATTAATGGATGTTAAAAACGGTGTATTTTGAATGACACAACGCACTATATAAAAGAGGTTCCCTTGCAGCTAAGAATCAGTAAACTCACAACGCTGACAGCTTCACAAGTTGAAAGGGAGGCACGGAAAATTAAACGTAAGTTTTAGTTTCTGTACACTTAGTTTTTTATTTGAACAAGTAGCAAACAAATTTATCAAGATTTTGCAATTGTTGTGAACAAGGAGGGAAATCTTCAAAAATTGGGTAAGGGTAAAAACAAGAAATGCGGAGTAGAAAAGCGAACAAAGTGGAGATACCATCACTAAATACAACGCAACAAAAAGTTAAGGTGGAAATGGTAATACTTGAATTATGAAGACATAGTTTTTTTCTTCTCAAAGTTGCATTGTCGTGTTTGACGAATTGTTTGTGAAAGCAAAGTTATCTTCTTGTCCCGACGGAATTGCAAAGTCACTTAACTCGTTCGGATACAAAATTATCTAACTGAAAAACTCCTGAAAGATCTGGCACAGAACTGAAGCAGTTTTTTACGATGTTTCAAATCATGACGAAATTTATAAAGTCGTTCTAGGATCATCATGGAGACCTTCAGAATGCCCCCTTCCCCTTTATTCTATCGATCGATGTCAATTTCGTTTTCTTCTTGTATTCACTTACAATGTTTTGTGGCTACTTTCGTAAAATTGATGCTTAAAGTGTTGCAACGTTATGTAGTGGACATATTGATATCTCATGCAACTTTTACGTAAAAACTTGATCAGTCTAACTATATAGTAACGAAAGGGTCAGGTAATAGATAACTTGTCAGTCGAAATGCACACTTTTTTAAAATTTACGTAGGTAATTGGGGCGGTTCTTTCAGTTAAAATAATCAAAGAAAGAGGAACTCGTAAGAAAGAAATTTTGGGTCAAAAGTAAGGTACGTCCAATGTTCAGCGATTATTCTGTCAACAATAATTTTGGAAAACTTTGCTCCTAGCTTTTTCAATTCCTGTGAATGTAGCCAGTGTTTAGACACAAGTAGTCCTCAATTAACGAAAACCTGAAGCACTGCGATGTGCAATTGACATAAACATCTACGGCAAACAGATAAACACAAATACATTACGTTTCTAATAGGACTGATTGATAGCCGTATGAATTACTTTAATCCAAAATCGTAATTTAAAAGCCACAAAGATGTGTTCATTTGAATTAAAAGACCAATTAGAGCAGCAACCGAGACCGCCAAATAAACAAGCCTTTCTGAAGCAAATCCGGCTAGTTGAATACGTAGTTGAATACGTAGTGATATGTGTTATCCAAAGAGGGAAAAATTTCTTTGATACTTAAAAGCTAACTGAGGTCTGTGTGTAACCTCCCATGTTTTTGTTATGGTATTTTTCATTTGAAGAAATATTTACAGACAAATCAAAGAATTGTCTTCTTATTTCTTAATTAAGGGTGAGTCAAAATCGATTACAAAGGGACAAAGAATCTGTGATGAAAAGCCCAGTTCCCATATCGATCATGTTCCTTTTTGACCCATTCGCAATTGTCACGTTCTTTTGTCGGTCCATTGGTTTTTTTTTCCTCCCCGTACTATCATTTACATTTACATTTAACGTATCGTTCGTTCGTTAGTTCGTTCATTCATTTGGGTTCGTTCGTTATTTTGCGTTCGTTTGCTCGTTGTTGGTCCGTCATTTGTTCGTTCGTTCGTTGGTTCGTTCGTTGGTTCGTTCGTTCGTTTGTTGGTCCGTTCCTTTTTTTGTTCTTTGGTTCGTTCGTTTGTTCTTTCTTTCTTTGGTGGCCTTTGTTCATTCACCTGTTTCTGTAGTTTTGGTTTGTGCATTCGTTCTTTCTTTTGTTTTACTCTTTCTTCCCTATTTCCCTCTTTTCTTTGTTCTAAAAAAAATGATGACTTAATTTTCTAAATTTTTTTCCTATCAATTGTTTTCTCAGCAAAATGTCCCTGAAGCTCCTCATTGTGAATGCTCTGTTCCTGGTTCTGGCAGTGTCTGTGTCAACTGGGACCTTCTGTGATGAAGGTCCTCCTGGAAGATATTGTTTTAAGGACCTGAGTGGGTGGTACGATTGCAAGATCGACAGCAAAACTCAGCAAATGACTCAAACAAAGCACGACTGTAAGGCTGATGAACGGTGAGCGTAACTCTTTCTTGGAAATACTTTTCTGTTTTCTTAGTCAGACTGTTTCATTTCCAGAGTCGCTAAAATTTAAGTATAAACACTCGCCAAAATAGAAGCTTTAGGTGTAAACGCAGAGGATTTATCCGCACCATGAAAGCAATAGCGAAGAAATCAATCAAAATTTCAAAGCAAAACAAGACAGAAAAGGAATAATGAAGGGCAAAGGAATGTCTAGTCAGGATCGGTTTTGGCCTTGCACGTATGTTATTGGCTCAAGAGACAGTATTTACATCATGAGTCTCAATAGTTTAAAAGATTCGAGAAAAGCGACCCCCAGCCATTTTTCCCGGCATTTCACCTGAGCATAACACGGGCAACCGTAGATTTAACTATTTTTAAACTATCTTCTGTTAATATCTATTTTTTAAAGTATTCTTATCCATCCATGTTCTGCAGCATCCGCACAATTTAATTTCTTTCTGGCAAAACAGCAACAGATAGCTGGTATTAAAAGAAAGTCAGAATCATTTCCGTCACTCGAGAAGATTTCAATTTCCTCAACGAAGCGAGGCTTGCAAAGAAAAAGTTCTATTTCAAAGCGGAAAATTCACGGCAGGTCGACGTTCGTCGTTTGCCGTAAATCTTTCTATTATTATATCTGGTCCTTAAAACTCCCCACGATATTCTCAATCAGGGTGATCTCAAATCAAGAGTTTGCAAACTATTTTTCTGAAAAGCGGCAATGGTAGAGATTTTTGTAGTTTGAGTCATTGATTAACATTTGTATTTCAGATGTCAGTGTTTTTACGGCCCAAAATGCCCGAACAAAGTACAGAACCCCTGTGCACCATTCAAGCCCACCCCAAGCTTCCCAGAAGTGTTTTCGACATTCTACACCTTGACTGTTACGACTTGCGACAACCAGGGCTGCACCAACTTCACAAACATTGGCGAACTACTGCAGAATGCTACAGCCGGAGAGCAGCGACATGATCGCGTGGGAACATCGTGGGAAACGACGTTTATCTTCCCGTTTCGATACATTGAAAACAACGACTTTATCCAGGTATATGGCCAGGTATTTAGGCATCTTTTTCAAAATCGTAAGCATTTAGTGCGTCAATCCATCGGGAAGAAATTCCATGGCTCGAAAAGTAGGCAGAGTGTTTGTGCATAGCAAACGCAGAGTTGTTGCATTTTCCCGCGTACATGATTTCATTCTGTTTTTAAATGCAAGCTTAAGAAATAGCAATAGGCGCTTCACATGGGCAAATTCATTCCACAATTAACTATAAGCTTATACTGCAAACAAATCTATTCTCATAGTCATCGTTTACGAAACGCAGTCTCAAGCACACACGTGCGTGCTTTGGTAATCTGTAACCACAGTGGGGACTATGGCCACTTTTGTAGCAGACCCCTTGATCCACCATAAAAATAATTGTAGTACAACGCTAAATTTTGGTGTGCTCCCATTGGTCGAATTCGATCACGTGACGCGAAAGTGTCTCTTCTCAGCGAGCGCCTATCAGCGCATATTGCCCGTTTTTGGCAATTAACTCTCAAAATTTAGCATTGTAAAATAAAAACAATAGAGTCCTTCTGTCTCAGACCCTATGTGTGATAGGTTTCCTCGGAAATTTGATGTTCAAATTTCGTGTAATATTTGTTGCGAACACCAAATTTCCTCGGGCAGCTTATCACACGATAGTGCCTGCGACAGAAGAACTCTATCGTTTAAATAGTGAGCCTAAATGTTTCAGCCTTATTATATTAGGCCTCATCAGCATACAATATCTAATACTCAGGCTGCTCAGGAATCCCATATCAGCTTGCATATTCTTCACAGTGTTTTCCATATGTTTCCTGTGGTACTGGTGAGGAGAATTTGTCTAACAACCAATACCTTTTCTACTTGGTGTTCATTTTCTATATTCTCATGACATTTATGTTTGATTGAGCAGTGTTATTTTAAGGAGAATTTAGATGCTGGTCACTTCTAAGGGATAAAGGGTTAAAGTAGCCGTGCACTTTGTTATTGACTTATAAATTAATGGCCTGATTAACCTCCTTCATTTTCTCACGTTTTAGTTCGACGCAGCCTGGTTCGAAAGGAACTGCAGTCTCAATTCTCGCGCTTCCTTTCCGCGCTTTGGAGTACCGCCTTACTTCACATGCGATCAACAGGTGGTCTCCAAAAGGGACGGTGGCACCTTCAAAGTGTGTTTATGGCAGACTGGAGGACACAGCAAGACAGAAGAGGTGACTCTCCAGGAGACTAATGTTAACTGTTTTAGGTTATCCAGAATAGCAAAAAATTGAAGAAAAGAAATGATTGTTCGTGTTTCGATAGAGTTATGAAGCCAAAATACCTTCGGCAAACTAAGTGTTGTACGTCGTTTGGACCCCTCTTAAGGGAAAGCAGTTGTAGCTTTCCGATATCGGGTTGGCGCCACCACCACTACGTGACGTATATAGCACGCAAGTTGCCTTAATCTCTCTATTTTCTATATTTTAAACTGAGTGCATATCCTATTTTTGGAAACTCTTGGTTAAAGAGAATGTCGTTGTTATTGTTTTTGTTGCAAACACAGAACTAAAAAATTGTTGTGAATTCGAAAACAAGATCCTTGAGAGTTTCCCGTCCCTCTGTCTTAATTTAATACTACTTTTTTAGATGGCTAAAGGCCTTGATTAACACTTCCTATGTTTGACGAAGGTTTACTTTTTAAAACTGGGCAATGTAATGAAACGAAGTTGATCTTCTGCTTGTAAAAACCAATAAAAAACTTCGAGCTTGCAATCTAATAGTTAGTCAATCACACTTTTTTCCTTTTTAGGTGACTAATGAAAAGTGGCTTCTAATCGAGCTCCCCGATGGCCGCTTCATACCGTTTTCACATGAGGTTCAAACGCGACCAACACCCGCCAGCAATTACACCGTATTCTACGACACGATGTACACCTCTTTCTTCCCGGATTTCTTGGATCCCAGTCAGCTGTCGATGCCCCTCTTTTGCGCTCATAACGTCGTAAGCTCGATCGCGAAGCACACCGGGAAAAATGAGCCTGTGATCAAACCCCCAAAGTACGGACGCGAAGGAATGGTGGAATAAGAGGCTAACGAAATCCCTCCCTTCTTTCAAAAGCGGCTCTTGAAGAAAGAAGAATAGGCGAATATGCATATAGTTTACGAGCGGTGCTTCTTTTTCCTCAGATCATACAGCGAAAATCAAAATAACACGTGCGGAAACGAAATTAATTAAAATAGGCTTATATTGATTGTATCAGCAAAGGTTTGGCATAATTGGATAATAAACGAGCAATTTTTGCTTACACTAGCATACTTAATTAGATCCTTATTTTACTGGTGTGAAAGCACAAAATAGAGCTTTCGTAGAGGATTCTCATATTCTTTTCGTAATTTTTGGGCACAATTTTACAAAACAATCACCGTTTTTCTCTGAAAGTGGAACGCAGGGAATGAGAAGCACCCGTGTATTTTAAAATCAAGATGGTTTCTTCCTGTACTAACAGTGGTAAACTCAGCAACGTCGATTTGCCTTGGCTTACTGTTTTTAGGATTTGATATTACATATCTTGTAGGACATTAGGACAAATAGCAACACTGTGCTGTTTTATAACCACATATCTATGAATACCCAAGCGAAGCAAAGTGCGAGGCGTTTTTGGGCGATGTTTTTCAGTTCACATGCTCGCGTATTTGGTAGTTTCACGAGGTTATCTACGAGGGCGAAGGGAGGCCGGCTCGTATTCTAAGCTGCATATCACATCAGTTGCTTTGTTTAAAGGAGCTACGTCACGGATAACGCAACTTGAAAAAGCTGGCAAGTTTTTTCAAGTTTGTCATTCGTAATCCGTCTTAATCTCCCTCAGTCGTAACCATCCTTGTTTAGTTTTGGTTAATTTTTACTTCTTTGGTGTTTTTCTACCTTAGGAAACTATTATTTTGAGGTTTCCGTTAATGAGAAAATAATTTTGTCAGATCAGAAAAATTAATGAAAACGCCGTGACATAGTTCCTTTAACTGACAACACTAGCGTTTTGTTACTTGCTATGAGAGAAAGGAAGCCATAGGATGTAGAACTAGACAAGTTATTGTATTGACTCAGACCTAGAAAAGCTCTGAAATCCGCTTAGAAATCGATATGATTACAAAAAATTAATATAGCAAGCAGGATAAACGGCGAACTAGAAACAATTTTTTTAGACGCAACTTTTGACAAGGCTAGACTGCTAGCAGCCCCTTTCTGGATAGTCGCGAGGGCGCGCGAAATAGCCGAGCGAAAGAGTCGAAACCTGGAGCGAACGAGCCCCACCAGGGGAGTGTCAATAAAGTATTGTATTGTATTGTAAAGTGTGGAGGGGGCTCTTCTCGATTTTTTCTCCTCGCTGCGATCTCACCGTGCTGTTGATAGCTCGCGCTCTCTGCTATCTCGCGCCGCGCCCTCTAGACTATCCAGAAAGGGACTGTTAGCAGTCTATGACAAGGCTGGTGGGTTTTCGATTGAGTATTAATGATAATTTAAAAGATGCTAAAGCAGTTGATCTATTAGCTTATAAAATATTAAGCAATTCCTAAACTTAGAGATAGTTACGTTTCTTGATTCGATGTTCTTTTTAGGCAATGAAACAAAAAATGAATGGAATTTGAATTGTCTTGTTCAATGAATAAAACCGACCATCGCCAGTCACAGGTTTTTCTTAAGGGAGCTTTATGTCATTGCTAAATGTGCCCGAGAGGTCAATAGAATTGATCACCAAACATGAATTCTCTTGATATTTTTACAACTTCTCCCCACTTCTTGTACAAGAAATGTCTGATAACAAGAAAGGAGAATATGTTTCTTGATTTTCGGAATTAAAGGATAAACGCAAGCTGCTCTAGATCTGACTGGTTGATATTCGTGTTTCTAAATAACAACCCTAAAAATAGGTTTCATTGTTTATAAAAGCAAAATCGAGAAAACATTTATGTCTGTATTTCTGTAGAGTTATAATCCAATGGCAGGAGTTTGAATTACAAAACAGCAGTGTATGGAAACACTCGTTTACGACTTCTCACTGTCCCAGACTTCTACTCTGGTTACTAAAAAACACGGAAAATGCTCTTAAATGTATAGTTTTTCTCCAATAAATCTCCGAAAATTTTGCCGAAAACTTTGATTCTTACTCTTGGCAACACGTCCTCAAATACGTTTAGTTTCAAGTTATTCAGCAACGTTTGTGGAGAGCTACTGAGGCAATTCCCACTCAATTAGCGACCAATTCGTGACCACACAGATCAGTTGAAACTAAGAATTTTAATTTCGCCAAGTGTAACGTTGACTATGTAAGGACTGATGAATCCTTCCTCTTTGCAATTAGCATAGTGGAAAAGCTAAATCCCCTTTACTCAGTTACATTGACTCAAAATATGTCCCTTGCATTTCTGAATTAGAATAATAATCGCCCTCAAGGCTAGGCTAGCCAGTAATAAACAATTATCGCACGGGGCCTTTGTAATATCCTGGATAAGCAAGGTCGGCTTCGGTTAATAACGCTCAGTACAGACTAATAAGGGTCATTTAGTCTCTTGTCAAGATATGACCTTGATTGTTCAAGATATCACAAAAACCGGGTATGAATTTAATTCTTGTTTTGTTATCTGATTGGTGAAACGAAAATAAGAAAAGAAAATCATCTTGTCTCGGTTAACAGAAAAAACGATTTTCAAACTTTGGCCTTCTCTCCAGAGCAAGAAACTATGATATATATCATCTTATGCTCTAATTTTTTTGTCTACTTTATAAGCATTTTCTGTGCAACGCTTGCTTGAACGTCAGAGCGTCAAAATTTATTTTTGAAAGCAATTACCTGTTAAATAACCCGGTTGTTGTAGCTCCCAGCCAACGTGAAAGAGAGAATAAATGGAATGTGCAACTATCAATGTTTTCGTTCAGCAGAATTGAATACGCGAAGATATCGTAGAGATAGAACTAGACGAGGCCATAATAAAGATTCGCAAATTCTCACGTTATAGTTTAAACTGTTAAAATAAACAAGGATAAGCAACGTAGTCTATGCGAGGTCTTTTGTTGAAATATCAATACAATTAAGATTTGACACTTGAAGTAACATTTTAAGTGTTACATTTTTGTCGCATTCTGGAACTATTTCGGGGCATTTTAAAAGATCGTGATCTTTCTTGAAAAACCCAAAGCCGCAAAATTGAAATTCAATTTGGACTCAAGAGTGTCTTTTAGACAACGAAACTAAATAATTTTTCACGAAACTTAGTGAGACAAACTCGCACGGGCCTAAAGGCTTTGCTTTTAACCTAATAATTTGCGATGCTGTAAAACTTGACATTATCACCTAAAACGTGATTTTTCATGTAAAGGCAAAGAGCATTTTCTTTCTTCAACAAGAAAAGATATTTTTGCAGCAAATAGCAGGGAGCCTTTTAAACAATTTATGATAATCTTGTAGCTTCTTGTGGCTCACACGAAATCAAAGATAACAAACTTGGTCATGCTTTTAGAAACGTAACGTAAAAATTGCATCTGAAAGCATGAAAGCATTTGCATCTAAAAATTGCATCTGAAAGCATTTTAACGTAAAAATTGCATCTGCGTTCGTCAGAAGGGCCAAAAAAGAAGCGATAAAACGACAGTATTTATGTAAAACTCATATGTAAAATTTATATCCGTCCCTTCCAGCTGGATTATATATTTTTCTGTATTCCTTTTTTTCTTTAATCTTGTTCTCTCTTTAATCTTCAGATATATGGCAAACGCTTTAAGTTTATTAAGTACCCCTTCGTGTCAGCAAATGATATTCTTAATGAGAAACTGCGGTATTTCAGTGATAATTGTCACTTTGAATCAAGAAACAAGTTTTTCAGTTTCAATAACGAATCATCGTTCGTTTTGTTTTATTTCACGTTTTTATTTTCGGTAGAGGATTTGACTTTCACAAAATATTTTACATAGCATTACATTGACAATGATAACAAAATGTATGTTTACACGTGAGTCGATCACCACGTTTTTATTATGAATATTTATTATGAATAGTTTATTTGATTAACAAAGTACTGCTTGAAAATAGTATGCTCACGATATCCAATTTTTGTGCTAAAATAAAAAAAAGTACAGAAAATGTCATGTTTTTAACAGATAGTATTTACAAATAAAGTCATCCGTAGTCGTGTAACCAATGAGATATGTTTTTTTCTTACGATTAAAAATTTCGCCTGAAAATTACAGGAAAGCTAAGGAATAGTTATCGCATACAATATGTGATAATATATAATTATTATAGCCGGGATTCGTTTAAAACACCGAGATGGCTTTATAAAACACAGCTTGGTTTCAATATTTTATAATTTTCAAGCTTGCCTCAGCGGTGCTCTTATTGTGTCTTCGTTTTTAAATCTTAAAATACATTCTTATTCTTAGATTCAAATTAAAAATCACATCAAGGCGCCAGCCATTGCGTGATAGAAGCAGAAATATCCCCAACCACAAAATCATTAGACCCTTATAAATTAAGCTCAATTGACGATAAATATTTCAGTTATCAATTCGTGTGATCTTTGATTAGGGAAACCACTCTGCCTACTCTCGAAAGGCTGACAATAACAACAAAGGAGTGCTGGTCATGACATGTAAATTGTCAACTGACTCCTGCAGGCTTTATAAATATGGATCAGTTGTTTACCAGCAAGTCAACAATAGGTAAAGTTGTCTCGATTGGCCACTAGATGGCTCAACATACGTGGGGAAATAGCCGCCATTCTCAAATCGAAAGCGTAAAAGTACTATTTCATGTATCCAGGAATCCATAGTTTAACGGTTGGCTGAACAAAGTTTTGACATTTGGAGAGTTCAATGGAGTACAGCGCTCGGAGTGTGTTGGCTGGGCGACGTGGCTATATATTTCCCTGTGTAGGGTAGGAAAGACGTTTCTCTGTTTTAGCTGCTATGTTTGAAACTTAACTAGTCTTATAATTTGAAGTGTTCAAATTAAATTTCATTCTTAAACGGATGCAAGATCTTCGGGAGAGGTTGCAGCGATAAAACTGTAAAAAGGGACATTTATGCAAGGAACATCGATCAAGGACTGAAGAAAATAACGAGACATTCAACATACAGTTCAGAAAGAGCTGAATCAACTTAAATTTGCCTAATTCTTGCCTTACTTGCAAAACAGATTTCGAAAAACTTGTGAAGCAGTGTTTGTTCCTTTAATAATTTATGCTTTTTTGACTTTCGGCTTAATTGTATCCATTTTGACAACAGTTTTCTCTCTGAATATTGAATTATACAAATAACCTTTTTAGCATTAATATTCCGTGATGTTAATGTTTTGATTAAAACGTGATTTATTTTCGATGGGGAGAGAATTGTACAGTTTCCTCAGTAATTAACAAGGTCACTTGTGATTTGAATCTCATAATTAATCACATCGTTTATTGCAATATTTTCTCTTACGGAAGTATTTTTGATATTGTTATGTCTGTAAAAGATACGAGTTTTATGCCTAAAGTTTGTCGATTCATACGGACAATATATTCAAACGTTGGAATTAGTCAATATTTTTATTTCAAGGTTTTTATAGCCCAAAGGCGACCTTGCGGCTATCATCAGAGGTGAAGAGTCGAGTCTCCATGCGGTCGGTTTATAAGAACTGCTTACGTCGAAATTTAGCCTCAGAGCACGAGCTTCCCATCTTCTGTTTTTCATTAGAGTGTGCTTAATTCTGACAAGCTTCTGAGAAATTCAAACCACTGTTCAAGGGGAATGCAGGCTTCGCATATGAGTGTGCTTTGCGCGTTTTTATTCCTTTTGATGAAGAATGAACGATTTTGTAGTTGCTTTGTAATGTTATCATATACCAATAACAACTACGAGACAAAATGAAGTGTAATGCAACCAAAACACAACCTACACTTTAAATAAATAAATTTACCCTATGTGTCGCTGACGGGGCAATAGAGGATGTTTTCGAATGGCAACTCTCAAGTTGTTTTTGTGAAACTCCCAAAATATTTAAACTAATGAACGATCACGTGACCTGAATGCTATTACTGAAAACACGGAACAAGAGTTACGTAACCTGTCCGGCAGGAGAAACTTGTAAGGCTGCATTTGGTCTCCTCGATGGCTTCTCTGGCAGTTGAAAATATTTTTGATATCTTCCACCAACTGGTGGTTAAATCCATTTCGCCGCCGTGTCTGCTTGCGCTCGGGGACACCTTGTTGGATAAACAAACGTGAGTATTTTTCAACTTTGTCAAAATTCCAAAATGATGGATTCAATTCAAGGGGTAAAAGGACAGTGGGGTAAAAGTGCGATCATGAGCATAGCAAAAGAGGCCCTCGAGTGAAAAACGACAGCAATGCTAGCATAAGCATGGACTTAAGAGAAACCAACACACTTGTTGTTTTTATGTGGTTTTCACTTGGGATCATCGCGACTTAAGCACTCACAAAGAAAACGAAAATTCACCCTTGTGCTTGTACTTTCTTCGAGTCCATTTTTACGCTGACATACGCCCTGTTATTTCTAACCTTGCGCCTAAATTTTAACGCACGTGTTTGAGTCTCTAGTAAAATCCAGGCTAAAATAAAAACCATTGTAATGGGCACTGCTCCGCGCCATTTTCTCTTTCCGTTCAGGTGTACGAATGGGTGGCAACCGTAGGGAATATAATGATAGAGTAACCTCTCGATGTCCTACGAGATGATCAGTACAGCTGATATGATGCTTGCCGTGATACAAATTTAAATTACTAGTCGCACGCATGGACAACTTGTTACTGCGAACCTTGAAATAGAGATGTCGTTCCCAAAATTGCATCTCATAAGAAGACTTCGAATTTTTCTAGCGCAGTACCTGTTGAGAGGCCTTGATGAAAATTTGTCGATTCGAATGATTCCTGACGATCAAGAATGTCTGACACATGACACTTGCACTTCGTGAAAAGAGCTTTTGAACGGAAAAGTGCATTTCATTCTTGCAGGGTCCTCTTTTAAGGTTGCCGATTCGTATGATTTGAATAGTATTAGACATAGTTTTAAATTAGCATCCCCTCCAGGGGAAATTAGCAGTAGTCGTAGCTGCCTTATGTTAGAGCAACTAGTTTAAGGTGCGACATGCATGATGGGCCTGGTTTGGCCTCGTAAAAAGGACTTGTGAATCTAAAGCGGCCTACTATAGAGAAACGCAGAGATTATTGCTCTCTGACGACATAAATTTCATGCATATATAAACTAAAAAAAAAAAACTTTAAGAAGTGTTTTGAACATTTTAAAATGTGTCAAGTTCGGACCATACGCGGGAACCGGCGAAGATCCTCAAGAGTTGAGACAGTGAGAGTGTATGCATGATGCAATTAGAGGCCAAACGAGACTGAGATTTTGAACTTACGTTGATTCTTTGGCAGATCTGAACTCGTCGAGAGCAAGCGAGAGTCGCCTGCAGCGTGTGAGCTTTTCAGGCCAAACTAGAGCGATAGAAAATGGCAATTCTTGGTCAACGGCTCTTGGCAACTCTCAGGGGTTTAGAGAAAATGTCGAACCTAAATTTAAATAAATAATAGTCAAAAAACATGTGTAGATGCGTGAGTGAGAAAAAATACAAAGAAAAACTGATCTGACTTTTTGTGCTTAAAAGCTTTTATGAGAGGGCCGATACGTTTAATATTTATTATGTAGCTAGCCTGCACATGTGTTCTTTGGCCTTGGAACACGTGATGAGCCCAAATAACGTCAGTTCAGAAGGCTAATATTTATGAAGATTTAATGTTTGGAGATGGCAAATTTTTCACACATTTTATAAAGCAAAAATGGAAATTTTTGGAAGCACAGAAAGTGTACGTAGTGGGAGGCAAACTTATAAAAAATATTCGAAGAGAATATATGTTAACTCCGTATAATATTTATCAGCAATGGAATTTTTTAAGAGACAATTTATACCATTAAGCAAATACACTTTATTGTGACATAGTACTCTCGCCTGGGAAGCCTTTTAGTATACTGCTTAGGGCAAGTGTCTGTTTTTTGTTTTCAGTTTTATCATCCCACGCACAACGACCAGACTCTCAATACAAACAAAACATTCTGAGTGTTTTATTGTTCTTTTTCATAGTACATAGTTCATAGTGTATCAGATAAATGTAACATCAAAGTTAAGTTCTTTTTATGGAGTGTGAGAATGCCATATTGACCCCTTAATTTTTCTTTAGGAAAGGTTTTGTAACTAATGCGAAGATCATTAATCTCTATTTTTAAGCCAACGGAACTCGAATTTGCCAGTCAACATCAATATCACAAGGGCAACATATATTACAAGGGTTGTAAACAAGAAGTTAGTTCATTAGAAAAATGGTTGGCAAAAATCGAAAAGAAAAAAGAATTTCCTGTCTTTTTATACGTGGGTAGTTGTTCTTCCTTATAAATTTCATCTACTAATGCATCTAACATCAATTTTGGTTTAGTTTTCAACCCCTTTTCCCTGAGGTATTACGGCTACATTTTCAGAGCGTTTGCCTTTTCTACACCAGGAAAGAAATTACTTCTCTTACGGATGAGATTTCCAAGCTTTCGCCATTTTTCCTTCCTCCGGGAAAAAAAATTGTTGTGAATTCGAAAACAAGATCCTTGAGAGTTTCCCGCCCCTCTGTTTTAATCTAATACTACTTTTTTATGTGGCCAAAGGCCTTGACTAACACTTCCTATGTTTGACGGAGTTTACTTTTTAAAACTGGGCAATGTAATGAAATGAAGTTGATCTTCTGCTTGTAAAAACCGATTAAAAAAAACTTCGAGCTTGCAATCTAATAGTTAATCAATCACACTTTTTTCGTTTTTAGGTGACTAATGAAAAGTGGCTTCTAATCGAGCTCCCCGACGGCCGCTTCATACCGTTTTCACATGAGGTTCAAACGCGACCAACACCCGCCAGCAATCACACCGTATTCTACGACACAATGTACACCTCTTTCTTCCCGGATTTCTTGGATCCCAGTCAGCTGTCGATACCCCTCTTTTGCGCTAAAAACGTCGTAAGCTCGATCGCGAAGCACACCTGGAAAGATAAGCCTGCGATCAAACCCCTAAAATACGGGCGCGAAGGAATGGCGGAAATAGAGGCTAACGAAATCCCTCCCTTCTTTGAAAAGCGGCTCTTACAGAAAGAAGAATAAGCGAATATGCACATAGTTTATGAGCGGTGCTTCTTTTCCCTCAGATCATACAGCGAAATCAAAATAACACGCGCGGAAGCGAAAATAGGCTTAGATTGGTTGTATCAGCAAAAGTTTGGGCATAATTGGACAATAAATGAGTAATTTTTGCTCGTTAGAACTTTATTTTACTGGTGTGGAAGCACAAAATAGGATGTTCGTAGAGGATTCTCATATCCTTTACGTAATTTTTGGGCACAATGTTACAAAACAATCACTGTTTTTACAACCTTTCTGAAAGTGGAACGCGGGGAATGAGAAGCAAGCGTGTATCTTAAAATCAAGATGGCGTCCTTCTGTACTAACATTGGTAAACTCAGTAACGTCGATTTGCCTTGACTTTGATATTTTGGCTTACTAATTTTGATATTACATATCTTGTACTGAGGACATTAGGACAAATAGCAACACAGTGCTGTTTTATAAACACATATCTAGCAATACCTGAGCGAAGCCGGAAGCACAGTTCGAAGTGTTTTCGGACGATGTTTTTCAGTTCACATGCTCGCGTATTTGGTAGTTTTACTAGGTGATCCACGAGGGCGAAAGGAGGGCGGCTCGTATTCTATGCTGCATATCACATCAGTTGATTTGTTTAACTGACAACACTAGCGTTTTGTTACTTGCTATGAGAGAAAGGAAGCCATAGAATGTAGAACTAGCAAGTTATTGTATTGACTCAGACCTAGAAAAGCTCTAAAATTCGCTTAGAAATCGATATGATTTTAAAAAAGCAGTATAGCAAGCAGAATAAACGGCGAACTAGAAACAATTTTTTTTAGATGCAACTTACATTTTGACAAGACTAGACTGCTAGCAGTCCCTTGCTGGATAGTTGAGAGGGCGCGCGAAATAGCCGAGCGAAAAAGTCGAAACCTGGAGCAAACGTGCGGAGGGGGTTCTTCTCGTTTTTTTTCTCCTCGCTCCAAACTCACCGTGCTGTTGATAGCTCGCGCTGTCGGCTATCTCGCGCCGCGGCCTCTCGACTATCCAGAAAGGGACTGCTAGCATGAATTCTCTTGATATTTTTACAACTTCTCCCCACCTCTTGTATAAGAAATGTCTGGTAACACGTAGAAAGGAGAATATGTATCTTGATTTTCGGGATTAAAGTGATAAAACCGAGCTGCTCTAGATCTGACTGGTTGATAAGTGTGTTTCTAATAACCGCAAAATAGTTTTCATTGTTTTTTAAAGCAAAAGCGAGAAAACATTTGTCTGTATTTCTGCAGAGTTAACAGAACAACTGGCAGACGTTTAGCCATTACAAAACAGCAGCGTATGAAAACACTCATCTACGACTTCTCATTGTCCCAGACTTCTACTCGGGTTGATAAAAACACGGAAACTGCTTTTTATTTCTTAAATGTATCGTTTTTCTCCAATAAATCTCCGGAAATTTTGTGAACACTTTGATTCTCAGGCAACAAGTCCTCAAATACGTTTAGTTTCAAGTTTTTCAGCAACTTTTGGGGAGGGCTACTGAGGCAATTCCCACTCAATTCGCGACCAATTCGTGACCAAACAGGTCAGTTGAAACTAAGAATTTTAATTTCGCCAAGTGTATCCTTGACTACGTAAGGAGGAATTCTTCCTCTTTGAAATTAACATAGTGAAAAAGCTAAATCCCGTTTATTCGCTACTAATACATTGACTTAGAATATATCCCCTGCATTTCTGAATTAGAATAATAATCGCCCTCAAGGCTAGGCTAGCCAGTAATAAACAATTATCGCACGGGGCCTTTGTAATAGCCGGGATAAGCAAGGTCGGCTTCAATTCGGTTAATAACGCTCAGTGACAGAGACTTACAAGGGTCATTTAGTCTCCTGTCAACATATGACCTTGATTGTTCAATATATCACAAAAACTGGGTATAAATTTAATTCTTGTCTTCTTATCTGATTGGTAAAACGAAAATAAGAATAGAAAATTGTCTCGGCTAAAAGTAAAAAGGATTTTAAATTCAAACTTTGGCCTTCTCTTCAGAGCAAGAAACTATGATATGTATTATCTTATGCTCTAATTTTTTTTGTCTTCCTTTAGAAGCATTTTCTGTGTAACGCTTGCAGGCATTTCATTGTTTTTAAATCGTTGTATCTTGAACGTACGAACGTCAAAATTAATTTTTGGAAGCAATTACCTGTTTAATGACCCAGTTGTTGTAGCTCCCAGCCAACGTCAAAAGAGAGAATAAATGGAATGTGTAACAATCAATGTTTTCGTTCAGCAGAATTGAATACGCGAAGATATCGTAGAGATAGAACTAGGCGAGGCCATAATAAAGATTCGCAAATTCTCACGTTATATTTTAAACTGTTAAAATAAACAAGGATAAGCAACGTAGTCTATGCGAGGTCGTTTGTTGAAATATCAATCAATTAAGATTTGACACTTGAAGTAACATTTTACGTGTTACATTTTTGTCGCATTCTGGAATTATTTCGGGGCATTTTCAAAGGTCGTGATCTTCCTTGAAAAACCCAAAGCCGCAAAATTGAAATTCAATTTGGACTCAAGAGTGTCTTTTAGATAACAAAACTAAATAATTTTTCACGAAACTTAGTGAGACAAACTCTCACGGGCCTAAAGGCTTTGTTTTTAACCTAATAATTTGCGATGCTCTAAAACGTGACATTACCACTTAAAACGTGATTTTTCATGTAAAGGCAAAGAGCATTTTCTTTCTTCAACAAGAAAAGATATTTTTGCAGCAAATAGCAGGGGGCCTTTTAAACAATTTATGATAATCTTGTAGCTTCTTGTGGCTCACACGAAATCAAAGATAACAAATTTGGTCATGCTTTTAGAAATTAATAATATATAATATCCTAAAAATGTACCCAAAATATCCCTACATATTTACCAAAAACAAGATAACGTAAAAATTGCATCTGCGTTCGTCAGAAGGGCCAAAAAAGAAGCGATAAAACGACAGTATTTATGTAAAACTCATATGTAAAATTTATATCCCTTCCAGCTGGATTATATATTTTTTCTGTATTCCTTTTTTCTTTAATCTCGTTCTCTCTTTAATCTTCAGATATATGGCAAACGCTTTAAGCTTATTAAGTACCCCTTCGTGTCAGCAAATGATATTCTTAATGAGAAACTGCGGTATTTCAGTGCTAATTGTCACTTTGATTCAAGAAACAAGTTTTTCAGTTTCATTAACGAATCATCGTTCGTTTTGTTTTATGCCACGTTTTTATTTTCGGTAGAGGATTTGACTTTCACAAAAATATTTTACGTAGTATTACATTGACAATGATAACAAGATGTATGTTTACACTAGAGTCGATCACCACGTTTTTATTATGAATATTTATTATGAATAGTTTATTTGATTAACAAAGTACTGCTTGAAAATAGTATGCTCCCGATATTCAATTTTTGTGATAAAATAAAAAATACTGAAAATGTTAAGAAGGAATCCATCAGGAAATTGAGTAATCAGTGGACAAAAACCTTGTACCAGAATAATTTAAAGTATATCGCATTCTTTTTTACACTTTTTAAGAGCTATAGACGTAATTAGTTATCTGTAGCAACACCAAAGACAACTTCTTATGGGAACCCGTGAAATTAAATTTCAGATTTCATAGGAATTGTGTAAACACGGGTAAAATACGCAAATTTTTAGGCGTAAGAGTTCATTTTGTGAAATTTGAAATTTATTTTCTCGGGCTCCCATAAGAATTTGTCTTTGGGGTTATTACAGATAACAAATTACATCCATAGCTCTCAAAAAATGTAAAAAAGAATGCGATATGCGTTAAATTTTTCTGGTACAAGATTTTTGTCCACTGAAAAGTAAAATTACTCAATGTCCTAATGGATTCCGTCTTAAATTTTTAACAGATAATATTTACAAATAAAGTCATCCGTAGTCGTCCAACCACTGACATATGTTTTTTCTTATGATTAAAAATTTCGCCTGAAAATTACAGGAAAGCTAAGGAATAGTTATCGCATATAATATGTGATAATATATAATTATTATAGCCGGGATTCGTTTAAAACACCGAGATGGCTTTATAAAACACAGCTTGGTTTCAATATTTTATAATTTTCGAGCTTGTCTCAGCGGTGCTCTTATTGTGTCTTCGTTTTTAAATCTTAAAATACATTCTTATTCTTAGATTCAAATTAAAAATCACATCAAGGCGCCAGCCTTTGCGTGACAGAAGCGGAAATATCCCCAACCACAAAATCATTACACCCTTATATATGTAGCTCAATTGACGATAAATATTTCAGTTATCAATTCGTGTGATCTTTGATTAAGGAAACCACTCTGCCTACTCTCGAAAGGCTGACAATAACAACAAAGGAGTGCTGGTCATGACATGTAAATTGTCAACTGACTCCTGCAGGCTTTATAAATATGGATCAGTTGTTTACCAGCAAGTCAACAATAGGTAAAGTTGTCTCGATTGGCCACTAGATGGCTCAACATATGTGGGGAAATAGCCGCCATTCTCCAATTGAAAGCCTAAAAGTACTATTTTATGCATCCAGGAATCCATAGTTTAACGGTTGGCTGAACAAAGTTTTGACATTTGGAGGGTTCAATGGAGTACAGCGCTCGGAGTGTGTTGGCTGGGCGACGTGGCTATATATTTCCCTCTGTAGGGTAGGAAAGACGTTACTCTGTTTTAGCTGCTATGTTTGAAACTTAACTAGTCTTATAATTTGAAGTGTTCAAATTAAATTTCATTTTTAAACGGATGCAAGGTCTTCGGGAGAGGTTGCAGCGATAAAACTGTAAAAAGGGAAATTTATGCAAGGAACATCGATCAAGGACTGAAGAAAAGAACGAGACATTCAACATACAGTTCAGAAAGAGCTGGGTCAACTTAAATTTGCCAAATTCTTGCCTTACTTGCAAAACAGATTTCGAAAAACTTGTGAAACAGTGTTTGTTCCTTTAATAATTTATGCTTTTTTGACTTTCGGCTTAATTGTATCCATTTTGACAACAGTTTTCTCTCTGAATATTGAATTATACAAATAACCTTTTTAGCATTAATATTCCGTGATGTTAATGTTTTGATTAAAACGTGATTTATTTTCGATGGGGAGAGAATTGTACATTTTCCTCAGTAATTAACAAGGTCACTTGTGATTTGAATCTCATAATTAATCACATCGTTTACTGCAATATTTTCTCTTACGGAAGTATTTTTGATATTGTTATGTCTGTAAAAGATACGAGTTTTATACCTAAAGTTTGTCGATTCATACGGACAATATATTCACACGTTGGAATTAGTCAATGTTTTTATTTCAAGGTTTTTATAGCCCAAAGGCGACCTTGCGGCTATCATCAGAGGTGAAGAGTCGAGTCTCCATGCGGTCGGTTTATGAGAACTGCTTACGTCGAAGTTTATTCTCAGAGCAAAAGCTTCCCATCTTCTGTTTTTCAGCAGAGTGTGCTTAATTCTGACAAGCTTCTGAGGAATTCAAACCACTGTTCAAGGGGAACGCAGGCTTCGCATATGAGAGTGCTTTGCGCGTTTTCCTTCCTTTTGATGAAGAATAAACGATTTTGTAGTTGCTTTGTAATGTTATCATATACCAATAACAACTACGAGACAAAATGAAGTGTAACCAAAACACAACCCGCACTTAAAATAAATAAATTTACCCTATGTGTCGCTGACGGGGCAATAGAGGATGTTTTCGAGTGGCAACTCTCAAGTTGTTTTTGTTGAACTCCCAAAATATTTAAACTAATGAACGATCACGTGACCTGAATGCTAGTACTGAAAACACGGAACAAGAGTTACGTAACCTGTCCGGCAGGAGAAACTTGTAAGGCTGCATTTGGTCTCCTCGATGGCTTCTCTGGCAATTGAAAATATTTTTGATATCTTCCACCAACTGGTGGTTAAATCCATTTCGCCGCCGTGTCTGCTTGCGCTCGGGGACACCTTCTTGGATTTCACCAGACAAACGTGAGTATTTTTCAACCTTGTCAAAATTCCAAAATGATGGATTCAATTCAAGGGGTAAAAGGACAGTGGGTTAAAGCGCGATCATGAGCATAGCAAAAGAGGTCCTCGAGTGACAAACGACAGCAATGGTAGCATAAGCACTGACGTAAGAGAAACCAACACACTTGTTGTTTTTATGTGGTTTTCACTTGGGATCATCGCGACTTAGGCACTCACAAAGAAAACGAAAATTCACCCTTGCAGTTGTACTTTCTTCGAGTCCATTTTAACGCTGACATACGCGCTGTCATTTCTAAACTTGCGCCTAAATTTTAACGCACGTGTTTGAGTCTCTAGTAAAATCCAGGCTAAAATAAAAACCAATGTAATGGGCACTGCTCCGCGCCATTTTCCCTGTCCGTTCAGGTGCACGAATGGGTGGCAACCGTAGGGAATATAATGATAGAGTAACCTCGCGATGTCCCACGAGATGGTCAATACAGCTGATATGATGCTTGCCGTGATACAAATTAAAATTACTAGTCGTACGCATGGACAACTTGTTACGGCGAACCTTGAAATAGAGATGTCGTTCCCAAAATTGCATTTCATAAGAAGACTTCAAATTTTTCTAGCGCAGTACCTGTTGAGAGGCCTTGATGAAAATTTGTCGATTTGAACGATTCCTGACGATCAAGAATATCTGACACTTGCACTTCGTGAAAAGAGCTCTTGAACGGAAAAGTGCATTTCATTCTTGCAGGGTCTGTTTTTAAGGTTACCGATTCGTATGATTTGAAGGGGTATTAGACATGGCTTTGAATTAGCATCCCCCCCAGGGGAAGGTAATAATAGTCCTAGCTGCCTTATGCTAGAGCAACGGGTTCAAGGTGCGACATAATGGGCCGGATTTGGCCTCGTAAAAAGACCTTTTAATCTAGCGGCCTGCTATAGAGAGACACAGAGAGTATTGCTCTGCGATGACATAAATTTCATAAATACATGGGCTAAAAAAACTTTAAGAAGTGTTTTGAACATTTTAAAATGTGTCAAGTTCGGACCATACGCGGGAACCGGCGAAGATCCCCAAGAGTTGAGACAGTGAGAGTGTATATGCATGAGAATTAGAGGCCAAACGAGACTGAGAGTTTGAACTTACATTGATTCCTTGGCAGATCTGAACTCTTCGAGAGCAAGCGAGAGCCGCATACAGCGCGTGAACTTTTCAGGCCAAACTAGAGCGATAGAAAATGGCAATTCTTGGTCAACTCTTGGCAACTCTCAGGGCTTTAAAGAAAATGTCGAACCTAAATTTAAATAGATAATAGTCAAAATACGTGTGTAGACGCGGAGAGTTATGTAAGTGAGAAATAACACAAAGAAAAATCTGACTTTTTATGCTTAAAAGCTTTTAGGAGAGGGCCGATACGTTTAATATTCATTATGTAGCTAGCTAGCACATGTGTTCTTTGGGCTTGGAACACGTGATGAGCACAAATAACGTCAGTTCAGAAGGCTAATATTTATGAAGATTTAATGTTTGGAGATGGCAAATTTTTCACACATTTTATAAAGCATAAGGAAATTTTCGGAAGCACAAAAAGTGTACGTAGTGGGAGGCAAACTTATAAAAAATACTCGAAGCGAATATATGTTAACTCCGTATAATATTTGTCAGCAATGGAATTTTTTAAGAGAAAATTTATACCATTAAGCAAATACACTTTATTGTGACATAGCACTCTCGCCTGGGAAGCCTTTTAGTATACTGCTTAGGGGAAGTGTCTGTTTTTTGTTTTCAGTTTTTTTCATCCCACGCACAACGACCAGACTCTCAATACAAACAAAACATTCTGAGTGTTTTATTGTTCTTTTTTCATAGTACATAGTTCATAGTACATCAGATAAATGTAACATCAAAGTTAAGTTCTTTTTATGGAGTCTGAGAATGCCATATTGACCCCTTAATTTTTCCTTAGGAAAGGTTTTGCAACTAATGCGAAGATCATTAATCGCTATTTTTAAACCAACGGAACTCGAATTTGTCAGTCAACATCAATATCACAAGGGGAACATATTACAAGGGTTGTAAACAAGAAGTTGGTTCATGAAAAAAATGGTTGGCAAAAATCGAAAAGAAAAAAGAATTTCCTGACTTTTTATACGTGGGTAGTTGTTGTTCCTTATAAATTTCATCTACTAATGCAACTAACATCAATTTTGGTTTAGTTTTCAATCTCTTTTCCCTGAGGTATTACGGCTACATTTTCAGAGCGTTTGCCTTTTCTACACCAGGAAAGAAATTACTTCTCTTACGGATGAGGTTTTCCAAGCTTTCGCCATTTTTTTTTCCTCCGGGAAAGGTTGGAATGACCTTTATAACCTCGGTTTTAAGGAAATATTTTGTAAAATAGTGGGGTATTTAAAAGTCCATAAAAAGGTTATGTGATTATTACACGTTACCATTTTCTTCAATATGTTTTTCCAGCCCTCGCAGGCATTTTTTACTGCCAAAGTGACGCTTTTGAAAATTTCTGTTGATGAAACATAAGTCTAAAAACAGTGTAAAACGGTCATCAATTTCACTGGAATTTAAGTTAATTATGAAACGTCTCAGAAATATATGAGTAGCACGTGACAGACGAATTCTTTCCTGTTAAATTATAGCGATGATTGATTACGTTGTTTGGAGCGGATGGCCTTTCAAACGGCTTGTCTTTTTCATCTCACATCTATGTATTTCGCGCTGAAACAAGTACAGCTATCTTTCTGATAACAAATGAGTTGATTTCTTCAAAATAAACCCTTTTTTCGTTTATTTAGTTTTAAATGATCACTAAGAAATAATCTGATGAATTTTCGAACGTTTCAAAATTATATGAAACTCATGAACAAAAACTTGGAGCCATTTGGAGGGAACGTTTGCCCTGGTTTCTTGAAAATTTGGTATGGGATTTAGATATGTATATATTTTATCTTTCTGTGATAGGTGGCATTTCGTTCAGATTATTTAGTTAGTTTCTCAAACTGCGTTCGCCGATTCCTATGGCTGTAGCTCTTTCAGAATAAAATTCGTTAAGACGTCTCGCAGCATACCTATAGAAAATAGAACTGAAGAAGAATTAGGAAAAAATTCGCTGAACTCTTCATGAGTCCTTCGCAATATAACGGCAAAGAGGAAGGTATAAGTATTTTACTCCAAAGAGAAAAAAAGCAGACAAACAGATGGTCATATGTTTAAAGTGTTCGTCACATTTGAAAAATAACAAAGACATTTTTAAACTTCACAAATATTCAAAAGAATTGGTGCTAAATTTAGCGCCTGATTACGTCAAGAAATTGTCAAATCATGTCAGCCCTAGTTAGCCTTAAATTACGCTGCAACAACAAGACTTATCCAAACAAAGCGAACTGCTCAAGCTAACGGGTGATAAAACACAAGCAAGTTTCTGTTTTTGTTCGGAAAGTGACGATCCCACCTAAACAGAATGGTTGTTCGTTTTGCTCCATTTAGGTATGATGTTTTCAAATTTTGTAACATTTTTCCACGCATCACTTGGACATGTAACTTGTAAGCCGCGACTTAAAGCGGAGAAGCTATACTTGTGAAAAGCTCAATATTGGATTATGTTTCACCTCATATTGAAATTCGGATTCCCGGCGACGTTGTTACATTTTACCGAGAAATATTACGTTTATATTTTATGTTATCCGTATAAGACGAAAAGCTGGCGAAGGGCTACTAATTATACTGTAGTAAAAATGCATGAGAATCAATTTTTACCATATTTCAAAAACAAAGAGTTTAGAAATTTAGCTTGATATTTTGACAGATTTTGAAGCGCGTTAATTTTTGAAAGAAAGTTATGTAAGTGAGAAATAACGCAGAGAAAAATCTGACTTTTTGTGCTTAAAAGCTTTTATGAGAGGGCCGATACGTTTAATATTTATTATGTAGCTAGCGTGCACATGTGTTCTTTGTGGTAAAAATGCATGAGAAATCAATTTTACCATATTTCAAAAACAAAGAGTTTAGAAATTTAGCTCGATATTTTGACAGATTTTGAAGCGCGTTAATTTTTGAAAGAAAGTTTTCATAACCGCTAATAAATTCGATCAGAAGTCGGGAAAAAAGTCGGATATTTTATTTGAAATTGCAATAAATGATTTTGCAATGTTTACCTGCAATATACCATTTTTCATTTCAGTTGTAATTCAGCTTGAGGGTTGCGTTTACATGTTTAGGTCATGAAAGGAAATCGGAAATTTTACATCTCTTTCCTTTGCAGTTTAATTCACATAACTGTAATTGCTTCCGCTTCCATCTACTTGCAAAATAGTACATATTTTTTGCAGTTTTGGAAATTAAGACACCGTTTTCGAAAAGTCGGACAGTTACTACAATCAAGCAAAAATTAAACGACATGCCTGCTATCAAGATCAAGTTTAAATATACACAGAGAATACAATATATAAGATCAGCTACTGTGAAGTAAAACGCTTGGAAGCTTATGATAACCATTCGCAAGGGAGTAAAGTTAAAATTAATTCAACGATCAAAGGAAAACAATTACCAAACTTAAGAAAACGTGATCAACCATGGGGAAAAATTAATAATTCAGCAAAAATGAGTAGATCTCAAAATAAACAAACTTAACACTCGAACGTGATTGGACGAAAAGCAGTCGATTAAAAGTCGGTGTTATTTTCATTTGAGTCTTTGACGCACGCTGTGACGTCAAAAGGGCAAGATGTTAGCTTTGTGTGATCGCTACGTGTAACAAGAACTCACATTAATGAGTTCTGTCATTGCTATTAATAAAAACGATCGCTCATGGTTGTGTTTTAGTAATACTGTGCTTGGCCAGGTCATCGAGGTCGGTGATCAAACATTTTTGATTGATGTTTATTTAAAAAGCTCGATCGTTCGTTTTCTCACCGATTGTTTGTTAAATTAAGTGATGGGCTTTTACGATTTCATGCCGTTTGTTTTTCATTATCTAAATTTCCTCTCTTCCCTTGGGCATTCCATTTACCAATCATAACTTGCACTGACAACATTTTTCTAATGAAAAGCTGATAATTTTGTTTCATGCTAACTGCACGCGTGTCCGTGATTAGCAAAACCCAAATCCATCGACAGCTCTGCACTTAAAAAGTACATACATTTCATTTCCTAGGGAGTTTCTCCAAATATTTACCAAGCACACATTGCGATTGTTTGCATCGATTAAATACATTTTCCTTTTTTTAAAGATGAACAACGAATCTGCATTTTCGTGATCGTCAAAATGATTAGTCTTTTGAAGACATCATTTTCATTAGCGAAACCGACTGATGGGACAACAGAAATGGCGCCGGCTCATTTTTTACGGGCTTTGAAACAGCTCGTTTCCTCTTATATGGCGTCATTTGCCAAAATGAGAGGTAACACAGTGGGATTTTCATTTGTTATATCTTGTTGTTTTCATGACATCGCAGCTCACACGAGGCTAAAAGCACGATTATAGTGGCAATCATGATTAGTAGAGAAAATAACATTCAGTTTTTTTTCATGACGCGAGCGGAAATAAACGGTTTCGAAGTAGAAATGTTAAACACTTTTAAACTACTCAAACGCTCATTAACCGACACGTTTTCCTGGCGATTTAAGTATAATGTTCTCACGTCACTCAAGTTCGTTTGCAGCGGTTAATAACAAATCTCACGGAGATCTCATTCGTTTATTTTGCACTAATTGTTAGGTAAACAATTGAGACGAAGCTTGCGTTCTCTGCCTGAAAAAAAAAACTTGGCTTTGTTCCTGCTGCAACAAAAGTATATTTTTAACTATCATTATATATTTGGCTGTTCTCCGCCACTTAAGGAAACTTTTTTAAGGGGATTTATCTGCCTTTGTGATCAAAGCTTTGCTAAAAGTACGACTAACTAGTACGCTCTCTCGGCCCACATGCACGGAATTCCCCCAAACACGAAACCCGTGAATTTCGATAGAAGGCAAACAAGCAGTAAGAAGTACACGTAGACGTACCTTCTTACTCCTTACTTCTGTTCTATACTAATGTAAACACTACCCGCCCAGACTAGCTACTAGTACTGCTATTTGCGGGATAGTGCAGTCCTTTTTATTTTCTTTATAGAAGTGAATAATAATAACCTTTACTTTACTTTACAAGCAGCATGAGAAAACGGTAGACTTCTTGAGCAAGTTGGCCAAGCGTTTTGACGTTTCAATAGTTTCAATCACTGCTCATTACACTCAGTATAGAGCTGGGACATTTACAAAACTGGACCATTAGTGTTTGGTTTCCGTGAAAATACGCCTTTTGGCTTTCCGAAGTGATGATATTAGTATACAGTCTGTAGCTGACATAGACTTCAACAGTTTGATTACTCGCACTTTTTTCTGTGAGCAGCTACGTCTCCTCCATAGTTGAATAGTTGAATTCGTTGCCATAGCTCTTAAATTTACATTTCTAGAATTTGTTTTTGATCTACGTTTTCGATTTTGTCCGTTTATGACGTGAGCCAAAAAACTGGCCCGGCGAAGAAATACTTTTGAGCAAAAGCAACAGGAACCTTGAGTAACTGCAGGAGTAACTGTTTTATTCTGCATGGTGTGCATGGATAAGCATTACCCGCCTTTCGACCAAATTGGTCAGCTGCTCGTAAGAAATTTCACTCAGTGCACAACGAAGAAGAATTCGGTAAAAACTTGCCTGTAAGAACCTAGTATGCTAAGACTGCTGTCATTTAAAAGGACCATCAACAAATAAGAACGCATTTTTGCCTAAAAATTGAAACAACAGATTCTGTAGTGCTCAGGAAAAATAAAGTACCCGTTTTAAGTTCTAATAAATCAAAGGACAGAAGGACCTAGAGCGTGAATTGTGGTCGTTTAGAATCGGTGGTCATGATAGCTAAGTTATACGGTTACGAGACAGAAGCAATTAGGGACCACTCTCGCGCTGAACTAGTTTTCTGAACAAAAAGGAACCTACATAGCCTTTAAATTTCTCAGTAAACACGAAATATACAAGAACCTCTCTGCTAACTTGGGAAAATAGACGTTCTTATAAGCAACTTCTCAATCTGTCTACAGACTGATGAAGTTTATCGAGCTGTAAGTCATTCTGATTTACAGTGAGAAAAAGGAATTATGAGAGCATGGCAATGTATTTTGGGGTGAGCGATAGCTGAATATTTTCTGTGCGAAATTTCTAGCCGCCATCTTGGATTTTGAAGGAGAGAAAGATTGAGTCGTTCCAAGCTTACGTTTTTAAAATCCAAAATGGCGGCCAAGTGAGGACGAACGACTTTTTTGATAACACATTCTCCCGGCAAAAAAAGAAAGAAAGGAAGAAAGAAAGAAAGAAAGAAAGAAAGAAAGAAAGAAAGAAAGAAAGAAAGAAAGAAAGAAAGAAAGAAAGAAAGAAAGAAAGAAAGAAGGAAAGAAATCGCTTGCTGCAAGCTACATAAAGCAAAACTCGCTGTTAACAGGCGATTTTCATGTTGTTTGTAGATTCCCAAGCTGGACATTTGATGACTGGGCTCAGTTTGAGCTTGATACATTAGAAGATATTTTCAAGAGATCAGACGGATGGCAAGAAAGAGCACTGAAACCTGCCTTGTCATCGATTCTCGCACCAGCCCTCTGCGCTGTTTATGGTAAGCGGTATTGTACTACTAGGATAGGAACTGCGCACCTTCTGGTAAATCATTTTGCGATATGTGAAAATCCACTTTGATCCCGAGGCCTGGAGGACACAAGCCACTGCATTGAATAAACATGTTTCAATTGCTTTTGTCCGGTATCCCTTGTGTCCTTCAAATCAACTGAGGTGAATTTCAAAGTACAAGTACAAGTACCGATACAATACAATACAATACAATACAATACAATACAATACAATACAATACAATGCAATACTGAAGAGGACATCTCAGTTGAAGCTCAAAGGCGCAATACAAGTGCTGCTGTCAATTCTTTTCCTAGTTTGAGGAATTTGTCACGTGCAGTAAGTTTCCTAGCGACCACTGTTCTAAGTGAACTGTTTCTTTAAAACATCATCTTAACGAAATCCTGCAGCACTGGTATTTGTATCACTGACAGACGTTTTGTATCATTTGTATCACTGACAGACTGCGAGCGGCTAGTCGTTATTTTTCTCCCGTAAGGATAGGAGAGAATCGCGCCTCCCGAGCAGCAAGTGGCTTGCGCTCTCGTTTATCGCGGCTTGAGGCTTTGCCGCTCAGATCACGCCACACTAATTAAAAGCTTGTCTTACTTTTTCATTTAGCGTCCTATGAAGATGCGAAATCGAATTTTCACGATGATCATGTCATTTGGGATCGACACTACACCCTTAAGGTTAGTTTAAAAACAAAATATATTTCTGGTAGTTTCCTTAAAACCTTTTGCCCAGCATTTTTCCTTTTCTCACTCTGCTGGAGCTGCGATAAGGCATGGGCAGAGATCCTGAGAACCTGAGTTTACCTTTAGTTTCACCAGTGACAGTCCAAAACTGATGTCCTCACTAAAGGTTCCATCATTGTTGGCTACCACTGTTGTCCCAACAATGTTGTAACGTTGGTAACATTTGTTGGCCCAACAATGTTACCACGCTTGACACTCCATGTCCGCTGAAGTTGGACCAACACGTTTTGTTCCAAAAAAAAACTGGTAAATTTTCTTATATTCCGTTCAACTTCAAAAGTTTGACGAGACCCTGGAAATTTCAAATTGCAAATAGGAAATTCACCGAGTGCTATTTACATCGTTAGTGTGTTATTTCATGTGTGTAACAACGAGATTCTCCTTTGCAGGATTTGTCCAGTATAGAGGTCAAAATTCAAAGCGCTGATAGTCCCACTTCATTTAGCGAGAAATTCTTTGTCCCGATCAATGATGAACGAGAGAGATCTCGATCACCGGAATTACTGTACCCGCCCATTGCGAATATAGCAGAGGTACGTGTAAATCAGCATGTTGGTAATTAAAACCTTAATAGCTTTTTTTGAAGGATCATCCTTTTTGGTTTCAACCACGTCACATATATACCCAAACGTTAGCACCGCATTACATAACTGACTCAGGGACTAAGGTGAATAACCATTTCTAAACTAAACACACACAGCTGTCATAGTACATTAACTAAAAGACTGTGTCAAATTGCCCCTTTTTTGCAGATCAAAGAAAGGCTCCCTCCGCCGTGCGACTCCGGCAGATCTTCGCCGATCTTCGTGTCAGGATACGAAGCCGAACGACAACGAAACGACATAAAGCAGTTCGGACGAGAAGTGGCTTCTAAACTTGCTGAAAGACGAGCGGAATACGCCAAACGAAGAATGGCACAACTACAGGAAGAAAGTCTAATAATTGAGGTAAAATTTCTTTAATTAAAATAAGAGGATATTCGAGTCGACCAGAGACTGATTAACGTTTCGTGCTTGTGTCACAATGCGAACCTTCTCTCAGAGGGTAAGGTGAGAAAGTTCTGTACACTTCTTTGCCTAACCCTGTCCCTATTTCGGCCATGATCTTCCATAATTATTTACAGATCTGACCGTAACTTCTTTCCGCGTCTTCGGGCCAAAAAAGTAAAATTAATGCCTTAAGTTCAGACCATTAGGCAAAAGCCATACGCTGTTCGGTCTAAAGTGGCCAAATCCTATAGATATTTTACTAAAATAGCGAAAAATATACCCTTTGGGACCACACATACCCATATAACTTATAGAAGAGAAAAAAAACGGACGAAGCTATTGGTGAAAAAGACTAAGTAACTAAAAAAAGCCAGGTCGTGATCAGTTTTGGCTTTTGCCGGGAAATTTCAAAAGCGTTATGCCCGTAGAATAAAGCCTCGCAAAGTAAATAGTAAAGAACACGGTTTAATGTACTATTTTTTAATCATCACTTCAGCGAAACATAGAAGAAGCGGTGAAGAACAAGATGGAACAACTTAAAATGGCAGACAAGCTGGAGAAGGATGGATCGTTTTTGAAGGAACGGAGAGCTAAGTTGTGGCGACGATGTGCGAACATGGCCGAAATCTTGGCCAAGGAAGAAACTCAAGCGACATTATGGCAGAAAAGATATAAAGAGGCCCTAGCAGTTATACCCGATAACATCGCGTTTTTCTGACCACGCATACATTCATGAGGGTACCAGTAACGCGGGCTCGTCATTCTGCACGCGCGAGGAGATACCGAAGCTGGCCAAGAGATTTGTGAGCTGAGATTGTAATGGTGGCAGTGTCGTACATGGGATCAAGGAATGAACATTCCGCCTAGCTTCGCTTTGAAAATTGCACACAGTGTCGAATTTATAATGAAATTAGATGTGAAAAGAGATCTCGCCGAAATTATGTGATAGGAAATATCCCACACTGTAGGACAAGTTATCAGAATCGATCATTTATAGCCACAACCTTACAATTCCTGCGATAAAAAGTCAGGAATTCGCTACGAAATCAGACGTTTAAAGGTGGGGGTGATGATGGGCGGCAGTTTTGGCCACTAATTTGTTATTTGATAGCTATTTATCTCATCTCACCCTTTTAGAGCTTTGTACTCTAATCCCTGAATGAAGTCAATCATGGTTAGCAAATAGGACCTTACAGAAGGGCATTTCCTCGACATCGGTTTTCTTGTGTTCTCCGTGATTTAAACAAGGCAAGAAACCCTAATGACTTAGTCCATATTTTAGAAGGACAAGAATAAAATCGAGTTGTTGTTTCCTTTATTGAGCTAAGTAGGGTAGTTTTAAGAAGGTTACAAATACGTTTTTTCTTCCTTTTTCGTCCAGTTTCTTAGCGAACGTTCTATTTCCTTACTATCAACCATCCGATAACGTCCAGTTCCGTCGCATGCATGGAAATTTACCATATTGGTAAAAATATAGCGAAGACAAACATCAAGTGTGGCGAAATATTTATTAGCAATAAAGGTGTTGTGAAAACGGCTCGCCAGTGAGACACCTTTTTCCATGGGAGCCAACAGCCCCCCTTTAACTTTATTTGAAAATATTTATTACAGATACAACAAACAATCAAACATCAGGAATTGTTATCAACACAATAAAGCTAATTTATTCTTTGAGTAGTTTCTTGTTTATTTTTGTAGCCTTTTTATTTTATAACTATTACCGCTGACCCAAACCGATTGCAGGCAAGCATGCGTGTAAAATTACGCAATAACCACGTGTGGAATTAGCGCGCGCGATAAAGTTGTTAAACGGACGGCAGCATGTTTCCTTCTTCCGTTTCGAAAACTTAAGGTATAACGGTGCCTGAATGCATCGCCAGATAAAATTTTCACCGAGAAAAAAAACGCATCTGTGGCGGTGTCAAATTGGTTCAAAGCGAATTAGTAGAGTACATTACAACTTTTTCCATTTTTTTCTTATTTTGCTCATTGGTCTAAAAAGTAATCTCACTACAGAGTCAATTTCTGTATCTTGGTTTCTCTTCAAATAAACAGAAATCGTTTTGCTAAGGACGATACCATTGCGCATGCGTATTACGTTAATTGGACAAAAATGGCAACAACGCAAATTATTTTACTCTTGTTTACAATTCCCGTAGTTTTTCATCATGGAAACCAAAATTGACCAACATCTGCAACATAAACTGTGTATATTTAATAACTTTTATATCTTACATCCCACAAGTGTTGTATTTTGCTTGAGGTCAAATACCCGATTGATGTGTAGAAACGTTGTCATCAGTTAGGGTGATCCTTACCTGTAGCCCCTCGGGGCACAGTGAGGAACGTGATGAATGAGAGGAAATGATTCCATGTGAGTTACACCTCTCGGTCCTGGTGGCCACAACACCCATCAGGTACCACTTCTGACCCCCTACTGATGATGACCCCTTGAAATATCAACTATGTTCCAATTCCCAGAGAATACAACTACCCGTAGATTCTCTCAAAAAGTCCAACGCTTCTCATTTCCGGTTCCGGTGGTGGGCCCGTGCGCGAAGACAGAAGGCGAGCTCTCGCTCGCGCTCGATTTTCTTTTTTCACACGAGATTATCCGGGATTTTTTGGTTACTTTTTGGCTTTCTCTCAACAAATTTAGTGACACCAACAACCTGGCAACACCAACAACTTTAAAAGTGAAACGCTAGCAGTAAAACGCTTGTCTTTTTTTCCAGACATTTTCGGGAGTGATTTCCATCTGATGGCTTTCAGTTACTATGTGTTGAAATTTCTGTTCTCAGACTTCCCTGTCTCATCCCAGCAGATAAAAATCTTTCCCTCACTTCAGACCAAAACAAGTCATAAAACCCTTTGGAATGTAAATGATGTATGCATATCCCATATAAGGGAGAACTCGAAGGTTTTATTCCGAACTTGAGGTAACCCAACCGAAATATAAAGAGAACAAACTTTCAGGTCACTTTTGGACTGATCTCGATTTTATTTCCCTTTGTCAAAGAATCTACTCTTTGAAAATAATAAATAATTTTACACTTTATGTACATCTTTGTATAAAACAATCAATAAAAACTATATTTTACAATAATTTACAACTCTCCCACTTTCGTTTTTGTTATGTGGCATAAACCATTAAAAGACCACTTTTACAGACATATCAAGAAGCTATCTTGTACAAATCCCTGTATACCTACATAAACCTTACAAGAGACAACAAATTATTAAAATCAATTTTTCTTGAAGTACAACTTGCTCAATTCAGATGATAATTAATCTCGATAATAAAATGATCTTTTAATATCTCTAGATCTGGATTCAAGTTTTAATACAGAAAAATATTGGACATTTTTCTTCTCTTGCACAGCAAGACAGGTGCATCAACAAGAAAGGTGGCACATTTAAATTTTAGTGTACCGGTATTTTGCCACAATTGCTTTCATTTAAAACTTTTAAAAACTTGTCCCACTTTTCGCTTTCTGACAATATCAATATCAATCTGGAATCTGTAGTACTTCTTTGAGGATATTCTTTTATCCATCCTCTTTTCAAACTTTGTTCATGTTTAATCCCTTGGACAATCCATCGTATGTTCCTTTGATGTCACTGAGTGACCAACATATCTTCGCAAGACTGGGTGATGGGTCACAGGAAACCAAGCTCTATCATGATCACAGCATAACCAGTTAACACCGTGTTGTCCACTGCTATGACACAATACATGTTTTTGCATCAACTAACGTGTCCTGTGAATCACTGTCTAGCTTTGGAATGCCATCTAACAGCTGTAGACGAGGTAAGATTCTGAAAACCCTGCAAAAGAAAAGAAAGAGATCATGTTACTACAAAGCCTGAAACACTTAATATCTTCAAGGATTCACAATGACCCTGGAAAGTTAGCCATCACCATCAAAGCACTTTCAGTGGTCAAAGGCACAGTTTACTTCCTATAAGATTCTTCAAGGACAGTTTTGACTAAAACACAACTTTCACTAGTATTTAAAGTTTTAGAGTCAAAACGGCAGTCGGGTTCTTTGAAGAATAAAATGAATTTGGCCATAAGATGAAAAACTGATTACTGAAACAAATAAAACAATTAACATCACAACAAAGAGCTCCACTTTACTCTTTCAGGGACTACTTCTCCTGTTTTGACTGTAGTGGGTTTTCCTCCACAGAGTCAAAGAAAGCTCTGACACTTTTATCTCAACAGCTGATCGTAAGAGGTAACAATGGGTGCAGTGACATTTGAATCTGCCTTCGCTAAGGCAATACTCTTATGTAATGATATGATTTTGACTTACTGTTGTCTGTAGTGAGGGTCTAATTCCACTGGATTTCCTTTGAGTACTAGCGATTGTATTCCTGTTTTTCTGAGCACTTCTAATCCACTTAAACTTTGCACATTGTTCTGTTGTAAAGACAAGTGGACAAGGAAAGGGGCTCTGGGAAGTTTCTGCAAATAAAAATAGCAAGATTTAGTACTTTCTCCCAATAAGTTCCAGACATTGTCAAACATAGAGATTATAAGCTAGAAATTATAAGCTTAGGAAAAATTTCAGCAAGTTGATATGGCCTTGATGTGCTATCAAACTCTAGAACTACAAGCAAAACAACTGTGTGATATGCAGCTAAAAGGTAATTAATGGTGCTGCAAAAAACAGATGTCTTGATGAACAAAATGTGCATGAATTGATGTAAAGCTAAAAATGCAACTGCACTTCAGAAGAAATGGCAATTAAAACTTGCAAGAGTTTCAGAAAAAATGCTGTCCAAATCACCCTTTTTGTCATAATGAGGTGTTATGTTACTCGGCAAAAAAAAAAAAAAAACCAAAAAATAAATAATAACTAAGCAACATACCTTTAAATCAGTGATAAAATTTCTTTGGAGATAAAGATGCGTGCACCTGCAATGAGAACAATCAATTTGTTAGACACAAAAAGGAGAGAAAAACTCACATAAATAAATAGAAAAACTCAACCCCCCTAAAACTTCAAAGTAATACCCAACACAAATTTATGAGTGTGCTAACAATAAACCAACCAACAGTCAGAGCAAACAGGAAATTTGGACTAGTTTTGAGTTTTTTTCCTTGATAGCAATGTACAAATTAATAATGAGGAAGTGGAAGCACTATGGAAAAAACTTCAGTGTCTACCAAAATGTAAATATCTTTTAGTTCCGCAAGATTTACATTCATCTAGTACACTTAGATTGTAATAGCTTACTTTGCATTTTTAGATTGCGACTATATTATATGATGCAACATCTCACACAGAAGCAAAAGAAATGGAAACAGAAAATTGATGTGACATCTTTTCGGACTTCTCAGGTTTTTGCTCAAATAATCCCAAAGGCAGAACATGAACTACTTAGCGCTATGCACTCATCTACCCTATCTACGGTTAAAAACCAATTGACAGTTTTAGGCCTAAGAACTCCTTCTGTTGTGGCAGACACTTGACAATAAAAAGACTTGTGTGGATTCTGTGTTGGCAGTTGGAATCTGCCAGGGCTTTAGAGACAAAATATTTAATGTGGAAAAATAAAATTAGTGTGGATGCACACCTTGGAAGTAAGACACTGCTCAAGTCTTGAAGGGAGTTTTCTATAAGCTGCAAGTGTTCACATCTTATGAGTCTTCTAAGCACTCGCTGGAATTCTCTCTTCTGATAGGGATGACCAAGGTCTTGGTATGACAAATTTACAGACTGGAAAATAAAATACAAATATAAGACTTATGTAATCATAAATTCACTAATTAAGAAATGACTTGCCTGTCACAGCTGCTGTAAACATGCCACAACTCAATACAGGGCTTGAACTGCCCCAAACTGCAATAATGCAGTAACAATAAATAAATAAATAAATAAATAAATAAATAAATATTAAACCTGATGTTAGAAAGTCCACTTGTTATAACTACAGACAAGATCGCAAATGATAATACCTCTGCATTTTCCCAGTTCTCCATCTTATTTTTGTAGTTTCGCACTTTCTTTGGTTTGTTCTTCTTCAGAGGTAGTGCTACCCTAAACTCTTCATCATCTGAGTCTCCGAATTCTAATTTTTCTTCCTCATCCAGCTTTCGAATGTTTTCAACTTTAAATCCTCTTGGATCTAGAGAAAAGTGGAAGGCATACATGTAACTTGCATTGCATGATTACTTTGGGTTAAAATTATCAATTGATAAGGCCCTGTTAGGGGTATAAATTCTGACAAGAGACAAGTACACGGTAGAAACAAAATCACCTCAAATGAAATTGCAACAAGACTGTTATCACAGAAATATCAATAGTGTCAAATAATGAGACCAACCGACGGCCTACTGAATTAGCGAGATTTTGAAACAGGCAAGTGACATGTGCGGAGCACCTTTCAGAGCATCAATTATGGCAAGAAATAAAATACTGAACATCATGAAATAGTTTGGTACTGGGCAGTTTCCTTTCACAAAACTCTTTCTCTGCAAGTGGAGTCTCCTTTTAGTTTTCTAGAAAATTAGGAGGAGGAATCCCTTTGGCTTCAGGTTTTTTTGGTTCTTTTTTTTCCTAGATTGACCGAAAGGGAGTCTGCTTCCAGGCTATGCCATGACAAATTTTACTGATCAACACTGTCAAAATACAAACTTGTGCCCAAATTTGGAGGGGGGGGGGGGGGGGGAGATGTTTTATAACATCAAATCTGCAAGGAATGCTCTACTTTGAAATTGCTTGTTTTTTTAATAAAGAAATATATTAAAATACCTGAGTGTACAACTAAATTTCTGGAAAATAATCATATAAAGACACACTGCAATACTCACTTCTTCTGACTCTTGGAGATCGTAGCATGTTGCCTTTGATATCCATATCTTCAAGCTCGTGCCATTTGCTGTATCTGTACTTAGAGGCCGGTAGCTGAATGATAAATATCGAAAAACAAATACATCACTTGAACGTTTTCAATCGGTATTCGATTCTCTCTTTCACATCGTAACTGAGTAAAACAATTTCAACACGTTTTTAGACGAATAGAGCGGGGCTAAAAAGCAAGTTATCGAAGGTTATCGACGTAAAGCATTAAAAGAGGACAGCTGTTAGTTCCACAACATAAATCCAGTTTCCACATTTGTGTGACCGGATACATCGCAAAATTCACGCATTTAAAAAATACAATAGATTTTACTACATACAAAACGTAAGATGGAATCGCAAGAATTCTGAAAGCCCATCAGTTTAGATTTAAGCTTATTACGCGGGTGAATTCCAAAGGGCATGCCATATTTGCCGCGAGTTTTTATCCACAAACAAGCAACTCATCGCTCCAGCTCGCTAAGCACAAATAATTTTCAGTTTTTACTGTAGTGTAAGGCTTTTAAGCTTGAATGAAAGTCTTGACAATTTTAAAAAGCAATTTCTCTTTCAGTAAATTAACTTACCGGCAAGGCATCTTCGGCGTCGAAACTAGCTTGCGAGTTTTGTTCTTTAGCTTCTTCTAGCGCTCGATGTACTGTGAGGACGACTATCGGCGCAGAAGTGTAGTTTTCTCGCCCCTCGTGCGTTGACCTAAAATAAGACAAGCGAGGCTTATTATTTCAAAGGATTTTAGACTAGTGATGAACCTCGGAGCGAGCGCAATAAAGACACAATTACTCACCCTTCAGACATAATTGGCACCGTCATCTTTGCAGGATTGCCTCAGCTGTGTTTTATGCAAAGCGCGAGGTCGATTTTCATCACTTTGCCGTGTCTCAAACAAGTCCTCTTCAACCTATACACTTTGTTAGGTCTGTGTAGCAAGAAATGATTGTTCGAAGCAAGGAAAAGGCGAAAATTTACCTAGAAAGTCAATCACGTACATAGAACACACACGTCTCGAGGGATCCCTTTGTCGTAATCCTTCACGGTACAAAGCCTTTGTGACGTATGGTTTCCTAGCAACATAGTAAATAAACAAGTACTTACCGGCATTGTTCGCTACAAGATGTCTGCAAATTTCTTTTTCATTGGATGACAGAGAGCAATTCTTTTGTGATGTCTGGGAATTATTTTGTTTCGCTGCTTGGGCGACAGTAGAAGGTTTGTGTAACTAAGGACAGCAGCTTAAATTCCTAGAAAACCGCGTGAGCAATACAGTATTTGGCCGAGAACTGAATTTCGCTTAGCCAAAATATCACGAGCAATACCGTAAGATTTTTGTTTGTGATCTATGATCTCTCGATGAACGTCTTCCACAACTTATAATATTTCAATATTTGGCGTGACGCAGCGCAAATCGAGTATTGGTCAGCCACACTTGAAAGGTTCCAAATAATTCCGTAAGCAATGTTTCATTTTTCGGTAATCAAGGCAGAGACATTTTTAATTATTTTCTTTATGGCGCCACAACGGGTCGTTTTAAGTTATAGTAGGAGCCTTTGTAACTCCATATTAGATAGCTATGATTTTGTCTCTGAAACGCAGACCATCAGCCGTTACTTGGGTAATAAGGGCTTCTTAGGAGACTATTTATTTATTAAAAATTAATACAGCACGAATACCTTTCCCTTTTGGTGGATCAGAGAAGTTTTTTAAACAGTTTGCGTTAACTGAAACTAATGGACTTATGTGATCCGGGACTTTGACGAAGTCTGATGAAGTTTCCGTGCACAGAATTCAGCTGAAACAAAACCAAAGCAATGCGTATAAATGGCTAGTGGAAAAAGAAGAAAAAAACAACAACAACAACAACAACAACAAACAAATTGGCAGCAGGTTTTTATTATTTTCCCTTACATTCGGAATGCCACACCCTCCGTGGTTTTGAGGGATTTGCTAGAAGATTTGACACTTAAAATGATTTTTCAATCTTGGCTTCTTCTTGCTGAATATTTTTCTCCCTCCCGCCCCAGTCAAAACTTTTTCCTGTCACTTTACACGCAGTCAAACGGTCAATTGAAGAGTTCTTCATGCTCAAGACAGTCTCCTTTCTTGAAAGTTTCATGGAAGAGGGGTTGAGGCAAATTGCTCCAGTGTTTTACAGGTCTCGGGACGAAGCTGTACTGCATGTCGGTTTTGTTCACGGAGGGAAAAGGTAGGACCCGGCTTTGACTCTGTGCCAGCTTACTGGTGTCATGATATTTGTTGTTTGATTTCCCTTTCCTGCTTAGATTTCACTGAATACTTTCTCGCATCCCACCTGCAAAGGAAACCACGTGCCGCTTCCTGGCCATGAAGGACAGCTTAGAGGAAACCAACTTAAACATGTGAACTTGAGTGTGTTCCCGAAGGCTAATTCGGCACTTATCAGCGGCCATCCCGCGGGGTTGACCCCGGGGAACCCCCGGGCATTTGCACAACGACACCAAACAACACTTTTTCAACAAAAAGCTACCATTGCCCCTCCCCCCTGGATACACTAGTATGCTATTTTTCAGCAACAAATTTACAATGGTTTTCAGATGAAGCCTCAAGTGAAAAAGTGCATTATTTCAAGGGACTGCCAAATTGCAATTAAAATTTTTTATTTGCTATAATACCTCTTTCATAGTGATGATGAGGGTTGATAAAATATAAGCGAAGAAAGTCCGCCCATCTACTGCATGTGGTGAAGCTCAGCTTGCTTTGTAAGTCATGGAATGGAAAGTGGGAAGGGAGACAGTATTATTGATTCCTGAATACTGATTCCAGGAAAAACAACTAGGATTCGTTGAACATTTTTCCCAATGTTTTTTTGCTTGACAAGTGGTTTGCCTGTCAGCAAAGTATCAGGAGCAAAGTAAAGTATTGCAATATTATTTCAAGAAAGTTTAAAAAAATTTAAAAAAAATTAGTCTTAAGAATAATATAACCTACACAACAAAGAAAAGACTAAAAGGCCATCACCATTTTGGAACGTGCTCCGTAGTTCATATCCAGTCTGGTAGAAAGTCCGTACACTCTTTCATTTTCAAGCTGGCGACGGGCGTGCGGGGTCGGCAGCGTTACAAATCCCGTGGGTCTTTCTCCGGGGATTGTGCTACGAAAGAGCTAAAGCGTCTAATCCCCTAATCCCGGGCTAAAAATTCGCAACGATAGTCAACAATCCCGCGCCGTGCCCGCGTATGTCCCGGGGTCACCCCCCGCCCCGGGATGGCCGCTGATAACTGCATAAATCCCCGAATTCTGATTGGATAGTCGACCTCACGAAAGCACGCAAATCAACAACAGGGCCATCTCCGCTCATTTCTGGTAAAACTTTGAAAGCAAAAAGTTACGCATAAATGAAAATATAAACTTAAGATCCAGTTTTGTTCAAAGACACTGAACCAGTGCGGTGGAACTATTTTAATGTCTTTGGAATCGCATGGCCGGAACAGAAATGAATTTAATACAACTTGAAAACGTTGGTCCAACGTTGAGACTTAGTTTGGTTTGCTCTCCTTGTAAAACCATGTGGTTTCTTTAGTGTCCTAGGAGCATTTCAGTTGTGAGCGAAATAACCACGATTTTATCATAGTTTTCAGAAAACACCAGCAAAATCCCTGACAAAGTCCTCTTACAAGAGGTCGCGCAGCAAGTAAACAATAAGCAAAACAACGCGTTTTACAAAACTTTTTTTTTATAAATTCTTTCGAATTCGGGAGTGACTCACAGAGTACAAATCCAATTATAAAAATCCCTTCTGCTTTCAACTATTAGCTTTGATCAGTTGGTTTCAATACTGCACCGATTTTTACCCTACAAGTTTTTGGTAGCCATAAATGAATACTGGTGGATTTAATGCAAAAAAAAAAAAGTTTTAGGAAAAATAATATTACTTGGAATGCAATGGCTACTTACATAATGAAGTCACTTAAGACGATTTCTGGGGCACTGACCCCTGCAGAAAGGACGAGATACCCTTCTGATCTAAAAACTAACCAATTATTATACAGACCAAAGCGACTTGGGCTTTACTGAACGTTAACTGTTAACAACAACATTTTCAGTGAACAAAACTATTGTATTATACAATTTATATACACTTTGATAAGTCTCTGACTTTGAAATTGTCACGACCTTTGTCAATAAATCTTTCTTGCTTTTAAATGAATACTTTTTGGAATTGCTATGCATTTTGTTGCAAAACTTACACGCAGTTACGTACACCTCATAAGAATGAGGAATCAAAGAATTTGATTCTTATGTTTCCAAACACAACACAACATGAGCATTCTTTTCGCTCTTCAGCAATTAGTCCCTTATAAACACAGAAACACTGTGTAAAATGAACCAAAGGAACAATTTTGGGGAGAGGCAAAATTCTGTGGCACTTCTTACGCCAGTCAATCTTAGTCCGATTAACACCCATCCAGGATTGAAAGAAGATCGACGATTTCACTTAATTCACTAAACGTCATTTCCAAAGCTAGTTTTAAGGCTAAAGGTACAGAAAAGTTAGAAAGAAACTGAATGCTGTATAACTGGTTATAAAGTTCTCTCTAATCCTAGATTAACTTAACTTTGTTTTAAACAGCTTCGCCCAAAAATGTCTGGGTACCACAAAAATCCAAGACTACGAGCAGTATTTCCGTTATTTCAAGGACAGCAAAGCAAAAAGATCGTGTTTTCAGCTTTTCCATCCAATATCCCTCAAAGAAAAGAGGTAATTCTTTGAGTCTTTAGTGACCCTAACTACATGATGCCATTACTGTCATTTTGTACATGGTAATAATCAAAATTTAAAGACAAATTTTGGCCGAAAATCACGACAAAAACTTTTAGTGTTGGCTGAAACATCTGGAGAGGATGTGATATGAAACGTTTGTACTTGCAGACGAGAAAGCCACGTGTATGCCTCTCAAAGAAATTAAAATTTAAAAATAATCAAAATTGATTTTCTAAAAATCATCAAATTAAGACACCAAACATAACAAAGTTCACTATCATATGAACTGTAACAGTAACTAAAAAATATATCTTGTTGAACTGAACAAGAACTAACTTCCATTCTGGAGGGTTCAGCTATAATAACCATCGACCTTGTTTCAAGGTAACTTTTTGGAGAATCAAAACTCACCAATTTAAAAATAATCTGAACAGCAAGCTCATGAAAAAACAGACACCATTAATTAAGAGCTCACAGGGGACATTTTTCAGGCTAGATGAAACTATATTTAAGTTTGTATAGAGCTCTGGTTTGAGAAGTACTGATGCAATAAATCAAAGCTCTACTGATTGGTAAAACTCCAGTTTTTTCTGGACAATTTTCAGTTATTTTTTTGGCCTGGAAAAATGGGTCAATATTTGCAGAATTTTTATAGACATCAGGGAACCTAAGCACAGACAACTATGAGTCACGGACAGCAGCCGGAAGTTGATGTTCCTGTCAGTGCAGTTAGATGCTCTCATGCCACCAAACAATACAAGAGTTGTTCAGTCTGGTGAGGAGCAATAGTTAACAAAGGAACTATCGAACTTGCTGTTCATGTCTGCTGCTCACTGATAAGTTCATTATTATAGACTGTGTACTAAGCTTAACTTGTTTTTTGTTACAACTACAAAAAAGCCTAAAAATATAGCAATTAGAAAACCTGATTTCAATACGTCAATGCGTGAAAATATTTATCATGTACTATCCATCGATTATGACAATAATTCACATTAAGCTAAGTCTGCATGATGATGACTTTTCTTTTCTAATGACACGGTTCTTCTGAGGGTAAACCGTACAGCATTGATAGAGCCATTCCCTGCTCCAGAGCTCTGCTGGGATGATGTGGGGGACTGGTAAGAGGAACCTGAATCTGACCTTGACAGTTGCGTAAATGGTGGCGTCCCATCAACATCATCCTGTGATAACAGAATTCTTTTGTTAATGGTAACTTCACATTTAGTTTGTTCCTACATACCATACACACTGCCTTGTAAGCACTCTCATTGCCATACAACTTTCAACTTTATCTAAAAGAATATATTTTAAGTTTTATTTTGCAACTTTGCTATTCTTTTGAGTTTACAGAATCAATTTTTTGTGAACAACTCACTGACAACTAAAATCATCAATAGTTGGATTTCATGAAATTAAAAAAGGATAACGACCGACCAGAAATGCTTTCTCGCAACAGAGAATCAGTGCTTTGAAGTTCGATTGATGTCAAATTAAGTGCACATTTAAATATTATTTTTACACTAAATACATGATTTTTTTAAAATTTTAATGGATAACAGTTTTTTGCGGGGAAAGCAGAAATACACAAAAAAGGACCTGCAAAAGTACAATATGATACAGTTCACCAAAACAACATTACCATGACTTTTTTTTATTACTCAATTGGTTCCTACGTATACTTCCAGAGAAATACATTGGACTAGCTATTGGGAAAAGTTGCATGAACATAAAACATATTCCTGTAATGACTGATATTTTATTGTAGCCATATTGATTGGTCATGATTTTCTCTGCTGGCCTTTATAATTGATCAATAATTGTTATAAATGAAGTTAAGAATAAAAATCACCAGACATACTGAGATCAAATGAGCCTTACCGGTTGTGAATCATTTGAGTTTTGAGAATCCGTATTCTGTGAATTCTGTGAAACCTTTAACCGTCCACAGGGTGGGCAGCTGTTGTTTACAAAATATACCAGAAAATACAACAGTTGAAGGATGACTATAATATACAAACAACAATAATTACAGGAGCAGACTTAATTAACAAAAAACAGTCAAACCTCGATTATCCAGATTTTTGCTCTTATTTATTTATGAACATACACGAATGATGGTTGTAACATCATTCTTTGAGCAGAAAAAGTGTGAGTTGTTATATTTGTTATCACACAGTCCATTTACTTTGTGTTCCCCAGTGAAAAGTGTTTGAGAACACATCAGAAAAGATATCACTTATCAGACTGGACTTTTCAACTATCTGGCACTCAGTCCTTTTTCTTAGTCAGTCACAGTAATTTCATAGTAAGTCCAAAGCATTTTATAATTTCTGAAAATATCCCAGCAGTATCCAATGATTGGTGTTTAAGGGTAAACTAAAGAAAGTGACAGGGATTAAGCTTTAAAATAATTAATTTCACTCATGAATGAGTAAAATGAAATTTGTTTCGTTTTCCTGTTTTCTCACCTTGCTCTGTAGTTGTCAACTTGCGCTTGAGGAACCATGTCCATCAAATCTAAGCTTTCTTTGATTTTCAAAAGTAATTCATACTTCTCACGACCTTTCACCTAACATGAACAAACAAACAAGGCTCTCTTATCATGTTCACTGAATTTTGAGTCACTTGTTTATTGGCATTACACCAACAAGAAGCAATTTCACTTGTAACACTTGTAAAGGTCCCATCAAACAACACACTATACCTTCAACCTTGTGAGACAAATCTAAGACAGCTTTTTAGGAAACTTTTCAGTCTACAAGTATATGTTGAAAGCAATACTTTTATACTCACCCTTGAATTTTTCTCTCTTAATTTCCTTTACTTTGTTTTATAAATTGCTGAGTTTTTTTCCCTCTATTTTGTGTACATTAAATAAATGGTTTTTGTATTAATCTTTATTATCTGTCTCTTTTTCCACTTCTTCCTTTGCCGCAGTTAGCACATGCCACTCACAGGCTGTGTGTTATTTGTGTAATTAGTTAAACATTTGAATAAAGGTTTCAGTTATTGCAGAGCTAAAAATTAACTTCAGTGCTTGGTCGCCACTCGGGCCAGTGTTCCTGAATTCTTAGTGGCCCTGACCAAAATAAAGCGGCCCTCAAATTTCCTCTACTAACACAAAAAAAATTTTAACCAATTTCACTCGAATAAATGCCTCACGGCTGTTTGGGCCCGTGTTTTTTAGGAGGAATAATTGTTCGACTGAAACGCCAAAAGAAATTTGCTTGATCTTAACTTTGTCTTGAAAGCTCACATTTGCCAGTGAGGAAATAAAGGTGATGTTTGTTACTGTCCAGAAATTGGTAAAATTGTTATAATCATAAAACTTTGTTCGGTCAGTGTTGGGAATCAATCGTCTCGTTCTTGCTCGCTCTTTTCTTCACCTATAGGTTCTGACTTGGTCCAAAAAAGAAAAACTGGACCACTATTTCCTAATATGGACAAAACTATCTTGTCAACATCTATAAACTGCAGTATCACGATTCTCAGTTTCTTACGATTGCCTTTGAATTCAGCTAAATATCGAGCAGTGTTGAGTGATTTTGCCAATATTCATGTTTGAAAACGTACCGCATAGAACTTTGGGTAAGTCTGGATAATCAAAATGATGTCTACATATCGGAGCGATCTAAAACCTCGATCACGAACGGCTTTGAATTTTACACTTTAGAACTATACTTTTATTACAATTGATGAACTTAGAGTTGAGGAAAGAAAGGAAAGAGAAGAAGGGTACTCCAAGGAAAGAACATTTTCTTTTACTGTTATTGTTATAATTTCTTTTCCTATTTCTCAAATCGTAGTTGCCCTTCGGGTGATTAAACCTTTCTGTAATGTGTGGTTCCAGAAATTATCCACACTACCCCCCATGGAAGGTCATTGGAAATTCCTAGGGGGAGGGGGGATTTAAAAGCCAAACTATTAGAAGGACAGTATGAAGCTAAACTGGAATTTCCTGGGGGTGTGCCGGGGTGCAAAACAAAAAACCTTCCGTGGGGGGAGTATGGATATTTTCAGGAACTACACAATTTTAGTGGGCCCTTTTCAAGACGGGGCCATTTTGGAACATTCTGAGTGACTGAGAAGGCCTGGACTTAAGAAACAGCAGAATCCCGGACGTTTGTCTCCTAACATAATGGCTGTCGTTGTTTGCAAACGGTAACTTTCCCTTTTTTTACTATTATCGTTGTATATGCATGGATGAAAAAGAATAACTCAGAAGTAACTCAAGAAAGTGCAGAATCTGAACACAGAAACAAACGAAGAAGAGAAAGGCAATTGAGACATTAAAATAGCTGGGCTGACAGTGGAATGATAATGTTACTTACTCTTAGGCACAATTTTGTGCGCCCCATTTGACAACACGTATGTAAATCTTATGCCTTTTTTTTCGAATTGTGGAAATCCCACAAAGCCACAATCTGGAATAAACCATAGAGCTGCAGAATAACCTCTGACAAACCAACCTGTATGGTGAAGACTTCCTCGTCTTGTCCCTTAAGTCTTTTGATGGGATTATCTACATTCAATTGCCGGACTTCAAATCCCGTAGATACATATGAATGCGCTGAAAAACATCAAAAAAAAGATTTCAGCTGTCATCAAAAGCAACAATTCATTTTAAGGTCAAAAGGGTCTGAGCTTAGAAAGTGGAACTGTCTTCTAAAGTCAGCGACATAGGTGATTTTATATCTTCGTCGTTGTGAAGTTGATCGCCAGCGGTTGTAAGCAATTTTTGTGGGAGTGTATGCAATAAGTGATTGCTGGCAATTTTCAATGAATTGTGGCAAAGTTTAATTACCGATTTTGAATGCTTGTCGCAGCAATCAAAATCATTGGTAAAATTGCTACTGCAGGAATGGGCAGACTTGACGATTAATATATACAAATGATATATATACAATTAATATATACAAATGAAAATTACCTCAAATGCGTTACAAAGAGAAATTGAGTTGGAGTGTACAGAATTTAAAACAGATTGATAAGAATATCATATCAATTACTGCCTCAAAGCAGTAAGTTAAAATAACAAAAAACTAATTTCAAAAAATGATTAATTTTGGGGGGCTTAAGTGACAAATGACAAAAACAGAAAAAACCACTGAGGACAAGCACGAAATCACGTGAAACTTTAGGGAACAGAGGTTAAGAGGTCACATACTGTTATTATACCATTATTATTTTAAAAAATTGAGAGTTTGGACCAGAATTGTTCCTTTTCCCAGGTAACTGGTAAGCATCGCTGTTTCATGCAACTGAAAAGTGAGTGAGTCACTAAAATCAGGAACAGTCTTGAAATAATCTTCCATACTCACATCTTTTTTTAGTTAGTTTTGGTACTTGTGTCTTACTGGATTCTTCTGTACCTGTGGATGTTGACGGCTGCTCGGGGGGAGTACAAGGAGCTGATGAAGCCTGAGGGGTAGGGGGTGGGGTGGTATTTGGAGTAGATGTGCGAACTGGCTCTGCAGATGCGGCTATTGAACCAACTGAGTGTTTCTTTTTTTCTGAGTTCTCTTCGATGCCCCTGTCTCTGCCCGGGCATGCACAAATTCGAATATTTTGAACTTTACGCCCCAACACTTGATTTCTAAAAATAAACAAACAAATGTTAATTTAGACTATCACAAGCCAGCATACAATGTAAACTCCCTTATGCAGAATACACCAAATGTGAAAACAGTGAAATTACTTCCCTGCCCATCTACACTCCCGACATGTACAGGTAGTCAGCTTTCACCAAACATTTGATAGTACTCATTTCAGGTAAAAAAAGGTTGACTGTCAATCCCACTGGAAACAAGAGTTACGCTCTTTTGATGACATGATCTTGTTTAAGAAATTGTGTGCAGCTCTATTTAACTATCATGTTTTGGTATCAAGCCCATCTGCTGAGGTTTTTTAACCCTTTAACTTAAGCCATAACAGGTGAAGGGGAACAGGGGGGGGGGACAGGAGAAAAGGGGTGGGAGGTATGGCGGAGGTAGGAAAAGCGGGGGTGGGAAGGGGGGATTCCCAAGATGGTGGAAGCAGGACAAATGGGAAAAATTATGCAAAATTGTGCAATATTTCACAATGGAAAAAGCACAAAGAGGCAGGAGCCAACAGATATACATTGTAGGAATCCCCATGGGAACCAAGATTAAAGGGTACTTGACGTGGGAGTTTTAAACCCCCCCTGTCCCCCCTTAACAGTATCACTACTTGTTCAAACATTTAAGTGATGAGAATAAAGGAAGTGATCGCCAAGGAGATGTTGTCTTGATATTTCCACAAATTCTCCTTACTGGTTCCATAACCAGTGCTTACGATAAGCACCAATGGCCGACAAAAAGAGTCAACTATTTTGCTCAGAGAAGTTGGCTATTTTTTCCCCTAAACTGAAGTAATTAAAGAAAGATTCTTTCAAACCCCTCATTGACACAGTTACTCTTAACTACTCAAACCCAGCTGCCTACTTAAAATTTTCTTGAAACCCCTACATGAGTAATGACTTGTATGAAGAACAGTAAGGAGAATATTGTATTTTTACAGCAGGGATCAAAGGGTAAAATTACATGTAGCACACAACTACTCTTACACGCATTCCAGGGTAAATATGACCAGGATAGGACGTCGATTCACCCCTCCTGGACATGAACTCAAACACATGAACTGGAACATCTCGGTCACATGGTCACTTCCAGCTGCAGAGAGACAACTTAAACTTAAACTACTCTCACTAGAAAACTACTCTTACGTATATTCCAGGGTAAATATGACCAGGATAGGACGTCGATTCAACCCTCCCGGACATGAACTAAAGCACATGAACTGAAACATCTCAGTCACATAGTCGCTTCCAGCTGCAGAGAGAAAAGAGATGAGGATATGACCCTTTATCCGGTCAGTGCTTTATATAAGCATCTACGGAAAAGAGAAGTCAGAGAGGTCAGGTACTCTTTTCCCCTAAACTGAAGTAGCTAAAAAAAGATTCTTTCAAACCCCTTGTTGATATGGTCAGTTACTCTACTCAAAGCTGCCTACTTCACATTTCATTGAGATCCCTGTCCTGTAGTGATCCATGACTTGATATTGCGATTTAAAGGGATAAACTAATTATGGGAAGACTGCTGTTCAACAAAATGCTTGACCTTACAACTATATAGACACACAGTTGATGGCAACTGACACATTCTTACAATGAATTCTACTTGAGGACTTTTGCCCAAAATTCAGTTGCCTTAACTAGTGCTAGATTTCTAACTGATAACATATAAATAAATAATTATTATTCTAACTGCAGAGTAACTTTACCCAAAATTTGGTGCCTCAACACTGTCTAGTGATGACCACTTTATAAACCTCACCACACAAGGAAACTTTATCTTATGTCCAATCAAAACGGCTGGTCAGTAAGATATTCTTAACTACAGTCGACACTGGGTCATTTATCTGGAGCTTCTCCCCCTCCCCTCCCTGCACAATTTTTTTCTCACCTTGAGGTACCCCTAGTGGAATTTTCAAACTGTGCCGGCCAGTTTCAGGACAAGTCACATACACTGTTTGGGGATTTTCACACCGCAGCAAATGCTTTGGAGCATGGTGACCTGACAAAGAGAACAAAACCATTTAAATCTACAAATTAATAGTTCCCACCCACCCCCCACCCCTGTGAGAAAGTAGTCAGTATGTTCATTTCCTTCACAGGGCTTCTAGGTGTTATAAAAGCAATCACTGACACTGGATTTCTTAAACTAACAAAACACTGACGATTTTACTACAACTGCACATTTGTTTGGTTTACTCTTTCAAATGAATCTCATTTCACAAAGCTTGGTTGTGGACTGAGTTGAAGTGATTTCTGCCAGACAAATCTGATCTAATAGTATTGCATGCTCTCTGTATTATTGACAACAACAATCAACTTTTACTATCATGATAATCTCACCATCTTTATGTTTAGTGATGTGGTTTGGGCATCGCTCAACAATTTCCCGATAATGTTCTGGCTGCTTGTAGATCACAACAACTCTCACATACATACCAGCAGATGGAGGAGGAAATACTGCAATGGAAGAAAAAGTGAATGCAAATTCATAACAACATTAAGAAGACTTTGGCCAGTTGGACAGATTGGGGAGGTTACAAAAACACAGAAGCAGTGCCAGGCAACTGGTATGTCATCTTCCTACATCAAAATGATGTTCAAAAGTGTTCCAGGTCACTTGCTGGCTACACAATAGACTGGCACTATCTCAAACTTGCTAGGGATTAACAAAGTAAAACTTATTCAAGGTAACAGGTGTTCAAGATAGCCAACAATAAATAAGTGACACTGTAAATGGTTTGAACCCAGGAGTCATATCATTAGTTGGCACAGTAGTATCCTCTGGGTGAGTGTAGTCCTTATAAGGGACTGTTTGTGGTGACACTGACTGACATCATGGAAGTGATCATCAAGGTCAAGTAAATTGTGAATCATCTGGTCGTTATCTTGATTGGTTGACGAACTTGTGGTGCTATTGGTCGTCTGTCAGTTAAGTGAGCAAAATCATCCATGGGACATGAGTTTCAGTGGGAAGTGGCACGGGAAAAAACATGATACAGTGCAGAGACCACATCAGGGACATCAATAAGATTGCCAATCTTACCTTGTAACTTTAACCTGATAGGCACAATGCATCGCATTTTCACAAATAGCTTTTCAAGGTAAGGCGAATATGTCCACTGTGCTGACTTGGTTGGGGGACTCTTCTCTTCCTCAAATCCAAGGTCAAATCCATATTGCCCTGGAAAATCTGTATTGGACACTATTAAGGGTTGTGGAATGGGCTGCTCTGGGGGTGGAGTTGCCATGGTAGATGGTACAGGAATGAATGAGTTATCAGTGGGTTCTTGTTTAAATACAAGTGGCAATTGCTCCTGCTTCAACATTGTCAGTTGCTGTTTAAATGTCCTTTCCATGGAGTTGGACCTAGTAAAGCTTTGCTCGGGCAAAAGAGGAGGAAATTCAATCTGCTAATAAGAAGAAAATTTTATAGTCCTTCTTAGTCAGGCTTTTGTCAAGACATTAAAAATTTGGAATCCTAAGGGAATGTTCTATCACAAGTTTTAAGGTGTCTGTTTTAGAGCTCTACGTGTCCATCAAAAACAGTTGATTGTGTCTACAAAAGCATAAATAAATAATATTATAATTTTTTTGACATCCTTGGAAGTCGAAGGCTGAAATTCTCTTAAAAGGCAATTGATATTTTCAGAAGGATAATCAAATTTGCACCTATTTTGTACACAAAGCTTTTAACAAATTCCCAAATGTGCAAAAAGATTTTATTTTATAGACCCCACACAATTGACACCCTTTCAAAATCAGAGATTAAAATATTACCATGAGAATTTTCTGCAAAAAGTAACACGAAGGAATGGTCTTTAGATAGCAATAAAAATTAAGCTTTACTTACCTCTGGTCTCATAACATTTATGCAATCCAGTGTCATCTCAACATTTTCTGCAACCAAAACCATCTAGTAATTAAATTAGAATTCTTCATGTTCCAGATATACGTGCATGCACTGTAACTGAAACTACAATTATAGCAAATAACAACTAATACTTGTTAAGTTAATCACAAGAACTTGAAAGACCCATAAAGAGGTTTTGAAGATCAAAAGATATTCTGAGGATTAGTAAAAACTGAGCAAAGTCTACAGATCATAAATTATGTAATACACATCCCTGGCAAATCCAGCTAGGGCTGAGGAGGCTCCACCTAACCCCCTCCGAAGCAGGATCCAAAACAGGATATACTTACTGTGTGGCACTAAATTTTTTGCGGGTTCTAACTTTTACTATTTTTGTGGGTTTTTTCACGATCCGCAAAAAAAAGTTCCTGCAAAATAAAATAACCGCAATTTTTTTTCCACAAAAATTTACTCCACTGTAGAAATTACATATAAAAATACTGGTTTGAAAGAGAAAATGGAGAAAATGCTACATTTTGATGTATAGATAAATCGGTGGATAATACATCAAGTGGTACTTTAGTTATTGTCAATCCATATTTGTAACAGAGTGACATTGATTAATCTGTTTTACATTTGCAGGTTGTTTTATCCAGCTTTCTTTTGCATGTGCTCAACAAAAATGAAAATGTTATCATTTCTATTTGAACGTGACTTCCAGAAAATTGCAAAAATAAATTCCCAGCAAGAAAAACCAGTCTTTTCCAATCACAAAAATTAGTTCCTACAAAACACAAAAAATGTCCAATCCACAAAATTAAACTCCCGCAAAAATTTAGTGGGACACAGTATGTCATGAATCTCTATATTTGGATCGCATTGTCCCTTTGTTACTCCCGATCTGTATACATCACAAAATAAGAGGTTAATTAAATGTTTTTATAATAATATTTAACAACAATGTGACTAAAACCCCACCATGTATGCTATTATCTGTCAACTGAACAGCAGTTGGTGCCATTTGACATTCTGTTTGTATTCTGAAAATAGAAGTGTGCAACCTTGTCAGTCTCGGTAACGTCCAGAAATCGAGTGCTATCTGCCACACGCAAAAACAGTCAGCAGGAATAGTGTCAGTGGCTAGGTACAATAATGATTCTCTTTTTAAAAATAGTTAATGATTCTGATAGTTTAATAAATGCCAGCAGAGAGGTCCAAAGTTTTGGGGCAGAAAAAGAAAAAGCCTGCTGGTCATAAGTGGCTGTCAAAACATTGGATATTTGGAGGAGTGAATGATGAGGAGAATGAAGGAGGCATGCTGGTTCATATAGACGTGGAGCAGAGAGGATGAAGTGGGTGTCGCTGAGCACAACTACTCTGAGCAGCGTATACCAATGATAAGCTCCTCAAGGGATGACAAATGAGGGGATGCCAGAATCATGGTGGTTTCTTCTCCAAGCATAAGCATCACGTGTGTGGGACTGTAAAAGCTGTCACCACTAACACCGACTGTACATGTATGTATATCCCCCTCCTGCCAAACCATTCAATTAACAAAATCCTACGTAACAAAATTAAGGAGCAGAAACAGTTAAAACCAGTGGTTGGAAGGAGAAATACATAAACTAGTTCTTGGCAAAACTGAACTGAATGAAGTACTTGTAGCCAGTTGTGAGCTTGGTATGCACTGACTTCACTTGAAGCTGATTGGGAAACACAGAAAAACGTTTCCTATGAAACGCCCACAAAGGGAAAGGTAAAGTCGCACACAAGCCAAGGAGGCCCACATGGCCAGAGCTCACCTTGGTTTCTGTAGCATGAAGCAACTGAGAGTATTTCTACTATTGCTACTCTCCCCTGGATGGGGTGCTAGTCCATTGTAGGATCACCTTCAGCAGTATGTTGCCAGTACCCATTAGATACCCATTACAATGTGGGTAAAGTTTCTTGTCTAAGGAAACAAAATGATGGCAGGGACCGGTCCTTGAACCACCGACCTGAAGTTCAACATGCTTATCACTACACCACCGCGCCCCTACTCTAACAGAGAGAGTCTGTACTAAATGCTCTCAGCGTTATTCAAGTAGCTACAGTAAATGAAGGGCCCGGTGGAAAAAGGGCGTAAGTGATGATTGCAGGTTGAAAATCTTAATTGCTGCTATTTAGCTGAACGTTGGCACACAGGCTGGTTTTGCTGTAAGGAACATTGTTGTGCAGTTATTTCTTGACCTGAGAGCTTCAAGTTGAAGAATTAGCGTATTACTTTTGCTTAAAACTGACACAAAGAAAACGACAGGATCGCGGATTCTAGGTTGAATTCCTTTGTAAGTTTTAGTTCAGGCAGAGAACAAAAGGAATCTTTCACGTATCACTTGAGCGAGTTCAGTTCAACAAAACTTTTCACGCAAAAGTAATACGCTAATTCTTCAAATTTTAGATCTCAGGTCAAGAAATAAGTGTGCAACAGCGTTCCTCACATGAAAACCAGCCTGTGTGCCAATGTTCAGCTAAATAGGAGTAATTTCGATTTTAACCTCAAATCATCACTTACGCCCTTTTTCCACCGGGCCCTTCAAATGTAATATCAACCCTTTATCACCTGTGCAGATCCTGTTGGTTCCACATTTGACCGATGTTTGAAAACACCTCATTAAATGTCTCTTGACTCAACATAGGCTCCAGCGAACTGTTTGATGTTTGAGAATGTTGCGACATGTCTGAAAATAATAATAATAATGATAATAATAACAATAACAATAATAATAATAATAATAATAATAATAATAATAATTTGTCACTGATCACTATTGAAGCTTAACCCTACCCATGTTGCAAGTAGCCCCATACTTATGTACCAGTCAAATTGAAGCTTCAACATCCACCCCCCCCGGGAATTTGAACTTTTGGTGATTGGCTTGTTCAAATTCCCTCCCCTCAGGGCAAAAAGCCGTTCAACTGCCCCACCAATAAGTTCTCAAATACCTCTCCTCAAAGAGAAATTTCGTCTTCAATCAAACACTGTTCACAATTTTCAGAGAGAGTTGTGCCGTGATGACACCTTCAGACTTCTTTTGAAGACCCTTATGAAAGAGTTATGTAAATCCACTAACAAAGGCGAAATTCTATCTTAAAAATCTGCCAAACCTTGCAAAACCGAAAAACTCACAGGAGCATTACGCCAAAATAACAGATAAATCCCGTTCAAATTCCCCACCCTTCCAAGGCAACGTTCAAATTCCCCCCTACCTGGGCACGATGCACAGTCAAATGCCCAGGACATACGCGGGGCGTGGATGTTTAAGCTTCAATTTGACCGGTACATTAGTCCCAGCTTCTGGAGCACGAAAGCAACCAGGAATGTTTAAACTTTAATATCCCTCTGGATGGGATGCTAGTTCCTCACAGGCTTATTACCCCTTCACAGCATTTTGTTCACTTTCCCTAACAGTTTGCAGGCAACCATTTATAAATACATGTATATACCTGGGTACAGAGAGATAGTGAGAGGGAACGTTTCTTGCCCAAGGAAACAGCACATGATGTAGAAGACCAGCCTTCAAGCCACCAACTTGCCATTATTTAATCAAAAGTCAGATGAAAAGTATGACTTGCTAAAAGACCTCAACACCAAGCTTCCAGACATAAGCCTCACGTGTATAAATTTATCATCACAACAGAGCCTATTTTGTTACTTAACAGCATGCATAATTACCCCGCCGTCAGGACGGGGTCTAGTAATACCCGTTTTTTTTATTATTACCCCGCCGTCAGGACGGGGTCTAGCAATACTCCTTTTTTTTTTTTTTTTTTTTTTTGTCGTGGTCACTTGCCCCAGCCCTGCGCTCGGTCAAAACAATACTTGCCGGTAATGTGCGTTCGTTTAGCGTTTATTTGCCAGAAGTTTCATGAACGTTGGTGTAGAAAACTACTGGCGATTTAATGGCATAAAAACCGCTTCGCTGAAAGCAAGAACGAAGGTGCAAGCGAGCTTTGAAGCTGGCATGAATTCTAATAACTTGCCCTGGCACGTAAACATTACATCACTGAAACACAGAAGCCGATTCGGGGAAGTCCCTTCCTTTCGCCAAGTTGAATAATTCAACAGTGAAATGCAAGCAGTTTCTGGGCAGTTTTGCTTTGCTTCGCCAAAATCTTTAGGGAAAGTTGTGTAGAAAAGTACAAGAAATTCAATGGAGTTGACTTCTCTTCGATGAGAGCAAGGACGAAGGTGCTAGCGAGCCTTGAAAGCCAATGATTCATACTACGTGCCGTAGCACATAAACATTACGTCATTGAAAGACAGAAGCTGATTCGGAGAAGTAACTTGCTTGCACCAAATCACTCATCGAATCACGGCCTAAAATAGACTTTTACGTTTTTTTCCCATAGCTACCAGTTTCCTTTAGATTTTAGAATGAGTTTTTTATCAAGAAATCTATTTAAATTTCCGTGCCCTTGCTATTTAGAATTACGCTGGCATGTCAGTTCGTTTATTTAAAAAAAAACGTGCCTTAACTGAGTCACGCTACGGTCAAAATATTTCGTCACGTTCTTCTTCGCGAAAGCTAGGACAAAGGAATGACCAAGGAATGAGAGATGGGGTTTATACTATCAGGGATTCATGTTATCACAGGGAGAAGGGTGCGGAGCAGACGCATAAGGGGAAATGGCAGCAAACAGAGGTACGATAAATCATCAACTTTAAAATTTACACGCCTTGGGCTCGTATGTTGAGTGACCGTAACATATTTTGCCCCCTGGGAGGAGGAGAAAACGGCGGGGTCCAATGAAAGTAAGAACGAAGGTGTTAGCGAGCTTTGAAGCTGGAATGAATTCGCCTAACTTGCCGTGGCACGTAAACATTACATCACTGAAACACAGAAGCCGATTCGGGGAAGTCCCTTGCTTTCGCCAAGTAGCGATTCAACAGTCAAATGCAAGCATTTTTTTGGCAGTTTTGCTTTGCTTCGCCAAAATCTTTAGGGAAAGTTGTGTAGAAAAGTACAAGGAATTCAATGGAGTTAACATTTCTTCGACGAGAGCAAGGACGAATGTACTAGGGAGCTTAAGTTTGAAAGCTGGCATGAACTCGCGATCGCTATGAACTTAGTAATTTATTAATATGATGTAAAGTATGTATGTATGAGTGCCAAGAAGTGAGTAATACTGCCCTCCCTAATTTCCCCCCGACCACAGGCCTTAAAAGTAAGAAATTAGAAATGAGAACCAAGATAAAAGAAAAATCTTTGACCCCGGCGGGATTCGAACCAACGACCTCCGGATTAGAACACCATCGCTCAACCAACTGAGCTACGAGACCAGGCTGAGTAACGCTATGATCAAAAAAATAATTTCATCACCCTCTTCGTCACGCACGCTAAAACAGGGTGATTAGGCAAGTCGTGTCTTGATTTATATTATCATCGCAAGCACGTACGATAAATCACCAACTTTTACCTGGCCGTAATATATTTTGGAGCCCAAGGGCAGAGAGAACAACGGCGGGGTTAATGCCCCCTGGGGCTTTTCTTGTTTTCCCTTTTTTTGGTGGTCACTTGCCCCAGACCTCTGATTTTTGCTCGGCCAAACATACTCGTCGCGTTTGCTACACAGGCTACAGCGTGTATCTTGAGTGACCATAATATCTTTTACACCCCGAGGGGAGGGGGGAACGGCGGAGTAATGCCCCTGGGGCTTTTCTTGTTATATTATAGCAATTCAAGAAGTGTCCTGAAGAAAGTTCACCCTCCCTTGAATTTACATCAAAATATGTATTCAGGAACCAAATTTTATGGAAGTTTAATTGACCTTAAATTCGCAAACAAACATGTATCCTGAGCCAAGTTTTAAAACAGAAGAACAAGTCCATAGATAAAGCTTTAATGGTATCTACCGCTATCTCATTCAACAGATGTCAATTACTTTCTGAACGTCGGATTCATCTATTTTCGTTTGGACTTCAATCTTGTCAAAATTGACATTATTCCCTTTACATGCTATGCAAGGAATTTCCTTGTAGTCTTCCAGAAAGGAGAAAAACTTTTAAACGAGGACGACTGCAGGTGAAAACGACAAATTAAAATTGTATCGAAGACTAGAACGAGGGTAACTTACGACGTAAACAAAGACATTTCAAGCAAAATAAATTTCTTTCATCGAGTAAACAATCAAGCTTAGAAAAGTTTTCAAGATACCACAAATTTTGTCTAGGAGATCTCAAAACGGCTTCAATATAGTCCGCATAGCAAATACCAAACCCTTGAGGTAAGAATAAACAAATCACGAATAGAAGACAGATTTGCTTGATCTCATGGGAAGAATGTTTCGGTCATATGGTCAGAGTTCCAAAATCGTACTTCGGATCTAAACGTCGAATTGTTGAGTTTACAATGCCATAAATCGATGAATTTGTCGGTTGCTTGCAACAAAGGTTTACTATTAATCATGACAACGACAAAACTCACCTGGTTTACAAATTATGGACAAGATCCTGAGAGTTTTCCAGAGATAGCCATGCAGACACAACCAGATACAACCACGCGCGCTCAAACTTGCAAAATCAGCACCATTATATCAGGCGGGAAAACTGGAGCGAACCAATCAGCAATGAGATAAGAACAAGCAAGTTATTGGAGCCAATACAAAAGCTTTATCTATCGAGAGATATTCTGCACGTGGTCGTCGTGGCTAATGGGGTATAATGCCTGGTTAACAGCAATCAAGTTTTCATTAGTTTTGATTTGATATCGTGAGGGGAAAGATTAGTCAAGCTTAGTTACTTTTATCCTTAAATTCAAGGGCAATCTCTTCAGGCAATTACCAGCTTCTGTACATTTCGTGACTTTCAAATATTGTGCGCGATTTTCAAATCATAGTAACTTGATTCGATTTGGAGATAAGAGTAAGTCCTTGAGAGTTAGTGTTTGTAGAGGTTTTGGCTCGGAAGTTCAAAGATTTGCAGATAGCGCACCGGAAATTAACCGGGAATCGCTTATTGTGTCTGCGTCCAGTTTTCATTGTAAATTTGGCGGGAAATTGGGCATGCCCAAACTTGCCCTTCTGTTCCCGCACATAATTTATGCAAACTTGCTCGTAAAACAATGAAGTTGCACTACAATAGAACTTGTGGCATGTGATGAGCTGTGATAAGGTCTAGGAGGAATAAAAGTGATCTTTGCGTGCAGGAGTAACAAAATAATCAGTCGATTGACCTCACCGGGTCAATGACGGCCCTTATAGAGGCTATATAGGTATGCGAGGTGATAAAAGGGTGTGGTTTTTGATACTAAACAGCAAAAGCCAGCAAAAGAACCAGTAAATGGCTTAGGACCAGATCTACGACGAAGATCTCAATCAATAGGAAAACTTTGGTAGGATAAATATCTGAACCAACCAACTGAACCTTTTGAAAAAATGTATACTTTTCAACTTTATTTCAGCAATCCGGGGGGGGGGGACCGTAAAAGAGGCGGCGATGATCGTTGTCCGTCTCGTTAATTTTAGAGGTGTAAATTTTTTGGAGGTGCAAATTTTTAGAGGTGTAGGTTGCTCAGGAAGGAAAGCCAATATTTTTAAGGGTCACCTAAGTGCGTGATTTAATTATCATGGTGTTAATTACATGTGAGTTACAAAACCTTGAAATTTCAATATCTGGCATGCCGAACTCTTGAAATTGCAAGATTTCACATTATAATAGACAAAATTTGGTAAAGAGTCTGTGAATTTCAAGAATTAATATCTATCTGTTCAATCAGGGAAATTTTCCGGACACATTGACGCGCAATTCTGTTTGTCTCGGACACGTTCCGGCATGGAGTGCGAGGGAATACAGGTTGGGTGCCACTGAATAGCGAATAAAAGTGTAGTAAATAGCAAAATCGAGACGTGTTACTTAGCTTACGTCACAGAAACATGAATTGCATTTATTTGAAACAATGAATCTTTATTTGTAATAGTCATTCACTAATATTAATTAATCCTAATTGTTTCCTTTTCAGTTGTGGTTGTGCGGTTACAATAAATAGCTGTATTCATGAAATAAGGTTCCTTGCTCTTGTAACAGATTTTCTTCGTGCTAGTTCGGTTTTTGATGCTATCGTTAAATATTTCTCTCTAAAGCACATTTACGGAGTGAGAATTGAGTTCAGTTTTTTGTGACAATCAAAATCCGCTGTACAGGAACCCCAAGCTCTGCGAGTGTAGAGGACAAATTTGACGTGCCCATATCTCTTACTTTAATACGATTCTGCATGTCAAATCTTGAAAATTCACGATTCTGCGTGCCAAAGTTTGCAATTTCAAGATTCTGCATGCCAAATGTTGAAATCCCAAGCTTCTGCATGTCAAATATCGAAATTTCAAGGTTTGTTAACTCACGTGAAATAAGTTACTCGAGCGTAACTCACCCAACGCACCTCACGTCTTTGTTTTTAAAAACCCTTTTCTGGTCATCAAGGTGTCGTTTAGGGCCCACGCAAAAAAAATCAAAAGCCGTCATACTGTGTTAGTGGCATCATGCCACCCTTTAAAAATTCTTCACAACCATAATTTAATTTAACAGTACAGCTGTACGTCTCATCACTCTGCCAGACACCTTATTCGTGCCGGTTTTTAGAATGGTATCTTTTGAGGTACAAAATACAGGAGACAGGAATTTGCAGATGTTCAAGACAAACGCCTTCTTTGGAATTTGATTTCATATAAAATAAGGCAATTCACTATTTCCTACAGTAAGGGAAATGCCAAAGAAAGAAGAAATGAGTTTCAAGATGAGTGTTGAAAACAAGTTAAAAGAGAATGAAAAAATAATGTGCAGAGAATCCAACCGAGGACAATATTGAACGCTCTTGAAGAGTTAAAAATCGAATATAATTCTTTGCATGACTATTTTACCCAAGGTAATATTATACGTCCGAGGGTGAATTGGTATGAGAAAGGGGAAAAAATAATGAATACTTTCTAAGCCTTGAGAAAGACAGAAAAATGAAAACATGCATAAGGCGAATAGTAGACAAATAAGGAAAAGAAATCACAAACAGTAAAGCCATCATGGCCGAATTAAAAGGTTTTTATCAAGATCTTTATGACACTATACTGGAATCAAGATACTTGCGTGGATTATATTCGTAGTTACATTGGAAACTTAGGAATACCCCAGCTATAAGAGAAGCTGCAGCGTCAGTGTGAAGGGTCCCTAACATACGCTGAATGTTCCAGAGCCCCATATCGACCTTTGGTGGCACAAGTGGAATAACCGATTTCGCTCATATTTTGCCCATAGATAGGCCTTAAAGAGAAACTAAACGGGCTGTAGTTAGTTTTCCCAATTACGGCTCCCTTTCGTGAAACCCCGTTTTGCTCGAGTGTAGCTCAAAATCCACTTCCGGTGAGACGCAATTTTCCCAAAATTTGATCAGTTCGCATATCAAACTAGTACTAGATACGAATCTTCAAATAACATGTGTGGTTTTTTTAAGTCTTCTTGTACTGATTAACAAAGAAATTTGTAAAATCTAAGTAACTTTTACGCCCGAAACAGATTTACAAAAACACGCTATAACTGAGAGTTTTTTTGCAACCAAATTTTTGCTCTAAAATATGGCAAATTTTGACTATGGGCGATAACTTAGAATTTCATAAAATGACTTTCTGTGGCTTATTTATATACTGCTTTATTAGAATATGAAAAACAATCCTTGGGCAAATCGTTTTAAGTGACCCGCAGGGGCTCGAGTTCAACCCCTATTTTGTCGAAAATATGGCTTTCGCATTGTAAACAATTGCGTGACACCGCAAGTCACCGAGACTTACGAGAGCCTAAAGGAACACCAGAAAAATAATTTAGAGACAGAAATATGAAAATGTGTAGGTAGAATTTCGCTAGAGAGGCATTTCTTGTCTTTTGGCCTTTTTCCTCTTGCTTCTCCTTCTCAGTTTTCCGATACTTGTAAGTATATGTTCGTTCAGGGCGACGGCGAGTTTGAGAAATTATAATCGGGGTCGTCGTTGACCTTTGCTAAAAAGAAACTGCATGTCTCTTTCAATCAAAGGCGTACTTTCGGAAATATATACAATTTACCAATAGAAAATATGTTTGTTTTAAATTATTTGTTTGCTAGACGAACGTAGAAACTATAAATAAGAGTTGCGTGACCTATAGTAGTGTGAGCCGGTCACCGGAAGTGTCACTGGAGAATTTTGATCTGAAACACCCGCAGTTTGCTTTCTTGATAGACAGGGAAAATTGCAGCTAAACACGATTGATCGGGGGTAGAATAAACATGACCATAGTGCTTGATGAACTAGTTTCAATTTTAACTGATTTTAAAACGTTTGTCATGCGTTCGGCCTTCGCTTTTTACCTCCTAAAGAATGTTTTACTCAGTCTGAATAATGCTTCCTGCCCGGGAGGTGACTTCCGTATGAAAGTGACGGAGATGCTCGTCGCCTCGCTCAAGGGTGTAAATTGCAGATTTTGGTCTCACATAAGGTGTTCAACACAGAAAGCCAATATGTTCAGTTAACTTATACAGGTATCGCTTAGGGTAGACTATGAACGAAAACTAAAGATTTATTACAATCGAATGACAATGCTTCTAAAATCGAATAATAGAATACAGCATTCGATGCAAATATCTTTAGCGCAACTTTAATCACTATAGCTCTTATTTTGGTTGTTTGTTTTAGCACGGTATCCTTTGGGGCTCAAATAAAACCTGAGCCACGCCCAGATCGGTATCCTTTAGGGTTTTCATTCCAATCTTTCGACGAGCATCCCCGTCCCTTTCATATGGGCGTCCACCCCGGGGCTTCATGTCAATTGAACTGATGTCAAGCCCCTCCCCCCCCCCCAAAAAAAAAGGCGCTGGCCACTCCTCAGTATCTTAGCAATAAAAGTCAAGAAGAAGTAATTCTGGCACATTTTCTTTTGCATTTCAAAAGCTTGTGCAACACAAATTAAAAGTTGACACATTTCTTCAGAATGGGACTGGCGTTAGTAATGCTTGCACTTAATATCGATTTGGTCTGCCATGCGTTGATAATATGGGCGACCACAAGAGGGTTCATTATAGCATCCTAAGTAACAGGATAATTGAATCAAAGCAGCCACAGTAATATTGTTTCTGTATTCCACTGCGAGAGAAAGTCAAAGCAACAGACGACAAGGCATTAGGGATTCGTCGAGCGTTTCGTGTGCATGTTCCATAAATTAAGAACTTGAATCACTCCTTACCACGAGCTACTGTTTCGATATGTTTTTCTACACATCGTAGCCGAGAAAGATAGCATTTTACTTCTCCGCTAGTATCCTCAAACCATCACCATTATTGCGGATTAAAAGAAGTACGGTTCGCAACCCAAACCCATCTCTTCAGCTCCTTAGGCTTAGCTCACCTCATTGGCAGGCTCAAAATGGATCGCTTGCGCAGGCTTCTCTCCGGCCTATCAAATAATCAGTGAGCAAAGCAATAGCGCGTACCCGAGTAACTTGCATTGCATCTGCGAAGTAACTTGTAGTGGCTAGAAAAAGGTTTATTTTCTAAATATGTGTACAATACTTTTGCAAAGAAATGTGCTTTCGTTTGCTCATTATTATCATTCGACAAATTGTAGTGAGTGTCAAACGGCCTTATTAAAGTGGCGCTGGAATCTCAGCGGAAGTTGACGATAGCTCGATTTAACTCTTAACTAAAACGAGGAAAACAAGCGAAACTGACTTTTTTCAGAGTCCGTTGTTGGTTAAACAATGAGTTTTGTTCCCAAAGACGACCGGAGCTATTGTTTGGCCTATTACAAAAGAAGCACTCTCGGAGATTTCTATTTCTTTCTATCTCATAGTTTGATTTTGCAAATCTTCCAAATGTTGCTTCAAATAAGGAGGAAAAAACGCTTTACAAAAAGAGGAGAGAAATCTTGATTACATTTACTCCTGGTTAAGTGTAAATCATGGAAGAATGGCTTCAAAAGAAAACCGGCGTTATAGCTTCCATGGTGTTGGTCAAAAACAACACAGCCTCTGGACTGATAAGATTGCAACGACGGGGTGGTGCTTCTGGAAACCACACCTCTCAAATGTTGTTGTCACTTAGCATTGAAATTTTTCGAAGTGATTTGGCTAAAAAACGCAAGGTTGCCTCAAAAGTGCACTTTCGTTTTGCTATTCAGTCAATTCCTAAAGGAGGTGCCTGTGCAAAAGCCGGGATTGGTCAGCGGCGTGCACTGTCAGTTTGCCCAGCGATAATAGTGATGTTTGAGGATAATTATAATTTCTCAAAGCCGTCGCCAAACGAACATATACTTACAAGTATCGGAAAAACTGAGAAGGAGAAGCAAGAGGAAAAAAGCCAAAAGATAAGAAATGCCTCTCTAGCGAAATTCTACCTACACATTTTCATATTTCTGTCTCTAAATTATTTTTCTGGTGTTCCTTTAGGCTCTCGTAAGTCTCGGTGACTTGCGGTGTCACGCAATTGTTTACAATGCGAAAGCCATATTTTCGACAAAATAGGGGTTGAACTCGAACCCCTGCGGGTCACTTAAAACAATTTGCCCAAGAATTTCTTTTCATATTCTAATAAAGCAGTATATAAATAGGCCACAGAAAGTCATTTTACGAAATTCTAAGTTATCGCCCATAGTCAAAATTTACCATATTTTAGAGCTAAAATTTGGTTGCAAAAAAAACTCTCAGTTATAGCGTGTTTTTGTAAATCTGTTTCGGGCGTAAAAGTTACTTAGATTTTACAAATTTCTTTGTTAATCAGTACAAGAAGACCTAAGAAAACCACACATGTTATTTGAAGATTCGTATCTAGTTCTAGTTTGATATGCGAACCGATCAAATTTTGGAAAAAGTGCGTCTCACCGGAAGTGGATTTTGAGCTCAACTCAGGCAAAACGGTTTTTCTCGAATTTTCACGAATGGAAGCCGCATTTGGAAAATCTAACTACAGCCCGTTTAGTTTCCGACTAGGGCCTATCTCTGAGCAAAATAAATGAGCGAAATCAATTTTTCCACTTGTGCCACTGCTAGGTCGATTTTTGTGGGAAGTCGCTCTTTTAAATGTTCTAGACACTTTAAAAAGTAACAAGTCGCCCAGTAACAATGGATTGACAGCAAAGTTTTATACAAAATTCTGGCCATTATTGGGAAACAATGCGCATATGTGAAGGGCAGTCTGAGCTATCTTTGATGCAGAGAGAGATCAATTGGTGATATCATGGAGTATACTAAGCTAAATAACATTCCAGGGCTGATGACCACCTTCGACTTTGAAAAGGCCTTCGACTCAATAAGCTGGCAATTTCACACAGAAGCATTACGTTCCTTTAATTTTGGAGAATCGTTTGTTCGTTGGGTGAAGGTACTTTATTCAGATATTTCAAGTTTTGTGATGAACAGCGGCTTTGCTTCTGAACCTTTTGAAATCAAACGTGGTGTTCGACAAGGCGACCCACTATTCCCTTATCTTTTTATCATTGCACTTGAAATCGTAAACGTGGCTATACGTTAGAATAAAGAAATTGAAGGAACTACATTAGGGGAAAACGAAATCAAGCTCAGTGTTTTAACCACATTCGTTGAAAACGCAAAATCATTTCGCCTGTTAGTCACGCGCACGCTGTTGGAGAACTTTGGTAAAATACCAGGGTTGAAAATAAACGAGGAAAAAAGGAAGTATATTGGTTGGGAAGTTTGCATGCAGCCCCAGAGGACATCGAAGTTTCCACAGTTAATAAACCGATGAAAATTTTTGAAATATATTTCACCTAAGACTGGCAAAAGTTCCAGGAACTTAATTTCGAGAGTATCATCAAATCTAATTATATAGATTTAGCCAAGCCTAAAAGAGGAACCCCCTTTGTTTTTCTTTTTCTTTTACTGGCACTTACTAATTTGTGAAAGTATTCTCATTCAAGTCGTTAAATTAAAAAAAAAAAAAAGAAAAGAAAAAAAGAAAAGAAAAAAAAAAAGAAAAATTTGTGGCCTCGCAGCGTCGGAAGCCGGCGATAAGACCACTGGGCCATGAGCGTTTATTGTTATCTTCTGGTGTTAATTTTACTACTTATTTCTTTTTGTGTGACAAGCTGCCTCTCAACATGAAAATGCTGGTGTTTTTCCTGGCAAAATGTGTTCGGACCGCCGCAAAAACCATGGTTGTGCACAGAAAAAAAAAAAAGCACTAGCTCTGCTATATTTGACGTCGAAACCGCTGCGAAATGCTGCGAACTCAAGTGGTGTGCCGACTGCCGGTTCGCAACAGAACCGACAAAGCAAATTGAACTTTTCGCCGGAACTTTATCGCCCAATTATTTTCGCCTAAATGGAACTTTTCGCCTTCCACCAAAAAGACAACTGAGTATTGTTTTGAACCTTTTTTCCATTAACAAATTGGTTTTTGACTTTTGTTGTCTTTACTGACATGCCAAGTGTGGCCTCGTCTAATGACAACGCAGATCCACCTGATGTATCTCTCCCTTCCTCCGCTAGAGGGGTATATATATTGGGACCTAGTAGAAAAAATAAAAATTGCTCCAACTGCTGAGTCTGAATTTGATGATATTTTTTCTACGCATGGCTTACGGTGGGAACAGTTCTACCTTCTCCCGAGAAAGGCAACTCTTGATTCCAAAACAAGAGAATCTCAGTATAAACTGTTGCACAGAATTATTTACACAAATAAGATTCTTCATAAAATGAGTTTGGTACCATCACCTACGTGTTCCTTTTGTGGAAAAACAGAGGAATCCCTCCAGCATTTGTTTATTTATTCAGCGTTACGTCAAAACATTTCTGGTCATCAGTGACTCAGTGGTTAGATGGGCTTGCTTTTGATGTTAGGTATCTGAGATGTTTTGACATAACGTTTGGTCTCACTAGCAAAAATAGTTTTTTTGTTAAATCATGAAATTATTCTAGGTAGATAGATACATAATTTATTAAAGCCGCTCTTTAAACATAAAACCTACTCTAACACTGTTGAAAGCCAAAATACGCTGTACATATCAAACGGAAAGTCTTATAGCAAAAAATAATGATGACACGAAAATTCATAAGAAAAAATGGCAAAAACTGCTTCCTTTTGTTGACAGATTTTAAGAAATTAATATCAAATTATTTGACTCTAATTTTTGTAACCTTCACTTGTTTGTACCTAAGCATTCTGTAATGCATTAGTGCTTTCTGTAATGTATATTTGTTTTAATGTAGGTCTGCCTTGTACCTTGTATGTATTTTGTTGTTGATCAGTTATCAATAAAGGTTTTTGTTAAAAAAAATCTTTTGAGGTACGAATAAATCTTGAGCCCTGGGAGGGAAGGAGGGGGGGAGGAGATACTCGAGTTAGGTTTTGGGTCGGTGTGCGCCTCCCGGGCCTCCGAATTTGGACCCCGTTTTAAGAGAATTTTCATTCCAAATACTACCCTGTTCTAGAATTAATGTCCTGTTCCGCATATTTGCTAAATTTCAATACCCTGTTTTAGAAAAGTAATTTCTTTATTTGTTTAAAAAACATCCGAAATACGAATGCTTCTACACAAATCAGGTTCTGTAACAAACGTGTTTTGTCGGCAAGCAGTCTATATGAATAATTTAAAATCGCAGCTCATAGTTTGAAGGTTTCTGCGTTTGGAGTATTACGCCCTGTCCTACTGAGAAACAACAACAACAACAACAAGCTTTATTTGCATGACTATAAGTACATACAGTATTGCAAAAGCGTAAAACTTAACTAAAGCGAAACTTATAACAATCATAATCATGTAATAGGAAAAAAAAGAAATTATGTATGCGCTACATTACTTTCATTCGATAGATTATTTCGTAAAGATAAGCATCTCAAAATGAACTTCATCAGTCGAGTATTTAAATAATAATTATCAGAATTCATTAATTTTTTGGTGGCTTGCATAGGAGGTAATTGTGTTATGTTTGGTATTTGGTTCTCTATTTGTTTCTAAAATTCATCTCTAAAACTACAGTATTTAGTACAATGGAAAAGTAAATGAATTTCATCTTCAATTTGATTTGATTTACACGTAGGGCAGAGTCTATTATCCCTTGGGATTTGATCATATCTGCCAGTTTCGATCAATAATTTATGATTACCTATTCTAAGTTTCACTAATTCTTTCCTGTTATTTAGTTTTCTTGTAAGATCTAAATAGCAGGAAGGCGTATATTCGTCCTTAAAAGTGTTATAGAATTCTAATTTCTTCAGTAGAGTTTCGAATAGTATGTTGCCAGTGTGAAATATACTTTTGTTGCATTAGACTTACATAGTGTTTAATCTTAGCATCAGTTAAGAAAGTAGGGTCAAAATCAGGCAAATTATAATATTCAGATATCCTCATAACATTAGAGTAAAAACTATTTTTGCTGGTGTTATGAAGATCAGATGACATCAAAAAGATTTGTTTAACAATAGAGTCATTTTCCTTATTGTGGAGATATAAGGTGTAATTAAATATTTTTTGATTAATAGCTATTATAAGAGGAAACTTTCCAAGCTCAGCTCTACAAGCTACATTCGATGCCTTACTGCTTACTTCTAAGTAACGTTTACAGTACTGGAGATGAGCTTTTTCAATCTGTGAACTGTCCCAAGACTTGAAATCAGGTTTGGTATAAACTCCCCAGATTTCACTGTTGTAAGTTAAAATTGGAGAGATCATAGCGTCAAAAAGTTTATTTGCAAGGAATGGGGACAGATTGCTGATATGCGTGTGTTTTCTGAGGCTGAAAAGAGCGTGGAGAGCCTTCTCTTTCAATTTGTCAAGCGCCAATGAAAAGTTTCCTGTTGAAGAGATTAATGTTCCTAAATAGGTGTAATTCTGAACAACTTCAATGTTTTCATTGTCAATATGAAAACTATACTCAGTACATCTTTTTGCGCGTTTTTGGAAGATCATAACTTTAGTCTTTTTAGGATTGATACTTAACATCCATGAATTGCAATAGGAAGATAACATATTTAAGAAAACGTGTGGAATATGGATACCCCAGTTTACATAAGGAATCCCGCAATCAAGACCCTGTTGGACAGTATATACCCGTATAGATGTTGTGACAGTGTACCCCCAGGGAGCCCCGCTCAGTGCAATCTCCTTAGAGGCTCCAAGTTCGCTGACAAGCATCCCACCCTTTTACATAGAAGTCCTCTGTGAGTTTCAATCTCGTGTTTGATTTGTCATTTGTGGTTACTTTTGGGCCATAAATAAGAAGAGATCTCGACAATTTGGGAATCTGGTCGACTGCTTCGAAATATAGTATAGATTTTTGATAGCCTATAAAGGAGAAAATAGTTAATGTCAGGTCTGAACAGGCCCTGAAGCTTGGTATGATAAATCATCTCTTTTGTTCTGAAATGGGACGAGGAATTGCTGCTACTACTGCAGCAGTAGCCTAGACTTATACGAGAGCAAGAAACATCAAATGGCATTCTCTTCAAAAGAAGCAAAAGTGAACAATTCGGTATCAATGCATTGAAAACTGGCAGTTTTTCCCTGTTTTGCTAAGCGTGGCGAATTCGCGATCCGTGATACACTGGTACTAGAAACAGCAGTGTTAAAATCACTGCACGGAGCGGGGGAGGGGTGGAGGTAGTCTGGGTTGCGGGTATTTCCTTTATAAGTTATGCACATGCAGCCAAAAACTCCATCTGATAAGATATGGTATTTTATGGCTTTCGTATGATAGAAAGAGATAATCATATTCTCTTGACGAAAAGTCCCACATTAATTTGGTCTTACTGAGAGTAAGGGATTTTAGTTAAGAGACAGAAAACTTACCAAGTATTGAAATTATGACTATATGAAACTCATATATTTGAACTGCGGAATGAAGAAAGAAAGAAGACCCTCGCAGCAAGCCTGATTTTTCAGGCAAGCCTGATTTTTTCAGGCTTTCTTTTCGCAACTGCATAAGTTGCGTTAATAACTGCGAGGGTCTTCTTTACACTTATTACCAAGTATTATTGACCGCTACGAGCATGTGGCAGTCTCTACTTGCGCTCAGTGATAGCCGGTCGAGCGAGAAGAGTCAGGGACGGCGGAGCCGGGGGGAGAGGAGGATGACATTTTATTTTGTTTTAGTATATGGTACGTATAAAGAAATGAAAAAAAAAGGAGAACAAGAAAACGAAAGAATTCTCTTCAGGTTATTCTCCCAAAGAATAAGAGTATTTGCCAGATGAAACTAGTGTTTAAATTGTTATTGCTTGATTAAGTCACAAGAATTTACAAAGCTACAACTTTATACAAACCTCGTCGGAAACTTTTCGCGTTTACGTATTTTTAACATTTTCTCAGCGTGTGCTTCCTTCCCACAGACGGGAAGCTTGTGTCAAAAAACCGCAGGTTAGCGTAGGAGACCGGAAGGCTGAGAAATAGCCTCCAAAATATTGCTGTAAGCACTAAAAGTACCTTTCATTTTACGCTTTATCCAGGCTAATTATTTCAAGAAGTATCTCGCGGAGAATGCTGTAAATACGATTTCCGAGACTCTAGATTTCAAAATTTTCTGGGGGAGGATGCCCCCAGACCTCCCTACCAACTCGCGCCTCCGGCCCTCGTTTTCAGCCCCCCCCACTTCAAAATACGCTCCGCCGTCCCTGAGAGTATGCGAATGATGCACGTTTAATTTTCAATGTGTCGCGATATCATGCGGCAGGCAACTTTCGCGCACGCTCGCGTGTTCTTTTCGCTCGACCTGAGCGGGAAAAAAAACATTGCTCGTAATCTACGAGCATTATATTCCAGCGGAGTAGCTTAATAATCATAATCTCTTTC